>CM076571.1:933060814-933660814 GCA_034641835.2 Pinus albicaulis | reverse complement strand
AATTATAAACAATGACTCCTCAGGGATAGAATCTTCATATGTAGATTCAAATTAGGAGAGGGAAGGTCACACATGAGTTTGGAGAAAACTATGGGTTTCTTCGACTTGGACTTGATGAACTCCAGGTCGAACTCTTGCAGAATAACGATCCACTTAGAGTAATTTCCTCCCAACAATTGACGTGAAAATATATATGTCATAGAGTTGCAATCCGAAATGAACGTATTTTTATGAAGAAAGATGTAATGGTGAAATATTTGGACATCTTGAACGATTTCCAAAGCCAACTTCTCTACATAAGAATATCTTATTTTAGTATCTTTAAGGCTTCAAATCAGATAATAAATGGGATGTTCAGTCCATATATCATATTCTTGGACCAATTCCATTTCTATAGTAGAAATGGAAACAATGAGATACATAAAATGGTCACGCTGATAATCAGGGGGGTATAAAAGAGATGCTCGAACTATTACATCTTTCAAGTCATCAAACGCTTTCTGAGCAGCGTTATCCCAATGAAAGGGGACCCATTTTTTTAGCAAATGAGTGAATCCTTTTTTCAAATCAGTGTAATTAGGGACGAATCTACAGAGGAAGTTATCTTTCCCTTGGAGTCTTTGTAGCTAAACAAGAGAATAAGGTGCAGACAAATCAATGATCGCCTATATTTTTAGAGGATAAATAAGACTTCCTTGTTTTGAAATGTAAAACCACAAAATTCGATGAAAACCAACACAAAACACACATTTGTGTGGGTTAAGTCGAATGTTATAATGTCTACAACAGATAAAAATATCCCTAAGATGCATAAGGTGTTTAGTCCGATGTTTAGAATGAGCAGGGAGATCATCCAAATAGGGTTTCACGATGTGTTTAATGTCATGAAAAGTGTAATCCATAGCACGTTGAAACATGGCTCCAACGTTATTTCGACCGAATGGGATATTTAGATAAGAAAAATTACCCAGGGACAAGTAAATGTAGTATTAGGTTGGTCCACTGGGAGAACGTTGATTTGATTATAGCTCGAAAAAACATCCATAAATGAATAAACCTTGAAACCAGGGAAATCATAAAAAAACTGGTTAATAAATGAGGTTGGATATTTTTCTTTCAGACATGCACAATTTACATCTCAATAATTGACGCATAATTAGACTGTGAAAATTCCTAGATCTGAAATAAATCTAAGGAATCATATTGCAACCAACGAGATTAATTCTTCAATTATGTAATTTGAGTTATATAATTATTTCTGAATAATACATGAAATACTGAAGAAATCATTGAAGCACCCTACACTATAATACTAATGATTATGAAATAAGGAAACTGAACAAGGAAAATCAATCACACATATGACACCTTTATTTTGGATTAAGTCCCCATAAAAACCTAATGCGGGAAAATTGGTGCAATAGATATGAGGGTTTTATTATTATGTAGTATCAATGTTTGAATACATATTTGAATATCCCTAGGGTAATTCAGTTACAGAGAGAAATATTGGTAGAATAATTTGTGAGGATTTATCTCACTCAATCACTGAGTTCCCGGCTGATCTGGATGAAGAAAACTATGCCCTGGGGAGGCACTATGCAACCACTATGCAGTCCTAGTGTTGGACCTTCCAGCCACTGTGTCACCCCCTTCCAAGCTCAGCGTTCAGCCCCAAACAAGAAAATTTTCCTCTATTGACCCTAAGGAACAACCTCCCGGTATCACTTTCCGGATCCAGGCCTCTAAAACTGATCTACAAGAAAAAATATAGAAACCCTCCTCTACCTCTGTGTTTCCTATGCGTGAGCCCTACGAATTCACTGTGCCAACCCTCCTTCCTTTAGCACTAGCTTGGTTAGATCACCTATGCCTCTCTCTAACTAATGCTTCACCGGTTGAGAAAATATCTCTCTCCGAATGCTATCTTTTCCCTTCATTTCTCGGATCTCTAGCTCGAATTTCTCAGCAAACGACACCCCATAAATTTCGAACTTTAGATCAATTCAATGTGTCTTTCCAAATGGCCCTCAAGCCTTCCTTTATAGTCTTCTCATTGAGACATCAATCGTTGAGATTAAATCTCTAACCAAAGGATAAGATTATAACATGACTTGATCTTTGCCTTCTAGATAATTCTCACTCATGTTTTATTAATGTCCTTTAATTATTTAATTTCCCTAAGTTTAACTTAGGGTCTCCATTAAAATATTTAATAATATTAATAAAACTTCAACCGAGTGGAATTTTCACAAACAATTTCTGGGTTCTTTAGAATACCAGTGTTTAAGCCTCTCCAAAAAATTTGACACTTATATCACTTTCTGATGCTATAAAAATAAACACTCCCTCTTAGCGAGGAAAGTGCTCTAGAAATTATGCCTACTGGATACTGCTATGATCCTGAAGCATCCTCCACGCTGCTGAATTACATCAACCACTGCGTTGTTGTTGCCACTGTACTACTTCCCATGACACTACCACTGCCACTTGATGTATCTGTACTACAAATCCCTCTCAAGTGTTGCATCTGCGATGCTGCTAACACTGCCACTACTAACACTACATCTACACTGCAACTCACTGTGCTGAGAGAAACAATTGAACTCACCCAATTCCGAACAAGTGTTCAGTGGATGCAATTCGGTGCTGAATACTCTTACTGCTGATAAATACTACGTTGTCCCTCTGATGCATTATGATGTTTCTGATCTGCAATGCGCAACACTGATTTGCACTGTGTTGCACTCTTATGCACTGCACTGCTACTGCCTTTGCTCTGTGCTTCTCCAAAAATAAGCACTTCTATCTACTACACTGTCATCTCCATCACTCCTTGGCTCCCACTGAAACTTCCCCATCCCGCTGCTGAAAATATGCACCCCCATAGAAAGGTAATGAACCATGAGGTGGGATCCTCAAGGATCCTCCCAACTGAATTTCAAGGTGAACTACAATTAAATATCACCTCGAGAAGCTTTGGCACTCATGGCAAAGTTTTCCTCCTTGATTTTCACGGCCGCAACCTTCGGGTCATGCCTCTCATCTTTTTCCTTATTCCTCAAAGGACACTGAGATGCTTAGTGGCCCATATCGCCACATTTGAAGCACTTGTCCTTTGAAACATCACGCTTCAGTTTCTGTTGTGCTTGATGTCCCTTTGATGCAAGGGTTGCGTTCTCCTCTTCCTCGACGAATTTTAATCCGCTTCCACTCCTTCCATCAAGTTTGCACTTGAAAAGGTCTCTCCTCAGTTATTCCTCTTGAAAAGCTGACCATAACTGCGCCCAACTAGGTAATGCTACCCGACCCAGTATGCTATGGAAAAACACTTGACACTCCTCTGTGACACCATTAAGGGCCATTCTTACCATGGTTGCAGCTGTAGGAGCAACACCTACTGCCAACAACTGATCTCGAATCTCCTAAAACCGCATGAGGTATGAATCCACGTGCTCCCATTTCCACATTTGGATCATACATAGCTTCTACTCTAAGTACAACTTCCACTTTTCGGAAGGTCCCTCAAATAGGTCATGCAAATCTACCCACATCTCTCTGGCAGTAACCTTGCCAGCCACATGTGAGATGATGTGATCCTTGACACCATCAAGGAGCAACCTCTTTGTCTTGGCCATATCTGCCTTGTACTTCTTGAGCTGATCTGCATTCGTAGGAATAACTACCACATTCTCCATGAATGACTTCAGATCATGTTCATCCAGAAGGAACTGAGCTCGTTCCTTCCAGATCATATAGTTGGAGGATCCCTCCAACCAATCTTGATCACGAAGTCCATGAGATGCCATCTTAGCCAAAATCCATCGAATCTTCCCCCTCTTCCTCCCTACTACAGAGTCCCTGACAGACTTACGCACTCCCCGATGGAGTTGTAAGTTCTGTTTCTCCTCTACTGCTAAAAAACTACGAAATATTGACGTCCTCAGTTAGGAAATCACTGAGGAATAATTCCCTCAATATGTGCTCATGTCGCTTTCTAATGATTTTCTTCCTAGCAACAGCTTTAACAAACTACATCCCTCTGTCTTCTACGTGGAGGCTCTGCGTTTCTTCCTCTTCCAAAATAAGGTTTAGAATCTGGAAGCCCTTTCTCTCTTTCGAATCACTCAGAGAGAGACTTCCATGAAAATCTTAGCCCTCTTGGCTAGAACTATGCAATCCTTCAATGGATTCATTTTTCTACACTACAGAAAAAATGACCTTCACTTCAGAATTCAAATCTGTTCTTCCTGATTCACATCAATGCTCTGATACCATGTGAAAATTCCTAGATCTGAAACAAATCTAAGGAATCCTACTGCAACCAACCGGATCACTTCTTCTATTATGTAATTTGCATTAAACAATTATTTCTTAATAATACATGAAATACTGAAGCAATCACTGAATTATCCTACACTATAATACTCATGCTTATAAAACAAGGAAATTGAAAAAGGAAAATCAATCAAACATATGACACCTTTATTTTGGACTAAGTCCCCAGAAAAACCTAATGCGGGAAAACTGGTGCAACATATATGAGGGTTACATTATTATGCAATACCAATGGCTGAATACATCTCTGAATACCCCTAGGGTAATTCAGTTACAAATATAAATATTGGCAGAAGAATTTGTGAGGATTTACCTCACTCAATCACTGAGTTTCCGGTTGATCTGTATGAAGAAAACTTTTCCTCGGGGAGGCACTACGCAATCCCAATGCTGAAACTTCCAACCACTATGTCTGTTGTGTAACCAACTCCAAAAATAGAAGAAAAGAGATATCAACGCCTTAGAAATAAGCCACTTCGAGGGGGCAACCTCCAACACATTACATAAATGAACAATTCTTGGATGATACAATTTACAAAACCTCCTTTCTATATATAGGAGTCCATGTGGCCATAATGTAATCCTAGTGAGCCACAATGTAATCCTAGCCGACCTAACAATAATAATTTAAGGGCACAATAATAACAAAATGGGGGTTACAAGGGTACAATAATAACAATAAGGGTGTTACACTAACAATAATAAGGGACTATACTAGTAATATAGGGACCTAACATGCCCCTCTCCTTCAAAAAAAGTGTTGTCCTCAACGCTTGAGTAGCTCTGGGTGCTTTTGTATAAAATTCTCATCCTCCCATGTAGAATCTTCAGTGGGTAAGTTCTTCCACTTGATGAGATACTCTGAAATTGATCGATTCCGTATTTGTCGAGTTCTTGTTTCCATGACCGCTTCTGGTTCCAATATGATTTTTCCTTCCTCATCAAGTTCTGGCAATATTGTTTGAACTGGAAGATTTTCTCCTATAACCTTCTTTAAGCATGAAACATGGAAAACTGGATGTACTCGCGAAGAAGCAGGAAGCTCCAGTTTGTATGCCATAGTACCAATCTTTTGCAACACCTTGTAAGGACCATAGTACTTTGGCGATAATTTATTATCCTTCTTTGCTTGCTTGAGGGACATTTGTTTGTATGGTTGTAGCGGTAAAAATACCCAATCTCCTACATCAAAACTTCTCTCGCTACGATGTTGATCTGCCTGTTGTTTCATTCGATTTTGTGCCAAATTCAGGTTATCCTTTAAGAGTTGGAGAACTTCTTGCTGATGCTCGATGTGATCTTCCACTGCTTGAAACTTCGAATTTTCCCTTAAAGATGATGTGATCGATGGTGGATGATATCCATAAAGTGCCATAAATGGGGTCATTTTTGCTGCAGTATGGAAGGAAGTCTTATACCACCATTCAGCGAGAGGTAACCACTTGACCCATTGTGTTTGTTTATCAGATACAAAACAACGAAGATATCCTTCCAAAAATTTATTTACTATCTCAGTTTGACCATCAGATTGAGGATGATAAGATGAGCTATGAGCTAACTGAGTACCCAAACAAGAAAATAACTCCGTCCAAAAATTTCAGTAAAAATGGGATCTCTGTCGCTCACAATAACCCTTGGGCTTCCATGTAGCTTTTGAATTCTGTCCATAAATGTAGTAGCAACTGTACTTGCTTTAAATGGATGAGATAATGCACACAAGTGTGCATACTTGGTAAGTCTATCAACTACCACCATGATGACACTCTTTCCTTCGGACTTAGGTAAACCTGTGATAAAATCCATTGAAATCTCCTCCCAACGTTGACTTGGAATGGATAAAGGTTGTAGAAGTCCCGGGTTCTTAATTGTCTCAAATTTATTCTACTAGAAAACCAAACATTTTGCCACAAACTTTTGAATATCAGATTTAAGACCATCCCAAAAAATTTCTTTCTTCACCCTGTGGTAAGTTTTTAAAAATCCCGAGTGTCCTCCTAAAGGAGAAGTGTGCACTTCCAGAAGAATCTTTTGTTTTAGTTGGGAATTCTTACAAAGGTATAAGCGATCTTTGTACCATAAGGAATCATTTTTCCAACTAAATGTATCAGATGTACTAGGATCTTGCTGCATCTTTTGAATGAGTGCCCATACATATTTTTCCTTCTTCCGTTCATCTCTTGCTTTGGTTATCCAATCTGGTTGGATAATAGAAATGGCACAAAGCAATGCTTCTGCCTCTTCATTCTTTCTTGAGAGTGCATCTGCAACAACATTAAGCTTTCCTTTTTTGTAGATTATTTCAAAGTCATAACCCAACATCTTTGTGACCCATTTTTGCTGCTCTTATGAAGATAGTCTTTGTTCCAAAAAGTGTTTAAGACTATCATGATCAGTTTTTACCTTGAAGAGTCTTCCCATTAGGTAAGTTCTCTATTTATTTAGTGCATGCAGTATTGCTAACATTTCCTTCTCATAAATAGGTTTCTGTAAATACTTTCCTTTGATTGGACGACTTTCAAAAGCAATGGGTCTTCCTTCCTGCATTAAAACACCACCAATTCCATTTCCTGAGGCATCACATTCCACAATAAAGGTTTTTGTGAAGTCTGGCATAGCTAAGACCGGTGCTAGGCACATTGCCTCTTTAAGATGTTCAAAGGCCTTAGTTGCTTCATGAGTCCATGAAAATGCATCTTTCTTCAATAATGTTGTTAGAGGTGCTGCTATTCTCCTATAATTCTTAACAAACTTACGATAATACCCTGTTAACCCGAGAAATCCTCGCAACTGCTTTATGGTTGTGGGGACTTTCCATTCCTTAATGGATTTAATTTTTTTAGGGTCTACTTTAACACCCTCGTGAGATACAATATGACCCAGATATTCCACTTCTTGCACTCCAAAGAAACATTTGGATGTTTTTGCATATAATTGTTTCTCCTGCAATAGTTTGAGCACCCTGTCAACATGTTCAACATGATCCTTCCTAGACCTGCTATAGATTAGTATATCATCAAAAAATACTAGCACAAATTTTCTAGGGAAGGGTTTGAAAATGGAATTCATCAACACTTGAAATGTATAAGGTGCATTGGTAAGGCCAAAAGGCATGACAAAAAATTCATAATGACCCTCATGAGTTCGAAATGCTGTTTTTGGAATATCTTCAGTCTTCATTCTAATTTGATGATATCCTGAACAAAGATCCAACTTGGTAAAACAAATTGCTCCATGTAATTCATCCAATAATTCATCAATCACAGGAATGGGAAATTTATCTTTAATGGTGAGCTTATTGATCTCCCTATAATCCGGACACATTTGCCATGATCCATCCTTCTTGTGTACCAATACTACAGGAGCAGAGAAAGAACTTTGACTAGGTTGAATTATACCTGCCTCTAACATTTCTGCAATCATACGTTCAATTTCGCTCTTTTGGACGTAAGGATATCTATAAGGCCCGATGTTTAAAGGAACACTTCCTGGAATCAAATGAATAGCATGATCATGATCACGAATAGGTGGGAGTCCTTTGGGAGTTTCAAACACCTTGGAATGATTGTCCAAGACTAGTTTGAGATCTACAGAAATAGATGATTTTGATGTTGGAACTTCTAGTGAGCATAATTGTGCAATTACACCTCGTTGTTCTTTCTTTAGAAGCTTTGTCATGACATTAGAGCTTATTATTTTGCCCGGCTTCCCTTCAATACCCCGTAACTCGACTTCCTTTCCTTCTGAAAAAAATTTCAAGAAAAGTTCTTGAAAATTAAAAGCTACCGTCCCCAAAGATTGTAACCATTGTACTCCTAGTACAACATCAGCACCTCCCATAGGAATGGAAAGCATTGGACTAGTCAATTTATATTCCCCCATGGTTAGCTTGATATTATGGCATTTTCCAGAGAAATTTATAGTTCCTCCATTTGCAACCATCACTTGACATTCTGGTGCTGGGTATAGGAAACAATTTAATTCCTTGGCTACCTTACAATTAATAAAATTATGGGTGCTACCTGAATCAATCAACACTATTACCTTTTTCTTCATGATATGTACTTCTATCTTGAGAGTTTGAGGAGTGGTAATTCCTGCGAGTGCATTACATGATATTGTCGGATTCATTTCTTCCTCTTCTAGGGCTGGTTCCTGGTGTATATCCTCTTCTTGTTCATTTTCTTCTTCCTCTTCACAATCTATGTAAAATAATTTCTTCCCAGCACACTTATGACCTTTAGTGTATTTGCTATCACAACTGTAGCAAAGCCCTTTTGCTCTTTTTTCTTCCAATTGTTGTGGTGTCAACCTTGTAGGTTGTGGAAATCTAGGCGTAGCAACACTTCCTTCTTTATAGAATGGAGTGGTAGGCTTCCTTGTCGCCATTATTTTACATTCAACTTTTCTTGCCAACCTGAATGCCTTCTCCAATGAATCTGGTTCCAAAACACGAACTTCATGTTGGATGTTATCCTTTAAAGTGCCTATGAAGAGATTGATCCTGTGGTCCTCTGGAATATCAGTTACCCTTATATTCAATTTTTGGAAGTCCTCAATGTGCTGCCCCACTAAACCCTTTTGTTTGAGATTTATCAATTGGCTAAAGAAGGTGTTGCTCTTTGTATCCTCATAATGTGCTATCATTTCCTCCGTAAAAATTGACCAAGTGACAATTTTTTTATGGGAGAAAAGCCATCGATATCATACAAATGTATTTTGTTCTAATTGTAAAGTTGCAATGCGTACCTTTTGTGTGTTTTGCACGTTATGGAGATCAAAATATTGCTCCATCTGTAGTATCCATGTTACAGGATGCTTTCCATCAAACTTCCTCATATCCATTTTTGGAATATGGTGGTTCTTCCCGCCAACATTAGAGTTTATGAAATCAAGATTAACATTTATTTTTCTCTCATCATGAGTTTCTTCTGCTATATTTTCACCATTAGGAAACATTTCTTGCATCAACTTTGTCAAACCTTTGATGTCTGCTTTTAGATCATTTTTCATGTTTTCCATGTTGTCTTTCATGTCATCCATCTTAGCTTCCATGCTAGCTTCCATGCCATCCATCTTAGATTCCATGCCTTTCTTCAAACTGTCCATCTTCGCTTCCATGCCTTTCTTCCAAACTTCCATTTCATTTTTTGTTACTCTTTACGAGAGTGAAATTTGTTGCACTTGCTCTTGTAATATTGATAGATCATGTTGCAATTATTCATCTTCATGAGTCATAGTAGAGCCTTCTGAAGGCTTAATGGGTGTTGAATTATTTTTACGGGGCATATTTTATAACCCAATACTGATATCTATTCTACAATATGCCCTTGGAATCAATTCAAATTGATTCTTCAAACAAGATTTATGCAATTCGCAAAAAAAATACACACCTTTTTCTTTCTTTTGAGGAGCTCGATATTGAAATTGTATTATCTTTGTGATTGCAGCACTTCAATCTTTGAATTTCGGTATTGACATAGCCCTCTGAATTATATTTCCAATTCCACAGGTCTGACCCGATTTGGATTCTCCAAGACAAATTTGTGTCCAATCTCCCACAATGACCTAATTATGGATTGGTTCAGTATAACAAACTTGTACGACTTTCCACGTGTCACTGTTTCATACTTCGGCTCTGAAATTGATATTCAAGAAACTACAATCCATGTGATTGCAACCAATTTTTACGGCACTCCAATCCGATGCTCAGAGAGAGAGAGTTATGAAGATTTTCCCACGATCACCTTTTTGAGATGAAATTCAGGAGCCTGAAAAAGCACTACCTTCCACAAATCATATCTCCGAAAATATTGTGAACCAAGCTCTGAAATTTTTTGATAATGTTCCTCAGGATTTCAGCTTCGCACCCTAAAAATTTCAGCTTTTGAAGCTTCGTAGAAAAAAAAAGTTAATGAAAATTGCGATAATATATTTAGACAACGAAACCTAGTCAAAAAGAGCTGTTACCAAATGTTGTGTAACCGGCTCAAAAAATAGAAGAAAAGAGATATCAATGCCTTAGAAATAAGCCAATTCGAGGACCACGCCTCTGACCATTACATAAATAGACAATTCTTGGATGATACAATTTATAAAACCTACTTTCTATATAGGAGTCCATGTGGCAATGTAATCTGAGAAGTGGGCTTGGGGAATAAATTAATCTAACCGACCTAACAATAATAATTTAAGGGCACAATAATAAAAAAATGGGGGTTACAAGGGTACAATAATAACAATAAGGGTGTTACACTAATAACAATAAGGGACTATACTAGTAATATAGGGACCTAACATTGTCACCCCCTTCTAGGCTCAAATTTCAGCCCAAACGAATTTATTTTGCCTCTGTGGACCCTGAGGAACAACCTCCCGATGTCACTTTCCGGATCCAGGTCTTTGTAATTGATCTGCAAGAAAAATTCTGAAAACTCTCCTCTGCCTCTGCGTGATCCCTATGCAGTCGCTGCATCAGCCCTCCTTCCTTCAACGATGGATTGGTTAGATCACCTCTACCTCTCTCTAATTGATTCTTCATCGCTAAGAAAATATATCTTTGGATGCTATCTCTGCCCCTCGCTTCTCAGATCTATAGCTCAAATTTCTTAGCAAACCACGCCCCATAAATTTTGAACTCTAGATAAATTCAGTATGTCTTTCCAAATGGCCCTCAAACCTTCCTTTATATTATTCTCATTGAGACATCAACATCATAGATTAGATCTCTAATCAATAGCTAAGATTATTGCATAACTTGATCTCCCCCTTCTAGATAATTCTCACTCATTTTTTATTAATGTCTTTTAATTATTTAATTTCCCTAAGTTTAACTTACGACCTCCATTAAAATAATTAATTATTTTAATAAAACATCAATCGAGTGGAATTTTCACAAACAGTTTCTAGGTTCTTTGGAATACCAGTGTCTAAGCCTCTCCCCAAAATTTGAAACTTAGAGAACTTTCTGATGCTACAAAAATTAACATGGATGCCATGTTTCTTCATGACAAGGACTACGTTTAATACCTAATCTATGAAAGGAACAGGGTAGGTGAAACCAACCCTAAGAATATTTTCAACTTCACTCTTAATCCTCACATCATTCTTGGGATGGACCAAATGGAGGCACTGCTGGATGGGTTTGGCATCAAGATTCGTCTTAATCTCATGCACAGTATGTTTGGGTTGATACCTGGAATTTTTTCATAAGTCTAGGCAAAGACATCTCAAAACTCATGAAATAAGGCTCTATAAATCTCGATCTCAGATGGAGAAAAAGACGCTCCAATGTAGATATTTTTTACAATACTTGGTTTGATATAGATATTGAAAGGTATTGTTTCTTCGATATTTGAAAATTTCTTTTCAGAGTTGACCTCATGAATGGAGATAGAATTCGTAAAAGGCTCGAAAATATTAGGTAATTATACATCACTGAGATTATCCTCAATGGAAGCTGGTAAGGAGGAACGATGGTGATGTTCGTCCCACCACTTGTCATCTGGCATCATGATATCCATGATTCTCTCATCAAAAGAGAATATTCAAGAAAAAGGATCAGTAGACATGCCATAATCCAGTGATAAATCTACCGAATTGATCAAAGAGAAGGTGTAAGTAGCACATGAAAAATATATGGCTTCATAATCTAGCTCAACGGGCTAAGCGACATTCGGTCGCCAAAAATTTGGATGTTAATTTCATCAGGTACAATCCATGGATCAACCGGGATAGTAGAGGATGATCTCATGTTGATATAAACAATCAAAGATGAGTTTTTGGGAAGGAGAGGAGGAGGGAGAGAAAAAGTTCCCATTAGCGCAAAATCCTTCAACAATCCAACCTTGGTGTGCTGATAGGAATGTAGATTTTCCCCCATAAGAGGTATACCTATAGTAACGTGAGAAGCATAGGAAAAAAGGTGAGATGGTCTATGGCCACAATCCTGCCTTTATGAGGAAAGGCGATCATACAAAAGTAATTCAAAACAATGGTAGCCATGGCATAAACCCATGTACGTCCCAATAGAATATTATAATCAAGAGGATCGTCAATAAATTCAACTTCTATGGAAACATTTTTTCCCCCTAATTGATCTACTTGAAGGGAATTCAAAATCCCACAAGGTTTGTACGTTCTTCCATCAAAGGCTTTCAATGTGGTGGTTTATTGACTCAGTTGAGGTGAACTAATTTCCTTCCAACATGACATGGAAATAATGCAGGTCGATGCTCCCTCGTCCACAATAGAACGAAGAATGTTCTTAACAGGAATGACAAACTAGATTATAAAATAAAATTGACCCGAAAGTCGAGGGGTATAGTTTTCATGAGAGAAAACCACTAGGTTTGAATCTGATGGATCCACACATCCGATAACTGACAAAAAGGCCTTCTTTTGGGCGTGCTAGTTTTGAAACACCTCAATAGTTGACATAGTTGATGGAGACTGCGCCAAGTCTTCAAATACGTTATAATTTTGAGTAGCTCTTAAACGAGCGTTGAAAGTATAATTATGAATAACAACCTTCAAATGCTTGATATTCAATTCCATAGGAATCAAAGGTGGAGTAGGATCAAATGAAGATGATTTTGAACTGGCAGGTCAATCATTAGCCTGACTGTTCGGTGGATTCGCATTACCATAGTCCTTGTTCTGAGTGGCAACCATAACATCGTATTTTACCTTTGAGGAGGAAAGCATCAAAACTCTGTTACAGGAAGAAGGGTATCGGGAAACCATGTGAGTCTCCTGATTGGGAAACGAGTCATTAAACACATCGGGAGAAGTGGAATATTTAAGAAACTAATTCACTCCAGCTCTTAAAGTGATATTCGTTTCAAGTCAATCATGGGTATCAAGGTTTTCAGTTCTCATCGTAGGAATGATTTGCTTGTTTATCCTATGGTGAGGGGTATTTCTTCTTCTTACCTTTTCCTTTATTCATGCTTCTAGGTTTCTCTTGAGATTTTCCTTTATTAGATGAAACACCATTTATCTCAGAAGCAAAAGTCATAGGAGGATTTTATTGAGGGTTTTGAGTAGATGTGGTAAGAGAAACACTAGATGGTTTACTTGTCGACTGTGAACTGGTAGAACTAATCATGCCATCATCTTGAACATGATATTATTTACCAGGTGGAGAAGGAACAATATTTTAATGTCTCAGAGTGTTCGATATCTTATCATAGAGCATGCCCTATTGGTTATAAACAAGGTCCAAATATTGCGCATGAGAAATAACTTTCTCTTTGGTCATGACTCCACCTTTAGTCATATCTTCTATTATAGGTGACAACAGATTTTTGGTAAACTATTCTGCTAACAATTTATCAGGAACATAAGTCTTGACCAACTGGCGACGACGCCTCCACTCATGAATGTGATATGAAATGTGAGTGGAATATGATTGCTTGAAGTTGGTCAATAGTTTCGTTCCAGTTTCATACCTGATGGGAAACTAGAAATGTGTGAGGAAGGTGGTGGCTAAAGTACTGAAATCATGGAACGAAGCTCTAGGTAATTTGATATACCATTTAGTTGTGATATCGGTAAGTGTTTGTTGGGAAAGATGAATTCGAATGGAATCATCATTAAGGGAGTTTGAAGAACACCATATATGATACGTCATAACGTGTGTCAATGGGTATTATCTTGGATTCCCATTGAATTTTGGGATATTCGAAGGAAATTTAGTAGAAAAAATGACCACCATGGCGAATGAGCAATGGGGTCATTAGTGAGATGATTTAAGTCTAGAAATTCAAGAGTAGACACAAAAGGAAATTGTTGGTTAAAGTACATAGGAGGATGGCCCGGATATGAAGGAATAGCTTAAGGAACAAGCACTTTCATTCTTGGATAAGGAGGTTTCTGATAATAAGGAACCTGCATTGTCCCATGATAAGGTGGGTTCAATTGGGATTGTTCCATACTATTGATCAATTTTTCCTATTGAAACTTGAGGAGTAGCCTATCCAAGCGGTTGAGAATGTAAGGTACCTTGTACTAGCTAGGTAAGTGGGACGTGGGAAGTACCAGATACTGAGGGAAGAGGTTTTGATGAAACGAAAACCTATAAAGGTTGGCTCACATGTATTTGAGCTTGTTGGGGTGCTAATTAATGGATAAGAATTTGAGACGAAGATGGTGCAGGTTGAGGATTCAACAATCAGTCACAAAATGAACTAGGTTGAATTGGAAAAGTATGTTTCCAAACACTGGCGGCCATTCCAGGATTGGGAGGACTATAATAAGGTTGATTACCAATTTTAGGTATACCAACAATAGGTTGCCTCCCTTCCAAAGGAGGAGGGGATGATGGAGGCAAATGCGATCTAGATGGTGGGTACCCAACATAAGGAGACTTAGGTTGTTGAAGGTAACATTACCCACTAACATAAGGGCCAGATTGTTGCTTGAAGGTAGGGGTAGGCAGAGGAAGAGGAGTAGACTATGTGGCATTCATAAGAGAAGTACCAAATTTTATTCTCGAATTAGATGACATGGGAGAGGTCTAAGGACTGGAAGTCATGCTAGAAAAGGTACTAGATAAATACTGATATCCAGGCGGGACGGACAGGCCACCATACAAATGTGTTTTTGGTGAGGTTCCAAACATATATGAGGAAGAAAAATTCGATGTCTCAACCATAGTGGTGGAAACAAGATAATAGGTTGGATCAATTCCACTCATGGTTATCAATCCCAAGATATATGTGGATAAGTCCAAAGAATTAGGAAAAGGAGTTTGTGTTAGAGTCTAAAGAGGAGGAAAAGGATCAGTCTGATAAAACAAAGTCCTTCTCAATGAACATGAGTAGAAGGATGAGGGTCTTCTTGTGGGATCTCTTCAATACTCACAAGTCCGTATGGAAGAGGTTCACCATTGGGTCCAAGATATATAAGATTTATCTCAGACAAAGGAAGAGAAGTGGAAGGTCCTGAAGTAGTAGGTGAAGATGGTTGAGGATCCTCATGTCCGGCAACTCGAGGAATCAAAGTGTCTGACTCAAGAATGTTAGGTTCAATAACCTCAAGAAACAAAATTTCAGGGACTTCTGTTTAGATTGTGTCAGTGTCAACGTCAAGAGTAGATGTAATCTCAGGCTTGGAACTCAAAGGGACAGATTATTCTGGTGGATAAATATGGAGAGGAGGGACAAAAGTAGTTCTCGAAGTTTCAGATTCAATATTTTGCATATTCTTATGCTTCGTACGATGACCAAGGGTAGCCTCAAGTGGAAGAGGAGGCTTATTTTTCATTCTACGTGAACAATGGGGTGGGGGATTTTGTTCTTCCACATTGGATAATAAATTGTATTAACACAAAAAGAAATAACAAAAGAGAGGATAATCTATGCATAAAGGTTTACCAAGAAACCATGAACTGCAATATACACCGTGCTGAACCAAGGACTTAATGTATGAAAACTAATCTACCTAAATTCTGTGTTTGGTGTATCATGGTATACAAGGCGGTAAACTCAGTTACCTATGGATGGATAACAAACTATATGGGACTCGCAAAATATACTCGAAGAGACGTGAGAGTGTAATTTATAGTAGTGTTGTCTAATGTGTAAACATTCGATGAGAACGTTCCTTTATAATATATGTGTGTGGACTGTTGTCCAATATACCCAAAGGTACATGGAGAATGATTCTATACACTCACATACATGGAACGAGATATCAACCTAGGGATGAAATGCTGGAAAAAAAATCACAACTCATACGTTTAATGAAACGGGAACACATCTCTAGCCTAAACCTCTAAGTGTTTGTGTTAATGTTACAAATTCTCCTTAAGTTGATTCAATAAATTTTACTATTCATATTTGATTAAGTTTCATTTTTGGGCTCACCATGAATTTCACCCAAATATCCTAAAATGAAAATCTAGCATGAGAAAATGGAAATCTTTCTCTTTCAATGAAAATATAGCTAAGGAAGGGAAGAAAAAATCAGTATGAAACAAACAAGATGAAAGATGTGATTTCCATTTAAATGTAATTATTCCTATGTCAATACATATATAAAACCCTAAATGCCAATGAATTTTTTTTCTTTTCAACACATTTAATTTTCGAAATGAGGAAAACTAATATGCAAAAGTTTAATCACTGATTCAAATGCACTTTTCAGAATGAGGACTAGAATAATAATTCTTCAAAGCAATCAATGACCAAACGAAATCAACTTTCAAGCGACCTAATGATAAGAAAAAAGAAAAATCAAAACCAATTCTTACGAAAGGAAATAAAACACAAATGAAAACCAAATGGAGGCTTTAGAGGGACCACACGACACTCAAGACATAGGGAAGGTCAGCTGGAAGTAGGCTTATCAAATAGACAAAAAAAAACAAGGTAAAATTTTGTGCAAATATAGGGGAAAACGTTGGTGCAGAAGAGCCACTAGTGCTTTGAAATGTTGGTATAGAGTGGGCCTAGGTGAGTTGAAACTCTCTGTCAGAGGCATTAGGGGAGCGCTGGTCCAGGGATGAAGGATTATGACATAAAAATTGCAAATGAAACTAAATGAAAACACTTCCTAGGTTTGTTCTTCGCTGATCAAAGAAACAAAGGTATTTCAAAGAGGTAATCAAACACAATGGACAAAGAAACCACCAAGGGAATACACCATTCCCCAGTGGAGTCACCAATTTCTTATACAACATTTACGATTGCTGACAAAAGTATCTCCCCTAGGTTTGGTGGCTAACCTAGAAAAACAGAGAGACATGGAACCTAATTGTTTCCTTACAATAAATATATGATGAAATGTATCCTACCTAGAATCAGTCGCATGCTTTGTTCATGATTTAGCTTGAATTCTCGAATTCCAACTCTGATTTCCAAAATTAGAACCTGCACATTCATACAACACAAGCCAAGAAACTACGAGATCTAGGCAGTATCATATAAGTACTTTATTCAATAGATCAACATGGTATTTAAATACATGAAATAAAAACAACACATTTAGGAAAACAAAGAAATATTTTAATTAATATAAATGGAAGGATATTACAACCATAAATAGGTGTTGATCTTGTAAACGAGATCCTCCAAGTTGTCTTGTGCTTTCATTGTCACAATGTGCACCTCCAATCGCCCTAAATGCATGGAATGATACCTACCACAATAGCAGCATAAGGGTAGAATCAATCTCCAAAATCCAACCTATTGCATATGGAAGGTTGTAAATATATAGAGGAGTGGGGTAAGTTGGGAGTTGTTATCCAATTACCAATCTAAGGTTTTAGATCCACCTTTGATGGGAGGATGGGATCAAAGGATAATGGATGGAAAATCAAAATAGGGATAGGATAAGATCTGAATGTTTTATCTGAGGTAAATAGTTGTAGAAAATTATGGAAGAGGAAGCTTCCATAATTTCTCTCTTTTTCCTAAATTTCTAGAAACCATGCAGGTGCAAAGGGGAGCAACCTGTAGTTAATAAACACAGGCCATAGTGGAGCAACCTATAGGTGAACTCTTTCCAACAAGAGGCCAGGGAATGTTGGTTATAAAATTGGCTCAAACGATGCAGTTTCAGTCAGAAACTATAGGGAATGAAGGACACATGCTTAAGGATTTATGTAACGATGATGACAAGGGGGAATATGATGTTACTATTGATCCCATTAGGAGGCCTATTGACTGGATGTGACAAAAGGGCCTATAACAATCCATCCTTCCTAATTTTCATGGGTTAAGAACTAAGGATCCAGAAACATTTCTTTTTGAGTTTTAGGTATTGTGTATAACACATGATTATTTACTCGATACTCAAAAATTGAAATTATTCCCTATTTCTCTAAAATATGGATCTCTTAAGTGGTTCATGGGTCTAAGAACTAATTCTATTAGAAAATGAGATGATATGATAATAATATTCCTAGAAAAATATAAATATGATTGTATACACCATGACCTTAAGGATGAAGTCTTTAATATGGTACAAAAAGAGGATGAAAATATTGAAGATTTTGTGGAAATATTTTATTGTAACGTCAAAAGGGATATATCGCATAATTTAGATGAAGACACATTAAAACATATCTTGATAAAAACCATAAGGGATCAATAGACTGACCCTCTCATTTTAATGAGCAAAGGAGAGGTCTCTCAATTTTTATTTGAAGAAATTTGTGAATTGTACAAACATATTTCAAGAGGAAAAGAAAAATATGATAAGAACCCAAGAGATCTTGTCATGTCAATAGTAAGAAAATCTGCATCTCGAAAAACAAATAGAGAAGAATTAGGAAATTTGCTCAATATTTTTAAAACTGATATCCTTGGAAAGCTTAGTGAACAACTAGATACTCTAAGGATACAAAACAAGAAAAAAGTTGAGAATGTTGCATTGTCTATTTTCTGTCCTAGGTGTCGAAAAAGGCATGCATTATGAGAATGTCCTCTTGATAGTGTTGAACTATGTGTTATATGTGAATAAAATCATGACACAAAGGAGTTCCCTTCAATATTTGGACTTAAGGTTGTTTTTCAAGAAGAAGTAGGAACGAGTCAAGCTTAATAACTTTTTTATGTTGCTCCTGTTAGTGTTCAAATGTTCAATGATCAAATGTACTCTTTCAGGTTTACTTAGTAGTGGTCCTAGGTAAAAAAATCATGTTTCAAGTAAGTTTTCAAATAAAATTTTGTTCATTGAATATGTCTAGGTCTGAAATGCTACTCCCTTCACTCCATTCATGGTCATAATTATTTCATAGGTCATGTCATACATCAATAATCTAGGGTCTGAGGTCATTCACCACAACTTCATTTAGGTCAGTGTCTAGCTCTCATTTGTTTCACCACCATAAGAGTCAATTATTTCATAAAAAAAAGCAAACAAAATATCATTTTTACCATACAATTCATTTTCATAGGGAGTTAGAAAAGATAGGGAAATAAGTAAAGAGCTCCTCTCTTCTCACCATCATACTCCACAGATGCCATGGGTTGAAGAAAAATAAGAAAATTTGTTCAAATGCTACTTGTGCTATGCTTCTGGGTGTGCTGCATAGGAATTCTGCTTTTCGTGTTTGAGCTCAAAATCAGTTCTCCAAGGTTCAAAACCACTGGAAAAAGGTTCATACACTTCCTAAACAGTAAGTGGACACCCTCCATACCTCTCTCAAGTCAAAATTCATCAGCAAATGAGTGGTTTCCTTCATTAGGTTACCTCCACTACATTTTTTGTGTTTTTCATCTTTTGTTTGTTTCAGCTGATAAAACCCTAATCTAACCATATAAAACCTTCATATACCTTCATACACCATACCCTAACAATTTTCATTGCACACAGGGACAATTTGGCTTCAAAATTAGTTTATGAAGTAATGGAGATGCATTTTACAAAATTGAAAGAGGTTTTTGTCACTAATAGGCCAAAGAACAAAAAAATCCTTTATTTATGAAAATGTGTTATGGTTTCAGGGAAATTCTCCAAATACAGCTGCTCTAGGTCATTTTCTACACTTTTGGACAAGTTGTCTTCAAATCACTTTTTTCAGGGGTTTGGAGCAGAGGTTTTCATTGCTTAATGACTCCTTTATGTAGAATACATCCTAAGTTTTCCAACCATACAACTTGCAGCCAAAAAATCATCTGGGAAGGCCTCCAGACTCCCTCTCAAATTAGGTGCTACACTTCTACTCAAAGTGCGCTATGCTTCTGCAAATTTTGAATGATCAAATTAAAACTTGGATTATGAGCCAATGGGAAATTATTTTCGAAAACTGGAGGACTTTAGTGTTCATAGCATGCCAAAGAAAAAAAAAACCTCTCTCATTTTTTCGAAAAACGTTATGGTTAAAAATATATTGATCCATATTTAAGCCCTATGTTTGCAGAAATTGTTTTCGAAAATTTTGGATTTTTGGCAATTCAGTTGTTACGTTTCTGTAACCAGTTGTTACGCTTCTAGGAAGTGTTGTTACGATTCTGTAATTTGGTGTTTCACCTCTAGAAAGGGTGTAGAATTAAATTTTTGGATTCAAATCCATTGAAACAAGCTCAAGGCTTGTGACCACTACTTCTTGGACCCCTCACAAATAGTAAGTTATCACTCTTATACCCTCCCTTGGTCAAGTTATTAAGTTTTAAATTCATTTTCATGCTCACTCCATATTACACCATATCATCACTTCTCCATGTCATTGAAAGAATCCATTTGAATAAAACCTAACCTAATCCAGTTGAATAAACCCTAAACCCTACCATCTAACACTACCCTACACCTCCCATATATCTCATACTCTAATTTCCCACCATCCATACCCTCCATAATAGTCATTTTCATGAAACCCTAAATTCTAGCTATTTTCATAATGATAAATTGGAAATTTCTTGTGTTTTCTTGATTTCACCACCCTCCTCACATCCATTTCACTTCATTTAACCCACAACATGGAGCTAAAATGCCACCCTATCTACTGATTTTTTTGTATAAGTTTCCCTAGCTCCATAACCCTCCATCTCACCCTCTAAACCTACACCATCCCTACACTCTATTTTTTCCAGATTTCACTACACATACCCATCCCATCAAACACATTAGGGTTTCATAATTTCAGTGATAAACATTTGGAGAAGCTCTTAAAGAGGTCTAAGAGAGACAATAAACT
Source organism: Pinus albicaulis (assembly GCA_034641835.2). NCBI lineage: Eukaryota > Viridiplantae > Streptophyta > Pinopsida > Pinales > Pinaceae > Pinus > Pinus albicaulis. The sequence goes on along the minus strand of CM076571.1, from coordinate 933,639,834 downwards.
TCAAAGAGACATGACAGATCATTATCGTACCAGGAACACAATTTTTCAAATAAGGCTAAAACAATTGAAGAAAAGGCTAAAAGAAGCACAAATGAAGCTTAAAGAGAAGGATAGCTTGGACTTGTTGGTTGAAGCTTCTTTGGATATTTAGTCCATCGCTCACAGGTGCTACAAAATCAATTTTGAGAAGTTTTGAACAATTTTGGTATTTTTTGTGATTTTTGCACAATTCTTAGAAATTCCTTATTGCAGAAGGGTAATAAACTTTTGTTACACTTATTTTGGGGGCATCCAAATGATGATTTATTTACATGTATGGATGTATTTTTATGATTAATTCAAATATAAGGAATCCCCTTGGCATGAAAAGTTGTAATTTTGGAGAACAATCTCAAAAACCACTAATTTTTCATGTTTCTGCCACCTTTTTGGAGCCTCTATTACGCTTTTGGAGTAGCCTTGGGAGAATGGATATTTGAAGTCCTTCCCGTGGGTCATTTTGAAAAATTCAAGATGTTATGGAAACTAGACACACAGGGCTAGTTGACCGTTCTTTCAGAAATGGATTTGGACTCCCAAAAATGCCTCAAGCGTTCCTGAAGTATTATGTTACACTTCTGCAAATTTTTGTTACCCTTCTATCAGAAATGTTACAAATCAGCATTGGATTTCTCAGGACACTTGTCAAGCTCAGAAAATGTCACAAATTTGAGGTTTTCCTGTCCTATGAGTCGTAATTAGAGTTATTGAGTTGGTTTTTACCTTGTATCATGAGGGAATATGTAATTTAATGTAAGGGACAAACACTCCTAGTTCATAGCTAAAATTCAGGGAATGGTTTCTAACCTCCCTAGAATCTAGGGAATGACTAATATTGTGTATTTATGATCAATTTTGGATGGTATTTAGACCTGACAAGGTGTCATAGTCCATATTTACTATAAGTAGACTCTCTTTAGTCTTTTGTGGGGTTGGATAGTCTCATATTGTAGTGGAGCTTTTGTAATCAACAATTTGGAATGAAATCAGAGAAAAATTTGCAGAAATTGTATTAAGATGCTTATGGTATGCATTGGAGAATCTGTTCTTCTTATGTATGTTTATTTATTCATTCTTAATGATATATCTCTTCTTTAATATATGTTTATCTTGTAATTTTATGAGCAGAAATCATGTTTGTTCATGCTCTGTTTTGGACAAGGTTTGCATTGCTATGTCTATCTACTTCTAAATGAATGAATTCACCTCAGTTCTCATTCAAAATCTCTTTCACTTCATCCTATACTAAATGAACTATTAAACATTCTTTAAAACTACCTATCTAGCCAAACATATTCTATGCAAATTGACCTTGGAATTCAGACCTAAAAAACCTCATACACAATCTACTAACTGAATTTTCTATCCAGCACTAAAAACATAAAAAATATCATATTTACTGTGCTTACATACCTAGCCTAAGATCATTAGATAATTAGTCATTACCTTTACTACAAAAGTGAAAATGAGAGAGCCCTCTCTGGTCCTGGTAGGATAAGCTACTTGACCTAAAGCCTGGTCTATGGTTACCTTTCTTCAATCCCATTTTCAACCTTGGGAAGTTGGGGAAAGTGATAACATTCTTGGCGTTGTTTCCGGGGAGTGAAGGTTAAATATTTCCCGAGAAAGAAGGAAAAATATTAGCTCTAATTTCTAAAGGTGAAAAATGGTCAGGCACAAGAAAGGTTGTGCATCTTTCACCCGACGACTCAAATGGAAAAGAATCCAAAAGTTAAGAGTTTTCATGGCAACTCCACTGTTTAAAATCGATAACTTCAAGAACTATTGGCAAATTCACTTTTTCAATATTGATTCAACTGCAAGAAGGAATGCTAGGTATGCTCTTATGCATCGAGATCATGTTCCAGGCTTTCCAAATCCTATACCTCGGGTAGATTGGAAAACATACTTGCCGAAATTTAGAGATGGAAAAGGTGATGATGCTACACTTCATTTAATAAGATTTCATATGCATGTGCATAAGTTGAAGATTAATTTTCATGAAGATTGTTTAATTAAAATTTTCATGATCACATTGGAAGAAAAAGCGCAGTTTTGGTATAAAAACTTGCCTCCTGCTTGTATTTATTCTCTCAAGGATTTTCACTCAGTATTTTTTGAGAAATATAGAGAAATATATCCTTCTTTGCTTTTGATTGAGGATTGTTTTGATTACTTTGAGAATTTTATTCAAGAGATAGAAATTGCTTATGGCGATGAAGATTTTATGGATGATGAACTCTTAGATGCTTTGAATGAAAACCCTTTTCACCTCCATGAGAGGATCATGGATTCTACCCTGAATGACATCGAACTTGAGTAGAATTCTTCAAAGGATGACATTGATCTTCCATCTTTAGATTTTGATGATAATTTGCAGCAGTCTTGCCAATCTTCAAGGGATCAAGATATATATGAAGATGTTATGTCCAACTACCCTTCATCCCTTTCCTCCTCTGAGTATTCAATTCAGGAAGAAATATGTGCAGATTAGAATTTTTAGTTTTCTTGTAAAGAAACTCTAAAGAGTCATGATTTATCCGCTGAGGTCAAAAATAGTGTACAACATGTTTGTTGTCTTGGGTTTGATGAACATGTTCAACAACCTTAAAATGATCAAGATATATAATTTTTTCAGAGCCAAGACAATACTCTTTATGATATACATGAAAATACACTAGTAGATATTTGTGTTGATGTTGATTTGGCTACCTCAATTGAAGATCTGCGAGAACATACAAATCTTGTCTCTGATCTAGATGATATGGAAGAACACATTGCTTCTTTTCTATTTAAGAGGGATCAACCAAATGAAGAAGAAAAATCAGCCATTATATTTGAAAGCATCTCCCTTATTTTTCCTAATCAACAAGAGGTAATGTTTCATGATTTTCAAGACCCCTTGGGTAGTATTTTGCAAGCATTAGAAAAGGTAGAGTTTGTTTGTTCACCAACACAGGTTTCCGGTTTAGGTTTCATTTTGAGTTTCCATTTACTCAATCTTTCTTTATGCCCGGTGGAGCTGAATACAAGCATCAATCAGGTATTCATTTACTTGATTGGTTACATTGGATATTTGAATTCACTTGATCAAGTGATTTATGGATCAGTTAGAGTAGGTAAGGTGTGATGAATAAGCTCAACAGTCTGAGCATATTTTTTAGTGTCATTTTCTAGTAGAGTTTGCAGTTGATGATGTACAAATCAATTTTTAGTTTTATTTGAATTAGTTTGAGGATTGTAGTTGTAGTGACTCCATTTCCCAATGGATGAGGCTACTTGGTCTACGTTGCTCTTGACACCTCTTGAAGGAGCTTCCATCCCCAACTGGAGCCAATGTTAGTGTCCAAATTTTCACTGATCAAATGTACTCTTTCAGGTTAACTTAGTAGTGGTCCTAGGTCAAAATTCAATTTTTCAAGTTAGTTTTCAAATAAAATTTTGTTCACTGAATATGTCTAGGTTTGAAATGCTAATCCCTTCACTCCATTCATGTTCATCATTATTTCAGAGGTCATGTCATCCATAAATCATCTAAGGTCTGAGGCCATTCACCACACCTTAATTTAGGTTAGAGTCTAGGTCTCATTTGTTTCGCCACCATAAGAGTCAATTATGTCATAAAAGAAAGAAAACAAAATATCATTTTCACCATACAAGTCATTTGCATAGGGAGTTAGAAAAGATAGTTAAATAAGTAAATATATCCTCTATTCTCACCATCATACTTCACATCTGCCACGAGTTGAAGAAAAATACGAAAATTTGTTCCAACACCACCTGTGCTACACTTCTGGGTGTGCTGCGCAAGCTCTGCACAGGTGTTGCGCTTTTGGTGTTTGAGCTCCAAATCAGTTCTCAAAGGTTAAAAACCATTTCACAAAGGTTCATACACTTCCTAAATAGTAATTGGACACCCTCCATACCTCTCTCAAGTCAAAATTCATCAACAAATGAGTGGTTTCCTTCATTAGGTTACCTCCACTACATTTTTGATGTTTTTCATCATTTTTTTTGTTTCAGCTGATAAAACCATAATATAACCATCTAAAAAATTCATATAAACTTAATATACCATACCCTAACATATCCTATCACTCGCAACCCTCTTTTCCATCAATTTCATTAAAACCCTGATTTTCACTACATTTTGGCAGAAAAACTAGTGAAACCCTGTGTTCTGACCTTTTGGGCACCTTTCAGATGACCATTCCAAAATATTCCACTTGAATCATGTAACCAACTCATCACCCTACCTCCCCAAATTTTTAAGGATTTTTCCCTAAATTCCTTTCACTTCATTTCTGTCCCTAAAACCACGTTACCACTATCCCGTGTTTTCCTAATTTTCCACCTTCCCTATCCACTACATCAAGCTAGGGCTTTCCTTGTTGAAAAAAATCATGGAGGGTGAGAAGAAAGTCCATAAAGGAGGTCACAATTTCAGGTTTGAGCCAAATCAGACCCATGTCATCATTTTTAGAGCTTCGTGATCAAGCTAGGGTTTACATTGTACATAAGAAAAATTTGGCTTCAAAATAATTTTTTGAAGTAATGGAAATGAATTTTACAAAAGAGAAAGAGGTTTTTGTCAATAATAAGCCAAATAAAAAAAACCGCCTTTATTTTATGCACAGGTATTATGGTCTGAGATAAATGCTCAAAATACAGTTGCTCTAGGTAATTTTCTGCACTTTTGGACAGGTTATCTTCAAATCAAATTTTCAGGGGTTTGGAGCAGCGTTTTGCGGTGCTTGATGAATCCATTCTGTAGAAAACATCCTAAGCTTTCCAACCATATTATTTTCAGCCAAAAAATCCTCTGGGAAGGCCTCCAAAATTTCTTTTAAATTAGGTGCTATACTTCTACTCAGAGTGCACTACGTTTCTACAAAGTTTGAGTGATCAACTTCAAACTTGGATGCTGAGATAATGGGAAAGTATTTTGGAAAATTAGAGGAATTTATTGTTCATAACATGCCAATGAACAAAAACCTCTCTCAAGTATTCAAAAAACATTATGGAGAGAGAGATATTGATCCATCTTGAAGCCCTACTTTTGCAGAATTTTTTTTGGAAAAAATCCAGATTTTTGGCAATTCAGTTGTTACGTTTATGTAACCAATTGTTACATTTCTAGGAAGTGTTGTTACGCTTCTGCAATTTGGTTTTTCACCTCAAGAAAGGGTATAGAATTAGTTTTTTGGCTTCAAATCTATTCAAACAAGCTCAAGGCTTGTGACCACTACTCCTTGGACCCCTCACAAATAGTAAGTTATCACTCTTATACCCTCCCTTGGTTAAGCTATTAAGTTTTCAATTCATTTTCATGTTCACTCCAGATTACACCGTATCATCACTTCTCCATGTCATTGAAAGACTCCATTTGAATAAACCATAACCTAATCCAGTTGAATAAACCCTAAAACCTACCATCTAACACTACCCTACACATCCCATATACCTCATACTCTCATTTCCCACCACCCATACCCTCCATAATAGTCATTTTCATGAAACCCTAAATTCTAGCTATTTTCATAGTGATAAATTGGAAATTTCCTTTGTTTTCTTGATTTAACCACCCTCCTCATGACATCCATTTCACCCACAACATTGAGCTAACATGCCACCCTATCTACTGATTTTTTTGTAGAATTTTCCCTAGCTCCATAACCCTCCATCTCACCTTCTAAACCTACACCATCCCTACACTCTGTTTTTTACAGATTTCACTACACATACCTCTCCCATAAAACACATTAGGGTTACATCCTTTCAGTGATAAATGTTTGGAGAAGCTCTTGAAGATGGATAATAGATATAATCAACTTCAAAGACACATGGAAAATCACTATCACACCAGGAACACAATTTCTCAAGTATGGCTTAAAACAATTGAAGAAAAGGTTAAAAGAAGCACAAATGAAGCTTAAAGAGAAGGATAGATTGGAATTTTTGGCTGGAGCCTATTTGGCTGTTTAGCCCACCACTCACAGGTGCTACAAAACCAATTTTGATAAGTTTTGAACAATTTTGGTTTTTTTGTGATTTTTGCACAAGTCTGGAAATTCCTCATTGCAGAAGGGTAACAAAATTTTGTTACACTTATTTTGGGGCATCCAAATGATGATTTATTTACATGGATGGATGTATTTTGATGAGTGCATCATAGATAAGGAACCCCCTTGGCATGCCAAGCTGTAATTTTGGAGAAAAATCTAAAAAACCACTCATTTTTCATGTTTCTGCCACCTTTTTGGAGCCTTTGTTACACTTTTGGAGTAACCTAGGGAGAATGGATTTTTTAAGGCCTTCCCGTGGGTCATTTTTAAAATTCGAGATGTTCTAGAAACTAGACACATAGGGCTAGTTGACCATTCTTTCAGAAGTGGATTTAGACTCCTAAAAGTGCTTGCAAATTTATGTTACGCTTCTACAAGATTTTGTTACCATTCTATCAGAAATGTTACAAATGAGCATTGGATTCCTCAAGACACTTGTCAAGCTCAGAAAATGTCACAAATTCGAGGTATTTCTATCCTATGATTTTGAATTATAGTTATTGAGTTGGTTTTTACCTCGTATCATGAGGGAATATGTAAGTTAATGTAAGGGACAAACACTTCTAGTTCATAGCTAAAATTCAGGGAATGGATTCTAACCTCCATGTAATCTAGGGAATGACTCATATTGTGTATTTATGATCCATTTTGGATGGGATTTTGACCTGATGAGGTGTCATAGTCCATATTTCTATAATAAAAATCTCGTTAGTCTTTTGTGGGGTTGGATAGTCTCATATTGCAGTGGAGCTTTTGTAATCAGCAATTTGGAATGAAATCAGAGACAAATTTGCAGAAATTGTGTTGAGATACTTGTGGTATGAATTGGATCATCTGTTATTCTTATGTATGTTTATATATTCATGCTTAATGATAGATATTCTTGTTTCATATATGTTTATCTTGTATGTTTATGAGCATAAATCATGTTTGTTCATGCTTTGTTTTAGACAAGGTTTACATTGCTATGTCTATATGCTTCTAGATGAATTAATTCACCTCAGTTCTCATTCAAACTCTATTTCACTTCATCCTATACTAAATTACCTATTAAACGTGCTTTCAAACTACCTATCTAGCCTCACAAATTATCTATAAATTGACCTTGGAATTCAGACCTAAAAAACCTCATACACAGTCTAGTCACTGACTTTTCTATCGAGCACTAAAAACATCAAAAATATCCTATTTACTGAGCTTACATACCTAGCATAAGATCATGAGATAGTCATTCCCTTGACTGCAAAAGTGACAATGAGAGAGCCCTATCTGGTCCTCGTAGGGCTAGCTATCCAACATAGATCTGGTCGAGTACTCTTGCAAAAGAAATCATCACCAGTTATCATCCAAAAATATAAGCAGGATAAATTTCCTGAAAAAGAGGCATCTCTTGATCAAGAAAAGACTCCTTTGAAGGAATATGTTCCTACATAGTTAGGCGACAACCCAGTATAATCAACTCCTATAATTACTCTAGTATAAAAACCTTATGTTTTCTTACAAAGTCCTCCTTTTCCTAAAAGGATTCAAATTGATAAGGGAGTAGAAAGGAAAATCATTTTACCTGACTATAATATGCTAGATGAATTGAAAAAAATTTGCATCGAAATTCCTTTACTTCAAGCCATAAAGGAAATACCCATCTTTGAAAAAACAATAAAGGAGTTATGTATTAAAAAACCAGGAAGAAAGAGAAAATACATTAAAAATATTCAACTGGTAGGAAGCATTCTAGATATTATGATGGAGAAACCAATAGTTAAAAAATATTTGGATCCAAGTAGCCCTATTGTAAAAATTCACATCAATGGTATTGAAATTCCAAACACTTTGATTGATTTAGGAGCATCCATTAATATAATGAATAAACACTATGGATCAATTGAAACTACCTAATCTTCAATATACCCCAACTTTATTATAATTAGGAAATAAATATGTTATTAAACATGATGGTATATTAGAAGATGTATCAGTTTTTTTAGATTCATGGGAATACCTTGTTGACTTTATGGTATTGACTCCCAAAAGAAATCTAGGAGGTCACCCATTGATCCTTGGTAGACCATGGCTAGCTATAACTAACAAATTCATAAGTTGTAGATGTAGTGATATGTTCATTTCTAATGGAAATTCTACTAAGAAATTCACATTATATCCACTTGCAAGAGAAATAACCGAAGTAGAAAGTGAAGTTTGGATGGAAGAAGATGATGAAGACTTTGAAAATATTCAAACTGTATTTAATCTTTCACAAATTGATGAAGAGGATCAATTGATAAATTTAATGAATAATTATGATTCTTCTTCATATTGTGAACACGATCAAGTTCCTCAAGAGCAATGCAACATTGAATATTTTTCATCTCAACAATCTAAAGTAGCTTTACATTCTGTGGAAAAATTTGGAAATTTTTTAGTATAAATTTATCCAGGTAAAACATTAAACATTAACAACAAATTGGAATAATTTCAAAAGAAACAACTGATAAATATGCTACAAAAACATTATTTTGCGTATGCATGTGAATACACTGGCATGAAAGGAATTTACCCTAATACATGTATGCATCACATTTAAATTCAAGAAAATGCCAAACCAGTAAGACAACCTCAAACATGGATCAATCTAAACATGAGAGAAAGTGTTAAAGAGGAGTTACAAAAAATACTTAATGTGAATTTTATTTACCCAACCTCAGATAGCCAGTGGGTCTCACTTTTGGTGATTGTACCTAAGAAGAATGTAAAGTCGAGAGTGTCCAATGATTATAGAGAACTAAACAAGGTTACATTAAAAGATCATTTTCCACTACCTTTTATTGATCAAGTATTAGATACTTTAGCAGGGAAGAAATATTTTTCATTTTTTGATGGTTTAAGTGGATATAATCAAATTCAACTGGCACTATAAGATCAAGACAAAACAACTTTTACATGTCCATGGGATACGTATGCTTACAAGGTACTTCCTATTTTGGTTTATGTAATGCACTTGCTACATTCCAAAGAGAAATTTTTGGTATCTTTTCTGACGTATCCATGATTGGGTATAGGTTTACATGGACAGTTTTACTATTTACAGAAATAATTTTGAAGAGGCTCTTGAAAATTTAAAAAAAAATCTCATTAGATGAAAAAAAGAAAATATTTCATTAAGTCATGAAAAATGTTTTATGATGTTTAACAAGGGAATTGTTTTGGGACATCATATTTCACGTGTTGGAATCAAGATGTATGCATCTAAGGTAGAGGTGATCTCCAAAATTTTAGTTCCTAGTTGTCAAAGAATTCAATATTATCATAGATAGGACATGAAAGGAAAAAAAAATGTTGATTTCCTTCCTAGGATTCAGAATGATAATATTGATACTCTTGTAAAGGAAAATTTTCCTAATAAATATCTTTTTGCAGTGTCTACTAAAACTCCTAGGTTTGTAGACATTAATAATTATTTGGCTACAAGAGAATTTCCTCCACAATTTTCAACCAGAGAAAAACATAAAGTAATCAAAGCTAGTGCACACTACTCATAGATAAAGGGAGAATTGTATCGAACAAGACCTGATCTACTTATACGAAGGTGTGTTCGAGAGGATGATGTGTCAGAGATATTAAATTATTGTCATAATGAGCCATGTGGAGGGAATTGTGGCTGATAAGAGAACTGAATACATAGTGCTTCTTTTGGGATATTATTGGCCTTCTGTTTTTAGATATGCCAAGGAATATGTCAAAATATGTGATAACTTCCAAAGAATAAGAAATCCCATTCCATCAGATGAGATGTCTCTATAACATTAGCTATTGGTAGATCCTTTTGAAAAATGGGATCTAGATTTTGTTGGTCCAATCAATACTCTATCCAAACAAAAGAGGTACATTCTTGTTTGTACATATTATCTTACAAAATGGGTAGAAGATAAGCCACTTCCTTTTGCCACTGAAAATGTTGTAATTACATTTCCTTTTTAGTATATTTTCACTTGTTTTGGTGTCCCAGGGAGGTTGTGATAGATCAAGATGTTCAATTCACATCTATGTTGGTGTAGAAAATTATGGAGCAATACAAGATTGAACATTGGAAATCCACTCTATAACATCCAAAAGTCAGTGGTCAAGTGGAATCTACCAAGAAAGTACTTGAATCTATACTGACCAATATTATACATTTTCATAGAATATATTGGGTAGAAAGGCTTCTAGAAGAACTTTGGGCATACCGCACCACATGGATAAATACTACTAGACATACTCCTTATGAGCTTGTATATGGCAAGCAAGCTTTGATTCCAATTTAATTCCAAGTGGAGACATTCAAGACAATAACGAATTTGGGACTTGATCTTTCTGAAGCTCAAAAATAGATATTAGCACAAATAAATGAGATAGATGAGATCCGAAAAGACACCATACAAGGAACACAGATAATCCAACAAAAAAGAACTAGGTGACATGACAAATTCATCGAAGTCAAGAATTTCAAGCTAGGTGATTGGGCTCTTATTTTTTATTCTAACTTTAAATATTTCCAAGGAAAATTTCAAACACATTGGCTTAGTCCCCATGAGATAGAAATTGTTTTTGATAATGGGGAACTTAGAATCTAGACTATTGATGAACAAGGAATTACTTTTATTTTCACTGGAAATAGATTACATATATATAATAAACCTTTGACAAAGGAAGAGTTTTTTAAACATCTACAAGAGAATTATGATTTGAAGGTGTTTGAAAAGGGAGAGTCTTCTTCCTTACCACCAAAATAAATCTAATCTCTTTCTTTTAATTTTTTAAAAAAGGAGAAAACATTATAATGAAAAGCATAGGCATGAAAACCGACATTATTGACATTTATATGCTGAAAATCTTAGTTGAAAACCAAGGAATACTTGGAAGCTTAGATTTTCACAGTCCCTTTATTTTTCCCATTTGTTGTTATCCCTCTTTTTATTTATAAATTCCAATAAATGTCTTTGAGGACTTTCTTTCTCTTTTAAAATAGAAAAACTTTCAGCTATGATCAACATCATCAAAGGTCAACATCAACAATAACAAGTTTCATAGAAAATAATCAAGTTGAAGAAGTAACTGTATAATTTGCACCATTATGTAGCCAATGTTACATTTTGTAGCCAGTTATGAACCTGCAAGCATTTGGACCTATGGGCACTCTAAATCTACAAAGAACTTTCCAAGCCTGCAAAAAATAAGATATTGGTACCAAGAGGTATGCACTATAAGATATGAATATATGATGTTAAATTAATCCTCATTAATGAAATAAATGGACCTATAATATTATTGAATGTTTATGATACATATTTTGAAATGTTGTTCAAAATTATGACCTTACTTATAACCTTATTCCATCACTCATCTCATTCCATTACGTCAAAAATCTCTTCCCTTGCATGTAAATCATTTAAAATATTTTAAGATTTAAAAGTCCTGTAAAATCGGATTTGTGAATCATGGGAAATAATTAATGTAAAAGGAAAAGTTTTATGGAAATTTGATCACCGCCTTGACAACCTATTTCAATTCAATTCTGCCACCATCAACCCATTTAATTTCATTGCTTATCCCTCCAATCATCCATGTAAAAAGAAGCAATTTAGGGGGATGAATTCTCTTCCATAATGGGTGTTATCGTCTATTATGAACTGAATGGAGTCAACTTTATTCAAGCTTACCCACGATTATGAGATCAATTTCAAAATATGGGATGGCTCAATTTATTTGAAAAAATCGATGGATATGAGGTTGAAATCCCCAGTGCATTTGATCAGTCTTTCGATGAGGTGGAAGCCAAAATTGGGGACATAAGGCTAGTAATTACAGAGTCTTTTGTGGTATAGGTGACACGATTTCTCAAAAATGGAGAGAGTTGGTTCAAAAATTGGAAACTAAAAGATGAAGAATGGAAAATATTCCTCGATAATCCATGTATGGACGCTTCAATCTTCAAGAAAGGAATATCAATAACTGCACTTAAATCCAAATGGAGGAATGTGTTTCTATTTATTCAAAAAAAATCTACTTGTCAAGGTCGATATGCTATCATACTCACCTTTTGATGCATTTTATTAAGGTAAATGAGTTAAATATACCAGATTATTTGATGTGGAGCCTTAAAAATATGGTCTTTCATATACAAAGAAACTCTAGAAATATTGACAGGGCTCTGTATCACCACGAGTTAGTGAAAATTCTTGTAGAGGTATACTTGAAGACCATTGGTGACAATTGACAGAACTTTCTGGTCATAAATAATTTCATAGAGATCTCTGAAAAAGAAACAATAATAAATACCCAAAGGAGTTAATGTAGGGTAATTCAATACCCAAACCCTGAGTCTGCAACAAATGAAGTTGAGGGTTTGACAACAAAAGAAAAAATGGAAAAAGAGACTCAACAAAATGGTACCGAATATGATACTCCCCTTAACCAATTTTTGGAAATAGTTTAGAAGAAAAACAATAAAGAAAATGTTAGAAGAAATAGATACAACCAAGATGCAAAGCAACTAGAGATATTAAAGGAGAACCAAAGTGAAGTGCAAAAACAAGGCAATAAAAGAAACAATTTGTAGGAGACAATGAAGCGTGAACATAAATTAAGAAGAAGTAAAAGGAGTTTCAAATGTTCAAGTGGGAAAATCCATCAGGATCCTCTAGATACTATTGATCTCGATGAGGAAAACAATGATGAGACAGAAGAATCAACAAAACCTCCTTCTTATCAAAGTCCAACAAGAAAAACCACTGAGATTGATCTTGCTCAACAACAGTTCTATGGTTACTTAGAGACTCTAGAATGAAGGGCACATAAAAAGTTAAATTATCTTGTGGAAACTGAATTTTATGAAGGTTATTTACATATAAATGATGTTCCTATGACTAATTCTAGTACTTATCACAAATAACAAGACATTTTTAATGTCTTAAAAAAAGAAGTGTACGAACTGGATTTGTTGAATAGGCACATCAAGGATGAAAATGAAATAATGAAAGCTCAAAATGAGGTTATGTTGCTAAGGATGTGCTATTGGTACAAAAGGAATCAAAAGCATAAGGAAAATAACAAGGGTTTTAGACTAAATTTATAAGGATTGCAAGGAAATTTCTTAATGAGGAAGCCTAGATGGCCACTCCATGTACTGAGAAAGGGAACACCAACAAAATTGGATGTTTTAATCCAAGCATTAGAGATAGTCCAGTAACAAGGAATCTCTTCAATTTTTAAATATGTTGCATGAGGACATGCAACATATTTAGTGCGGGGGAATGTTGGATCCTTGAATTATCCTCATTTTGACACTTTTTTCCTTTGTTTTCATGTGTTCCATATATTTTTTTGCTACATTTACAAGTTATAAGGTCATTCAAGTCATCTTAAACTATAACATAAGCTATCATTCATTCATAACTCATATTTTGTAATTTCTTTGTGAAAATTGATTAAAACGTTACTATGGCTACTGAAAAGTGCACATTCCATAGTAAATCATATAATTTATAGCTAGATCCAAGGTTGAATAGGATCTAGAGAATTTGAAGATGAACGAGATACATATATGAGTGTGAAATGTCAAGTATGAGGATATCCACCTATCATGTTTACCTGGAAGATCATAGAATTAGAGAATCTGGCTGGTCAAATTAAAAGTCAACTATGGTTATATAATTCTATTCTCATGTGGAGTTTTGAGGTAGAGAATGTCATCATCAGGAATGCATGGAATCAAGCCAGCGAGATTTGAGATTTGAAGTTGATGATGTTTTGATTGAGAAATTTCATGATTTTCTCTTCTCATAGCAAATCATGAAATAGATTTTTTGTTCTAATCAAAAAACTTAAGTGTCAATTGAAGAACTTTCTTCTCGGCGTTCATTTCTTAGAAGTTGTAAGTTTAGAAATAATATAAATTTCCCCAATTTGGAGGCAAATAAAATCAAGTTTTAGTTTGTAATTGCTACTACTCTCCATAGAATATTTTATTCTTAGTAAATATAATTAATTTTTTCTTGCATAATTGCACATGCATTGGTGACCTAGTTCGTTGATTTGAGTTCTCATTTCCTTGCGCTTAATAGGAGGGCCCCTTGAAGAGTTGTGAGATAACATAGTTTTTTTTCATTTTCTTCTTTCCTTAGTAGCCATTTCAATATATTTTTTATACATTTCATGCTTTATTTGATGCTCTGTTTCAAGTACAATTTACTCTTTTTTTTTTTGGTTGCAACACATTGAGTGTTCAACATCAAAACCAAAACACCAAAAACATGTATTTTATTAGCTTTCTTATTTAAATTCCTTGCCTAGTCTCAGATTTAATGTAAGTATTAGATTAGTTCTCATTAAACTTTCACACACTAGTAACTTATAAAGACTTTTCAATTTAGATCACTTCCTTTCGATTCAATCATTTCCTTTCAAGTTAGCTTCATTTTTTCTTCATAGTTAGATTTCCTTATACATTTTTAGAATATAATTGATTTCAAGTCAAATAGAATAGATTGATTTCTAGTTGAATAGCATAGGCTTTCAATTATGTTGAATATAATAGTGTTCAATTCAATTCAGTAGCATAGATTTTTATTTTTCCTCAATAGAATAGATTTTCAATTCCTTCTCTTAGAATAATTTGTGTTTATTACTTGCATTCTAACAGAGGTTCTTTTCAAGTTAATCTCAATTCAAAAAAGTCTTATAAAAATAACATGTGCATACACTTAATAAGAATTAGTCTTGAATATATTAGATTTATGATTTTTATTTAGATATGATCTTTTGATTAAAAACAAATCTCCTAGCATATAGTGTGAGCATACACTTCACAAGTACAAAAGCTCTAGTTGATAAATGAAGTAATTTAATCAACAATTAAATTACCCAACAACTTCCTCTGAAAATAGTTAGGCTTGTGGAAAGTGGCTTACTTATCCTGGTAAGAAGTCTCAAGGTAGATTTAATTCTAACAAAATAGGCATACTTTTGCATACCAATAAATGACAGTGATATGTCCTTTCCTCTTTATAAAAACAACGACAAAAAAAATAAAAATTATTTTTCAATGCATACTTATTGCTCTTTCTCTTATTCTTCAGGTGTATCTTCTTTCCACTTCTTGTAAGTGCTAGTGTAGGTTGAATATTTGCACCTCCATCATCATTTACCTTCTACTATTTTCCATAAGAAGGCTAAGGCAACAATGTGTTGTTACAGTCACATACAACTACTTTTTATTTTGATGATCAAGCCAACTATGTCATGTATTTCACCATAAAAAATGGACTTAATGATCATGGTATTTTACCCTTTGTCGTGGAAACATAGGACTTCATTCTTGAACCATAGTACATCTGTAATGGGTCTTAGGATTCATTTCCTTCACTTACCTATTTCTTGTCCATCATAGCCTATTTTACTTAACAATTTCAAACCAGTTCCCTTGGTATGATTTTAAAATTCACCAAACTTCTCTTGCAAAATTTTAAGGAAGGTGATATTACTAGAGTTTTCTCAATCATGGTATTAGCCTCAAAAGTGGAAAAGGAAGGTGGATTTTCTTCATTTTTATCTTTCATAGTTACTCATAGCTTTGAAAATGCTTATTGCTTCTCTACTAACTCTCATTGTAGTTGATCCATCATCAAAGTGGTATTTCCCTCATATTAGCTATCCATTTGGATTACCTTCTCTCATAAGTGCATAAGTTGCACTCTAATTTTGTGCCAATATACCATGACAGTTGTGAGGGGGTCTAGGCATTCTTAAATCGCTTTTTTCACAATTGAAGGCTGATAAATTTCTCAAGTTTCTTATCTATATATACCATTATTTGGTCATATATTTATACCTTAACTTCCGAGTATTTGTTCTTTTATTGAAGCTAAGTATTTATTTCCCTTAATTATTCCAAACTTTCTCTATTTTATTTACCCATGTTGAGTTTGCATTTTCTTCAAAATTTTGACAACTACATCACCATCAAGGATTTAACTAGTTTAATACCATGATGATCCATGAAAAAGGGACTTATAGTCTACTCACTTTACCAATATAAATACTTTGTACAAAGAATATATGATCTACATTCTTCCTATGATGTCAAGTGCTTCATTCTCATAATGGCTACAAGGTCCCCTGTTCTCAATGGAGCCTACACACAACAACTAGCTAGCAATGTTTAGGGTTGGAAAATAAAGAAAGTAATAAAAGCTCCAAGTCTATGTTTCCATTACAAATCAATTCAATATTTATCCTATGCATAACCTTGAATTAAATCCATCTTAGACTCTAAAATTCATCTCTATGGATGAGAGTTTTACTTCAATTTGATGGAGTATTTCTCATAGAGCAGTGGAGTTATTTCTAGTTGCTAACAATCATCATTTCTCCCTTTTACAATGAACTTAAATGTTGAAGATTGCAATAAGAAACAATGAAGGAGGCATCCTGAAACATCATTCCTTATCCTAGTTGGAAAGTGATCACCTAAACTAGGTGGGGCCCACACAGGTGATTTTTGTTGCAAAGTCTATTTTTAGACTACGTCTATTTTTAGACATGTCAATCATATTCTATGAGTTGCAGGATGCTATTTGTGGATGGTTGGTCAAGTTGGAAAAATAGATGGATTTCTACTTTTATACATATTAGGCGGAATCTATTTTTAGATTGCTAGTCTAAAAATAGATATGTCGAATATTATTAGCTCTTAATAATATTTGGACTATAAACATTATCTTATTCTCTTGGAGCACTTCAGTTAAGTGTACAGATGTGGCACAGGAGCTGACAGAAGGAATTACGCTATTCCTGAGGGTTAAGTGGAGCTATTGCATGGATACTTCAGTTAGAACTCATGTGACAGAGTTTGGTGGAGTTATTGAGGTAGTTGATGGAGTTGTGTTCAATTTAACTGAGTTAAACATAGTTGAGCTAGTTGTATCTAGTCTAAATGATTGATACACTAGTGAGAGTGGTGTGAATTAATTATTAATTAATTCACTAATTATTAAATCATTAATCAACTAAAGAATACATCAGTTAACTACAGTGCATGGACAGTTTCAGTGGAGACCATTGGAGAGGTAGGTGAAAGAGCAGTGTGACTATAGTGTTGCATGATTTGCAACACACAGTGGTTGGAGATGCCAATGAGGATTGCGTGGTCAATATAGGATGGATTTGAGTTCATTATGAGCCATTCTTCAGTAGTGATTGCATAGTAGAGGCAAGCTAAAGGCTGGCAAAGATCGGTGCATGGATTTGCAAGATCAGGGCCTGATTAGTGTGTAGCAATTGGAGATTGTACTGAGAGCTTGTGAGGAGCTTTGTATAATGATTGTTACATGATCTCTATGACATATAATATACAGATATTTGGGGGTTTTTAGCTTTAAGCTTTCCCATAAATTATTGTGTTCATATGTGTGAATTTTTATGGTTTTAATGTGTGCATGCAATTGATTTTATTTCCGCATGTGATGATCAATGGTAGAAGAGATTTTGTATTGTGCATGAAGTCAAATAGTGTGTGATCAAGAGAATCTCAGATGTATAACATATCAGTTATATATAATTTCTACATTCAACGCTTGGAATCTTGGACCAATGACGTACACAATATATGGGGATTTTGGTCTTCCATTAGAGCTCCAATAATATTCATACATTCGTATCATTCTGAACCAAAAAGGTCCATAAGAAGAAAAATTGTGTAAAACCCAACAATTTTTACACTTTGTAAGAACATTTGAATATCTATCAAATATATATTTCAATAATTAGCAAAAAAAATATAGGCATTTGTCTTCAAGCAAGAAACTCAACTCCTAATCAAATTCATTGCACTTATCATTTAGTGGACCTTTTTAACAATTGAAAAAATTCTTTGTGTAGGTTGATCTCTATCCCTAGTTGATTTTTTAGAACAACCTTCTTCTATGAGATTGATTATTTCAATTAATAATTAGAGTTCCCTTTCCATATATAATGCATTCTACATCTAGTTTATATATTCAATTGGAAAATTGTTCTTTCTTTCTACAAGTCAATTTCTCTTCCCAAGTCAACTTCATCCTTGTTGAAGATAATTTTTCTTTACTCAATTAACGAAATTCTAGGCCACGCCATCTTTTTACCTTCACATTTTGAATCTTGTTTCCTCTATAATAAACTTATACCTATCAATGCAATTGATGCTATATTTAGTAGGAAATTAATTTCATATTAAACTAAGTCAATTGTTTGGAATCATATTGATTTCACTAGGAAAATTGAGTAATGTAACATCCCAATTTATCTCCTTAGAAAAATTGTAATAAAATTTGTTTAAAAACTATGCATAGATATTTTATTTTATGCTATGTTGATCCACATGGGTGAGATATACCATGGTATTGTAATCATTGTAAATATTCTATTTTTTGTGATTAATATAATGATGATAAGCAATGTACACCTATAGAGGGGATGATACCACAAGTGGAGAAAGGTAAGGGGGTATAAGTGATCTCTTTATTATTCCTTGATCTATTCTAATTTATCATTTTCACCTTACTAAAACTATGACTAGTGGAGAAAAATAATTGCTAGAGTTATAAAATCACTCTTATACATTAGTAAGGTTTCTTCCCTACATTCTTGGAACAAGAAGAAATTGTGAGGGAGCTTCTTGTTAGGTAATTATTCACGGGGAATTTGAATAGGAGAAAAATATACTTAGAGAAAGGGAAGAGAAGGAAATTTGTGTAGAATATAAGGGAAAAAATTAAGTTTCGTGAAGATGTAGACCAAACCAACCATGAAATTACTTAGGGATACTTGTGGAGAGAGCTAAAAAAACAAGAAAATATACAATAATTTTTCTAAAATAGGTTGGACCTTTTTATTATTTCTTTGAAAAGCACAAAAATGAATAGATTTTAGAGGGAATAATGATGAGAGAAGGAAGTTCTCTTGTGTAGTGAGAGGAAGGTAACGGTGCCTCTAACTGCTCTATCCTTTGCAAAATTTGGTAGTAGCATGGTTGAATCCCTTGTAGACTGAAATAAGAGACAATTTTCCTAATTTTCCCAAGTGGTATCATACAATAGCTAGTGAGTGGATTTCTTAAGTGAAATACTTGTGGCTCAGTGCAAATTAATCAAATGACTTGGTTTTACTAATCATATACTATGTACTAAAAAAATTATTTATGTTCTACAATTTCATTATTTTTTTTTGTAGGTAAAAATATGGTATTATATTATCATCTTAAAAACATAATTTAAAAGAGGAGCCACCATGGATCGATTACATTTAGTCACCCTCAAAGGCATACTATTCCCATGGAGCTTCGGTGCTGGCCAAGGCATTCGAAGCACTTGGTTATTTTATGCAAAATTACAAAAAAAATCCAAAGCTATCATCAAGGAGGTGGATGCAGGGGACCTGTCGGAGGAGCCATGAAGAAACAATCCTGGTGGTGCATGTGGTAGCTAATGTGATCCAATTGAGTCTCCAAGGCTCAGAGGTGGTCTTGAGAGTGCCTCAGAATATGACACAGACTCTCCAGTGGCTCAATGGTATCCATCTGCAGGATTTGAACAATGTTAATGTAAGCCACTATTTCAATTCAGTCCTCATACCTCTGCTCTCATAGGGTGTCCAAGTTGAGTTGAATCTGTTGTAACTAGGTGGAGATGGCGTCAAGGGTGACCGAAGCCTCAATTTCACCAAGGGATTGGGCTGGGGAGATAACCATGGACGCTGCTGAGTGCGGGCTCTCCGTAGACTCCAAGTGAGAACTTGGGTCTTCTGGAACCGCTTGATGATCCATTCCTTGACAAAAACCACCACGATGGGCCCATCCGCTCTCTCTCAACATGCATACATCCCTCTCTGCCTCGCACTTGGCTGCGCGAACACTCTAAGTCACCTCTATCCCGCCCATCAGGGAATCCCACGCTCCACCACTGGACCCTTGGCTAGGATTATCTTGGACCGTGAGCTGCATCTCTCAGGTTCCATAAACGAGGGACACACAACCACCCCCAGTATTTCCACTTTCACCCAGGGAGGTGTAAAGGTTCCACCATCGACAAATAAAGAATGTAAGGAGGATAGATTTATCCGTTAGTCTAAGGCAGAACCACCCAAGAGCTGCGGCGCTGAGGAGTTGTTGATACAAAATCTATGGAATTGGATTTGGAACCTAGGCAGCAAAACCAATTCTCCCAGTCAAGAACACGTCCACCGTCCAAATTTCCCTGACGCCTCCCTCGTCCTCCTCCTGGTGCATCTTGGGTGTTCCGGAGCCGTTGCCAGGATACCTCCCCGCTTCCCACCGTTTGCCTCCACTACCCAACGGGTCTGCTCCTCTGCTCTGTCCAAGCTGATGGAGTTCAAGCCAAGGCTTGAGAGCCAGAAGGTGATCGTCAATAGAGACCACTACTCCAACCTTCACCATTGCCCGCAGAACCGAAATACACAAAACAACGTCCTCCATGTGCCTTAACATGACCACCTTTTTGTGAAATTTCCTACCCTGAGGCTCTTTACCACTCGCTCGTGCAAACATGGTGAGTCGGCAGGCGCATGGCTTGGGGTCGGGAAGACCTTAAATTCCCCCCACCCACTTGTCCAAGTGATTGGACACCCCCAGCGGGGATACAATTTCATTATTTATTTGCATTTGTTTAAAGAATTATTTTGGTTGAAGGAAAAATAATTAAATATTTATGAGGTTTAGATGAACTCTATATAATTGATATATTTCTAATATGAAACTATAATATGATTATTTTGTTTATAAATTTGTTCATTGTAGCTAGAAAATGATAAAGTGCATCAACTTATGTATGTTTTTGTGACATCCCCTGGTTGCTTTCCTATGTAAATAAAAATAAGACCAAAGTCATGGGACATGTATTCCAAGTTGAATGTTGGGAAAAACATAGTGATGGGTATCACTGGTGATTAATTAATGGCTATGGAAATTGGCAAAGGAATTGGAAAAGGCAAAGTGGCAATAATTGGCATTTTATTTGTGAAAATAAACGAAAATAGGAGAAAAGGGAGATGAAAGGTCACATATTTGCATGAGAGGAAAAATAAAGGAAAAATAAAGGAAAATTAAGAAAATAGAGGCCTCAATGATAAAAATTCTTATGAGGATTAGTTCACAACCTTTTTTGGCTTAGCTTTTGTCAGTTTAGCTTTGGTCAATTCAGTTTTGGAGCTCTCTTTTATTCTCTCATACTCTTGCACCCTTAGAGTATCCTTGGAGCATGCTTGGATCACTCTAGTATTCACTTGGATTTGGATAAATAAGGTAGAGGAAAGTAGGAAAGCACAAGGGAATAGTTGGATCAACAACTACAAATTGATTGATTTGCAGGTAACAGGTTGCATGTGTGATCTCCTTGCTAATTTATGGATGCATGGTAGATGCATGTGATTTTATGGTTATGTATTGTCTTTGGCATGGAGGATTAATTGGATTGATAGTGGTTTCAACCTTGCCTTTCCATCTCTTGGATAGCCATGGTGTTGTGGGATTTTCCACTTGATTGTTTTCTTATTGGTTCTCATAATTTGTTATGACTATGGGTTGGAAAAAACGATATGGAATCCCTTGAATAGCTTGGGTTGAGTTACTAGTCCTAGAGCTTATATTATGAAAAACTCTATGTAGCCCTAGGTGGGTTGAGTTGCTAGTCACTGGAGCTAGGTTGGAAAAACGCTATGGAGCCCTGGAAGGTTGTGGGTTGAGTTACTAGTTCCTATAGCCATGGACAACTAGGGTATAGACCGATATGGTTGGTGTTAGTGATGTTTGACCGTGAGGTGGAATCAATGGTTGATGGTTAAGGTGGTTTGGCCTCTGGAAGCCCTGGTTTAGTTTTTTTTGGTTTACTCTATAAGATCCCACATTCATTATTGGAATATGGTGTGGGGGTGATTCGCTGAAAGAGAGATTTGGTTCATCCCAATCTGTGGTCGGGTGGTATGTGGAAGTCCTTGACTTGGTTGGTATTTTAATATGTTAATATGAGCTATTATTATATTATGATTCATGTATATTTTTAGTGATTATGTTGGTGATAATATGGTTGAGTTTCCATGGTTTATGTTTTGGTTATTTTCTTGTTATATATTGTTTATATGATGTATATCTTCTATGGATCTTGTAATGAATTGTTTAGATATTGATCGATTGATGAATGCATGGAATAATAAGTGTTTTTCTAGCTATTTGGAGAGGGCATTAGGCCTTCTTAGTGATTCTGAGATGAATCTC
Organism: Pinus albicaulis; assembly: GCA_034641835.2. Taxonomy (NCBI): domain Eukaryota; kingdom Viridiplantae; phylum Streptophyta; class Pinopsida; order Pinales; family Pinaceae; genus Pinus; species Pinus albicaulis. The sequence goes on along the minus strand of CM076571.1, from coordinate 933,617,433 downwards.
AGACTTTTATGATCATATATGCATTCATGAGATGTAGCTTACATGTTTTCCATGTGTTTGACGAAATGAATATCATGGTTGGGCCTGGTTAGGTCAAGTTTATGACCCAAGTTTGAATAGTTTGACTTGTTGTCAAGCCATTTATGATTTTGAGAAGTCTCACGAAGTTCTAGGTAGTGTTCTGGAGGCTTTCCAGGTATTGTGGCTCAAATATCAGGACCACACCCTCTAAACTAGACAATTTGGGTCACAACCACACTCAGACAGTGTTGTGCATGCAGTTGGAGGCCTTCAACCACACTTCGGCATTTTCATGCATGTGGTTGGGAGCCTAGGTTTGTGAAAACAATGCCCAACTCAGGGTTTGGTCACCTGGGGTGGTTCTTTGGCCCCGAGTGTCTTGTAACCCTGAGAGATGTTGTGAATCGTCGACTTGTGGTTATTTTGGTAGGCCCCACTTCCTTAACTAGGGCATGGAGGTCGGGTCATGTCATAGTATATCTTCATCTCATGATTACCCTGTAAGGTCAGTGAAATTGGGTAAATGTGGGAGGAGGCGTTTACATTTTTTTATTAGAGCTCCCAGGTTCAAGAACTTGGACTAGATGGGTGGAATGTGTTTGTCATGCATGCATTTTAGTGGTCTCGGTGTTGCTATGCATGCATTTTGATAGTCATTGTTGTGGTCATGTCATCATGTATAGGTTTGATGTTGTTAATGTTGAGATGATTGATATGTTGATTTCATTATATATAAATATGTTGTGCTAATCCGGATTGATTTTTCAAATGAGATAGCCTCCCCTAAAATTCACTGAGGTAGGTTTTGATCATGTTTATATTTTTTTATTTAACATAGTAAATTTACAGGAAGTAGAAGATCAAATATGACAAGTAAAATGGTGGATTATAGTTCAAGTGACTCTCCTTATAGATCAGATGAAAAAAATAGAGATGAGTACTCTCCTGACATAACATATACCTTGAGAATTTTAAAGGCATAAATCAAAATTTGTAAGGTGGATAATGACAGGATCATTCAGTCATAGTAAATACTTTCCAGGGTACAGGAAAAGAAAGTGCAAGTTTATGCAGTCATCCTTCAGACTAGTCTATAAAATTTGTAGAGAAAGGATCACTTAGGATCATTCATGTACAGGAGGAAAGGACCAATGGGGCATATGGAAGTGGGTCTCAATTAAGATACAAGTTTGTCAGGGATGATAGAGTCAGAGATGGTAGGTTCTTGGATACACCTGATGGGAGGGGTAATGACCATGGGTTCTAATCTAGTTTTGGTTATAGAGACATCATCATCATTTCTGCCACCATCTGTATAAGAGGATTGAGAAGCAATACTTTCCATAGGATTTCAAGAAATCAAATACTCCTTTATGGATAAATGATGAAGTGATAAGATGCAAAAGCTTGGTTTATTGGGATGAATAAGTTTTTCAGATTTCATAATTATTCAGAAAATATGAAAGCTAGGATAACTACTTTCAACCTTAAGGGAATAGAAAAAATTTGGTGGGAAGATGTGAGTAATTTCAGAGGAATTTTAGAAGAGGAGGTGACGTGGAGTGAGTTCAAGAGACTTTGCATGAAGAAGTATTTATCTAAAAGATACTATGATGATAAGGCAAAGAAATTATATGAGTTGAAGATGGGATCTATGACCGATGAGGAGTATACTAGAATATTCTTGTAGTTATTGAGATATGTGCATATATTAAGGAGGAGAAAGAAAATATTTAGAGATTCATCAGTGGGTTTATGGTATCATTCAAGGATAGGATTGAGTTTGATAAGCCTATATCGTTGGAAGAAACCATTAGAAAGTTGAAGCATTTTTACAAGCAATCGAAGCGCAAGGCTGAGTCTAAGTAGGATTGGAAAGGTAATGAGAAGAATAAAGGAAATTGGGCTAAGAAGAGAGGAATAAATCAAGATACATATAACTAAGAGAATTAAGCACCGTACAAAAAACTCAATGCAGTTAACAAATGACATGGATTTTAATCTAAGGAGAAGAAAAAGGGTGATGGCAGGTAGCCTTTTCAATGTTGGACTTGTGGCAAAGATCATTGTAGGAGATATTTTTCTCAATATTAGGGTGGCAGACCTTAGATTTAGAGTGCTCAAGAGGCACATACAATATGGGATGTTGGACAAATAATTACTCAAACTTATGCAGCATTGGATACTAGGAAATTTGATCATCATACATCTATTTTTGAGATGGAACGTAAGCTTTGTGATCAAGTTGTTTTTATTTTGATTGACCCTAAATATAACTATAGTTATATCTATCCTAACCTGGTGGATAAGTGTTTCTTGAACAAAGAAGTGAATCCAGAGTCTTGGTTGGTGCAGTTGGTTACAGGTACGAAGAAAAGAGTTCACCATTGAGTAATATCTTCTGCATTTGAGTTGAACGGTATGTCTACATCAACACATCTAAATGTGCTTCCATTGAGATCATACAATATGTGGTTGGGTATGGATTGGTTTTACATTCACAAGACTAAGGTAGATTGCTATAACAAGGATATTGAGTGCTTGGATGATGACGAAGAGAAGAGAATATTGTAGGGTAAAAATAAACCTACATTAGTGAGAATGGTTACAAATATGCAGGAAAAGTGCAATAACATGAAATGATGTGTAATGTTTGTATTTCATATTTATAGTGACAAAGGGAAGGATGTTGAGGATGCTAAAGTCTTGAAGAAGCATCTGGTTTTGCAGCAGTTTTAGGATGTATGTCTAAAAGATATTTCAAAGTTACCACCTCATAGGGAAGTGGAATTTTCATAGTATTGTTTACGAAGAAGAAGGATGGTACTCTTAGGTTGTGTAATTATTACAGGCAGTTGAACACGGTGAGGATTAAGAACATGTACCCATTGGCACAAATTTATGACTTGTTTGATCAGTTGAAGGGAGCATCAATGTTCTTGAAGATTGACTTGAGATCAAGATATCATCAGGTACACATCAAAGAAGAGGACATCTACAAAACCACATTTCATACCAAGTATGGGCATTATGAGTTTGTAGTAGTTACTTTTGGTCTTACTAATGCTCCAACTACATTTTTTGTTTGATGAATAATGTATTGCATCCTTATATGGACAAGTTTGTGATAATATTCATTGATGACATATTGATTTATTCTAAGAATGAGAAAGAACATGCATAACATCTAGCAGTAATGTTAAAATTGTTGAGAGAGCATGAGTTTTATGCCAATATTAGTAAGTGAAGTTTCTTTCATAAAAAGGTTCATTAATTGGGGCATGTGGTTTCCAAGGAAGGTATATCAGTGGACCTAGAAAATATCTGAGCTATCATGGAGTGGGAAAATCCTAGCAATGTAGATGAGGTCAAATCATTTATTTGATTAGCAGGTTATTACCGATGGTTCATACATATCCTATTACATATTTGTAGATAAAAGGAAATAAAATTGAATGGGCAGAGGAATGCGCAACTAATTTTGAGCAGCTGAAATAGTTTCTTACAAATGCTCATGTTCTAAAGATTTTAGATCTTGACAAAGAGTTTGTGGTATGTACAAATTCTTGGAAGAGAGGAATTGGTGGAGTCTTGATGCAGGAAAGACATGTGGTATGTTATGACTCAAGGAAATTGAATTAGCACAATAAAAATAATGTGACTCATGACCTTGATTTTGAAATGATCATCCATGCCTTGAAGATGTGGAGACACTATCTTCTTGGCAGGAGGTTCATCTTGATGAGTGATCACAATGGGTTGAGGTACTTGTTTGACTAACCTAATCTGAATGTGAGGCAAGCTAGGTGGTTTTCCAAACTTAGTGAGTTTTACTTCAAGATCAAGTACATTAAGGGAAAGGAGAACATGGTTGCAGATTATCTTAGCAGAAGAGTGCAGGTAAATAAAATTGCAACTATGAGTTCATTGGGATAGAGTTACAGGAATGGATCTTGCAGGCATGACAATAGGATGATAGGTACCAATAGCTTAAGCATAGGTTACAACAACAAGGTATAGGTGATCGGGATATGGATTATCATCTCATGATAGATGGTTTGGTCAGATTTAGGGACAAGGTCTATGTGCCAGAAAAAAATGAGCTCAAGAAGCTTATATTGAGGGAATTTCTTGTCAAGCCATATTTATGTCACCCGGGATATTAGAAGACATTGAATATGGTTAAGAAGTTATACCACTAGAAAAACTTGAAGAAAGAGGTGATAGAGTATATTACGAAATATTTGGATTGTCAATAGGTTAAAACAGAGTGTAAGAATCCAGGTGGTTTATTGCAATCATTTCCAATTCTAGAGTGGAAATGGGAGGTCATTTCCATGGACTTCATTACAGGTTTTCCCAGGACATCGAAGCTGCATGATTCCATTATGGTTGTGGTTGACAGGTTGACCAAGGTAGCACACTTCATTCCAATGATGCTTGCCAATTTAGCTAGTGAGGTAGCCCATCTCTTCATCAAAGATATAGTGAGGTTGCATGGTATTCCTAAGAATATTTTTTCAGACAAAGATGCCAAGTTCAATTCCAGGTTTTGGAAAGATATTTTTGCAGGTTTGGGGAAAAATTTGGCCTTCATTACAGCTTATAATCTGCATACATATGGATAGACATAGAGGGTCAACAATATTCTTGAGGACATGTTGAGGATGTATGTCATGCATCAACAAAAAAACTGGGAAGAGTATCTTCCTCTGGTTGAGTTTTCTTATAAAATTGGGTATCAGGAATATTTGAAGATGAGTTCTTTTAAGGCACTTATGGGCGTAGATGTAATACTCCCATTAATTGGAGTGATACAATGAATAGGGTATTGATTGGAACAGATATGTTGGAAAATATGGAACAGGAAATACAGGTTGTCAAGAAGCATCTAAAGGTAGCACAGGAAAGGAAAAATATTTATGAATATCAACATAGGGTATTTAAGGAGTTTCAGGTTGGGGAACCTGTGTACTTGCAAATCAAGCCTAAGAGGATCTCCTTGAGGATTGGATCATGTGCCAAGTTGGCACCTCGGTATTGTGTGCCTTTCAAGATCCTTAAGAGGATTGGACCAGTGGCTTATCAACTTGCACTGCCTTTAATAGTGAAAGTGCATCATGTTTTCCATGTGTCATTGCTTAAAAGATATGTGAAGGATGTTGATCATGTGATTGAATGGTATGTATTGTAGGTGGAACCAAAAGGATAATACCATCCAGAACCTTAGTGCATTTTTCAGCGAAAGATGCTCATGCTCTAAAATCAAGCTATCGACCAAGTTAAAGTGCAGTGGAAGCACTTTTGGCCCGATGAAGCTACATGGGAGATGGTTGATTAGATGCGGGATATGTATCATTATCTATTATCTTGTTGAACAGATGTATTCTGATATATGTGTTTGAAGTTATGTTGTGTTTTGGTTATGTCTATATATGCATATGTATGTAAATACTGCATCGAGTTGTATTATAAAGCTCCAATAAGTGGTATGGTGTTCATGGTATGGTGGTCATGTTCTCAGCAATATGATATGATGTAATTGTTGCATCGATATTTGTTATAAATATTCATGGGAAGCATGTGTTTTTTTTGTTTATAAGTGACTTTTAACACAAAGGATGGTGTTCCCCCGAGGGGGGTGGGTTTATAACATCCCTTGGTTGATTTTTTATGTAAATAAAAATAAGACCAAGGTAATGGGACATGTATTCCAAGCTATATTTTGGGAAAAACATAGTGATGGGTATCACTAGTGATTAATTAACGACAATGGAAATTGGCAAAGGAAAAGTGGAAATAATTGGCATGTTATTTATGAAAATAAAAGAAAATAGGATAAAGGGTAGATGAAAGGTCACATATTTGCATGAGAGGAAAATTGAAAGGAAAATGAATAAAATAGAGGCCTCAATGATAAATTAAAGGATTATGAGGATCAGTTCACAACTTTTGTTGGTTTAGCATTTTTCAGATGAGTTTTGGTCAGTTCAGTTTTGGAGCTCTCTTTTATTCTCTCATACTCTTGCACCCTTAGAGTATCCTTGGAGCATTATAGTATTCACTTGGATTTAGAGAAAGAAGGTAAAGGAAAGTAGGAAAGTAAAAGGGAACAAGTGGATCAACAACTAAAACTAGATTGCTTTGCAGGTAACAGGTTGCATGTGTGATTTCTTTGTTGGTTTATGGATAAATTGTATATGCATGTGATTTTATGGTTATGTGTTTTCATTGGCATGGAGGATTGCATGGATTGGTTTATCATTGCAGTGTAATTTCCTGGATAACCATGGTGTTGTGGGTTTTTCCACTTGATTGTTTTATGATTGGTGCTTATAATTCCTTATGGATGTGGGTTGGAACAAATTATCTGGAAGCCCTGGAACAACTTGGGTTGAGTTACTAGTCTTGGAGCTTGGGTTAGGACAAATTATCTAAAGCCCTTAGTGTTTTGAGTTACTAGTCCCTGAAGCTGGGTTGGATAAATGCTCTGGTGCACTGGAAGGTTGTAGGTTGAGTTACTAGTTCCTAGAGCCCTGGAAATTTGGGGTAGAGACCGAGCTAGTTGGTGTTAGTGATGTCCGACCATGAGGTGGAATCACTGGTTGAGGGTTGAGGTGGTTTGGCCTCTGTAATCCATGGTTTGGTTTTGTTTGGTTTATCCCATGAGATCCCACATTCATGCTTGGAATATGGCGTGAGGGTGATTGGCTAAAATAAATATTTGGTTCATCCCAATATATGGATGGGTGTACGTGGAAGTCCTTGACTTGGTTGGTTTCATATGTTAATAAGAATTATTATTCTATTGTGATTAATGTATATTTTTAGCAATTATGTTGGTGATAGTATGGCTCAATTTCCATATTTTATATGCTGGTTATTTTTTGGTTATGTTGGGTGTCGAGCCTGATTATCTTGTTTATTTTGTATCATGACGTTGGACCCTTATACCTTAATGGGGTGGCAACTACGTCCGTAATTAAACGCTGCCTAGGGGGTCCGGGGGGGGATGGCTGCGACTTTATGGAGGCCCCCCCTGGCGAGGGGTTTCGAGGGAGCGCCCCCAAAGGTAAAAACAGATGTAAAATTGCCTTGTAAAAGTATAGTAATTTCTAGTCAATCTGGGTCGTTCATTAGGCAGATGATCTGACCGTAGAAGTTATGTTTAGTTTAGGGTTTTTTGCCTAGAAGGCAACCCCTCGCTTAGTATGAGGGTGTTGTATTGCAGCTATGTATTGTATGTGTATTATTAGAGAAAGAAATAGATAGGGAGACTGTGAGAGAGAACAAAAGGATATTACAGCGGATCTACTGTAGGTTGTGTCTCTTCATTTTGCTAGATAATAGAAAGGATTGACTGGCTGTTTGGGGTAGACGTAGCCCAAACTGGGTGAACCACATATATATGTGTCTCTCTAGTTTTATTTGTTCTGTGTGTTTGTGTTTTCCGCATATTTTATGTGTTGCATTGCTCTGTAATATATAATTTTCTAACAACTGGTATCTGAGCCGAAGGTCTGTTTGGCTGATAAACTCGTAGGAAAGAAGGGTTCCTGGTTTGAGTGGGAGCAATGACAAAAGATGTTAAGTTTAGGGTCGAAAAATTTAACGGCCAAAACTTACCGTTGTGGAAGATGTAGATGGAAGATTATCTGTATCATAAAGATCTGTACCTACCATTGAGCGGAAAAACAAATGTGACGACTATGACAGATGCAGAATGGGAGATTCTCGATAGAAAGGCACTCGGAACAGTACGGTTGTGCCTCGCGGCGTCGGTTGCCTTCAATATTTCAAAGGAAACAACAACAGAGGGTTTGATTAAGGCATTGGCGAAACTATATGAAAAACCCTCGGCCTCAAACAAGGTATTTCTTATGAAACATTTATTTAATATGAATATGTCGGAAGGTGGATCTATTGCAGACCATTTAAATGATTTTAATACAGTTACCAGTCAGTCAAGTTTGTAGGGGTAAACTTTGATGATGAAGTTAGGGCTCTATTATTTCTGTGCTCATTGCCAAAAAGTTGGAATGGTTTAGTTATGGCCATTAGTAACTCTGTCTCTGGATCTAGTACTTTAAAGTTTGATGATGTTTTCGGTGCGATCCTTAGCGAGGAAATGCAACGGAAAAACTCCGGTGAGACATCGGGTAATTATTTGAGTGTAGAGTCCCGAGGAAGAAAAATGGAAAGAGGAAAGAGCTCAGGATATCGTAGTAAATCAAGGAAAGGAAGATCCAAGTCCAGATATGGGATAGTGTGCTGGAAATGTGGAAAGAAAGGACACCTGAAGAAATACTGTAGATCTTAGAAGGGAAAAGAAGGAGACACACAGCAAGAAAACAATCATGAAGCAAATGTGACAGGTGATGTGTTACAATATGCTTTGATTCTTTCTTTCGAAAATGTTACTGATTCCTAGGTGGTAGATTTAGGGGCCTCATTCCATGCCACACTTGATAAGAAATATTTTCATGACTATGTTCAAGGAGATTTTGGACAAGTTTGTTTGGGTGTTGATAAACCCTATAAAATTGTTGGAATGGGTAAGGTTCTTGTAAAAAAGCAGAATGGAAACTAATGGCTATTAAATGAGGTAAGGCATGTTCCGGATCTGAAGAAAAATCTGATTTCAACAGGGCAGTTAGGAGGTGAAGGTTGTGTGACAACTTTCAGAGATAAAACTTGGAAGGTCACCAAAGGAGCCCTGGTAATAGCAAAAGGCGATAAGGTTGGTACATTGTATTTACGCAATAGTATTTATAACTCTGTTAATGCTTTAACTTCCAAGGAGTAGATGTGACATTATGGAATCATAGGCTCGAACACATGAGTGAGAAGTGGATGAAGATTCTTCACTCAAGAAATTCATTGTTGGGTTTGAAAAATATTGCTTTGGATTTCTATGAGAATTACATTTATGGAAAACATAAGAGAGTCATATTTCTCAGAGTTTTGATAGAAAAGAAGAGCAAAAATTAGAGCTTGTGCATATAGATGTATGGGGACCTACTCAAGTATCATCTCTCAGTGGCTCTCATTATTATGTTACTTTTATTGATGATGCAACTAGAAAAAAATGGATTTATTGTATTCAGAATAAATCTGATGTATTTGATATTTTCAAGAAATGGAAAGATTTTCTTGAGATTGAGACAGGAAAGAAGTTGAAGTGTCTCAGATCAAACAATGGAGGTGAATATTGTAGCAAAGAGTTTGATAGGTATTTTTCAGAGCATGGAATTTGCAGAGAGAAGACAATTCCAAGAACACCACAAGAAAATGGTGTGTCAGAAAGGATGAACAGAACAATTATGGAGTGTGCAAGGTGCATGAGATTTCATGTATGACTGTCTTTATACTTTTGGGCAGATGCTGTAGATACTTCTATTTATCTAATAAACAGAGGGCCTTCAAGTTCCTTGGATGGGGGTATTCCAAAGGAGGCATGGACAGGTACAAAGGTAAACTACTCCTTTTTAAAGCCTTTTGGTTGTGAGGCCTTTGTCCATATTAATAAATAAAATAGAGCAAAGCTTGAGGAAAAATCAAAGAAATGTACCTTTATTGGATATGGTGTTAATGATTTTGGTTATCGCTTATATGATTATGAAAATCACAAAATCATTAGGAGCAGAGATGTAATATTCAATGAAAAGGTCTTGTATAAGAATCAGTTTCAGGAAAAGAAACAGGAAAAGGAAAACAAAGAATACACAGTTCTTGATGAGTTCACTGAAAAAGTAAAGGTGCTTGAAAATAATAATAATCAACAACCACAACAACAACAAACACCACAATAGCAACAGGCACCTCAAACACCTGAAAGTGGTGTTAGAATATCTACCATGATAAGTAGAACCCCTAAATGATACTCTCCTTCATTATATTATTTATTTTTGACTGATTATGGTGAACCTGAATGTTATGAAGAAGCAATGCAGGTTGAAACCAAGAAGAAGTGGGAGATATCCATGAAAGAAGAGATGAACTCCATAATGCATAACCAGACTTGGGACTTAGTCAGGTTTCCTGCAGGTAAAACTACACTACAGAATAAATGGGTTTATAGGCTGAAGGAAGAATATGGAGGAAAACAGAGGTACAAAGCAAGACTTGTGGTGAAGGGGTTTGCACAGAAGAAAGGTATTGATTTTGATGAAATATTTTCTCTTGTTGTTAAGATGACTTCAATCAGAACTATTTTAAGTCTTGCAGCAGCAGAAGATTTGCATCTTGAACAATTAGATGTAAAGACAACAATTCTCCATGGAGATTTGGAGGAAGAGATCTATATGCAGCAACCAGAAGGATATGAGGTCAAAGGGAAGGAAAAATTAGTGTGCAGTCCAAAGTGCCATTCATCTTGCAAAGAACTCAACATTTCATTCCAGGACTAAACAAATACAGCTCAAGTACCATTTCATACAGTTAATATTGGAAGATGGACAATTGAAGCTAGAAAAGATACACACTAGCCAGAATCCTGCAGATATGCTAACAAAAGTTGTAACCAAGGAGAAACTAAGAATATGCTCAGCTTCAATTTGTCTTCAAGTATGATGATGAAGATGAGAAACAACCAAGTACAAAGTGGAGTCATTTTCCAGCAAATGAAGCAACGATGGAGTTGCTACAATCAGTCTCAGTGGGAGATTGTTGGGTGTGGAGCCTGATTATCCTTTTTATTTTGTATCACAATGTTGGACCCATGTATCTTAATGGGGTGGAAATGCTGCTCGTAATTAAACGCTGCCTGGGGAGGTCGGAGGGGGGGGGTTGTGTATTTTATGTGTATTCTTAGAGCAAGAAATAGATAGGGAGACTGTGAGAGATAACAGAGGATATTACAACCGATCTTCTGTAGGTTGTGTCTCTTCATTTTGCTGGATAATAGAAAGGAAGCACTGGATGTTCGGGGTGGACGCAGCCCAAACGGGGTGAACCACATATATTGGTGTCTCTCTGGTTTTATGTGTTTTGTGTTTGTGTTTTCCACATATTTTATGTGGTGCATTTCTCTGTAATATATAATTTTCTAACAGGTTATATATTGTTTATATGATGTGTGTATTCCATGGCTCTTGTCATGAATGGTTTAGATATTGATTTTTTGATGAATCTATGGACTAATAAGTGTTGTTGCAACTATGTGGAGAGGGAATAGGGCCTTCTTTGTGATTCTTAGATGAATCTTAGACTTTTATGATCATATATGCATTCATGACCTGTAGCTTACATGTTTTCCATGTGTTTGACGAAATGATTGTCATATTTTGGCTTAATTAGGTCAAATTTATAACTCAAATTTTAATGTTTAGCCTTTTATGATTATGAGAATTCTTGGGAAGTTCTTTTCAGTGGTCTAGAGGTTGGCTTGGTATTTTGGGTCAAATATCGAGACCACACCCTCTGAACATGATAATTTGGGTCACAACTACACTTAGGTAATGTTGTGCATGTGATTGGAGGATTTAAACCACACTCAGGCCTTTTCATGCACATTGTTGGGATCCTAGGTCAGTGATAAGGAGCCCCAGCTCAAGAATTGGTCACCTGGGGTGGTTCTTTGGCCTCTGAGTGTCTTGTAGCCCTGATGGACGTTGTGTGTTGTCATCTTATGGTCAATTGGTAGGGACCACTTCCTTAATTGGGTCTTGGAGGTCGGTTCATGTCATAGTAACTCTTCATCTCATGTTTACCATGGAAAGACGGTGAAATTGGGTAAACGTGGGAGGAGACGTTTACAATTTTGGTATTTGTAACCATGGATTTATCTTTCTTAATCATGAAATCAAGAACTTGAAATGTTCAATTGAGAAAAATATTATGTTACATTCAGAATTTTTTAAGCTAGGGAGGAAACAATGGCACTTAAGTTAATGAAATTAGTTTGTGACTCTCCTTCTATTCGGATCTAATTTTGGTGTAAATAAGGAACTATGCCATATCCTTTATTTTATCTAACCTCAATGTTTATGATACACAAACATGTTTTTACATTAACTTTACTTTGTAAGATTTTAGATTTTATATGTATTGGAAATACTAAGAGAGGGGGCAGGTCATCAATAATATCATTTTTGGCATTTAAAACATTTAGTGCATAGTATTTGAATTCTTTTCAAACAATCTTTAAATCATTACAACACTTGTGAAAACACCAATTCTATATAATCACCAACTTACAAAATTGCAAGCTCTATCCTGTCAAGAAGATGAGGAAACCAATCCTTAGTAAGCACCAACTTACAACTTTTGTAGGCACCAACCTACAAGAGATTTCAATACCCTAGCTGAGCACAAACTCAACTACTTCGTAGGAACCAACCTAAAAAAGACTGCAATATTCTTAGTTGAGAACCAACTCAGAAATTGTAGGCACTAACCTACTTCTTCTGTTTCTTATCCTTGATCTACTCTTTTGTCTTGTCTTAGTGCTTGGTTTTATCGTCAATCCTTCCTTAGCTCAGAGTCCAATTCCTTAGTCTGCTCAAACACTACTCTTTTACCTTATCCTCTTATGCCATCAACTCTTCTCAACATCCACCCTTAACCTTGTTCCTTCGATTTGCACTTTTTCCTTTTGACTTGCTACATACCTTAGACTAATATTCAAAATTTAGTCCTATGGTAGACTCAGTATATCATATTTGCAAGGTTTGACATCCTCTTCCATTTTTCTTCTTTGCATATGAACTCCTGAGAACCAACACCCATCCTACCACTCTATCCTGCAATCTTCTTTTATCTACCATGTAATCTTTAGTTGAAAACTTTATATAGATCCTCCATAATTGTTACATCCCCTTACCTGAAGTTATACCTTTACACAAGCCATAACTTGGCTAGGACTCAAAACTTGTTTCTTTTAAAAACTAAATCCCTGATGATAGGCCATGTCCATTTGTAGTTTTTTTAACACAAGAAATACAATCATGCTTCTCCTCTTTCCACATAAAAAAACCCAAGAATAAACCTTCTCTACATCATACATGACCATAGAATTCACTCTTTCTTGACCACATGGTAGACATATCTTGGCCACAAATCACTCCTTCCTCTTCGTAGAGCTTGACCTTCCTTTTACCATATATTTAAACTATCTCATATCACAAAGCTAGTTGTTCCTTTTCAGTAAGGCAATCCAAATATAAACTGTTCACATGATGTATTTATTTATATGTGTTTTAGGCATCATTTATTTGGGATTCGACTTATCCTCTCTATCAATAAATATGTTAAAACCTTAAAAAATAGTGAAGCTAACCTATTTGATAAATTTCTCATTTGTAGCAAATGGAATTGTGTTGAGTGGAACCAACTTCATTAGTCCTTCAATCACAAAAAACATGCATAAATTGGTTACCAACAATGTTCCAACAACATCCATGTTCACCAAAACAACATCATGGACCTTTCATGATAAAGTATGTAATGAAGCATTCTTCCAATGATACAATTAAAAGTTTGAAGATTTTTGATTGAGGATTTAATTATTAAACCAATTTGGTGATAGGAAATAATGGAATAATCCATATTTTACGTGATTCTTGAATTTTTTTTTTGGCATCTTCACAATCAAAGTCATTCCCAACACATTGATCTGACATCTATGAGATTGTGACTTTCCTTGGAGAGATTTCAACTCCCTGCCTAAGCATATATAACTGTGAAAAATGTGCTCAACCTCTAGAATGAGGGAATAAGTAACTAGCAGCCAATATGAAGCCTCCTCCACCTTCAGCATAACAGGAATCCAAGATATATAGTATACTCATTTAAGTAATAGTTGTTACTTGCCTCTAAACTGTTAGAATTTTCTTATCCACTATAAATATGGTATGAAATCAACCATTATATATGTAAACAATTTTGAGTATCAAAACACACTCGAGTTCTAGGAAAAGGAAGGGTTATTTGATTTTACATGCATGTTGACTTCACCAAGACAACACCAATGACTACGACAATAGTAGTAGAATTCAATACTAGGCCATGATTCTCCATCCTTCCAAATATTGCTTAATCTCCACCTAACATACAATTTTCATATGCCTCGTTTTGTTTTAACATCATTCCTTTGGCTTTGATATCAATGAAAACATTGTGCAAAAATCTCCCCTTTGTCATTGATGACAAAACTTTTTCATTCTCTCCCCTTTGAAATCAATGGAAAATGATAACTCTCTCTTTTAGCTACTCCCCCTATCTTTTCTGTCACTAAGGATAGTGCCACTTGGACTACAAGTCACCTGAGTCAGTTTCCTTCTCATGTAGAGAACCTTCTTTATGATTTTTATATGGTTTTTCATTGTCATTTAATCAATTTTCCTTAGTCTTGTTGTATTGCAATGTATGCTTGTAGAGTATATTAATCATAGTATTGCATGTGGAAAAAAATTCTCACTCTATCCCATTGATCAACATCTCCCTAAAAATACTCTACAATTTCATCGCAACCATTTTCTACAACACTCAAGAATAGGCCCAATATTTTTCTTTACTTCCCCATCCAAGTATATTACTAGTTGATTGTGGAAAATTGTTCTCATATTTTTCCTCATTCAGTTGAACCTAAAATTTAGCACCACGTGTTCTCATGTGATATCTATAATTTAGCATCTTCTACAATGTTCCTATATTGAATTTTAAAATCATTTATTATCTTTTTCTTCTTTGCTCACTTGTTATCCACTGTAGATAAGACACCATGAATATCAAACCCCAACTTATTTTTTTTGTCTAGGTGTGTGCACCTCTTCCTTTTCTTCCATTGATTTTTTTGTACCTCTAGTTTGTTATTTGTTAGAACCGCATACAAATAACACATGAAATATAAACATCCAAAAAATAGTCTTACAAATATTCATAATCCATGCATGAAGAACGTGTTGGCCTTGAATGTTTTTGTTATTAATTAAAAATTCCAAGACACATGTATACAATGAACATCACTAGCTCCAATAGTGGAGCATTGGAGCCACTCCTTGCTCCCCAAAAGAACTAGTATATCTCTAATGTCTTGCGGGAGGAGCCAAGGTGAAAGTCCATTGCTCATACAATGAGGGTGTATATATAACCAAGAGGTGATACTTCACCTTCCTTTTGACTCTTTGACTACTCTCATGACTATTTTCCTTCCTCTAAATTTTTGACTTTACATGACTCTTCATATTCTGAATGTGTCCTTTGGACTTCCACTTTACAATACATTTTGAATAGGTAATTACATAATCCATAGTAATGATGTGGCATATGATGACTTGTGATAGGACATGACATGACACTCATGACATGGGTTGCATGATGATGTGACAGTTCCAAGTTGTCCTTCTTGTTTCTTCTTTCTTTGTGTCTTCTTGAAAATATGGTACATGTTTTTCTTCTTCCTCCTCCTTATAACTTGAACATGAGGAGTCTTCCATGTGATCTTGATATTTATCTTATGTTATAGTCTAGTGTTACCTCGTCTTCTCTCCTAATGATCATGTTATATCTTCAGCTCCATATGTATCTTCTAACATGTCCTCCTTCTCCATCTCCTTCTTCATAATATTTCCATAGCATGATAAAGTACCTACATCTACAATCCACTAATGATAAGATGACATAATTTTGATAAACCCCTAGTCTAAGATGATGCATATTGATCCACTAACTGAGCTAGAACCGGGTGATGGGCTGGGAAATAGGCTCGGTAACTATGCAATTGCACAACTTAGATAGTCAGGGGTGAACCTTGAGCCTTGATACTGCGCAATGGTAGTTCATGTTGGACCATGGAAGAAAACTATGAAATTTGGGAGCTCAAAGTGACAAGCTGAGGGGATGGGCACTGGATCAGCCTATTTCATAGTTTTGGAGGACATAGGAGCCCAGGTGATTATGAAATTCTATATTTCAAGAGCTCAGGATGATGCTTGAGCCTTGAGAATGTGCAATGTGCATTACTGACTGGGCAAGACAAAGAAATTGCACAATTTTGGGAGCCAATGAGCTAGGCTGAAAGGATTTTTCATTGTTTCAGCCAAATGCACAATTATGGGAGGAAAATAAGGCCTGGTGATTATGCATTTTCATAGTACAAGAGCTCAAGGTTTGAGCTTGAGCTCAGAGATTTCATAGTGCGCAGTTGGGGCAAGGATGGAGGACTGGATTTCAAAATTCTGAGAGCCAAAGTCTAGTCATTGGAACTACACATTGAAAAGTCCTGGGAAGCAAGAACTGCACATTACATAGTGTCAAGGGACAAGGATGCAACTTGAGGGTTGGAACTGCATAATGCATAATTGAGGAAGACTGGAAGAGGCTAGGTTGCTGGGGAATTTCCAAAAATTGGCTAAGTATGGGACTAAAGAGACTGATGTGAACGACGATATGACTTGACTCCAATCACACACTTGAAACAGTATGATTACACAACACCATATATCATTTAAAAAATTTTAACAACATATTTACCTCAATGTGACAATTTTTTGACGACTTTATGACAAGCATGACACTAAAGGTACACTTTGCGACAATCATGATGACACTTGTGTGACAATGCTTAAAAATTTGGGAATGAGTGTGAATGATGTTTACATGGTTAGACCAACTCATGCACACAAAGATAACCCCTTGAAACCACTAGAACAAGCATACATACATTATCTATAAGCTAACATGCAAAAATATGAAAATTTCTAAAGTGCAAATGACTCTTGCGATATGTGAACGACAGTGAAAGTAACACATGCCAGAGAAAAGATAACATGAAAAAGACACTAATTAGAGTGAAATCAAGAAAAATAAACAACCAAAAACATGAAAATGAAACTCGTGAAAACAAAGGTGTGCGAAAGTGACAATTTTCAAAACTCACCGAAATGGGAGTACAAACAAATCTAGAATGTGAGAAATTTTCGTTGTCAATGCACACTGACTGTTGACATGGATTGGACACCACACATGCACAATCTTGATGGAACCTGTTATGCTTGTACAAGCTTTCATAAAATAATGCACTTACACACTTGTTACAAACTGAGCATGTATGAGTAAGTTACTTTGACACTTCTAATCCAAGGAGGGAGCTCAAAAGAATCAATTGAAAAAGAAGTGACTATGAAACAAATGATTGTAAGATCCACAATAGGCTCCAAAATCCAAGTGTACCCAAAATTTTAGAGGGTGTTTGTCGCAGTGACAACACTTGGTGACACATTGGTAGAACTCTAGCTTCTCTGCCTTGGTCAATTATTTCATGCAAGGTCCAGTTTTTCAGGGACTATTGATTCATCATTCATATTACCATGGCTTCCCCACTTACCCCGTGCATAAGAATAGTCCCCTTCATTCCCTTACTCAATTAAAAACAAAAAATAATACCATTGATCACACAATGTTTCAAATCAAGATAGGGTAATGAAGTTTGCGAGCTTTATATTTTCAGAGTATAGTTTTTCATCTATGGTGTTGTTCTACTGTAAGCAGACCTAGATAGTACCCTGACAGAGTCACTTCAAGAACACAAACATTGCTCCGCTTCCAGTGAGCCTGAACAATACCCAGGTGGAGTTTCTTGCTTCACCTCTCTCCACAAGAAGCATTTCTTTTTCTTTCGCCTTTATTTATTTATTTATATAGTATTGTGCATCGACACTTATTTATTTCATGGGTGGAATAGGGATCTCTACTTATCAAGAGCATGAGAGGTTGTCCCATTAGAGAAGCATATATAAGAAATTTGATATTGGTTTTCTCATTTAGATTTTCCCCTTGTGCTTCTCTACTTGATTTGATCAACTTGAAAACACTGAAACATAAAGACTCAAGTGTAGGAATGAGGTTTCCAGGATATACATGGAGATAATGGTTCAACACAAGGATTTCTTAACTCAAGGATCGTATTTTCCATCAGAACGTCATCGAGAAAAGATGTAACCAGGACAAGGGAGAAGGACATAGAGTTAGCCAAATATTGCAGTGTCATAAATTCCTTTTATATTTTTCCACATTCCCTTTTGATCCAAAAGAGAATCTTCATGCAAGGTCTAACAAAATGAGAGGAAAGACAACACACAACAAGAAAAAAAACCAGAAGACAAGACAAAAAGTGGCTAAATTAAACATGATGTGAAACCAAAACTAGAAAACACAGAAAAACTGCAGGAAACGAATGCAGGACGAATGTGCAGGTAAACTAAAATGCAACTAAACCTACTCCTAACCTATCTAGCTATAATGTCGAGGTTATGTGTAACGAAATTTCCAATGTAGCCACCATAATTGTTCCCAACTTGCAATCACAAATATGCGATCGATTAAAATAAATATAAAAGGATGTGCCATAGGCAAGATAAGAACTTAAATAGCTTGCAGAAAATTTTTAAGGCCTTTCCTATTAGTAGAAAGATAGGACATAACCACCACTTTTAACTAGTTTATATTCTTACCTTTTCGATGAGAATTGAAATTCAAAAAACCTCGAAAGCTTCCTATGAATTTGTCTCCATCTGCACCAAACTCCTTAGAAAGCATGAGGAAAGATCGAAACTTGTTATTTGTGATGAAGCTTTCCAGTTAAGATTGTTCCAACCATTAAACGATTGGATCGTAAAATTCACGAAAATAAGAGAATCTTCATGAGAGTCAAATTCACGTAAAATTCATAGTGAGATGAAGAGGAGGTCTTGATAAGGTAATATTCCTTGATCAAATTAGATTCAAGATTAAAATGTTCATGAGAAACCAAAATATCATCTAATACACCTAGGCATTCACAATTTCACACATCAACATAGTTATCATCATCGACATGATTGTTTCCCATGGCTACAGATTGATTGGAAGAATTGATTGCATTTGATTCCCTACGAATATTAGCAAATTGAAAATCATCCAAGAATGGAAGTGCATCATCTTGACATGGGTAACTTTGAGAAAGTGAAGAGAGGTCAAAAGCCTCTTCCCTTTCCTCCTCATCTACTAGTGTGATGTGACTTCCTTGTATCTGATCGCAATTTGAACTAGCAACATGAAAATCAAGAGAGCATGAAGAGCTAGTTGGTGGAGCAGATTGATCAAGCATATCATGATACAAAAAATTATAACATGTATATGATAGAGGATGAAAAATGTCCCTTGAAGAAGTAACACTTTCAATGGAACCAGATTCAAGATTTTTTTTTAGAGTGCTAATATCATCTTGAGGAATGAGAGTATTAGCCTTCAACCTAGGTTCCGTGAGCCATTATGGGGTTTCTTTCATTAGATTTGAATCATGAGAAGCAGAAGGAGGATGAAGATATGGATTGTGAATTTGATTTGAAAATTTCCCAACTTTATTATCACCAAAAGGAGGCACATGAATTAGAATTAGAAAAGGAGGAGGACAAGGAAAAAAATGAGTAGTAGGTTCCTCCTTTGAAATGAGAGGTGCTTCATGATTTACAGAAGTTGGTGAAGTAGAAACATTATGGGGTTCATATTCACTGTGCAAAGATATGTGGAATGACTTCTTAAACTTTCGTTTAAGGAAATCCCAATCTGTGTCTTCTCTCGAAAATTCATAACAAAGGTGAAGGAATCAATTGGAAAATCCCTCAACTAATTAATTAAGCTTCATTATTAGTTGATTAATTCTTTTAAGAGCATTCTGGTAATCATACCTGTCAAGTGATTTATGAATCTCATTCGCAAGTTGATCGAATGAATGGATAGAAGAAACAGGTAATGTATGCCACCATTGATTCACGACATTCAAATGTGAGGGTGGGTAATCTAGCCATGAAATCATTGCAATGAATTTCCTTAGAAAAAAAAAGACAACTTGAAACAGATGTTCACGAAAATTTAATTTACCCTCACCATAAAACTTAAATTACGACAGGATATGAATAATTTTTGCAGGGATGGTAAGATTAATCTCTTTAGAAAAAAATTACAAGATTATGATTTTGAGAAGAGCCATTTTGAATAAGAGAATCAAAGAAGACTCAACGGACACAACTTGTCATCTAGTCGTCCTTCTAGTGCCATTGTTCACAGTGCTGGAAATCCATCAACCAAGAGGTCTCCCTGGTGTGAAGTCCCAATTAGACCTCCCAACATTTGGAATAGGATCCCCATCCAGAGTATCGAACCAATTTACATGTATTCTTATATATTTTCCTTGTATCTAATTGTAAACAAGAGAGAGGAACACATATGTTCCTTCGAAAAGAAAGTAAGTATGCCTGGTGAGTGTTCAGTTGCAAGTGTGTCAAAGTTCTTCTACTATGGATGGAAAGAGTAAAGCGAGCCTCTAAGAGATAATTAATAGTACCGCCCAAGTAGAGACACATGTAAACAAGAAGGATATGTCTAACATTGAGTAGAATAGTCCACAAAAGGATGTGATGGTCATTACAACCACTCAATGAGAAATATTTGTCTAGTATCCTGCAGAATAGTCCACAAGGATGGGGCAATGATAACAACCATTACAACACATTACCAATAAGATAAGTACTAAAATAACTGAAATAGTTCAACTAATTTAGCACAGATGAACGCAAACATGAAATAAAAGCATTAGCAAAATAGTCTTACAAATATTCATAATACATGCATGAAGAACATGTTGTCCTTGAAGGCTTCTATTATTAAGTAAAATTTCTAAGACACATGTATACAATGAACATCACTAGCTCCAATAGTGGAGCTTTGGAGCCACTCCTTGCTCCCCAAAAGAACTAGTTTCTCTCTCTCTAATTCCTTGCGGGAGGAGCCAAGGTGAAAAGCATCTTACTCATACAATGAGGGTGTATATATAACGAAGAGGTGATGCTTCACCTTCCTTTTTCTTATCACTCTCCCCAAATTCCTAAGGCTGACAGTAGGATTGGAGAAATATAACCACAGAAGCATAACAATGCTTTCTTCAATATTCAAAAACGTAACAACACTTTATTCCAACACAAAAGCGTAACAATGCTCTTCCCTTACCCACGGGAGCATAACAGAGGATTTTTACACTATCCGGAAGCTTGACATTTGCTTCCCTACTATTGACAGGAACGTAACAAAGCTATTTTCATTCCCAGAAGCGTAACACTGTGTTTCTCACTCAACAAAAACGTAACACTGCACTTTCCCTCACCCACAGAAGCGTAAAAGGGGATTTTTCTACCTTTACAGAAGTGTAACAAAGGATTTTTCTACCTTTACAAAAGCATAACAAAGAGTTTTCTTCAATAAATTCGATGCCACAAACGTAACGAAGGAGTCCAGTTAGTGAGAAAACAAGCCCTGAAGGGTAACAAATGAAATTTCAATGCTAGGATTTGGATTTTGTAACACCTTAGAGGGAAAATGAGGAAGAGAGCTACTCACACACATATCAAAAGGTAACAATGAATGGAAATGTTTTATGTTTTTTCCTTTTATAAGCTTGTGAGATGACCTTTACCCTTTCACATGACATTTATCATGACCTTTTAACTCTTTTGCACTTCGACAACAACATGTTACCCCTTAAAGTGAGATGAGAAGAATTAAAATTTAATTTCCTTCACTCTCCAAGAATTTTGAAGTGACCCTTTTAAAACCTTTTGTGCAACTTGGAGGATGACATGCTGGCTTTTTCAAATGAGGTAAGAAGATAGAAAAACACTTTTTGAACTCTTTGACATGAAAGGTTAATCTTTGGTTGTTTGAGTAAGATGAGAGGAAAAATTTAACCTCTTTTGAATTCCATGACACTTGATATGACCTTCTTAGGCTTTTTAAAATGAGACCTTGAGACAAATTTTCTCCTTTTCATGAGACATTTAGACCGCTTTTGAAGACTTTTTAACTTTCACATTAGAAAAGACTTTTTAAAACAGATAAGATGTCTTTGAAGCTTGAAATGACACTCTTTTTCATTTGACTAGGAAAATAGGTCAAAATTACCTCCCTTGGAGCTCTGACAGTGGATGATTACTTTTTTATCCTTTAAAAGAAACAATGAGACAGTGAGACTATATTTCAGGAAACAATGAAACAGAGATGATATATTTTAAACTCTTTTGAAACTTGAGCCATATGTAACAAGAGATATGGCTTTATTTTAACTTCATAAACATGCTGGATCCTTCACTAGGGTTTTATGGATGAAGTGGAGGGCCACTGCCTTATTTTAGTGAAAATTTGATGATTTTTCCAAAGGCAAGGTTGAACCTAGACTTGACCTAAATGAAATGAAATGACATAAACCTAGACCTCTTGAATGATGATGATGGATATGGTGAACTTGAAACTAATGATGGTGATGAGCTTGACAATGATGATGATAAATGAAATGAAGGAGCAACATACATGGTTTATCCTTTCTTCAATGACCAAAATTATTTCTGAGAACTTGTTCGAAAAAGTAAAAATTTTGACCTATGACCTAATGGAAAACAAATGAAAGATCCATTTGATCACTGACATAGTTGGCTAACATTGGCTCTAGCTGGGAATGGCATCTCCTTTAGGAGGTGTCAAGAACACTGTATATCAGGTAGCCTTGTCGTTGGGCAATGGAGTCAAACTAGACTTTGAAAAACTTGACAACTAGAAAATTTGACTAAAAACAACTGACTTGAATCTAACTTGAAAACTGACTGAAACCTTTTTACTTTTTGAAAGAAATGATGAGTTTTTTGTAGAAGTCTCATGGTGTTCTCCTCGGGCTTCAGACTTCTGCAACAACTTCCTTATTTTTTGGGACATCAATTTTAAAATGATATGTACAATGACATTGAAATTCTTCTTCAATGATAAAGTTAGATAGTGTTTGAGGAACCTACCATTGATTGGTCCTCCCAACACTTCTTTCCCTTCAAGATCCTCTATTAGAAATTATTTTTTTCCTCTGAATGCAATGATCTTGTAAGGTCCTTTCCATAGATTGTCAAACTTCACATGCTTACTCTTGTCTTCATTTCATACATCCCAGCGAAGAACAACATCCCCAAGATTGAAATCATCCACTTGGTATTCCTATCAAAAGCCTTTTTAATTTTCTCATGAAGCTTTGAAGTATGATTGAAAAATTCATCTCTTGACTACTGTAGATGGATCATTTGGCTGATTCTTCGTTGAATGTCATTAGGCTCACTGTTGATCTCTTGCATAATTTTCATCGTCAGTACACCTAGAGAAGAAGGGAACACCATGTCGACACCATAGACGAGCTGGAAAGGTGACATGTAGATTGATATATTGGTGCTAACTCTATCCACCCATAGATCATTGGTGAGTTTCTTGTGCCAATTCCTCTTGTTTTCTTTCAGCATATTTTTTACTATGTCACCAAATGTTTATTTGACGATTGAGAAAGCTCGTTGCCCTTAAGATAGTATGTTGTTGAATGACCAAGCCTAATGTGATACTTGTCACAAAAGTAAATCACATTATTAGAATTGAATGCAATTTCATTTTCAGTAATGATCTTGTGTGGACAACCAAAACGAGACAGAATCTTGTTCTCAAGAAACTGAATAATAACAGTGTTGGTAGCTTGCCTCGTGCGGATGGATTCAATCCATTTGGTAAAATAATTTATGGTAGTGAGAATCCATTTGTGCTGAGCTGAAGATGGAGGATGAATTTAACTAATGAAGTCAAGTCTCCACTGCTGGAATGGCGCTTGCACTTCAATTGGTTTTAGAGGCAAAGGTAAAAGCTTTCTCATTCCCTGAAATATTTGACATTCATGACAACTCATGATTGTTTTGTAAACATTAGAAAATAAGCTTGGCCAATAGAATCCCACCCTCAAGATCTTATTAGTTGTATTCTTCCAATAACGATGATCCCCATAGTCACCTTTATGAAAATTTGTCTTGACTTTTTCAACTTCTCCTTCAACCAAAAAATTCAGCAATACTCCACCCAGATCTTTCCAATATAAAACACAATTAAGAATACAGTACTTAAGATCCTTTAACTTTAAATATCTAGCCTTACTACTTGGAAAACTGGGAGGAGGATTAAAATGTTGCAAAACATGTACTATATTAGCATACCAAGGCAATGAAGAGAAAATTACAGCTACCTCAGGTAATTTTTCAGCATCTTGTTCTTCAGATAATGCAGGAATGAAATTGATGTCCAAGGCATGAAGATTTGAATATGCCATGAGATTTTCTAGGCCCTGTCATTTTATCAGCGTTGTGGGCTTGATCTCCAATTCATATTCTAACATGGAAGCAATCCATTTACCTCGCCTCCTTTCAGGATCATTCTGTGTAAGCACATCTTCAACATCAATGTTTGGAACATATGCAATGTCATGAGAATGTAAAATGTAGACCCGAAAGTCCTTCAATGCTTTGAATAATGCCAAGGGTTGTTTCTCAATGACTTTATACTTCAAGGCTACATATCTTATGGTTCTACTGAAGAAGGTGATGGGCTGCTCTGTGTTCTGATTTTTCTTTTGCATGAGAACAACAAAAATAGTATGCTGAGTCAAATGAGAAAATGATAAAATCAAATGTATAATCCAGACTAATGAGGATAGGAGCATGAGAAAAAGCTAACTCTACTTGATTGAATGATTTTTTGGGGTCTTCATAGCAGTTTACTTCACTATCTTTCTTCAGCATGTCAGTAATATTCCTTAAGTATTCAACAAGATTGGGAAAAAACCTTCTCAAGAAATTGATTTTGCCATCGAATGACTGGATTTCCTTTTTTCTCCTAGGATAGTATAAAGTTTGAATTGCTTCAATTCTTGAAGGATCTATCTTAATTCCATCTTTTTATATGATATGGCCCAACAATTTACCTTCCTCCATAGCAAAAAGACTCTTCTTTGGGTTCAATGATATGCCAAAAAAATTTCATCTCTGGAAGAATATTTTCAAGTGCTACAAGTGCTTCTCATCTATTTTGGAAAAAACAGTGATATCGTCAAGAAAAATGACCAAAAAGGCGCCCTTTTCATTGGCAAAATCAATGTTCATTTCTTGCTGAAAAGTAGCCCCTGCATTTTTCAATCCGAAAGGCATTTTGGCGTACATGAAAGTAACCCAAGGTGTTGTGAAGGCTGCCTTCTCTTGATCATCTAGGTGAACAAGAATCTGATTATAACCACAGTATCAGTGCAAAAATGAAAGTCTAGAAGATCCAACTACCCTTTGCAGAATATGGTCCATCTTCAGTAGTGGGTAATTGTCCTTCAACGACACTTTGTTCAGATTTCTGAAATCAATACACAAGTGAATATCTCTTGTCTTCTTCCTTACTGGCACTAGATTAGCCATACAATTTGAAAATCAAAGAGGCACAATGATACCAACAGTGAATAATCTATTTACTTCCTTCTGGATAGAGGGTGGCCACTTGGGATTCATTCTTCTTAGCTTTGACGAAAAGGTTTATGATTCGGCTTCAAGGGAATGGTACACTAAATTATGCTCTTAGCATATAATTTCAGATCAGAATATTCCCAATCAAATACATCAGTAAATTGAGACATAAGCATTGCATATTTACCTTTCATTTCTGCACTCAAAGTTTTTGAATTTTTTACCATTTTTGGCTTTTCTGAAGTACCAAGATTCAGATCTTCCACTCCCACTTTTGTCGGTAACATGTTTTGTTTGCATATAACATCATCTTGATCAAAACAGTCTTCCAAAGATACCAAAACTCTTGGAATTGAGTTATCTTTTAGCTGAAGCACTTGCATCTCTGATGCATGGATTTACTGGTTATATTCATAAGACTGGTTGTCCATTTGAGAATTTACAAACTCTTCTACTGTCTACAAGAATTTGTTGATCTGTTTATCATCTTGAAAGACTTGCTTATACTGAACATTATCTGGGACAACAGGGCTGTTTTTTACATTTATTTCATACTTGTTATTAGGATACAATGGAATTTTGAACATATTGGCTGAAGTGGCAAGAGAATCGGCAATAACATTGCTGTCTCTTGGAATCAAAGATAAAGTGTACTCAGAAAATGTCTTGAGGATGTCTAGAATTGCGTAAGCTCGCATCCTTGAATGCTTGGCCTGGTACTCCCCTTTGACTTGCATTATCACTAACTCGAAGTTTCCATATACCGAAATCTTCTTTACACCCAACTTATTGAAAAAATTTAGACCGGCTATCAAAGGCTCATACTTAGCTTCATTGTTTGAACACTCAAAGGCCAGCTTGTAGGAGGAAATTCAAAAATTGGGAGGTATGTTTAATGACTGATTTACAGGGCTGTGAATCGACACTCCAATTCCAGCCCCTTCTTTTCCCAAAGCTCGATCGAAGTCCATAATCCACAAACTACTTTCCACATCCGAAAACTGCAAAGCAGATGGATGAACTTTGCTTGTTGTTTGAGAGACCTATGTTGTACCAAAAAATTCTAATTCTTTAATTTTTTCTTCACTTTTTTGAGGTGATACACTTGGTTCCACATCATTTGGACCTTTTTTACAAATTTATGCATTTACCAATTCTAAAACAGAATTTGAAAATTCAGAATTTTCTACAATTTCTTCAATCAAATCTTCAGAAGGCACTGAACATTCATAATTGAACAAGATAAATGACTATAAATATATATGAACAACATGTATATGATGGTTATTTTTCTTTTCTCGGTTGCTGATTATGTACTTCATCTTACTTTCCCGGTGCAGTTTCCAAAGATGTCCAAAGACGGGAATGGTAGCATAAGAAAAATCAAGTTGTAAGGTACCTCTAAGATTCAATCCCCATGACTGAGAAAGTAGAATTCCATATCTGGGTGGGATATCAGCCACAAAAACATCCATGAGGACATTCTTGGCTGGGATTTTCTCTAATGACCACTAGGTCCTTGATAAGGCCAAGACATTTCACCTTCCCTAAATCAAATGAATAAAGGACATCATAAGGTCTTGTGATGTCCAGTCCTAATTTGTCCATAATGGCCTTAGGCATGAGGTTATTAGAGGCTCTGGAATCAAGCATGTCATTATGGAGGATAAATCCATGAATTTTGAGGCTCAGGTAAAATTGAGGGACTTCACTATCTTCTAAATCACCATCAACAGAAGGACCAAAAAGAAGCTCAGGATGATCATCACTCACATTAACCATGTCTAAAAATTGATCAACTTAAAGAAACTTAGAAAATTGAACTTTTCATTGAGGATTCTTAACTATTTCAGTTAGAGGAATGGAGACTTTCAACTTGGCAATTTCATTTTCAAGAGAAAAAAGAGAAAAATGTTTTTCTACCTCTTTCATTGATGCATCGTTTTTCTTGGGCTGATCTTTGTGTAAAGACTCTTTCTTTTGTCCTCCTTCTTGGACTTCTTTGTCTTTCCTTTGATCGCTGGAAGAAGATTCATTTCCTAGAGCATGATTATGAACAACGGTTCCCTTGCCTTTACTTCGATTCGGGGCAACAACTTCTTTGGGATGAGCATCTACTTGAGCATTATGTTTTTTCTGATTAGAGGTTATAGGAGCATTCCTATTCCTCAAGACATACTATCTCTGCACTTGAGAAAGAGCATTCTGATATCCCCTCTGATAATATTCCATGTGCACTGATAATATTTCATCATTTGACAAGACAAATTTCTGATCATCCAGTGCACAAATTCCTGTAGAAAATTGATCTTCTTCAATGGGGAAAATAGGTTGTCGATTTTCATCAAATAAATGTTTCTCGCCAGATATTTCTTCCTCATAATCTTCATCAGGACCTTCAGTATAATTCTGCTAAAATGGAGTGTGAATTTGTTGTTGACTTTGTGGATCCCAACCCCTCTATTCCCTTTGCTTGATCTTGTATTGGGGCTACTGATTTTGACCCCTGAAATTGGGATTTCTAATGGAGGGTTTAGCTTGTCGATCAGCGATGGAAATTTTATCCATCACCTTCTCCATGGTCTTGATCAAGGTATCTAATTTTCCTTCTGATGAAGTGGATGTTTCTTCTTTGATAGTGACTCTTTTTTTGTCTTGATTTTAGACTTCTTGATGATCAAATTGGCTTCCACACTCACTGCGTTTCTCTGCATTTATTAAAGAGTTGATGGGTTTCTTTCCCTCGATTTATAGGACATTCAGGATCGAAACCATTAGGATAATGAAGTACAGAAAGGTCTGGAGGAGGCTTAATATTCCTTAGAATTGAATCATATATTTTGTTGAATCTAGTTGTAAAGTCTTGGAAAGACTCATTGGAATTCATTTTTAAGGCATTATACTCAGCTAGGATCTACAATGGATTTTCCTTCTCTTCCCATTTCGCCATAAAAATATCAATTAGTGGTTGTGAGGTACCAATTGAACCAGTTGTGAGTGAGCGAAACCATTTCTTTACCTCTCCGAAGAAACTCTGTGCAATGATGCATATCTTGGCATCGTCATTATCGATCTCTTCAAGATCTATGAAGTCAATCACTTTGGAAACATGTTGATAGGCTATAACCTATGATGTTCCATCGAAAAGAGGAAGCCTTTGACCATAATTCTGAGGTAGTGGAGTAAGTTGAAGCGATAGGATCGACAGAGATAATATGGCCATGAATAATGGAGGAGGTGGCGGAGGTGTTGATGGAGTGAAAACTTGCAGAGGTAATTACAGAATGAAAGGAGGAATTGGTGAGGTATTTGTGTAAGAAGGTGAGATGAGAAATGGAGCAAAAGTCTGCTACTGATACTAAAAATAGGCCTTCTATTAATTTTCTTGAAATTTGTCTACCAAACCCTTGAGTTTATGAAAATTAGACCAAACTTCACTATCAATTTCAGACTCAAAATATTCAGAAAATGGTGCAAGGGACTCGAAATCGAAAGGATCAAAGGTGGCTTCTGAAATGAAAGTTCCAAACTTGGTTCTAAACAAAGATTTTTTAGATTCTGGACTACAGACCAAATCTTCTGGAACAAATCTTGTAGGCAGAGAATTCAATTTGACGAATGGAGGAACAACTCTTCCAAATTTCCGAGACTTGGTTTTATGCTTTCTAAAAATACTCTCGGGATCATACACAATTGGTGAGGGATTTGGATCTGTATTCGACCTGGTATGTCTTTTAGGATCCAACTTAAGATAGGAATTTTAGACTTTGGCTCAGATTTTGGAATTCAGCCTATTTTGAAAACTAGAGCTTGTCACCTACAAGTCTAACTTTCAAAGAATTAAAAAAATAATCCCAGGGAATATTTAGCAGTCACTCAAGCTAGAAACAACGCCAAGAATGTTATCACTCTACAAATTCCTAAGGCTAACAGTAGGACTGGAGAAAGGTAACCACAAAAGCGTAATAATGCTTTCTTCAATATTCAAAAATGTAACAACACTTTACTCCAACACAGAAGCGTAACAACACTCTTCCCTTACCCAAAGGAGTGTAACAAAGGATTTTTACACTATCCGGAAGCGTAACAGTTGCTTCCATACTATTGATAGGAGGGTAAAAAAGCTATTTTTCATTCCCATAAGCATAACACTGTGTTTCTCACTCAACAGAAATGTAACACTGCACTTTCCCTCACCCACAGAAGCGTAACAAAGGATTTTTATACCTTTACTGAAGCTTAACAAAGAGTTTTCTTTAATAAATTTTGATGCCAGAAACGTAAAAAAGGAGTTCGGTTAATTAGAAAACAAACCCAACAGGGTAAAAAATTAGATTTCAATGCTAGGATTTGGAGTTTGTAACACATTAGAGGGAAAATGATGAAAATAGGTACTCGCACATATATCAAAAGGTAACAATGAATGGAAATGTTTTATGTTTTTTCCTTTTATAAGCTTGTGAGATGACCTTTACCATTTCACATTATATTTATCATGACCTTTTAACTATTTTTCACTTTGACAACAACATGTTACCCCTTCAAATGAGATGAGAAGAATTAAATTTAATTTCCTTCACTCTCCAAGACTTTTGAAATAACCCTTTTAAAACCTTTTGTGCAACTTGGAGGATGACATGATGGATTTTTAAAATGAGGTAAGAAGACAAAAAAAAAAAATTTGAACCCTTTGACATGAAAGGTGACTCTTGATATTGTGCAATGCATATTTCAGGTTGGACTAAGGAAGAAAAATGTGCAATCTTGGAGCTCAGTGTGACAGGTTGAGGGGATGGGAACTGGATCAACCTATTACACGGTTCTGGAGGACAGAGGAGCCTGGGTGATTGTGCAATTGTGCAGTTAATGAGCTCAAGGTTTGGGCTTGAGGCTTGATACTACACAATGCACAACACTGACTGGCCAGAAGAGAGAAATTGCATAGTTTTGGGAGCTAGTGAGCCACATTGAACGGATATTGCATTGTTTCATCCAAATGTGTAGTTCTTGGAGTAAAAGTAGGCCTAGTGATTGCATAGTTACACAGTTCAAGAGCTCATGGTTTGAGCTTGATCTCAAATATTTCACAGTGCGCAGTTGGGGCCACGATGGAGGGCTATATTGTGCAATTATGGGAGCCAAAGTCCAAGCTAAAGGGATATTTCACTATTTCATCCAACTGCGTAGTTATTGGAGGAAAATTAGGCCCGGTGATTGCACATTTACGCGGTTCAAGAACCCAGGGTTTGATCTTGAGCTCATAGATTGTGCAATGCACAGTTGGGGCGCGGATGGAGGGCTAGATTGTGAAATTATGGGAGACAAAGTCTAGGCTTGAGCCCTGGAACTGCATAGTTTCAAGGAATAAGGATGCAACTTAAGGGTTTGAACTACGTAGTTCACAGTTGAGGAAGGCCAGATGAGGTAGGTTGTTGGGGAATTTTCAAAAATTGGCTAAGTGTGGGACTAAAGTGACTGGTGTGAATGGTGATATGAATTTATTGTGATCACACACTTGAAAAAATCTTACGATACAACAAGATAGATCATCTGGAACATGTTAACAACATATTTCCCTCAATGCGACAACTTTGCGATGAATTTACGACAAGTGCAACACTAAAGGTACACTTTGCGATGACCGTGACGACACTTGGGTGACAATGCTTAAAAATTTGGGAATGAGTATGACTGATGCTTACATGGTTAGACCAACTAATACACAAAAATATAACCCCTTGAAACTTTCATAAAAAGCATACATACTTTATACATCAGTTAACATGTGAAAAGACGATAATTGCTAAAGTGCAAATGACTCTTGTGATATGTGAATGATAGTGAAAGTAACACATGCCAGAGAAAAGATAACATGAAAATGACACTAATTAGAGTGAAATAAAGTGAAATAAACAATAAAAAACATGAAAACAATACTCGCAAAAACAAAGGTGTGCGGAAGCGACAATTTTCAAAACTCATCGAAATGGAAGCACAAACATAGCTAGAATGTGAGAACCTATCATTTTCAGTGCACACTAACTGTCGACATGGATTGGACATCACACACACATATTCTTAATGGAACGTGCTATTATTTTCCAATATTTCATGAAATAATGTGCTCATGCACTTGTTACGGACTGAGCATGTGTGAGAAAGTGACTTCAATAATTCTAATCCAAGGAGGGAGCTCAAAAGCATTAGCTGACCAAGAAGTGACTACGAATGACCGATCGCAAGATCCACAGTAGGCTCCAAAATTCAAGTGTAAGAAAATTTTTGGAGGGTGTCTATCGCAGTGAAAAAAAAATCTTTCTGGTTATCATTCTTCCATCATGGGAAAGTTGCATAACAGGGATGACCTTCCTTAATTCAGACTTGGATCCTGAACATGCAAATCTAATTCATTATTTTCCATATTTGGTTCTGCTTGTTTTCTTCTCCACACCTTTGTGAAACTTATTTATGCCTGGAAGAATTATATTCTTCCTTGAATTTTTTAGGAAACCATCTCATACCACTTATGTAGGCATGTGCTATGTGCCCAAGGTTGTGGCATTTGTAGTATTATGCACTGAACTTGAACAGGGGAGTGAATGACCTATGATTTATGTTGATGTATCCATTTTTATTTTTTATTTTTTTACCTAAACAATTGCCTCTAAAACTATGATAAGGACTTATATAATCATCCCTAGCATAGGCTTTACAATCCCTTGCCTTATGTCCATAGTTTGTACATGAAAAAAATTATCCAAGAAATATAGTTTGATACCTAGTTGAGAAGGATTGTCTTGATGAGACAATTCTTCTGAAGTAATTATGTTTTGGAGAAGATTCAAATATTTGTTGATCCTTGTCTCTCATTCATTACTACTTGTATTTTTTATGGAACCCTTGAGGGAATAAACATATCTTATAGGTTTATTATCTCTTCCAATCTCATTATGATTTCTTCCCTTGCTTCCACCGTGGTTGGGGATTTCATGACCTTTAAGGTTTTCTAGTGTTTTAAGGTTTGTATCTTCTTTTCATGAATTCTTTCCCACATAAACAATATTTTTTTTTCATATGGTGATATATGTTTGTTGACAATATCATCCAACATTTGAGAACCTTTCAAGTTCTTGTTGAGATTTTCTACCTCATTCCTTAATAAGATAATCTATACTTCAAGTTTCTCACAATTTTCTTCTTTTTCCTTCCGTCGTATTTTCATCCCTTTTTCAATTTTCTTAGCTTCTTCTAGCTGGATCTTCAAGGAGATAATTTCTTCTAATTTTTTCTATTTTTTTATCAAATTATACTTCTAGCTTCTCATAGTCTTCAACACTTTTATGTAGATGACTCGTCAACATTTCTTCTCTCTTTGCTTCTTCTTGAAGTATCGAAAGAATAGCTTCAATTTCATCAATGTTATGATTCTTTTGATCCTCAAGATTGTGCAACTTCTCTTCAAGTATTCTATTTTCTTTTATGATATTGACTATTTGTTCTAGTGCAACTTCAAAATTCATAGTGTAACCTTTTTCTTTATCAAACTGTTTATTTTGATTGTCTTCATCTTATTTAAAAGGTTATGTATCCATGACTATGGAGGAGACTTCTTTCAAGGGTTTGGAGTCACGCCTTCTTGAATTTTCCATTTATGTTTATGAAATTTACCTTCCAGTTGTTAAGTTGTGTCTGAAGGTACCCACTCTAATACCGATTGTTGGAAATACTGAGAGGGGTGGTGAACCAATATTTCATAAATATTAGCAATTTTTAGCATCTAGTGAAACAAAAATATTTTATAAGAAATACTTGAATGATTTTCAAACAATATTCAAATATTTACAACAATCCTCTGTAATCACAAACTTAAAAAAATGTAGGCTCCAACCTATCAAGAATATGAGGACATGAATTCTTTGTAAGCACCAAATTATGGATTTTGTAGACACCAACCTGCAGGAGATTTTAGTTCCCTAGCTAAGCACCAACTCAACGACTTCATCGGAACCAACGTAGAGTAGACTCCAATCTTCTCAATTGAGCACCAAATTGTAGAAATTATACAACAAGCATGTATATCTTGGATTCACCCAATCTAAAAATGTGCAAAAGTTAAATCATAATATATTTTGGAAGTACCTTTTACATAAAAGAAAAGTCTCATCATAATATATCCCCTCAATCTGTGAGAATCCCTGAGCCACAAATTTGGCCTTTTATTTCTCCACACTCCCATCAACACCTTGCTTTACCTTGTAGATCCATCTTGATCCAACCATTGATTTTTCAAATCCGCCTTGGGACATTTTCCCATGCATTTTTTTTGATAATGGATCAATATCTTCCACCACCGCATCAACCCAAGTAGGTCGTCGTATCATTCTCGAAGGAATATATTCGGGCCACAATACATTTTCTCATAAGAGCCATGTATCCAAGAAAGAAGAAATCTGCTAGAGACTTTCTTTGTCTACGCCGCTATGAAGTAGGGGCTCCTAAGTATCTGCAAGTAAAAGATCAAGTCTCAAACTCATCAACTTTCGTGTGTGCCTTCTCGCCACTTCAATGGATGGCTCTGCATGAGTGATTTCCTCCACTCCATGAATCTCCTCATGTGGCTCATCCACATATTGAGACTCATCCTTGGGAACCAGAAGTTCCTCCTCTGCATGCAAGTCCAACTCCCTCTCAAGGGACAATTGCATGGCTTTCCCCTCATCAAATTTATATCCCTTCGCATAATAGTTATTATGCTATTTTGAAAATACACGATAATTATGGGGTGTTTCGGTGTACCCCACAAAACTTCTAACTTCAGCAATTAGTTACAGCTTCTTCCTGACGTCCTTGGTCACATGCACATAAATAGATGAGCCAAAAATGTTAAAGTTTGAAACATCAAGTTTCTTACCATTGAAAGCCTCTTCAGGTGTACTCATGAAAAGTACACTATGAGGACAACGATTTTGCACATAAGCCGCATATTGCATGCTTCCGCCCACAAATGCATTGGTAGGCCCCCGACTGCTGCAACATCACTCATGTTGAACCTACGATCATTCTCGTTCTTCCTCTCTCGCAACCCCATTCCCATCAGGTTATCAGCGCTATGAGTTCTTTTTTTCGTCCTTCTTTGTCGTTAATTTATTGAATTCGTTAGAGATGTTTTCTCCACCATTATCGCTCCTAAGGGCCTTCACTACTCTCGACTCTTCTCCACCACTTAAACTCAGAACTTAGAGAATGTTTGATCCTTCTTCTGCATGAAGAAGATCTAGCATTTACAAGAAAATTCATCAACAAAAATAACATAATACTTGTGTTTTGTTATTGAAGCAACTGAGAATGGTCCACACACATCTATGTGAACTCTCTCCAGGATCACCGAAGCACGGTTCACCTTTTCATGAAAGGTGGACTTTACATACTTCTCCATGGTGCAACCCTTGCACCAATTTAACTGAGCAAGTGTTCCCATTGGAAGTCCAATAGACATTTGTTGCATGACTTTCAAGGCTCCAGGATGAAGATGGCCCAATCGCTTGTGCCATAATTCGCCCTCATCCCGGCTCACCACTTTTTCTGCCTTGCCCATCATGGAAACAATAACCATCTACCTCCAAACTCAGATATTCTTAACTCAAATCCATATCCTCTTGGCTTGACCCATTGTTTTATGTCACAGGAAATATTTTCCATCACTAAAAACAACGTCATAACCTCTATCCTCTAACATTGCGACTGAGGCCAAATTTTTCTTCAGACCTGGTACATGCATTACATATTTTAATTGAAACGGTTTACCTTAATCCCTCTAAAAGGTAATGGTACCAATACCGGTAGCATTGTACCATCCGTCGTCACCCATCTCAATATGCATCTAGAGATCTTTCTCCTCCAAGTCACTGAAAATTTCCTTGTCTCCCGTCATGTGAAATGAAGTGCCACTATCCAAATAACACACTGATCCCAATGCAATTTACACCATGCATGCAATCAAGGATAAGTCAAGCTCAAATTGCGAGGCAAGGGCCTCACCAGCTACAGATCCATCAAACTTCTTGTTCTACTTTTATGGACAACTAGTAGCAAAATGCCCATGTTCGTGACAATCAAAACACTTCGCATTGGACATGTCTTTCTTCTTGCCTTTAGACACAGATTTAGAATGGAATTTCTTCCTTCTTTTCCTTGGAAGCCAAAGCACAATCCTCTTCATCATCATGCTTTGATAAAGAGCCATATCTAGTGTTCCATCTGAACTCCTCCTGCACCAAATCCAACCATAGTCGTTCCCAATCTGGTAATTTTTCCTGTCCATTGACATATTCTTCATAACTATGCCAACTCTTAGGAAGTCCTAGGAGAGCCAAACTCACCAAATCATCATCAGCAACTATTATTCCCACACTTCCCAGTTCATCTTGACATTGGACAAAAATTTTGAGATACTTTGGAATGGTGTCGCCCTTTTCCATCTTGATCTTCCTGAGTTTATCTTTGAGTGCCAATTTCCTATGGTCGTTGTTGCTTTGGAATAGATCCATCAAAGCCTTAAAAATAGCATATGGTGCGGCTTTCCCATGGAGGCTTGAGACTATGTGGTATCGTACTCCCTCCAATAGGATCCTCCTCGCCTTTGCCACTTTCTTTTTCCATGCATCAATATTGGCAACATCTACAACATCTGGATTAGGAACATATTTTTCAATGGATTCCTTCAAGCCATTGTCTTCGAGTACTGCCTCCATCCTGTCCTTCCAAGCAATGTAGTTCGAGCTGCCCTTGAGTGCATACTCTAACCTCAAGCCATTGAAAGCCATTTCGATCTTGAATTAATGCTCACACCAAGGAATTATTTCGGCAGTCTGGGTTCTATCCAATCACAAACTCAACTCCTCGCTTCACTTCGCAATTTCATGTGCTCGATACCATGTATAAATTATAATATCCATGTATATCTTGGATTCACCCGATATAAAAATGTGCTAAATTTAAATACTGAATCACTTCTACAAATCTTTGTGGAATTAAAAACACAATCACCAATTACATAAGCATGAAGAAATATCAATCACACACAACCCAGATAATTTCCCGGGGAAAGCGTATAGCTAAAAACCCCACTATATTCTATTGTATATTATATCATGGATCATGAAACAATTACATACAAAACTATTCTCACAAGAGCCCTTAGTATATCAGCTAATTGTCTCACATTTTCATACAAAAATTGGCAAAACCCTTAGCCAATTTACTGTCTCCAGACAACCTGCCTTCGAAAAAAGAATCCCCGCTCGAATGCAATCCCTGAATTGGTGCAATCCTGCCTGCCTTGACTGCGCAAGTATCATGGGCACGTCCAATTTGTGTTTACTTGCATGTGTGCAAGCAGATAATTTCACAACTGATAGTCAACTTCCCTTTCACCTAGAACTCAACTGGGTCTCCACTAGAACTAACATGCATGTAGCTAATAATAGTAAATCCTCAGTTGCATGTGAGATCACTAATTGTGAATTAATTAATATTTAATTCAATAGATCTCTCACTGGTGTATATTCAGTTACAACTAGCACAACTGAGTTTAACTCACTTAACTGAGTTAAACTGATTTACAACTTGCACCAACTCATGCACCACTACACTTCAAACTCTGTTACAACTATAAGTACTTTTCATGTCCCACCAACCAACCTCTAACTAGAAATTCACTAGCTAACTGATTTTTCCACTTCAATTAAGTATTTCAAGTCCACATTGAGAATAGATTACCATTTAATGTCCATCTAAATTAAGGGATAATAAAAATAGACATGCACCCAAAAATAACCCTGTGGGCCCCACCCTAGTGTAGGTGCTTAATGAAACCAGGTGCTTAATGCACTTGTGTAGGTGCTGAATCTTCTTGTTGAATCTCAACCCTCAATATTTTGCAGGCACCAACCTATATATTTTCATTCCGATCCTTGATATGGTCTTTTGTCTTGTTAGCCCTTACTTAGACTCATGTTCCTTAGTTTGCTCAAACATTAGTATTTTACTTTATCTTCTTCTACCAACAACTCTTCTCATCCTACATTGTTAACCTTGTTCCTTTGATTTTGACATTGTCCTTTTGAATTGCTACATACCTCAGCCTAATATTCACAATTTAGTCCTTTGGTATAGTTTGTAGAAAATATTTTTAAGGTTCAAACTCCTCTACCCTTTTTCTTCTTTGCATATGCATTCCCGAGAACCAACACTCCTCCTACCTCTCTATCCCACAACCTTATTTTATCTATTATATGGTCTTTAGCTAACAATTTTACAAGGCTTGTCCACAACTATTACATCCCACTTCTTGTAGTTATATATTTAAACAAACCGTAACTTAGCCAACACATAAAAATTATTGCTTTTACCACAAAAATTCTTGTTGATAGGCCTTGTTTATTGGAAGTTTTTTTAACACAAGAAATTTCTTCCTTCTTTTCCTATTTACACAGAAAATAACCCAATAATAAACTTGCTCTACCTTAGAGTTGAACATAGACTTCAATCATTCTTGATCGTAGGGTAGGCAGATCTTGGCTGCATATTACTCCTTATTTGCAGAGTTTTATCTTCCTTTTACCACATATTTAAACTATCTTAGACCACAGAGTTAGTTGTGCTATTTTTCTAAGACAATCCACATCTAAAATTGTCACACACTAGATTTATTTATATGTGTTTTAGGTATCATTTATTGGGGACCCCACTTATCATCTCGGTTGAAAATTATGTTAAAACATTAAAAAATAGTGAGGCTAACCTGTTTGCAAAATTTCTCAGTTGTAGCCAAGGGAATTGTGCCGAGTGGAATCAACTTACTTGGTCCTTCACTCATAAAAAGCAGGAAGAAGTTGGTTACCAACAATGTTCCAACAATATCCATGTTAAAAAAAAAAATACCATGACCCTTTCATGATCAAGTATCTAATGAAGACTCTTGCAATGATCTAATTAAAATTTTTAGGAGGATTGATAGAGGATTTAATGCTCAAATCAATTTGGTGATAGATCATAACAGCATAACCCATATTTTGTGTGATTCCCAAACTTTTTTTTTCTTTTTTTTTCCATCCTAGCAATCAAACTCATTCAAACACTTTGATATGACATCTACGAGATTGTGACTTTCCTTGGAAAGAATTCAACTCCCTTCCTGAGCATCTATTACTGCGAAAAATGTGTTCAACCTCTAGAATGAGCGAAGAAGTAACTAGCAACCAATATGAAGCCTCATCCACCTTCAACGTTATAGGAATCAGAGATAATAGTATATTTTTTAATTAATAGTCGTTATTTGTCTTTTAACATCATTCCTTTGGCTTTGATATCAATGATATAAATGTCCAAAAATTCCCCCCCTTTTTCATTGATGGCAACATTTCTACATTCTCTCCCCCTTCTCTCCCCCTTTGACATCAATGGAAAATGGTAACTTCGTCTATCAACTACTCCCCATGTCTGACAACTAATCCTCCTGTCTTTCCTATCACTAAGGTCTGCTCCACTTGGACTGCAAGCACCTTGAGTCAGTTTCCTTCACATGGAGAGAAACTTCTTTATGATTTTTATGTGGTTACACTACCATTTAATCAATTTTCCTTAGGCTTCTTCTGTTGCATTGTATGCTTGCATAGTGTATTAATCATAGTAGTGTATGTGAAAAATAATGTGGGTTGATCCCATTGATGAGAATCTTCCTAAAAGAAGATTCTCAACAATTTCATCACAACTATTTTCTACAACAAATGATAAAAAAAACCCAATCCTTCTTTTTTACTTCCTCATACAAGTCTATTCCCAGTTGATTATGGAAAAATATTCTCAACTTTCTTCCAATTCGATTGAACTTGAAATTTAGTATCATATGTGTTCTCATGTGATATATGTAATTTAGCATCTTATATGATGTTCCTAGATTGAATTTTTAAATCATTTATTGTCTTCATCTTCTTTTCTCGCTTGTTATCCACTATAGACAAGCCACCCTAAATATCAAACCCCAATTTCTATTTTTGTCTAGGTGTATATACCTCTTCCTCTTTTTCCATTAATATTTTATGTACCTCTTTGTTATCTGCATCAACATAAACACTCATCACATTTAGATATTTGTTAGCAGTGTGTGTTGTTGGTATTTTAGCCTATTTAATTTCACAAATAAGAAAGAAAATGCTCATAACAAGAAACATTATCACATAAACAAACACAAGGAATTTTACGTGGTAAAACCCTAACAATGTGTCAAGGAAGCCTCCACAGGGAAAGGGATTGGAATTATTATTACTCAAGGTCCAAAAATGACTCTCCAACTATTACATTAAGCCTCTTGATCAATCATCAAATCAACATGAAAGACTTTGTTACATAACTCCCTAGGTTACACAAATGTCTAAACAATAAACCCGGATTTACTAAGATAATTACATTTAACAATAGTTGTTGTCATTCCAAAAAATCTCCACATTGGTAAACAATTTTCCTAATCCCTTTTCCCATTCCCATTCATCATCTCTTTTGCAATCCAAGAGAAGCCAAATACCATCACAAATTCTCTAGCAATACTAGATTTGTGAACATATATGCACAATTCTCATGTGTGTGGACCTTCTTGAGAGCTACTTTGCCGCCATCGATCACGTGTCTTACAAAACGGTATCTTACATAAATGTGCTTAGTATTGTTGTGATAAGCTGGATTTGTAGCGAAATTAATAACACTCTGACTGTCAAAGAATACATTCAATTTCTCTTGCGTCCTTCCAAGCTCATCAAGTATACCTTTCAACTAGATTACTTCTTTACAAGCGTATGAAGCAGTTTTATACTCTGCTTCAAAAATGGACAAAGTAACTATTTCTTGAAGCTTTGGCATCCAAATAATTTCTCCACCTGCAAGAGTATAGACATATCATGAAGTATATATCATTTTTTCCAAGTCACCTACATAATCATCATCCATATATCCGCAAACTAAATCTCCACTATGATTAAAGATGATATAATGGTCACTTATGCCTCTCAAATCCCGAAGCACCCATTTCACTACTTGCCAATGTTCTTCTTTTGGATTTTCCATGAACCTTCTGACAACTGTAATTGCATGTGAAATGTGAGGTCTTGTAGATATCATCGCATACATTAAGTTTCATACCGCATTTTCATATGGTACACGAGACACATACTTATTTTCTTCATCAGTTCTAGGAACAAAACCCAAATAAATATCAAAACAAGAAGCTAAATGAACAGTAACATGTTTCACATTGTCCATACAACCGCCCCTTCATATTGTGGGTGTGCACCACAAAAAACAAAAAAAGGATGATGAATTTTTCTTTGACACATCAAACATCGGCGTCTCTTCAGAAAACAACTCTGTGTACAAACAACTCTTTAAACACTCCAAAAACGTTTCTTCAGATTAGACTTCTCACTTCTTAGTGCAGGCTTCAAGATTCAACTCTTTCTATAGGATTCGAATTTTCCTTACAACTGCCTCACGACCCTCATGACCTTACGATATGATACCACTTTTTTGGTATTTTAGCCCATTTAATTTCAAAAATAAGAAATAAAATGCACATAATGGGAAACTAAATCACATAAACAAACACAAGGAATTTTACATGTTAAAACTCGACAGTGTGTCAAGGAAGCCTCCATGGGGCGAGGGATTGGAATTCTTATTACTCAAGGTCCAAAAATGACTCTCCAATTATTACATTAAGCCTCTTAGGCAATCATTAATTTAATATGAAAAACTTCGATACATAACTCCCTATGGTTACGTAATTGTCTGAACGGTAAACCCAGATTTACTAAGATAATTACATTTAACAATAATTGTTGTCATTCCTAACATTGTTTTCATTTCTAACATGTACAGTTCTCCCAAATCTGGTCATTTTTTCCTTCTTGGGAGAAACATGGGATGATTTCTTTGATTTTGTGTGTGTTTTCTTTTTTGTTGAATCAAATTTGAGAATTTTAGTCACACATGAATGCTGCTTTATTGAATCCTGAATGATCTTACCTATTGATTGCTTCTTTTGTAATTTTCGTTTGTTCTTACTATTTGTGTCACTGAGCTTAGAAATGCCTTTCATTTCAACAACTTTATTTGTCCTTGATCCTTTTTTTTGAGCTTTAGGTGTGTCGGTCTGTGAGTGTTTACTTTCCCCTTAACAATGGTTTTATTTTTATTTTTTATATGTCCATTGAGATGGTGTCTGATCTTCTGCAATTCGACATTTTCTTGATTTACCTAGAGTGCCATATATATCCAGTTTTACGTAATTTTATTTTTGCAAATCGATTAGGATTTTCATTATCATCATCATTAGTAGATAAATTCATTTTACGAGAAACATATGCCTTAGCATCACCGACTGAAAACATAATGAAATCAAGTTCTCGAGCTCCTCCTTATCCTCTTCTTCAGACAAAACCTTAAACCATTGTGATTTAGTATCATACCTAATTACTTCACTAAGAAACCTTTTATTATTAAATATCTTAGATACCTTCTACCCTTTCAATGATTCAATTTATTTTAGGATTCTTTTAGACTCTTCAACATTTCTATGTTCTACAGGCTCAACATTGCTCTCTGTGATCCCTCATTGAGGGAGATTATGATTTGACTCAAGACTAGCCAATGTGTTGGTATTTTGTAGAATATTTCAAACTGAGTAGAAGGTAATTGTCCTTAACCTTATTATAATTAACCTTTGACTAATCATTAACACCACCAAAAACCTTTGACTTACCATCAACACCACTAGTAACCTTTGGCTTGTCATAAACATCACCAAAAACTTGTGATAAAGTGAGAAAATGACAATTTAACGGTGCGCTTCTTGACAATTCCCACTTAAGTGTAGTTTGGAAAGGTAAGAATAGGAATCAAGGGTCTTCTATTCCCAAGAAGAATTTCATATTCTTTACTTTTCATCTTCGACTAATGCAGTTGTCATTGAA
Organism: Pinus albicaulis; assembly: GCA_034641835.2. Taxonomy (NCBI): domain Eukaryota; kingdom Viridiplantae; phylum Streptophyta; class Pinopsida; order Pinales; family Pinaceae; genus Pinus; species Pinus albicaulis. The sequence continues at coordinate 933,575,069 of CM076571.1, read as the reverse complement.
GCTTTATAATCTTGTTCTATTGTAATATTTATCTATAAATCTTGATAAACATCCTTTCTTGTACTCAAGTGTTAAAAGATCATTTTAAAACCTTTTTTATTAGCATTATTTCATCATGGAAAGGCTACATAACAAGGATGGCCTTCCTTAATTCAAACTTGGATCCTGAAAATATAAAGATAATTCATGATTTTCCGTCTTTGACTCTACTTGTTTTCTTCTCCACACCTTTGTGAAATTTTCTTTATGCTTAGTAGAATTATATTCTTCCTTTACTTGTTTAGGAAACCATTTCATATTGCTTATGCAGTCACATGCTATATGCCCAAGGTTGTGGCATTTGTCGCATTATGTACTGAACTTGAACAGGGGAGTGAATGACTTATGATTCCTACTGACGTGTCCATTTTTATTTATGATTTGTCTACCTAAAAACTTGCCTCTACATGTCTAATAAGCACTTCAATAATCATCCATGGCATAGGATTATAGTTTGTAAATGAAAAACAATAAACAAGGAATATAGTTTGATACTTGGTTGAGAAGGATTGCCTTGATGAAATATCCTTTTGAAGTTGTTATGCTTTGGGGAAGATTCAACTCTTTCTAATCATTGTCTCTTATTTCATTACTGCTTGTATTGTGTATGGGTCCCTTTATTTCATTATTGCTTGTATTGTGTATGGGTCCCTTGAGGGCATCAACATAACTTCTAGGTGTAGTATCTCTTCCATTCTCATTCTCATTTCTTCATTTGATTCCATTATGTTTGGGGCTTTCATGACCTTCAAATTTTCTGGTGAATCAAGGCTTGTATATTCTTCGTATGAAATCTTGCCCACATAACCAAGACCTATTTTTTCGTTTGGTGATCTTTGTTTGTTGAGAATATCATCCAACATTTGAGAACTTTTCAAGTTTTTGTTGAGCTTGTTTACCTCATTCCTTAATAAGACAATATCTACTTCAAGTTTCTCACAATTTTCTTCTTTTTTCTTTAGTTGGCTTTTCAATATCCCTTCTTTTGTTCTCTTAGCTTCTTCTTGTTGGATTTTCAAGGAAATACCAATACATGATTCTCCCTCCTTTCGTCTATTGCTTAATCTCCATGTAACATACATTTTCCATGTGCCTCTTTTTTTTTTAACATCATTCCTTTGGATTTGAAATCAACAACAACATTGTCCAACAATATGTACTATGAAATCCCCTAGTCTCTTAACAAGTTAGATAAAGAAATTTATTTCCAAAATGAGTAAATAGAAAAAATTGGGCATTATAGGTGTTTATCTCAAACCCTTTGTCATATGGTTCATTGGGGTCTGGCCTTAACTTAGTGAACACAAAACCTTATTTTCCCTAGCGGCTAGCTAACATAAATGCTTGTTAACTATTGATTACCAAGTAGATTTTCCTAGATTTAGATGTGTTGGATAGAATCTAGATCAGATTCTGTTAATTTTTGTTACCATGAATTGTTCCCATCTTCTAAAAAATCTGGAATGTAGAAATCCAACTTATTGGAAAAATGTCCCTTTAAAATTTTTCCCTGATCTGAATATTTTTGGAAGAATTCAGATTGAAAATTTTCAAATGTTGTTACTGTCTAATAATTCCCAACATTTTTCAAAAATCAGATTTGGAATCTGTCAAACCAAAAATCCATGTTTTTGAAGAATCATGCCATTAGTTTTTTCCCATACCTGAACCTATTAATTTCCATTTTGTCAAGTATTCCTATTATATAATGAAAATCATATTCATATTTTTTTAATCCAAAGATATAGCTTTTTGTGGAAGATGCCTTTTTGGGATTTTTTTCGTATCCTAATGTGGTTAGGCAAGTAATTTGTCGACCCCATGAGGTAGCACAATGTGAAGGTGACATGTAGATGTAGGAACACCACATGTCAACCATATATCATGTGAGAGGGAAAAATGTGGTGATGACAAAAACATGTTGTCACATGTCAGTTGCGAACATGGCATAATTTTGTAATTTTTGAGGGCCATAACTTTGTGACCATAACCTAAATTTTGATGAAATTTATATTGTTGGAAATATCTCAATGAGAAAAAATGATGGTAATATTAGATAAGAATTTTATAGTGATTAAAATAAGAGGAATTGCGATAACTCATCTTCCTAAAGTAGATTAAAGGGTTGGAATTAAAAACAATACAATGAGACATTGTTAGGAATTATAATCAACAAAACTTGATATGTAATTTGTTGATTATAATTGGTATCATATCCAATAAGGACACAAATTGATTATAAGGTTAGTTTTGTTGATTATAATTGGTACCATATATCAAGTTTTACAAATTGGTGTCATATCCATGGTTATATCACTCAGCAAAACAAGCAATTAAGAGAGTAACATTATGGGAGATTCACCACAATACCATGAATCTAAGACTCATTAAGGAGGTGATCATGAAATTGAAACAAACAAAAGAAGAAATATGGAGACTCCTCTATATGTGGTAGAGACTATGAGAAGTTTAAAAAATGGAAATTTGGAGTTACAAAGAAGACAATGAAAAGATTATTAAATCCAATGTTGCCTTGTTACAAAGCTTGACTAAATGCAGAAGAATGTGCATCTAGGAAAAACATCAAATAGCATTGGTAAAAAAATCTCAAGGAAAAGATCTCATAGTGATAAGGCTCAAGTTCCCAATGAGGATACTGACACATCATCAAATGCTTCGAGCTAGAAAACAATTACTTAACTACTTCTAATGATTCCACTAGTAGGAAATCTAATTCTTCTTCTAGGAATCAAAAGAAAAAGAAAGTTTATAAAAATCCCTTGTAGGGAGAGTTGAGGAAGACCAAATCTAGAGAAGAAACTGAAGCTTGACTTTTGGGAATGAAGAAGTATTATCAAGTACATGATTATTCTAGAAATATGAGAACTTGAGTAGCCTTCTATAACCTAAACAAGAGAGCATACTTTTGGTGGGAAAATATCAAGAATGTAAAGAATATCATTGAGAACAAAATAAAATAAAATAAACTTTAAGAAGTATTTTTGTCAAAATTATATCTCATAGAAATATTACGATGAAAAATTTAAAGAATTTCATGAAATAAAATTGGTTCAATCAACTATGGAAGAACATGCAAACAAGTTTTTTAAATGTAAAGATATGTTCCATCTCAATGTTTTCTGAGTGGATTTTGCCATTCATTCAAAGATATAATTGAATTTGATGAGATTAAGACACTTGGAGAGACAATAATAAAAGTTATATATTTTTATGCTCAAAGAAAACAAAACCATAATTCAATATATTGTGGAATGAAAAGAAAAAGGAAAAGTTTGAATAGAGAAGAAAGGATTTAAACTTCCTCAGCATAAGAAATAGAGCCAAATAGTTTTAAATTAAATTACCCAACAAAAAGTAGCTTCTTGCAAAAATTTCAAACTCAATGTAGATATAAACCAACAAAATCAATAATTGATAAGCCAAGAGAGTCTTGAGATGGATCTCTAAGATGTTGGGATGTGGAGAAGAATTTATTCTCAAAGACTGTCCTCAGAGGCAGGAAAATACTAAACGTGTTTACAATATGCAAGAAGTTGCGACAATGGACGATGTAAGAGAATATTCCAAAAATATATGCTGCATTAGAAGATAGACCAGTAGAGGACCAAGCATCAGTAGTGGAAGTTGATGGCGTTGGGCAGCTAATTTGTCATTTTTTTCATTATTCATATTCATGGTTGGACCATGTTAACTTGTCCTTTCACCTATTTATCACCATCCTTACTGTGATTTCACATTTAAAAAAAAAAATTTACATTATTACATTTTATATGCTCTAAGTGGTTGATAAAAATATATTTTCCTTCATTTTTAATGAATTAAAGAGAATTTATGAGTTCGATTTCTAAAACTAGAATTCAGTTCCAATAGCCACCTCCACGATCAGGATATCAGTATAGCTCCACAAGAAAATACATCACATGGATTTTTTGATAAATGTATCAATATGGTTATGTGTGGTTCAAATCATCCTCGGGTCGATTCTCCAGCCTCTAGCTCGCAGTCAAAGGCCCAATCAGCCATGTGCCAAGTGGAAATGAGTAGTTTATCAGCCCTCCAAGCGTGGGTTATTAGCTGTGCCCGAGCAGTTCCATTATGAATGATGGATCCGGGTTCCACCATTGGATCAGGTACCTTCTTTTTTGTCTGGGGACGCACTGTCTTCTCTGGGTTGTTTTTTTTTTTTTTTTCAGCAGGAAAATATTTCTGGTTTATATAAGTGTACCAAGGCACATGTTTTTGTAATATCCAAAAAAAAAGTTCTAGATTTAACTCTTAAAGTTTCCTCCATAGTTCATTCTATTTTGATCAAATTACAATATCGAGAAGCATCGCATCATTTGCTTCACAGTCTTCTTCCATTCATCTAGTTCCTTGTCACAGTTTCTTACAATTTAGTGATTTAAAACAAAATATCACACTTTTCATCCTCAAGTCTTTCCTGTACGCAGCTTCTTTCAGTTCAAAAAATTAAAGCAAAAACACAATTTCATCATGCATTTTCATTCTGTCTCTCCTGTGTTCACCAAGAAGGGTTCTCTATATTAACTGAAATTTACCATACCTTTCGCTTCATGCCCGTTTGTGCTATGAAGTCCATAGTACATTTCTCCGAAACGTCCATTTAATCCCCTCTTGGATAGTCTTTCTATTTCAGTGTTTTTTCCCTGTAAACATGGTTGAAAATGATAGTAGAGAAAGTTTGCTTCAGAGATTTTATCCTTTCCAACCAGTGAATGAGAGAGCATGGATTTAGATGTGTTCCTTTTTTCAGATGCTCTATGATTACCTTCGAATCCTCAAAATTCCATAGCTCCTCCATATATAGTTGGTTGGCGAACCACAACAAGCCCCATAGTGCTATGATTTCAGCACACATATTGGATCCTCTGCCTCCATTCTAGTAGATTTTGTAGTGGCATTCTGGAGATATCATTAACCATGCCCCACATCCACTTTTTTCGTTTTGAGACGCTCCATCAAAAAATCCAGCAAGGTATTGAAATTCAAAAGGTCTCATCTTCCTGGAAAAATCCCTTAGAGGTTTCTGGTTTACTTTCAACTTCTCCATTGTGCTATACACCTTTATGCTAATCTCCCTTGGTGTACTGAGCTTCCCTTCAAATATATTTCTATTTCTCCCACACCATATATGCCAGTGAAAAATTATGGGGATGGCTTTTAGGTGACTCCCCCTTCTAAAGCAAAAACTTATACAATCCGTCATTGATCTGTACTCCGGAAGAGGAAGTTTTAGGATCTGACACAACAATATTAAAGTCTCATTTGCAAAATCACAACTGTAAAATAAATGTGTATTGTCTTCCTCGTGTTTTCCACACATCGGGCATCTTCTCGAACCATGCCATCCCTTTTTTTGCAGGTTTTCCCATGTCGGATTTCTATTCTTCCATATAAGCCACATAAGGATGATCATTGTAATATGAACCTTTACCCTCCACATCATTTTGAACCAACTATCCGGTTCCTGATCTAGTCTTCTGTTTGTCAAAACAGTGTATACTTCCTTCGTGTTGATCTGTGATTCCATTGGAATTCCTCTCCATGTGAAACTGTCACCTGCTATGTCCTTTCTCAATCCCAGTACTTTGAGTGACTTGATGTAGCTTTCCCATTCCTCTTTATTGTTTTCTTCTAGTCCCACCTCTTTGTAATTTTTCCAACTCGGAATATCCGAATTCCATTCCCTAATTATCTGTCCCATAAAAAAAACTCCTCTTCGATTTAAAATGTCTAAGGTCCCACTTTCCAGAGTTGAGGAATGTCTGTGACCATGCATATTTAAACTTCCAATCTAAATCTTGCTATCGTTTCCAAATTTCTATTCTATGTTCTCTCTGAATTCTAGCCAGCATCTGTTGAAACCTCTCCATATTTTTTATTGACACTTAAAATCCTCCTAGCCCGTAATTAGAATGTCTGTTGGTTCCTTTTTTTTAATATATTTTAGTCTCATGATTTCCGCCTAGAAACTGTCTTTGGTAATGCATCTCCACAAAGATTTGAAAATGAGGGATTTCCCGAATGTGTCCAAGTCCAACAGTCCCCAGCCTCCCTTTTCCTTCGGCTTCGTTAAACACTCCAGTCGTGCCAAATGGACGGATTTGTTCTCTTTTCCCCCACTCCATAAAAATCTAGCAATAATCCGATTAATCTCTGCAATTGTTTGTTTTGGAATCTAGAAAATATGAGCCCAATAGATAGTATATTTTTGTAGGACCGCTTAGGACAGTATAAGCATGTTGCCTCTCGATAACCATCTGGAAGACCAAACACAGATATTTTTTTTATATTTCTCAGCTAGCCATTTCTAATCGTCCACTGTATACCTAGTCAGCTTCAGCCGAAATCCCAGATATGTCAAGCCATTTCTAAGGAGTGCTGATTTGAAGTTAAAAAGGGGCCCCAGCTCATTAAGTTCCTCATCCTCCCTATTTGCATATAATATGCATGATTTCCCTTCACTTGTCAACATTCCTGATGCTTCACAGAAACCATGTAGAATGACCCTAAAACCTTCCCAATTCCTTCTCTCCTTATCCCCAAATATTAGTACGTCATCGACAAAGAAGCTGTGGGACACCATCTTCTCCCGACAAATCTTCAATCCTTTAAAAATTCCATTATTCATTGTTTTTTTGATCTTTAAGCTTAGGGCATCCATAATCAAAATGAATAACAATGGAGACATCAAACATCCCTGTCTTAAGCCTCGGCCCGGGTTGAAGAAAACAAATGTTGTTCCATTTATTAATATCACCATAGAAGTCTATGTTATACATGCCATTAGCCATGCCACCATCTCCCTATCTAAGCCAATTTTGAATAAAATCATTCTTAAGAAATTCCATTCGACCCTATCATAAGCCTTATTTAGATATATTTTCATGATCACCCCTTTCAGATTCTCAGTCTGCATAGAATGTAGAATTTCTTGTGTGATGGGCACAGTTTCATGGATACTCCTATCCTTCAGAAAACATGCCTTCTCCTTTGTCATGTGTTTGGATAGTATGTCCTTAATTCTCTCTGCTATAATTTTAGAATTTATCTTATAAAGTGTATTATAGAGTGAGATGGGTCTGTACTCATCAAAAGTTAACCACCCTTTCTTTTTTGGAATCAATGTAAGGAATGTTGTGTTTATGGCTCCGTGCATTTTCCTAGTGATTTTAACAGCTTCCACCATCTCCGTTAATGCATGAGATTATTCATCAAAGAAGTGCAAAAATAAGTCCAGAGACCATCCATCCGGACCTGGACCCTTATCAACTGCAAAAGATTTAAGAGTGGCTTTGATTTCCTCCGAGCTGACCTGTTGTTTTAAAGTGTTCAAATCCGCTTGGTCAAATATGACAGGAAAGTCTTCTATATAATCCATTTGTACAGCTATATCTGCAAGTGTTTGTTTTTCATAGCGTTCCATAGTACTCCACCTCTACCCTTTTTATATCCTCTGTCGTACACACTGTCTTCCCATTTTCCTCAATCTCCCAGATAGCGTTTGTGCTCCTTCTCCCGTTTGCCACTTTATGAAAAAAATTTGTGTTTTTGTCACCACATTGCAGCCACATCGCCCCACTCTTCAATCTCCATTCCTTTTCCTCCATGAGAAGATGTGTCCTATATTCCTCTTCCAGTAGATTCAATTTTTACCAATAATTATCCGACTGTCTTCCCTCCTCAGTTTCCTTTAAAATCACCGTCCTTTCCCTTCTAATGTCTATTATTCTGTTCTTCATTTTTTTCTTCTATCCAATTACCCACTTCTTAACTAATTTCTTTAAATTCCTCAGGGTAATAGTTAAATATGTCATTGATGACATCTCCTCCAGCCTTCTATGAGATTTCAAATAGTCCCTGACCAGCACATTAAAAGATTCAATGTTCAGCCATGTTCTATTGAACTTAAAAGGTATGCCATCTTTCCTTTCTTCAAAATCCCATTGTAAAGTAATCGACCTATGATCAAACACTGTTAGATCCTCAACTTGCACTTTCATCTTATCCATATGTGATCTTAGGCTATTGCTAATTACAAATCTATCCAGCATTTTTTCGATGAAATCTCCACCTTTCCTGCCATTTAACGATGTTGGACTATTATTCATAAATTAAATTTCACTTACCCCTGCATTCCAGAAGATCTTCTTGATGACCTTTGCCATCTGGTCTCGTCTTCCTCTGTCACCCCAAATTTCAACATCATTTAGAACACAGTTAAAATCACCTGCTATCAAAAGGTTATGAAGATATAAGATGCCACAATCCTCCATATGCCGCCAGAAAAATATCTTGTCCTTGTAAGGAGCATAAATGTTAATAATATTAATCCGGTGATGGAAGCCTCGGCATAGACTCGAGAGTAGGATGCCTCCAAAGAAGATGAAAGCCTCCATGTTCACCCACTTGGGATCCCACATGGCTACCAACCCTCCAAATTGTCGATCTGCATCAATTGCTACCATATGCTAGTCAGAATAGACATCACGAAAGTACAAGATTTCACTATCTGCAAAGCGCATTGTTTCCTGAATAAAAATGAAAGTAGGATTACATAAAAAGAGAAAATTATTGATCGATAGTAACTTCTCCCGCGCCCCCAGACCCCTTATGTTTAAAGAGACAATCTTCATGGAGGAACCGGGACATCTGGGGTCAATGCTCCAAGGACCCTACTAATGGCTAGAGAAATCGGAACATCCCAGAAATTACTGTCTAGATAAATGTGCAGTAAATATGTTACCGGGACAATATTTTTCTTCCTTTCTGATTTACCATCTCCCCTTCTAAGTGTTACATTCGATCTCGATGAAAGGCTAATAACAATGGTGGGGGAAGACAACTTGCCCTTATCCACTATTAGCGGCTTCAGAATAGGGTCATTTCCCGACAACATTAAATCTAAGTCACTCCCAATGGAATTCCTCGGGGATGGGGAATCCACCACACCATTTAAAGGGGATTTTGGGTTCACTGTCAAAGGTTCAGAGAGAGTATCAAAATCTAGAGAGGGCATGTCCAGGGGCAACAGAGAAGGGGATGACACCACGTCAATACCAGGAGGGGTAGGTGTTTCCGACACCGAATTCTCTTTCAAGACCGTATTAAACCTCCTACCCCGGGGAATAAATGAAGACAACCCCCCCCCCCCCCCCCTCACTTTCCGAAACATTGGACACAGTAAAATTCGACACAGACTTTGTATGACCCTTAAGCATAATGGGAAATGTCATCTCAGATAAACTATCAGTAATATGATCAGCGCAGTGATATGACTTACCCATCATCTTCGCAGAAACCAAAGTTGTTTTAGCATCCTCATCACCGGTCCTCGGTCACAACTGTTCATCCCCTTTGTCCGTCTTCGACCTCTTCTCTTCAGTAAAATCCCTTCTCCTCGGGCAATTTTTTAGAAGATGTCTCGTTTCGTGACAGTTGTAGCATCGGAAAGGCATTTGCCAATAATCTACAACTTGTCTGTAGATTTTCTCGTTCCTCTATAAATCAATAAAGGCTGGAAAACCCAAGACGAAAGATGCTTCAATTAGAATTCAGGCCGCCCGCTTATCGTAGATGCCAAAACACTTTGGATCCACGTAGCGACATTTTCCCAAACAATCCCCGATCTCTGTTAAGGCCTTCTGACTCCATAATTGTAGTGGACGACCGTCGAGTTTCACCCATAGGAGATGATTAGCAGGAGCATTTAAACGCGGATGGAAGTCAATGTCCCAACTGTACAGGGCCATAAAACACCTGCCACTCACCCAAGTTCGGTTGAGAACCACTGCAACGTCCTCTTCCTTAATCATATGGAAACAAAACCAACCCCTTTCTAATTTGTTGATTACAGGCTTGTATCCCAATAGTTTCTCCCAGGACCCTAAGAGCCACTTCATAACATCCCCCTTACCATGGTTTAGAAATTTCCATCTACCTACCACTACTCTGGTTGTGAGAATTTCCAATCTTTCCCACATGACATCATCTCTGGGTTGTAGTAGGATTCAGGAAGCAATACAGGTTTGTCATTTCCATTCTTTGTATACTCTGTCTCATTTGTAGATCCCACGAGCCCATTTTTCCTCCAATTTTGTTTGTAACAAGGGTGTTTTTTGTCTCCTTGTTTTGCTTTGCTGTGAATCAAACTTGTTATCTGATAGATTATTTTGTCGAAATTTTTTTTTGGCATTTATGGGTTGCTGTAAAATGTAGAATGTTGATCTTAAGTAAGGATTTAATATGAGTCAAAAAAATCAAATTTTTAAGTGTAAACATTGTTAGTTTTTATTCTTTAAATTGTATTTTTGAATGTTAAATAGAGTATATATAAGATCAAATACAAATTTTAACTCTAAAAACTTATTTTTTTCTATATATATATGAATTTGATATTGACATAAATTAGTTAACATAGATTTTCAAATAGTTAATATAGATTTTCAAATAATTTATTTTAATATTTAACTGAAATATTTTTGAAAAGTATAAAATTTAAACATTTGATTTACATATTTTTTTACCTTTAATTATTTTATAACAATTTTTTTTTTTTTAATTATAGTAGATATTATTTTTCTATTTAAATAAACATCTCTTTACACTCCATTGTAAAATAGATTCAATAAAAAAATTTGTTAAACAACAGCATCAAGATCAGAAACATTAGAAGATCAGAGACATGAGATTAATACCATGACTAATCTGATTTGAAATCGAGTAAGCTCTAAGATGGCTTTTGGGAGTTTCCGTGTGGAATTGAATGCTTTTTCTACATATTCCTAAATTGAAATTGAATAGACTGATCTCGATCTGATTGAATTGAATCTTTTCTCTCTTTATTAGTTATCTACCACCATGATTTCTGGAGCAATGAAGATGAATCTGAAAATTCGGCCACATGGATTTTGTACAGAAGGAGCCTTATTGCGTGACTCGCGAGTAGATTTTCCAAGAATGCGTGACTTGGGAGATTCAGTTGTTTTTCTAAAGTGTATTTTCCCATATTTCCTGGTTGTGGCCGCTTTTCAAAACCACAAGTTAAGGCCAGTTCCAACCAAGAAATCAATCAAATTGATATGCGTCTTAGACAATTGGAAGTTGGCCGTAGCTCTAGTGGTATCTATCCAACATAATTGAATATTTCAACACTAAATGATGGTCAAAATTAGGAATTACAAGGAGGGGTGCACTCAAAACAACAATAGTGATTTCGTGAAATCTAATTAGATAGTTGTAACAACGAAACACTTATCCTTCAATTGCATTCCAGCTCCACGAAATTGTAAATATAACTTCTTTGTTTTATTCAAAAAATGGGGGCCAAGTCCAAGTCCAAGGGATTCGATGCTATCTCTTTAGCAATTGATCCTTAATCAACATAGCTAAAGAGCAAGGAATTAGATTGGGAATTGTTGATGAACTACCTAGCATTGGGTTAGAGATTTCTCTTGTCATGAATTAATGCAAGTTGTTGTTACTATATGTGAAGTTTTCTTTATAGTTTAATACTATAATCTTTTTCCACAGTGCGTTCCAAATTGAGAGGGCCCTCATTCTTTGGCATGCGGTGTGTCATCATTCGTTGTTAGTTTAATCATAGATTTTATTTCCCTATATGCATTTCAATTATTTATTGGTGTTTTGTATTTGAACACCTACATAAATTATGCATTGAAAAGTGAAGAATTAGAGTGTTTTTTAAAGAAATCACAAAGTTGTTTGATGGCTTGATATCAAATAAAGTATTTTATCAATGGCTATAAAATGTTTTTGGAAACATAAGTCTAAAGACAAAATTAATCATTTTTGTTCTGGTCTTGTTTTATTTTGTAATCATTTCTTATAGTGTGCATTTGGTTTATGAAGAATGTTGATTTCCTTTTGTCGTAAATGTTGATTTCCTCATTGTTTTCAGCAATTGCTTCACATGAATTACAAATACTAGCTTTTTTTGCCTAGGTTAAACTGCAATTGGAGACACTAAAGAAATATTCAATAAACCATTGAATCAAGTTAACATTCACAGTAGTTTTGGTTGTTATGTTTAGGTAGGCTCTGATCCTGCATTTCTTGTGCTTTCATCTCAAAGTTTACAAACTTCTAAATTGATAATTTAATGTAGGCTTTTAAGCACAATTAAATTACCTAACTTTTATTGTGTTGCCGCCAAGGAGATGCTAAAGGGGTTAAGATTTTAGTAGTTTTCTTTCTTAATTAGTTTTCTTGTCCCATGTCTATTAACATTTATGGCTTAGAGGAGGAGAATGTGTAAGATGAGAGGTAAGAACCTACATGACCACTTTTGTGAGTTTCTCCAAGACTTCATCATGCTAGCAGTTTCCTTTCATGCAAGTGTGTTTCATTCAAAGGATTTATTTATTTCTAAAGTGTTTTCTTAGTTGACTCCATTGAATATGATATGTGACATGATTTTCATTTCTTTTACATAGATATAGAGGCTACAACATTTCACTTGCTTATATTAAAACTGTGAATTGAATCTAATGTTTTTACAAAGTTATAGATGCTTCAGTGTTTCATTTGCTTAGATTGAAATTGTCAATTGAATTTGAAGTGTAGTCGAGTCATAGGAGCACATTATCCTATATAGTATAATGTATTTTAAATTCATTTAGTAAGCTATGCAAGTGTGTTTATTTTTCATGCAAGTAAGTTTTCTTTCAAATTAACTTGTGCCAACAAGATAACTTTGTGATCACAAGATCTTAGTAACATGAAGATTTCAATGTATAGTTTGCTTTAATTTTGCAATTGATTTCATTTCATTTATTTCAATAGGACTTTTAAAGTTAGAATTCAATTATTTTTTAGATGTTATAAGAACCCCCACGTACTAATCCATGAGATAGACAAGAATTATTAATCAACAAGAAGAATTCAAGTGTGTTCAATAATATGCTTAGTAAAGAAGAATGTCACTCCAATAAATCTTTTAAATCTTAGCATTAGTTGGAAACATCTTTGCATATCAAGAGGAGAGAATTTTGACAGCAATCAACAACATACTTGCACTCTAGGAAGTGATAGAAATTGAAACATTCCATGAGAAACATTAAGAAGAAGATCTAGAAGATACCAAATATTCATAGAAAACATTTGAAGGAGTAGATATTAGAACATGAGAGTAATGAATTTATACCATGCATGTCATAATATATTTTATGCATTCAAGAGATTGATCATCAAATAGTAGAAAATATGTATGGCATGACAAAGGAGTACATGCAATGTGGTACTAATGAACAAGCAAATTAAGGGCATCATGACTACATTGAAATTTGGTTCTAGATCACCATTAGGTTGAAGCACCACTCTCTTCTTCAATAGTTTTTGACATCATCTCAATCAAAGTAGTTCGTCCCTCATGTTCTATTATATATCAAAGCATGTCTTACAATCTTGAATATCAGTACCTTTGTAATTTTGTTATACACATGGTTCCATTAGTAATACTCATACACTTGAGAAAAGCTTTACTTTTTCAAGTAAAGTAGGATAGTGTAATAAATGAATGGATACAAGAGTAAAGATAAAAATAAGTCTAGTTATGAAAGCTAGTTTATTGGCGCAACTAGACATGAGTTTTTTTAAGCCCATGCATCTAGCGGGAAAATTTCTCAATAAATTTTGTAAGTTCATGTTAATTCTTCAATGTTATACTATGGTTTTTCAATATCATTCATGTTTTATGCTCATGTCGGATGATATGGGATTATTTAAGTCCCACCTTCCAACATATCTCATTCCATCGACTTGAACACATCATCTGGGATTGAGATTAGAATATGTATAAGTACCTAAGGACTTGTATACATCAATGGCAAGCTTCCTCACATACAACAATGGGAATACAACAATGTCTCTTGATTGTTAGATCTTACAAGTGACTAAAATTTGGTTCTTCTATTTGTACCTAGTAAGATGCACTAGGGTACCTCGATGCTCATTGAAATTAATGGTGAGTTTCCTTGTGTTGGTTAATGACTGGTAATCCAATGATTTCTTTCCATGCTTGAATTTAGCACAATCATTCACATGGAAAGAATTGTACCATGGATTCGGGTTTTGAATGTTATATGGTTTCATAGAATTAACAACAAATTATGTTCGTTTAGTTGACTCCAGTGAATATGATATATGACATAATTTTTGTTGCTTTTACATAGTTATAGAATCTACAACATTTCACTTGCTTAGATTAAATTTTTTAACTAAATCTAATGTTTTTGCACAGTTATAGAGGCTACAATATTTCACTTGCTTAGATTAAAATTTTTGATTGAATTTGAAGTGTATTTGAGTTATAGGAGCCGGTTATCCTCTACAGTATAATGTCTTTTAATTTCATTTAGTAAGCTACACAAGTGTATTTATTTTTCATGAAAGTAAGTTTTCTTTTGAACTAACTTGTGCCAACAATATAACTTGGTGATAGCAAGATCTTAGTAGCATGAGGATTTCAATGTATAGTTTGCTTTAATTTTGCAATTGATTTCATTTCATTTATTTCAATAGGATTTTTAAAGTTAGAATTTAGTTATTTTTAGATTTTATAAGAACCCCCCATCTACTAATCTGTGAGCTAGACAAGAATTATCAGTCAACAAGAAGAATTCAAGCATGTTCAAGAATATGTTGAGTAAAGAAGAAAGTTACTCCAAGAAATCTCTCAAATATTAGCAATAGTTGGAAACATCCCTGCATCTTAGAAGGGGAAATTATGACAGCAATAAAAAGCATACCTACACTCTAGGAAGTGATAGAAGTGAAAAAATTCCATGAGCGACATTAAAAAGAAGATCTAGAAGAGACCAAACATCCATGGAAAACATTTTATGGGGAGCATATATTAGAACATGAGATTAAGGAATTTATAACATGCTTGTCATCAGATCTTTTATGCATTCAAGAGACCAATCATTAAATAGTAGAAGATATGTATGTCATGACAAAGGAGTACATGCAAAGTGGCGCTGATAAATAATTAAACCAAGGGCATCATGACTACTTTGAAATTTTGTTCTAGATAACCATCAAGTTGAAGCACCACTCTCTTCTTCAATAGTTGTCGACATCATCTCAATCAAAGAAGATATTCCCTCATGTCTTGCTATATATCAAAGCATATCTTACAAACTTGAATATTTGTACATTTGTAATCTTGTTATGCACATGGATCCATTGGAAATACTCCTACACTTGATAAAATATTTCCTATTTAAAGTAAAGTAGGATATTAGAATAAATGAATGAATAAAATAGTAAAGATAAAAATGTCTAGTTATGAAAACTAGTTTATTGGTGCAACTAGACATGCTTGAAAACTAGAAAACTAGCTAGAAAATTTCTCAATAAATTTATGTAATTTCATGTTAACTCTTCAAATTTATATTGTGGTTCTTAAACATCATTCATGTTTTATGCTCATGCCATATTATATGGGATTATTTATGGCCCACCTTCCAACAAATCTCATTCCAACAACTCTAACACATCATATGGGATTGAGATTAGAGATATGTATATGTAAATTGGGACTTGCATACATCAATGATAAGCTTCCTCACTTAAAACAATGGGAACAAAAAAATATCTCTTGATTGTTAGATATTGTAGGTGACTCAACTTTGGCTCTTTTATATGTACCTATTAGGATGTACTAGGGTACCTTGATGCTCATTGACATTACTAGTAAGTTGTATTGCATTGGTTAATGACTAGTAATCTAATGATTTATTTTCATGTTTGAATTCAACACATTCATTCACATGGAAAGAATCATAACATGGATTCAGGTTTTGAAGGCTATATGGTATAATAGTATTAACAAGAGATTATGGTTTTTTCATAATGTTTTTATTCATAAGCATAAATTTCTATAGGTCATCTTGGTTAAAAGAGAAAAGTTCCCCCCTATAATAGATTCATTTGTTCATGTAGGAGGTATTTTTTCTCTAACAACAATTTCAAACACCTTAATAAATATTGCAAAGGTCAGCATAATCTTGTTTGTTTATTATTTTGTAAACATCTCAATTTTTAGAATTAACTCCATTATTCAAATTTCAAGATGTAGAATATTTCGAATTATTATGAAGGCCATCAAACTCGCAATTTTAAAGATCAACACAATTTTTAGTAGATACAAAAAATCCTATAGAAATTTGTTTGCAAATACAGAAAAACTCACAACGTTCTTTCGGGAATAATTTGCAAATTGAAGGGACAAATTGGAATCTAAGGCATGGGTTTTCTACATAATATAGTAATTTGAGTAAGACATAGGTAAATTTATTAGAAAACAAGAAATAAAGGATGTAAAAACAAGTTTTTGAAAGATATTTTCTCCATAAATCTATGGCTCCTTTAGTTACTCGATCTCAAGTACCAGATTTACAATAACTTGCAATAGTTTATTATTCTCCTTCTAAAGTTTCCTATAGAAGCATGGTTGTAACCACCACAACTCCTTTTCATTAATTTTCTCTTTGGAGCAACAGATTTGGATCAAAATTGATGTCTCTAGTAGCCTTTCTCACTCTCATATTTTCAATTGTTCTCTTAGCTCTAGTAGACCTCATCTTCAACTCTCAATCACCACACATCAAGGTCCCATGACTCCAATTTTAGGATACCTCATTTATAACTCCTGCATGTATCATTTCCAACCTTACTAAAAATCATCTTCAGCTTCATTACACATCCAATTCAAGATTTTATAAAGGTAAACCTGAGGTTAAACCAATTTTGAAACTTTTTACCTTGTAAAAAGTTTAGGAAATTATGCTGCAACTACTATAAGTTCAAAATTCCTATCATGTATTCTTTTTCATTATTTCACTTGACCATCTCTTTGTTATTTTTCATCCTTCATTCTTGAACCTCATACCACCATTTTACATTACCATCATAGAGCCATCTCCTATTAGATACAAAAAATATTTATTAAGCTTAGCATGAAGAACCCCCTATTACATGCAAACATCTATGTATGATAAGAAACTTGAGAGATATCTTACTAATAGCAATCTATGGTAGAATCATGCCAAAAAATTGCATGATTTGATGACACGCATGGATGGTCTCATGTACATTTGCACAATGCAATCCATTTTTAAATAACTAGTAGCTAATTCCAACAACATGGGTATTCTCACAAGATTTAGATATAACAACCATATTTTGTGGGTGTCTTCAAATTAGGGCCAAAAATGATGAGAACTCGATTCTATAAACATGAATATTTTATACATCATTCTATTGACCCTACCATGATCATATTCAACCACCTTGACTACGAAACACAATATACTCATATTTTATGATTTATGGTTTTGTGTTATGTTATGATGCTCTAATATCTATGTATGTGTTTCATATTGTGAATGGTTTAAATAATAAATAATTTCCGAAAAAATTATAAGTTCCTTCACTAATAATTCACTTCCCCCTCTAAGTAATGAGTCTCGTCATATATACATGCATGATCCAGGGGTTGAAACGAGGATGAAAGGTAGAATCCCTATCTAGAAATATGTCTAGGAGTGACCAAGTGCGCACAGGAAGGGGACCTCAGAGCCGTTGGATTCCAAGTGAGTATTAGCATCGTCCATGTAACTCCAGAGGAATTACACCAGAATTTTTAAGTGGAGGCATGTTGAGATCACATAGGTATTTAATTTCCATGGTGATGTGGCATGGTGGGGGGGCCATTGGTAGGGAAACCCCCTGTTGAATCTCCACTGTTGATTTGGTAAGCACATTTCTATCCATTGGATGGATCTTGGAATTATTTCCCCAGAGATTTCGAAGGGAGACCCATGAAACCCCATCAGGATTTAACTACTGGGGAGACATAGAATGTTGGGGTCATTTATGTTTATTTCTTGTCGTGGTAAGGTGTACGACCCAAATTTTATTTATAATGTGATGGCATGTTTCAACATGTAGTGGAAGATTGCTAGGACCCATGGCCAACATGTTAGGCATCGTGGCCTCAGAGCAACATGGCGACTAGGGAGGTAGAACATGTGTTAGTTGTATTTGGGGTTTTTATTGGGCCAAGTGTCCTATAAACGAGTGACATATGGCACCCTCAAATGGGAGCCATGTGGAGGGTGTGACATCACCCCAATGATAAAAGTCCTTGATGTCACCTTGGTGCCTCTGCCTCGACAATTTCTCATGGTGTTAGGTGCAAAGCTTCCAATATTTAATTTCCAAGAGGATGTGGCAATGTGGGTTAGTATTTATGCAACATTAGAGCATGAAGAAATATCATCACCTTTCCATGCCATCTCGAAGGTTTATAGGGCCAAATCACCCTGGAATTTTTAAATGCATCGTGAGAGGGAAAAGGGAAAGATGATGTGGTAGGGGTGGAGCTTGAGCATGCGGCTATAATAAAAGGTGTTGGGACACATTTAAGGAGGGGTCCATGAAGGATCCATGTAACCCTATAAGTTTCTAAAGGGGGATACAAAGGAAATCGCCAATATTTTATTCCATAGGTGATCTGGACAAAGAGGGGTTTGTGTGCCTCATGTACGTTATATATATGTGTATATATCTGTGTGTGTGTGTGTGTGTAAAAGGGGGTGTGGTTAATCCCTATGTGCATATTCAACCACTTCCAAAAGGTATAACGTGACACTAGACATGAACGGGTCAAAAACTGCCATGAGGGAAATGACTTGCGTAGCCACGTAGGAAACATGTGGGGACCACATGGGTGCCATTTGATAGGTCAGATGATGTGGAAAGACCTGATAATCCAGTCTTTAATTGGAAATATCTTTTAATCCATGATTTGTACTGAAGTAAATTTTATATCGTTGGAAAGGTCTCAATGAGAAGAATGCAATGATGTCATCCATTTTAAGTTTTTAGGAAGTTGAAAATGATCAAAAATTTAGACCACATTTCCATAATGGGACATTAGATGTTGGGTCATTAGAGTAACTACCTCCTTTTACCCTTAGTATGGGATAGGGATAGTAGGGCTGTGTTACATAGTGGTATCATAGCTTCCAAGTTCAACACTTGGATTAGATGGGCTTTATCACAGAAGAAATATAGAGCAAAGGTTCAACTCTAGACCTTTGGGAATAAATTGGTAGATTGTTATGGAATTAATAGAGAGATAGGTCTAATTCTTGGATCTTTTGAGCTAGGGTGGAGATCTAGCTCTGAGTGTTGTAGTTGAATGTATATATAATTGCATGCTACTTATAGAAATTGATTGTGATTTGTATGCTTATTACAAGGATGTCCTCGTATGATTGATTTTATGGAAAAATAGATTGGTATTGCATGTGTTTTCTAGTCTATTACTATGACTATGACCAGGGATGCTTTTTATTTCTTTAGTTTTACATAACTACCTACATGTATTTGTGCATTATTGTTTAAGTGATGTGTTCTTACACATTTGGGATTGATCAGAGGCTGAGTATTAAACTCAAAAATGAAATTTTTCGTAAATGCTCCAAACTAGAATGAAAACGAAGAGCTCATCAACAAGAATCTGACGTAATCTGTTTCATCAACAACCAACTCTAGATGAGGAAGTTATGACCTGTTTTTCATTTTCCTATACAGCTAAAAAATTTTTAGAACAATGACATGTTGATGACATGGTAGCCCAGTCATCACACTAGGTATATTCAGGGAATATTCTCCATATTTTTCCCAATGACACTGTGACAAGTGTCACAACAAGATTCACCAGTGAACTTTGGAGGTGATTTTTTTTTTACAGTTTATCCTAAGATCGAATGAGATTTTTTTTGGTTTGGAATGGTGCAACCAGAGTTGGACATGTGGTGCAGCTAGGCGCTGCCTTGTGTTCCCTCTGGTGGAGTCCCCTCTCCAAGGTCTACATCGAATATCAAATTTCAATGGTGGTTTATTAAAGTTCGAAATTATTTCATTAACCAAAGTTTCCAACTATATATAGTGACACATATATGAATTCGGGTTGAATGGTTTTAATCAAAAGTTTTAACCTTTGGTATGGAAATGTCAATTGGTGCAAAAATTATGTGTGGGCGTCAGGGTCGAACCCACGACCTACACCACACCAACTGGGCGCCTTACCACCTTACCATTATGTTGGGTCTTAACCTTATAAGACTTCGACTTATATTTAAATTGGATTGGATTCGATGGCGAGGGTTTGGAGGGGGCTAGCCCCCTCCCCATATAACCATGCTACAAGACCACTGGTGATGCGGAAAAGTTAACATAGTGGAGTTAAATTCTAAGTGGCGGATTAATTACGATAATCCGATGTTTAAATTTAATTAATATGTGGTTTATGAAATGCGCTTAAGCACAGTTAAGACACGCTTATCCACTATTAAGCGCAATATTACTACTAATTAATCCAGATTTTAATGGCGGCGAGTTTAGCAGACTCTGCAAGTTTCGACAGAATCCCCATTTTTGTCGGAGGTAACTGGAGTCTCCTCCAGTTTTGGAGGCATTTCACTAGGAAAATTTGTTTTGACCATATATGGAGCAATTTTCGACCAATTTTGGATTAGGAAGAGTCATTCATGATAGATTTTGATGTTTTGGACACATTGAAGCAGGTTTCAGAGGCAGTAGGAGACTGTAAACATAAATTTTGCACAATTGAGCTAATACAAAGGCCCAAGTCATGGAAGTTGGACCAAGGAGATGTAGCCCAAGAGGGGTGAACTCCTTCATCAAAACAATGTGTTAATGGATCAATTGTGATGGTTTATTGTCTGTTTGTTTGTTGTTGTTCAACATTAAGTTTCAATTTTTTTATGTTCAAGAATTCAACATAATCTCCACACATTTACTTGTTAAAAAATCATAAGCACTTCAATAAGCCCATGTACATGAAGAAAATATCAACATTTTTAATATAAATCTGAAGATGAAATTAGCATTGCAAAACTAACATTAAAATTTAGATCAAGATGGTATCAGAGCAAAGGTTATTTGCTTCATTTGCTTGAGTTTTGTGCAAGTAGTGTTTTAATGGCTGCAAATTTGTGATGCTTACAAGGTTGAAGTTGCAGAGAGGAGAAGGGGAAACTATTGGTTGCTAGTCCTAAGGTTAGTACCAGAAGAAGGAGAGCTACAAGAGCACCATCTCCACCTAAAGTTTCACTCCCAACTATAGTTGAAGCACTTCAATTTTTATCTCCAGCTGAGATTGAATAAGTACAAGTTGCACCAGAAGCTGAGTTGATTGCAGAAGTACAAGTTGCACTAGAAGCTAAGCTTGAATCCATATACATCATGTCAGGTGTAGGAGAGATTGAAGGTATTTTAGAAGAGGAAAAATTCAATAAGGATTTATATGACCTAACTGAGAGGGTTAGGATCCTCTTTGAAGAGAGGAACACCATGATGTTTGGAGAGAATTCTAAGTCTCCACATGGAGAGGGAACCTCAGAAGGAAAGAAAGATGAAGAGAAGGATTCAAAGGGTAGTGGAGGAAAGAATCCTCCATCTCCACCATCCTCATCATCTCCATCAACATCATCTTCCACTTCCACCACAAAAACCACCCATACTCATTCAAAAACCCCAAAATGAAAAACTCCCTTACTCAAATTGGACATTAAGTTTTAACTTCCCATGTAAAATGGTGAGGTAAATGCAGAGAATTTGTAAAATTGGATTCGTCAATTGGAGGTTTATTGCAGAATTCAGAACCTACAAGAAGATGATATAAAGATCTAGTTGGCTTCATTGAGGCTAGAATGAGAAACACTAGTCTGGTGGGAAGAAAAGACTTAAGAGGAAATGTGAATCCATGGTAAGATATCCATTTCTTGGGTTGAGTTTATTTCTTCAATTAAAAGACAGTTTTATCCTTTACCTTACATGCAAAAATCCATTATGAGTTGGAAAAACTTTAGGCAACTCAAGGGTCAAATGGTTCAAGAATATACCCAGGAGTTTAGGAAAAGGGATTTGTTGTTAGGAATTAACTTGAATTCCCAAGACAATCTTGAAATAAATTGGGGGTTTACATTCCTATTTGAGACATATTATCCTTATGTTTAACCCAAGAAATTTAGATGAATTTTGTGTGCAAGCCACTCATCTTGAAGCAAGGGGAAAGAACATTCAGGAAGAGGGTAGTAAGAAGAAGCCATTCAAGGGTAAGGGGAAAGAGAAGGGAGGAAAATGGAAGGGAAAGAAGAATGAAAGTGTTAAGAAAGAAGGGGAGAAAAATACATGCAAACATTGTTCCAAAGAGGGGCATGATGAAGCCCATTGTTGGAAATTACATCCCAAACTAAGGCCTAAGAAACCAAACAACAAGGGGAAACAAAATATGGCTGCCACCATACAACATGATCCTGGATCTGATTCTGGTGATGAGACCAAGATTATAGCCATGGTCAAAAAGGGAAAAGAAGCCATAGCAAGCACTAGTTCCTCAAATTGTCATAACAACACTCCAAATGAAGAAACAAGGATAGAGTTGTTCCATGTAAGGGTGATTTTAAATCATACAAATATTGATGCATTATTTGATATTGGGTCACAAGAAAACTTTATTTTAGAAGACTTGGTAAAAATTCTTAACCTTGAAACTATACCACATCATAAGCCATATCCTTTGGGTTGGATAGTCAAGAATGCCAATTTCCAGGTTATAATAAAATGCATATTCTAGTTTGCCATTACTGCAAACTTTGTTGATGAAGTTGAGTTAGATGTGGTTCCACTTGACATTTCAGGAATTATCATGGGAATTCCATATTTGTATGATAGTAAAACGATATTTTATCGACATGAGAACAAATATCATTTTCTCAAAGATGGGGTGGAGTATATTGTGAGAGCTCATCGCAAAAAGCTAAATATTTCTTTAGTTAATGCAGGGCAAATGAAGAGACTAGTTAATGGAAATAAAAATTTTGTGCTTCTCATGATCAAGAAAAAGAATGATATGGAATATGAATCTTTTGAAGGTTGTGATGAAAAATTAAAATCTGATTTGTTCGATGTGGTAAGTCAGCATGGCGAGATGTTTCAGGAATCAAATGGGTTACCTTTCAAGAGGGGAATTTAGCGTGAGATTCAGCTGCAGCAAGATGTTCCACTTCCAAACATTGGCATGTATCACATGTCAATCATGGAGGGTATGGAAATCAAGAAGAAAATCCAATAATTTATGAACAAAGGTTTCATACGCCCATCTACTTCACCATGTGGTTCACCAATTGTTTTGGTACCAAATAAGGATGAGACTTGGCACATGTGCATGGATTTCCATGCACTGAATAAAATCACGGTAAAGAATCGCTATCCACTCCAAATAATTGGTGATTTGCTTGATCAATTAAGGTATGCAAATTATTTCACTAAGATAGACTTATGAATTGGTTATCATCAAGTTAGAATAGCTGAAGAGGACATTTGGAAAACTACATTTAAAACTAGACAAGGATTGTTTGAGTGTCTAGTTATGCCATTCGGTCTAACCAATGACCCAACTAATTTCATGAGAGTTATGAATGATGCATTAAGAACATTTCTAGATGACTTTGTCATTGTTTACTTATATGATATTTTGATATTCAACGAATCAAGAGATGAACATGTCATGCATGTGAACAAGGTACTTGATGTCTTGAATAAAGAGCAGTTTTTTTTAAAGATGTCGAAGTGTGATTTTGGAAAGACTTCTTTAGTGTATTTGGGACACATTGTTGGAGGAGGTGAGCTGAAGATAGACCCTTCCAAGGTTGAGGTAATTTTGAATTGGCCCAATCCCAATACAGTTACGGAGGTAAGAAGTTTTCATGGGGCAGCACAATATTGGAGGAAATTCATTGCTAATTTTTCTTCCATTGTAGCTCCATTACATGCATTGACAAGTGTCAAAAAATTATTCCATTGGGGAGATATGTAGAAAAAATCATTTGATGCTTTTAAAAAAAATATCAGTTCAACACTGGTATTGGCTCTTCTGGATCTTAGACAACCATTTGAGATCCAAACAGATGCTAGTGATTGCGCCATCAGAGCAGTTCTCATGCAACATGGTAAGCCCATTTTGTTTCATTCTAAAATTTTAAATGGAGTTGTGACTAACTATCCCACCTATGAAAAAGAGTTATATGAATTGGTACAAAGTGTAAATAAATGGAAGCACTATTTTATGGGGAAGGAGACCATTATCCATACCAACCATCAACCATTGCAGTACTTACAGTCACAATCAAAGTTGTAGCAATCATGGCATTTGAGATGGATGGGATTTCTACAACAATTCCATTTGGTTATCAAGTATAAAAATGGAATCTACAATAATGTAGCTGATATGCTCTCTAGGACTATTGTAAATTCATCTATTGTACTCAAGCAAAATTCAGTTATGCATGAAAGTTACATCGAAAAATATGCATATGATAGTGATTTCCGAGATGTGTATGAAATATTGAGTCAAGGAAACCAAATTGACGAGTTATATTATCATGTGCGTAAATTTTGTTGTATCACTTGGGCAAGTTATGTATTCCACAGGAAGAAAGAAACAGTATCATAAGGAGGCACACACTTCATTAACTGTTGGACATTTCGTTGTAGGCGAGACGGTAGCGAATCTCGAAAGGCATTGTTATTGGCCACGCATGATTGATAATGTATCTCATTTAATTAGAGGATGTTCTTTGTGTGCAATAAGTAGGCCTAGCAATAGGAAACCAGGATTGTACACTCCACTTCCATTACCTTCACATCCTTGGGAGAGTATCTCAATGGATTTTGTAGGATGTCTTCCAAAGGTCATGATTACTTGTATGTAGTTGTAGATAGGTTCAACAAAATGTGTCTTTTGATGCCATGTAGAAAAAAAATTACAGTTGAAAAAAGAACTCATATTTTCTTTCAAAATTTATGGGTTCATTTTGGTCTTCCTATTTCTATTGTAAGTGATCAAGATTCCTGGTTTGTTGGGAATTTTTGATCAAAATTGTGGGACATGATGGACACTAAGTTGAAGAAGAGTACATCCTTTCATCCGTAAAAAAATGGTCAGACCGAGGTGGTTAACATGACAGTCATTCATATTCTTAGAGGTTATTGCAGCAAACATCCCAAGTTGTGGGATGAATAGTTGCATTATATTCAACATGCATACAATAGGGCAACACATTCTTCCACAAACACATTGACATTTGAGGCATGTCTTGGGTACTTTCCAAGATCACCTTTGGACTTCATCTTTGATAAATATGTTGCTATATATGGTCATAGTGACATATATAATGCAAGGAAGTTCATTGAGAAAATTTAGTTGGTACATCACATAGTGCAAGAACAACTTGAAAAGAGTCAAAGAAGCTACAAGGCAAGGCATGATAAACACCGTGTTGATCACAAATTCCAGGTTGGTGATGAAGTTTGGTTATATATCATCAAATAAAGACTTCAAGGGGGAAGTTAAGAAGATTAAGCAAATCTGTTATGGTCCCTTTAAAATTCTGGAAAATATTGGTAACAATGCATTTAAGCTAGATTTTCCTCCTTATATGCAAATATATTTCATCGTTAATGTTGAGAATTTGAGATTTTTTGAGCCTCCGTTGATTGATGATCAAGGAGAACATGTTCAAATGCCATCGGTAGATGATTTCTCCCCAGAATATCTTGATGAACTTCAGCAAGATCTCATACTTGACAGAAGAACCAAAACTTCAAGAAGAGGGAATGTTCAATACCTTAGAGTGGGACTCAAGGGACAAAATCCTTCCAAGGCCAAATGGATGGAGATTGAGAAGGTGAGGGAGTTGTACCCTCACCTACTGAACAATTGATAGTATCGTTTGGGGTCCAAAAGGCTTCTAGTGGGGAGGAATTATCAAAGGCTCAGTATTTAGCTCAAAAATGAAATTGATCATAAATGCTCCAAACCAAAACGACAACAAAGAGCTCGTCGCCAAGAATCCAACACAATTCGTTTCATCAACAACTGACTCTGGATGAGGACATTATGACCTGTTGTTCGTTTTCCTAAACAGCTAAAAAAATTGCAAAACAATGATAGGTTGATGACATGGCAACCCAGTCAGCACACCAGGTATATTCAGGGAATATTCTCTAGTTTTTTTCCAATGACACTGTGACAAGTGTCACAACAAGATTCACCAATGAACTTTGGAGGTGAATTTGTTTTTTTACAATTTATCCTAAGGTTGAATGAGTATTTTTTTTGGTTTGGAATGGTCCAACCAGAGCTAGACACATGGTGTAGCCAGGGGCCGCCATGTGTCCCCTATGGTGGCCCCCGCTCTCCAAGGTATGCATTGAATATCGAATTTCAATGGTGGTTTATTAAAGTTCGAAATTATTGAGTCATTAACCAAAGTTTCCAACTATATATAGTGGTGCATATATGAATTTAGGTTGAATGGTTTTGATCCAAAGTTTTAACCTTTGGTATGGAAATGTCAATTGGATAAAAACTTATGTGCGGGGGTCAGGGTCGAATGCACGACCTACCCCGCACCAACCGGGTGCCTTACCACCTTACCACTTTGTTGGGTTTTAACCTTATAAGACTTTGACTTGTATATAAATTGGATTGGATTCGATGGTGAGGGTTCAGAGGAGGCCAGCCCTGTGGGCCATCCCCCTCCCCATATAACCATGCTGTAAGACCACAGGAGGTGCGGAA
Source organism: Pinus albicaulis (assembly GCA_034641835.2). Taxonomy (NCBI): domain Eukaryota; kingdom Viridiplantae; phylum Streptophyta; class Pinopsida; order Pinales; family Pinaceae; genus Pinus; species Pinus albicaulis. The sequence continues at coordinate 933,548,284 of CM076571.1, read as the reverse complement.
AATTTAACACAACGGAGTTAAATACTAAGTGGCGGATTAATTATGATAATCTGATGTTTAAATTTAATTAATTCATGGTTTAAGAAATGCGCTTAAGCACAATTAAGACACGCTTACCCACTGTTAAGCATAGTATTACTACTAATTAATCCAGATTTTAATGGCGGAGTGTTTAGCAGGCTCTGCCAGTTTCAACGAAATCCACATTTTTGTCGGAGCTAACTAGAGTCTCCTTCAGTTTTGGAGGCATTTCACTAGGAAAATTTGTTTTAACCATATCTGGAGAAATTTTCGACCAATTTTGGATCAGGAAGAGTCATTCCTAGTAGATTTGGATGTTTTGGACACATTGGAGTGGGTTTCAGAGGCAGCAGGAGACTGTAAACAATATTTTTTTCACAATTCATCTAATACAAAGGCCCAAGCCATGGAAGCTGGACTAAGGAGATGTAGCCCAGGTGGGGTGAACTCCTTCATCAAAACAATGTGTTAATGGATCAATTATGATGGTTGTTGTGTGTTTGATTGTTTTTGTTCAACATTTAGTTTCAATTTTTTTATGTTCAAGAATTCAACATAATCTCAACACATTTACTTGTTAAACAATCATAAGCACTTCAATAAGCCCGTGTACATGAAGCAAAGATCAAAATTTTTAATATAAATATGAAGATGAAATTAGCACAACAAAACTAACATTCAAATTCAGATTAGGGATGCATGCACATGTGAATGCTCATAAGATATGAGGGATTCAAGAAATCCATGTGCTTCTTGTATTGCATAACATAGTTGTTTCTAGTTGAATTTATATGTTTATGTAGATATTGATTGGATGGGAGAGTTCCATGGTCTATAGGTTACATGAATAAGAGCCTCAGTGGATTGGAGGTATAAATTTTGTGACTCAATTATATATTCAAGTGGCTTGATAATTTATTTTTGTAGGTGCTAGTTATAGCACTATGATCATTGATTGTATGTCGATTGTTTGCATGTGCAAGTGACTGTTGGGTGTAGAAATGCAATGGAATGGTTATTTCACTAACTTGGGATTGCATGCAAGTCCTATGATGCATTTTGTAAATGTGAAAAATTATAGGTACGATAGATACATGTGGTTTCCTAACTTCCCCACTTGAGGTTGTAGATGCCATGACTGTTGGGCTTAATAAGAAGGTTGAATTATTCTAAAATGTTTTAAATCTAATTCCACTATGGTAACGATGGTCTTGGTAATGAGATTGATTTTATATTGGATCAAGGATTAAATTATAACATTTGCAGTAGCATGATGGTAACTGTGTCTGATAAAAATTTTAAGGACGTGAAATTTTATCCATGAAAACACCTCCTCATCATCTCATAGGAGACCACCATGATTTTTTTTGAAATACACCTCTTTCTCTAAGTCTTCCTATTTTAAGAATATAATGCACCTTTTGCACTGAAAAAAATTCATTATCAAAAGCTCACCCAACCATGAGCACAAAATCTTGAGTTAACTCATGGTGACACCTTTGTTCACATAATGAAACTCTTTTATGGTGGAAAGTTATCGCTTTAACCTCATCTATATCTTTTTCCTCAACAATAAAGCACTTAAAAGTGGATAAAAACTTTAAAGCACTTAAAAGTGAATAAAAGCATTAAAGCATGAGGAAACATCATCCACCCCAAAGCTTTTTCCCAAATTGCATTGGAGAGAAAATAATAGTATTCATATCATCCATTTTTCATATAAATTGAAGGCTTGGCCATTGAGAAAGGGATTGGAATTTTATCTATAGTTACACTGTCGAGACCTTACTTGCGAGAGAATTTTTTGATCTAGGAGTTGGGGGAGGTTGTGCTACAACTGCCTTTGGTTGTAATCTTCTTTCTACTTCTCAATAAATATAATTATTGTTCTCTCTTCTATATTGTTCTTTAATGATCATATATCTTATGCTAGTTTAATGATTTCTTGGAAGTTGATTTTATAATGATGTATTCAGTGTTATGCGGATTTTCATTTATTAGTGTTTGATTGACGATATTGTTATGTTGTGAAGTTTTTGCTTATGTTTCATTGTGTGTAGGATTAGCCTTTGCAGTTAGTTGGGAGCGCTTCTCAACTATGTCGAACCCTCTAAATGATCTACACAGGAAGACAAGCAGGTTCTCCTTTGCCGTCACTTTGTCAATTTCATTCTACTTCCTGCATTACTTGATAGGTCAAACATTGGGATAGTATATCCCTTGACCTATCTATCTCGAGTTTCCCTTAAAACTCGAGAGTGTTCTTGTTTTTCCAACTGAGCATAATTGCCTATAACAGGCTCTCAGGTTTCCCAAAAAAATCGAGATAGACAAGGTAAGGGATGGAATATTATAAGGCTTGGTACTTTTAGTAATACAAGAAGAAAATCATAGATTGATAGAGAAATGATAGAGAAGAACCGATTGGTTTCTCAGTGTAGATAATTTGGAGTGTTAGTTTAGTTGAGAAGTGCTCCTTGCTAACTCCAAAGCCTAGTCCTACACACAATATAAAACAAGCCAAAACTTCACAACATAATAATATCATCAATAAAAACCATAAGAAATGAACAACTACACATTATTAAATGCATCAAAGCAACTGAGCTTCCAAATAATCATCAATCACACAAGAAGTAATCATTGGACAACAGTTTGGAAGAAATGGAAATCAATACATATTATTAATCAATAAGAGGAAGATCACATGAAGATTACAACCAATAGATGAGGTTGCAGCAACACCTCCTCCAGCTCCTAACGCTGACTCTCTCTCTCTCTCTCAAATAATATATTGATAGAATAAAAATGTAATGAATTCCAATCCCTTTCTCAATGGACAAACCTTCAATTTATAGGAAAAATGGAGGCTATGAAGACTATTAGTTTCTCTCTAATGCAATTTGGGAAAAAGATTTGGGGTGGATGATGTTTCATCACTATAATGCTTTTATCTGCTTTTAAGTGCTTTATTTGTTTAGGAAAATGTTATATATGTGGTTAAAGCAATAATTTTCCACCATAAAAGAGTTTCATTATGTGAACAAAGGTGTCACAATGAGTTAAATCAAGTTTTTTTGCATGTGTCTAGGTGAGCTTTTGATAATTCATTTGTTGAGTGAAAAATATTTTATAGTCTTAAAATAGGCTTAGAGAAAGAGGTTTATTTCAACTAAAAGCATAGTGATATCCTGAGTTAATGAGGAGGTATTTTTAAGGATAACAAATGCCCCCTAAAGTGTGAGGTTAGAGAAGAAGACGATGGCTGAAATACTTTATAAAATAGTCATGGAGAGAGAGTAATCACAATGTTGGAACAAGAGAAGGCCTATAAACAATAAACATATGTCAAATATAAATCACGTCCTATGTCGGGAATTCCCATTCTCAGTTACTAAAGTATAAAAATACACTTCGGATCCATGATAGATCAATTCCACCAGCAAGTAAAATGTGTATCTAAGTCATAGTGTAAGCAGTCTGATATAAGTTACCTCTAGAAACGACATACACATCTTCGGAGAGGAAAAAAGGCTGAGTGATGTAAGCCTCTTCCCAAGGTCTTAATCACCGTCCCAAAATAGCATAACTCTACACATATGAAAAATGAATTAATGTTGAACATGTGAGAATTCATTTGATTACCAGTCAATGATGAAATTCCTTAACAAATGCAAGGAAGGCCATCAATAAGGATGATGGTATCTAAGATTCTCAGTACAATCTAATGAGTGTGAATGAATGATTTGAAGTCAAACACTTGTAGAATTTCTCAATTTGGAATCAATAATGAAAACCCCCAATCAAATGCATGGAAACATACCACTGAGGAATGCAAGCTCCAGGCTATTGTGATGTTTCTCAACCCACTTCCCAGATAATTTGTTGAAGTCGATAGGAAGGGATCCGTTGAAGGAGGCTAGTAATGAGTCCCACATAAATCAACACAAAATGATAATCAAATGACTTACTTTGGAGGTAATGTAGAACAATAAGATGAACTTACTCGGGGTAATAGGGAATATAATTAAGTGGTTGATATGGTCAAAAAAGAGTAGACAATCCCTTGAACAATAGAAGGAACAACACCAAGGAGACTAGGAAGCTTAGTCTCAAGGATACCAGTAGGAGCAGGACACGAGGATACAAGGAAATCAAGATATCAAGGAAAAACTCATAATATGGTAGGGTTCAAAGAGAAGCTGAAAAATGATGAATATGCTAGACGAGTGCCACGTTCAAGGGGTGGGCGATAGACTATTGCCATAAAACTTTCAGTTGATATAGATATTAATATTTTTCTTTGTTCCATTTTTTTCTCATTCTACTTAGGTTCAACGAGTCCAAAAAGGATAAACTCGACAATATTTTCACATTTAGAGAGTATATAAAGATCCTATTGAAGATTCTAGGGGATATCTTTGTCATGGTTGGTGACTGGGTGCAACAAGGATATAATAGTATGCCAGACACAATTATTTTTCCATAGTTAGTCCACTAAGTCTAGATAAAGAGATAAACCTATTCTCAAGGGATATTCACCTCATTTTGTTATGAGTATTAAGGGAACAAATTAAACTTGATAGTCTTCATAAAATTTTGTACGACTCAGAAGAAGAAAACTCATGGAATATTTTTCAGATTGGATGAGCGAGAAGAAGATAGAAAAATAATAGATCAATATTCTTCGTTGGAGTTTTACAAGCACAAATAAGTAAACTCAAGGGTTTTCAGTTTTACAGGCGAGGAAAATACCATTAAAGAATGTTCATTCTTCTTCATGGGAGTTTAACAAGAACCCTCTCGAGTTTTCCTGAAAACCAGAGACAGGGAGTTCAAGGGATCTACTATCCTAAGGTTTTACCTATTCAGTAATTCGGGAAGTAGAATGAGATTAACGAAGTGATGGAAAAGGAGAACCTTATTTTCTTTCTATTTAGATCAGTTCGAGGGTTTAGCATAGTTGACAAGCGCTCCCAACTAACTCCAAAGGATAATCCTACACACAAAGGAAATTAAGAAAAACCTTCATAGCATAATAATATCGTCCATTAAACACTAATAAATGAAAAACCACATAACATTGGATACATCATTATAAAACCAACTTCCAACAATAATTAAACTTAGCATAAGATATATGAGCATTGAACAACTGTGTGTAAGAAAGCAAAATAGATCTATATATTGATAAGTAGGAAGAAGATTACAACCAAATGTAGTTGTAACACGACCTCCTCCAACTCCTAGCTCCAAAAGCTCTCTCTCTCAAGTAAGATCTCGACAATGTAACAATGCATAGAATTTCGATCCCTTTATCAATGGCCAAGCCTTCAATTTATAGAAAAAATGGAGGCTATGAAGACTATTAGTTTCTCTTTAGTTCAATTTGGGAAAAATATTTGGAGTGGATGATGTTTCTTTGACATGATTTAATGGTTTTATTCACTTTTAAGTGCTTTAAAGGTTTTATTTGTTTTTAAGTGCTTTATTTTTTAGAAAAAAAGTTGTAGATGAGGTTAAAGCGATAAATTTCCACCATAAAAGAGTTTCCTTATGTGAACAAAAGTATCACCATGATTTTACTTGAGCTTTTGTGCTTGTGACTAGGTGAGATTTTGATAACACATTTTTTGAGTGAAAAAGGTGCATTATAGTCTTTAAATAGGCTTAGAGAAAGACATGTATTTCAACCAAAAGAATAGCGGTCTCCTATGATATGATAAGGTGTTTTCAGGGATAATAGTAGACAATTGTAAGCACATGGGAAGACACAATGGAAAATAAAGGGAAAATATGACCAGTGGAACATGGCATGAAACAAAGAGGGGAATCTCCCTTGGAAGAGCAAGATCCTTTAGGGACTGGAAAGTTGAGCTTAGAGACTTGGAAGCTAAGATGAAATTATACAAGGCATAAATTAGAAAGCTCACTAGGAAACAACAAGAACTAGACAAGTGGAAATTTTAACTGTAAAAACATCTACAAGAATTAACATATCAAACTAGATCATCAAAAGGGGGAAATGATATCGACAGGAAGAGGCCCTGTAAGGTTGAAAAGGAAAAGAGAATATTTCCTTGTTGGCATTGTAAAGGGGAAAACTTTAGAAAGGACTATCCCCACAGGAAGAAAAAGAAAGAGGATAGCCCTTGTAAGCCATAATGACATGAATCAGTAATGAAATATGTCGAAAAGGAGCAGGGGGCACCCCCTCAAGCTCTATAATTTATGGATACATAGATTGAAAAGGATTCCTCTATAAGTTACTTGAGTGGAATTGAGACTTCAAGGTTGGTGAGAACCTTGGGAAAAGTATCGGACTAATATATGTATATGTATTTGTATATGTATGTATGTATGTAAAAATGAAGGACACAATGAGCTATGAGACCCATAGGAATCGAGTCAATGTTTGGGACACCTTTATTTTAATGCTTATGTGTTGTGTTTTCTTTAACTTGTTGGCCTCATGGATTGTTTATTACCTTGATTGTTGACTTGCACATGGCCATGTTGTATTGTCTGCGGTTTTCCTTTATGATGGTTGTTGTGAATTCCATTTTTACAATGTTGCCTTTTTTTACCTTTTGCATTTCCTGTCTATTTTGTAATTTCCTTTTGATTTACATACTTGGAGCCTTGGAACAAATTGGTTGGGGGTGGCAGGAAAGCCACAAAGATTTGGTAGAGAAATTTTGAGGTATGAAATGGGCCTCCCAAGCAATATTATAAAATAATAGTGGAAATAATAAAATAAGATAATATTGCATCATCAAATTTTAGAGGAAAAAAAATTAAAAACTATTTTTTCAACTTATCTCCCTACAATTTCACTCAAATTTCGAACGGGATCACTCGTTGGATGAAGAATTTAATTCCTCATCCAAGGAGTATCCATGTTGCATACTTTCGATGGACCCTGCTATATGAAAAAAGTGAAATACATGAAAAAATGTGATTGCAATCGTGTTTTTCATGTATTTATCATTTTTTGTGTAGCAGAGTCCATCGATAGTATGCAACATAGGTACTCCATGGATGAGGAATTAAATTTTTTATCCAACAAGTGCTCCCATTCAGAATTTGAGTAAACTTGTAAATATATAAGTTGAAAATACAAATTGAAAAATTAGTTTTTTTTATTATGTGTTTTTTTTTTTTTTGAAATGTTTTTACTTTTTTACTACAAAAATGGTGAATCATCCCCCATGGTTGACATCATAATCTTGAATCCTATTGATTCTTATAAATTTTATTTTGGTTGTACATTTTTATTTTGAGGCCCATTTTATAACTCAAAATTTCTCTAATGTACGCATAAATAAAGAGCATGAAAAAAAGGAGAAAGGATGAGCTTGGGTGATGAGTCGAGAAATATTGGTGTTGGTGTACCATCGCTTCTAAATATGATAGCAAGTAGGAATGAAGTTATGTACATGCCAAAAATTATTTGTGTGAATAACAACAACAATACAAGGAGCCCTTTAAAACTTTGGTTTTATTTGACATGTGATAATGTATGATATGTCCATGCCTAAGTGGATAGTAGTATGAAAACCAAGTGGGTTGTTTTGGTCCATGGGATAATGGACAAGGTTGTGGCACTCATGAAAATGAAACAAAGGAAGATATAAAGCTTGACCTTAATTGATATATATATATATATGATTGATTACTAAAGGTATGTTAATCCATTCTGATTGATAGGTTTTGTTGGAGATAATTCTTGTGGATGAATGATGAAAATTCAATTGATAGTTATGTAAATGGCTTGATGGGATAACATAATGAAGTTATCCAGCGACAATCCTAGATGAATGAGGAATACATTGAGAAAGAGGGAAATTCCTGTTGATTATGATTTTAATATCATGAGAATATGATTCTTATATTGTGTCTATGTTACAACAAGAATGGGAAATGTGGAAGGTTATGACCACATGTTTATTAGCCGAGAAAAATTTAGATCCTTGGATAATGTACATGACACATATGTTATAATTTGAAATACATACAAGTATATCACTTGGGAATGGGGGTTACTTGAGCTTGGGAGCTGCTAATGAGGTATGATTTCAATTTATTGCAATTCCTTTATGTTTATTCTCAATGAGAATTGTGTGCCATAATGTAGGAAATCATGGAAATTTCCTGGTTCTGGTGAATGGACTTGGTTGCAAGATGAATTGAAGAAACTTCAACATATCAGAGTGCACAGTGGCACATTGATTGAAGATTTCAGGAACAGGATAATTATGGGATAATAAAACCCAATGGTGTCTACTAATTTCCATGAAGCATGCCATGACCAGTGTTAATGTGTGCAAGAAGATATTTGTCTTGGATATAGACTTTTCCAATGTGAGGAAACCTTGCTAAGGAATGGATCATTGGAGGGAATAAGAAGTAGAGAAGTGGATGCCTAAACTTGGAAGGTGAGTAACTGCACAAAAGAGGTATCATATAACATGAGGGACTTTGAAGCAGAGAAGGGGATGTCAAAAAATGAAATTGGTTTTTAACGGATCATGAGCATGGTTGATCAGAATAAAAAACACATTGGGGGGTGTACTAAGAAATAATGAGTCGAGAACTATTATTTAAAGGAGAAAGGAGTGCAAGGATATCAATGATAGATATTGGAAGCACTTTGGACCCAATGAATCCACTTGGGAGATGGCTGAGAAAATAAAGGAATAGTACCCATCTTTTGTTACTAAATGAGGAGATGTATGAGTTGCATGTACAACTCAATTTTTTTTTTGTTTTTTGTTCTAATAAGAACAACGAGGATGGTGTTCCCTTTAAGGGGGTTGGGTTTGGGACACCCCTAGTACATTCTCCCCTGATTGTTAGTAATGTAATAATACTCAAAAATTGTAAATGAGTATAGTATTATGTAATGGTCTGAAGTGTGGGACAAAATATCCATGATATAAGAGGGAAGAGGAAATATGTACCCATGTGTGGTTGGTTGACACCATTAATTAATTTTATGGTGCAATTATTAAATAAAAAGAATAGGGAGAGTACAAGAGGAACATGAAGAGGAACCCTTGAGAAATTATAAAAATGAATTTGCATAACAATGTTAGAGTTGGACCTCTTATTCATGAAGCTCATAAGGAAAATTGTAAAGAGATATGAGCTAAGGGAATGGGATTACCTGAAGGAGGAAATTGTGACTAGGAGGAGTGCAAGAGAGTTCAGAGGAAACGTGAATGAGTGTTTGCCAAGGACTGGATAAGAAACCACTCAAGGTGCTAGATAGGGCTAATAAACCACATGTAGAAGGGTGATTTCTAATATAGAGCTGATAAACCACCTAGGGTACTAGTTGTCGGTTAATAAACCACTCTTAGAGTGCTTGACTCATCTGATAAACCATCCATTGTTGTGAACTCTTTTGTGTTTTACTAGTTGATAAACCACCCAATGACATATATATTTCCTATCCTATGTGGACTGAATATGGTTTCCCACTAAATATACTTAAAAGGAAATTCCTCATACATCATGGATTTGGCTAAGGGGTGACTGATGTAAGTGATTCCAGCTATAATGGGTGTTTGGTTGAGTGGAAAATCAAATTCCCTTGTTCGGTTTGACCATTGAATTTATTTTCATTGCATGTATTTAGGTGGAAGTTGTGAAGTTAAATATTTCCTGGTGAAATTTATTGTATGGCCCTGAAAAATGTTGCATGTTGTAGGAATGTTGGTATATGAAACTATTGGCTGAAATAATTGGAATGTCTTGTAGCTTTATATGAAATGTTGTCATGCATCTGTAGCTAAATGCCTAAAGTTTTTTATTGTATTGCATGTGGATATCATGTTTATGTTTGATGTGTTGGCTTAAATAGTGTTTGGTATTGATTCATCATTTTGGTCTAATGCTAGTGACATATTGTGGAATGTGATTCCTACATGCATTAGGAATGTTTATTTTCTGTAAGAATTACTGAGTAATTGAATGGATTCTTATATGTATTCATGAGGTTGTTTTTTTTATTTATTACCAGACTAAGAGTCCTGTAAATATATAAATATTATGAGCCTGAAATTGGTGCAATGGGCCTAATTATAAATGGAGGGACATATCTTTGTCTTATTATTTATGTGACTAATAGATTTTTCTTTCAGGCCTTTTTTTACCATTGCCAAGCTCAATAATGATATCAATATAATGTATGTGAATATATATATATATATATATATATATATATATATATATATATATATATATATGAGCAGGCTAAGCCAAAGCCTTTGTAAGCTCAGGAATGATGGCACAAATATCAATTTTTTGCATGCATTATGACCTCAATATGGATAGCTCTACAGAGCTTCACAAAAATATGCACACACACACACACACATATATATAGAGAGAGAGATAGAGAAAGGGAAGCCCTACATATATACACACACGTATATATATATATGCTTCCAATCACAAAAGTTAATGTTTGTAAAGTCTCGTGATTATGCGACGAGGGAAAGGAAAGCCCTAACATATATACAAACACATCCTGGGGGTTGAAATTCATTTGTATGGGGATAAAAGGTACAATCCATGTCGATCCATATGGATGGGAGCCATGAAAAATGGTGCACAATCAAGGGAGATTAGGGTCATTGGATTCCAAAGGATTATTAGCACCATCCACGTAACCCCAGAGGAATCACCCTGTAATTTTCAAGTGGAGGCATGTTCATATCCCGCCAGGATTTAATTGTTGGGGTGATGTGGCATGGTGGGGCCCATTGGTAGAAAAACCCCTTGTTGAATCTCTATCGTTTATTTGGTAATCATGTTCATTTCCATTAGATGGACCCCAAAATTATTTTCCTATATATTTCGAAGGGAGATCTAAAAAACCCCTCTAGGATTTAACTATTGGAACAATGTGGAATGGTGGGGTCATTTATGTTTAGTGTTAGTCATGGTAAGGAGGAGGACCCTGATTTTATTTATAACATAATGATGCATTCCACCATGTATCATTATACTGGTGGGATCCATGGCCAGCGTGGTAGGCGTCGTGGCCTCAGAGCGATGTGATGACCTATGAGGAAGAACACGTGTTAGTTGGAATTGGTGTTTTTGTGGGTCCAAGTGGCATGTAAATGAGTGACACATGGCATCTCTAGAGGGGAGCCACGTGGATGATGTCACCCCAATGCCTCTACCCTGGTGATTTCTCGTGGTGTTGGGTGTAGAGCTTCTGTGATTTTATTTCTAGGAGGATGTGGAAAGGTAGAATAGTATTTATGCAACGTCATAGCATGGAGAAACATCATCACCTTTCCATTGCATCCTGGAGGTTTACAAAGCCAGGTCACCTTGGAATTTTTGAATGCATCACGAAGGTGAAAAGGTTGGGACAATGTGGTAGGGTTGGAGCTCAAGCATATGACTATAATGAAAGGTGTGTTAGAAATTAAATAAAAAATAAATGGAACACAGAAAATCATAAAGAAATAGAGACAAAAATATACATGTTTCACCCAATCTAGGCTACGTACATGGAGAAACTACCAACCCTTCCTTTTATATTATCTAGCAAACTAAAGGGATACAACTTGCAGCACATTCATTGTAACTTTCTCTTCACTCTCACACAGTCTCCTCTCTTTTATAATACACAACCACAATACAATTCCCTCATATGAACTGAGGATTTCCTTCTAGGGAAAAAAACCCTAAGTCAACTGAACTTCTATAATTAGATCTTCTGCCTAATGACCAGTCCAAATTGGTTACGAAATTACAATATTTTACGAGGCAATTTTCTAAAAAAAATTCTTTCAAGTGTGCTACCTCAAACCCCCAACAGGGGGGTTTAAAAGCATGCTTTGACCCACGTGGACCCCCTTATAGCAATAGTGGGGGAGAAATACCCCCAAAACCCCACCATCAGGGGTTGGGATCCAAATGCGGCTGAAACAAAACCTCTAAATCGAGAAGATAATCAATCTCCACACCCAACAATATCCCACTTGGAGAGTAATTATAGCAACTACATAGTTATTTCACTTGCCAGAAAATGATTCCACTTGGACCTAGTTATTTCTCATCTTTACCATCATACTTGAAGACTAATTGAAACTGATCAAAAACTCATTTTCTTCCTAGTTACTACCATTGTTAACATATATGCAGGATTCTAGCTAGTGTGTATCTTTTCCAGCTACAACTGTCCATCTTCTAAAACTGACCATATGAAATGGTACCTTAGTTGTTGTCAGACTAGGAGGTAACTCCACAAATGAACCATGAAATTTGATTGAGGGTGCTCATGAATATATACATGGATTTGAGACTGTTGGGATTCATTTTCAAATGTCTCTTATACTTCATTATTTCCTATTTTACACTAATATACAATTTCACCCAATCCCTTAGGATTAGGTGTCAACATTCACCCCCTTAATCTGAATGGATGTTGGTGAGTCCACACATCGTTCTGAATTTTTCAAACTTTTCTCTTCCAAGCGATTTGGTGAAGATGTTTGCAGTCTGATCATTTTTGGAACAATGACATAGATGGATAGTTTTGGTCTCAACATGATGTCAAATAAGATGGTACTTTGTATTGATGTGCTTCATTCGATCATGGAACTTTGGGCTCTTGGAAAACTTGATTGCAGAAGTGTTGTCGATCATGAGTGGAGTTGAATGCATTTGTTTCATCTGCAAATATTCTAGGAGTTTTCTGAGCCACACAATTTCCTTTGTTGCTTTAGCTTTTGCCACATATTCTGCCTCATTTTTGGAATCTGTTGGAACTAATTGTTTGTGTGATCTCCAAGAGACAACTACTGATCCAAGAATCATAGTATAACGTGAAGTAGATACCCCAGTTTATTTGTCTCCATCAAAGTCTGAATCAGAGTATCCAATCAAGCTGAAGTTGTCTACCTGTGTATATTTGAGTCCAAACTCTTGATTCCCTTTCAAGTACTTTAGAACTCCTTTTGTAGTAGACCAATGTACTTCACAAGGTTTTTGAATAAACCTGAAGAGGATTCCAACAGCAAATGAGATGTATGGTCTGGTAGTAGTCAGGCAGATGAGACTTCCTACAAGCTGTCTATACTTCATTGCATCCTCAAATTCCTTCCCTTAATTGGATGTGAGCTTCAAGTTTTGTTCCATTGGAGTGGTCAAAGGATTGCATTCAGCCATGCCAAACTTGTTCAATAGATCTCCCATGTACTTCTTTTGAGAAAGGAATATAAATTTAGGATCTTGAGTTACTTCAATACCAAGATAGTAGTGAACGTATCCCATATCAGTCATTTCAAAACATTTCTTCAATTCCTTCTTTATGGATGCAATATAACTCTCATTGTTCCCTGTCATCAAAAGATCATATACATACACCACAAGATATACAACCTTTTTTCCAACTTTCTTAATAAACATAGTTACATCATCAAGATCAAAATGTTTTAAGTTAAGTTTCAGAAGATGCTCAGTTAATTTCTCATACCAGGATCACGGTGTTTGATTAAGGCCATACAAGGATTTTAAAAGCTTGTATACTTTGTATTCTTGGCCCTTCACAACAAATCCTTCTAGCTAGGACATAAAAACTTTGCCTGTTAGATATCCATTCAAAAAGGTAGTTTTTACATCCATTTGATTGACTTTCCAACCCTTCTGAGCTACTAAGGCAAAGAGTGTCCGGATGGTGGCCCATTTTGCTGTGGGAGAAAATTTTTCCTCATAATTGACCCCTTATTTTTGTGTAAAACATTTTTCCACAATCCTGGCTTTGTGCTTGTCAAGTGAGCCATCCGCTTTGTACTTGTTCTTGTAGACCCACTTGCATCCAATTGGTTTGGTTACCAATGGAGGATCAACCAGCTTCCAATTTCCATTCTTTATCAAGGCGTCATACTCTTTTTTCATTGCTTCATTCCATTCATCATGAGAATCAGATTCTTTGAAGGAAGTTGGTAAAATATTTTTAGACAAATTCAATTCAAAATTATAAGAAACATCCATATCAATAGGTGAATCAAAATCATCTACATCGCCTCCATTTTTCCTGGTGGAACTTCTTGTTCCTGTCTTTCCAACCTCATCGAGACAAACATTTTCCAGTGTCCTTGTCAGCCATTTTTGGGGACCCTTCTAAGATGGCCCAGGCTGCTCATTTTACTGAGTTGAGATTGAAACAAGGTTCAATCTCCCAATTCTGTGAATCACATCATTCAAAGTGTCATTTGTGGTTGGTTCTTCATGTGGGGGAGAGAGTGCTTTGGAAGATGATTCCACGGATTGATTCAGTATATGAATCCCCCCTTGATGATGTGGAATCTGATTATCAAATTCTTGAAAGGACTTTGCATGTGTGAATCTATACAAGCGATCAAGTTGTCGCTCAACAACATCGTCAGTCTTGGAAGATTATAGGAATATGAAATCTCTAGATACTAAAAACTTCTTATTGACTTCATCGTAGAGACGATATCCTTTGGAGCTATTGGAATACCCCAAGAAGATACATTTTCGACTTCTAGCACCAAGTTTATTTCTTTGTACCTTAGGTATCAAAGCATAACAAGTGGAACCAAGATCCTGAAATGATTTACCGAAGGAATGTGGCCATGCTACATTTCATAAGTAGTTTTATTTCTGATTGTATTAGAAGGACACGTATTCTTTATGTACACAACACATAGAAATGCATCAGACCAAAACATCAATTTTACATTCTTGAAAAACATCATGGAGCGAACCATATTTAAAATTGTCTTGTTCATTATTTCAACTACACTATTATGTTGGGAATTATGGAGAACGGTTGTTTGATGTTTGATCCTATGTTGGCGAAGATAGTTTTCAAATTTGTTTGAAGTGTATTCTTTTCCATTATCAGTGCGCAAAGAGCCAATATGATTTTGTGCATCATTTTCCATGCATGAAAATTCTTGAATGTTTGAAAATCATCAGATTTGTTCTTCAATAAGTAAACCCAACACATTCTGGTGTAATCATCAATAAATGTCATCATATATTTATTTCCATTTGCAGAAGCAACAAGCATGGGGCCACATAAATCTAAATGAATAGTTTTCTATGTGCTATGGAATGTGAATCATGAAAAGAATGTTTTATATGCTTTCCTAGAATACAAAAATCACATTGCTTAATTTTCCAAAGAATTGTAGGCAATCGAGTAACACCATTTTTCTTCAACAATCAAAGGTTGTCATAGTTTAAGTGTCCAAATATAGCATGCCATAAAATAATTGATGGGAATGTACCTTCATCATAATGAGAACTGAATGCAAAGTTGTGTGCATGAGAAGAGGTACCTTGTAACTTTAGAAGTCTTCCTTCTTCTATTCCTCTCATGAAAAGTGAGAGATCTTATGTTTTTCTGACCTCAAACTTGCCATCAAACATGTGAATGGAGTTTCCTTGCTGGCGGATGTGGACCAAGGACAACAAGTTTCTCCTCAACTCAGGGAGGTATAGATCCTCATGTAGAAGATGGTTTGGAAGACCATGCAACTTAAGCCTAATTGTGCCAAGCCCTGATGGCTTGAGTTTAGATTTGTCTGCAAATTATACTACTCCATCAACCTTGTCAGTAAATTCTTCAAAAAAATATTTTCTAAAATTCATGTGACATGTTTCTCATGAATCTAGCAACTAATCATTTCTCCAAGAAGTAAGTGAAGCATCAAACAAGTCTTAAGTTACTCCAATGTTACAATGTGATACAACATAATGAGCAGATTCAAGTGCTTTACCTTTGTCTCTGTCATGAGTTTTACTTTTATCTTGATTTATTTGTTTCTCAATTCTGTCCCAAGCCAGCTTGCATGTAGATGCATCATGCCAATATTTATTGCAGCGTATGCAATGAAGATCATAATTTTCACTTTGAGCTTGTCTGCGCCCCCCCCTTCCTCTGAAATTTATTCTTCCTCCTCCTCTAGAAGAATCTTGAGAATGATTCTTCTTTGTATGTGTGAAACATACAGCTTCTTCAGAAGATAGAGGGGTTGTCTTCTTTCCAAAATCCTTCTCTCTTTTTGCAAACTTTTTCTCAAGGGAATCAAAGGTGATATTCATGAGGTTTCCACTTGCTTGCAATGACTCAAGGTAGTATGAGTAAGTGGGATACAATGCCTTAACATAATTTATGAGAGGTATGTCAACTTCTACACCAGCATTTTTAATGTCATGCATGATATATCTTACTTCTATTTCTAAATCAAGAGGGTCATCATTTTTCAATTCAAGGCTGAATAACTTAATCATTAATTGAATAATTTCAAGTTCTAAATGTGAATCATAAAGTTCTTTTAATTTCCTCGAGTCTTCATAGGCATTTGAAAATGGTGTAATATGGCGACTCACCTCTTCATTTACAGAAGTTGCAATCAAGGCATAGGCCGTGCAATTCTTGTTTTCCCAAATGGAAATCTCCTTATCTGAGGTGGGCTTTGTCAGTGGATTGTCTCCTTCTTCTTCACAAATTCCTCTCCGAAACTCATTAAAAATGAGTGTGTGCTTGATTTTCCGAGACCACTCAAGATAGTTCCCCTTTCCAGAGAGAAATACTCCCAAAATAGATATGAGGGAATGCATTGTAAATATGTACTGTAAAAAAAATGTAGTTTGCTGGAAAAAGACTCAATTCTGGTAAAAAAAAAATTGTAAGAAAAGTAATTTTTTTTGCATAGGTTTTACTAGGGGAAGTCATACCTAGGGAGGCTTAAACCTGGGGGAGGTGGGACCTCAGGAAGGTAGGACCTTGGGAGGTCATACCTGGGGAGGTTGAATAGGGGGAGGTGAGGGTGGACGAAGGGTGGACGAAGGGCGAAGGAGGGGAGCGGGGGGAGAGGGGAGGAAGGGAGAGTGAGAGGTAGGAGGGAGGGGAGCCCACAGAGAGGAGCAAAGGAAGGGAGAGCGAGAGGTTGGAGGATGGGAGTGGGTGAGAGCGGAGGAAGGGAGGAAGGGAGAGCGGGGGACAACAGAGGAGGCAGCCGGCAAGGGGGTTGTGCGTTGTTTTACTGCATGGAGGAGCCTGTGAGGATTAGTTGGAGAGAGAGATTCGACGAGGGTTGTTATGATCTCGTAGGAGCTGTGATAGGTAGCAGCGACGAGAGCATCAGCGGGTGCTGCAGAGATGCGAGAGGTAGGTACGGTGAGCAGCGAGAGCCGAAACAATTTTGAATGTAGGGGAGAGTTGTTGGAATGCAGGCTAGGAGGGCCGAAAAACAAACTTTGAACGCAGCAAAAAAAAAAACTTTCAAATAGTTTTGAATGCAGCAAAAAAATGCACAATATTTGCAGGAATATGACAGAGGTGGTAGTCTGCAAAAAATGAAAAATAGAGACAATTTTTCATAATGGAGGGGGTTACAAAGGAAGGGAGGCCAGAAAAAGAGTTGGCTTTGATACCATGTCAAGTCAGGAGTTAACTCCACAAATGAACCATGAAATTTGATTGAGGGTGCTCCTAAATATATACATGGATGTGAGACTGTTGGGATTCATTTCCCAACGTCTCTTAGACTTACTTATTTCCTATTTTACACTAATATACAATTTCGCCCAATCCCTTAGGATTGGGTGTCAAAAATTGTATATGTTCAGTCTTAGAATGAAATGGTGTGTTCTTTGCAAGATGAATGACATTCTGGTTGTCACTGTATAACCTACCAATCTCATGCTTCTTTCCTAATTCATCCATAAACCTTTGTAACCAAATCATTTCTTTACTAGCCTATGTAGAAACAACATACTCTTCTTTTGTTGTTTAAAGTGCATCAATCCTTTTCATTTTAGAAACCCAACTTATTGTTGTTCCACCTATAGTAAAAATATACCCTATGGTGTTCCTCCTGTTACCTCTATCACGTGCCATATTTGAATCGATATATCTTTGTAGAACAATGTTTGAAACTCCAAAAAATAATTGTTGATTAGTAATACCTCTCAAATACCTGAGAATCCACTTCACTGACATCCAATGCCATTTTCCTGGATTGTTCATATACCTACCCACAAATCCCACTGTATGTGCAATATCAGGCCTTGTGCACACCATTACATACATTAATATTCCAACTGTTGATGCGTATGGAACTTTAGACATATAATATATCTCTTCCCGAGTCTTGGGACACATCTCCTTCCTTAGTTTGAAATGGCTAGCCAAAGGTGTACTAACTAGTTTTTCATTTTGTACATTAAATCTTTCCAACACATTTTCTATGTACTCACTTTGAAAATGTTAATTTGTGATTTTTGCTTTATATATTTATTCTCATACCAAGGATTTTCTTTGCAACACCCAAATCCTTCATTTCAAATGAATTGGCCTATTTATTTTAAGCACATTTATTTCTTGCAACAAGCATATCATCTACATACAATAAGAAATATAGATTCCATCATTTGTTTTCTTAAGATAAACACAATGGTTAGAATGACATCTATTATAACCTTGTTCTGACACAACCTTTTCAAATTTTAGATACCACTGCCTTGGAGCTTGTTTTAAGCCATACTATCTCTTCTGCAACTTACATACTAATTTTTTTCCTTCCCTTTGATCTCATACCCTTGTGGCTATATAAATATATTCCTCTAAATCCCCATGGAGAAAGGTTGTCTTTACATTTAATTGTTCAAGATGAAAATATTTTGTTGCAACTAGACTTAAAATAGTTCTAATTGAAGTAATTTTAACAACATGAGAAAACATTTCATCAAATTATATACCTTACTTTTGTGTAAACCCATTCACAACAAGTCTAGCCTTACATCTCTTTTTTCCTCCATTTTCTTCCTTAAACTTGTAAACCCATATATTCTACAATTTTGTTTTACGTGTAGGCAACCTGAATATGTCCCAAATATGGTTATGTACTAAGGAGCCCATCTATTCTTTCATGGCTTGTTCCCACTTCTTTCTAGTTTCTACTTGCATTAATTCTTCATATCCTTTGGGTTCACCAAAATCATTCAAAAATACATAATATAATGAATGAGAGTGTCAATTCAGGGGTCTACTTAACCCGATAAATCTTATAACAACACTTACAAGAGTTTGAGGTGCACATTGTTGTTCTTATTGTTGTTGTTGCTACTATTGATGGTTTTCTAGCATCTTTGACTTTTCTTTTTATATGATCTCATTAAGCATTGTGTATTTTGTGTTTTCCTTTTCTTATTTATTTCTCTACAATTGATCTATGTATAAGACCCTTTCATTCAATACCACATCTGCTCCTAATGATTTTATTGTTTTTATAATCATATAAGTGATAACCAAAATCATTAATACCATATCAAATACAAGTACACTTCTTTTATTTTTCCTCAATATTTGTTCTATTTTCTTTATTAATGTGGAAAAATTATTCACAACCAAAGGTATTTAGAAATGAGTATTTTACCTTCTTAACTTCCCATTCCTCCTCTAGAGCACCACCATCCAAGGAACTTGAAGGCCCTCTATTTATTAGGAAAACATCAATATCTACAACATCTGCCCAAAATTGTAAGGGAAATCATGCATGCAATCTCATACACCTTGCACGCTCCATGATAGTCCTATTCATCATTTATGAAACACCATTTTACTATGGTGTTCTTGAAACTATCTTCTCTATACAAATTCTATGGTATGAACAATAATTATCAAACTCCTTACTGCAGTATTCACGTCCATTATCTGGTCTGAGACACTTCAACTTCTTTCCTGTATCATTCTCAACCAAATCTTTCCATTTCTTAAAAGTATCAAAGACATCATATTTATTTCAAATACAATAAACCCAAATTTTCCTAGTTATATCATCAATAAAAGTAACATAATAATGAGAGCCACCGAGAGATGATACTTGATTCGGTCCCCATAAATATGTATGTACAAGCTCTAATTTTTCACTCTTATTTTCTTTCGCAACTCTCAGAAATATGACTCTCTTTCATTTTCCATAAACACAATTCTCATAGAAATCCAAATAAACATGATTCAAACCTGGAAACAAATTTCTTGAGTGAAGAATTTGCATCCCCTTCTCACTCATGTGCGCAAGCCTATATGCCACAATGTTGTATCCTCCCCTATGGAGGTTAAAGCGTTAGAAAAATCATAAATACAATGTACCAACTTTCTCTTTGTTTTCTATTATCAGGGCTCCTTTAGTGACCTTCCAAGTTTTGTCTATAAATTTAGTTACATAACCTTCACTTCCCAACTGCCCTATTGAAATTATATTTTTGTATAGATCTAGAAAATTCCTTACCTCCTTTAACCTACATTGGTTTCGATTCTATTGTTCCATGAGCACCTTACCCCTTCCAATAATTTTAGGGTGTTTATCATCACCTAGACGAACCTATCCAAAATCTCCTTGAACCTAGTCATGAAAATGTTTCCTATGGGGTGTGGCATAGAATGAATCCCCTGAATCCAGCACCTAGACATCAGTAATATTTTCTAATGAAAGAATCAAAGCATCTTGCAACACATCACTTGTTACATTCTCTTCTTGATTGTTGTCTTGTTGTCCATCTCCTTCTTTTCCCTTCTGATACATACAGTCTTTGTTTAGGTGTCCTTTCTTCTCATATTGCTAGCACACTATCCTCAATCTAGATTTATATATGCCTTTACTTACTATGACATTTTGAGCTATTTTCTCTCTCTATTTTTCTTCCCCTATTCTTTGCAATCAAATCATTATCAGATGTCTCTCCTGATCTTTTTTATCACATTTCCTCGCTAAGGATAACACCAATAACATCATAAAAATTTAAAGTACTAGAATTAGAGATATAGTTATTGATAGCCATGACTAATCCATTTCAACTTTCTAGCAATGAGCACATAAACAACAAATCCTTAACTTCATCGTCAAAATTTACCCCTACAGAACTTAACTGATTGGTAACCATGTTAAATTCATCTAAATGATTAACAACAAATCCACCTTTTGAAATATTCATATTAAATAAATGCTTCATAATAAATACCTTGTTTGAGGTCAACGGTTTTTCATATAGTTTGGATAATATTAGACCTTTCATTGTCATTTCCTTTGAAATGGTGAAGATCACCAACATTTCCAGGCATAACCATATTGTTCCTAGTGCCTTTCTGCTAAGAATCTCCCATTCTTTGTTCATCATACTCATTGGATTCTTTGCCTTTCCACTCCATGGTAGGTAAAGATATTTTTAATACAAATATTCCTCCATTTTCATATTCTATAGCTGGTCGTTTTGGCCATGAATTTCTTGACCCTAAACCTGCCATCTTCTGCCATTACTCCCACTTGAACTAGGAACCTTCTTTCATATGATTTTATTAGCCAAATAGAACTTTGACTTTGATACCAATTGCTAGGCATTAAATAACAAAGAAATGGAACACAATAAATCATTAAATAAGAGAGACACATATATGTGGTTCACCCAATTTGGGCTACATCCATGGAGAAACAACCAATCCTTTCTTTTATATTATCCACCAAATTGAAGGGATACAACCTACAACACATTCGTTGCAACTTCATATTCTCTGTCACATAGTATCCTCTTTTTTTCTCACATAGAATAATAGACATATATAATACAATTCCCTCATATAAACTGAGGGTTTCCTTATAAGGAAAAAAATCCTTAATTATCATAACATCTATAGTCACATATTTCATCGAATGAATGGTCCAATTGACTGCAAAATTACAATATTCTACAAGGAAATTTTCTCAAAAAAAATTCTTTCGGTAATGCTACCCCTAAAACCCTACCATGAAGGGCTTAAAAGAATGCTTCCACTCCCGCTAGACCCCCTTGCAACAATAGTGGGGATGCAAGCCCCCCACACCATGCCATCAGGGTCTAGGATCCAAACGTGGTTGAAACAAGACCTCTGAATCAGGAATATAATTAGGCTCCACACCCAACAAGGTTTTGGGACACGTTGGAGGAGCGGTCCACGAAGGATCCACGTAACCTTGAAAATTTTGAAAGGGGGATTAAGAGGAAATAGTCAGGATTTTATTCCCGGGGTGATGTGGCCACATAGGAGCCAATGTGCCATGTATGTTATATATATGTATGTAAAATGGGGTGTGGTCAATCCGTATGTGCATATTCGACCACCGCCAAAAGGTATAACATGACACTGAACATGAACAAGTCAGTAGCTACCATGTGGACAATGAATTGGGTAGCTACATGGGTGCCACATGGGGACCATGTGGGTGACACGTGGTAGATCAAATGACATGGAAAGACCTGATAGGTCAGTCTTTAATTAGCTATATATTTTGATTTGGTAGTTGGATTGAAGAAAATGTTATATTGTTGGAAAAGCTTTGACAAGATGAATGCAACGATTTTATTCATTTTAATTTTTTAAGAAAGTGAACATTAGGGGAATTTTGAGGTCTAAAATGGGCCTCCTAAGGAAATAATAAAATAATAGCTAAACCAATAAAATAATATCTATGATTTGAAATTCACATTTTGCACCAAAATCCATGTAACCATGGTTAAATTCAATTAAAAAATTGTACCAAAATAAAATTAATAAAAAAATTGTATTGATGTGACTATACATAAGAATGATTTTTTCAAGAAAAATTCATTATCATTGAACAACAAATGCATTTGTCCTTTGTACTTGAATAACTTAAAATAAAATATAAATATAAATTCATAAATTCTTAATTATATAATATATTATTAATTAAACTTTATATTATTTTAATTATATAATAACATGTAATTAATATACTATATAAAAATAATATAATATAATATAATATATGTAATATATTGTTTTATGTATGAATTTTATATTACATATTGATTTGATGAAATAATGTCATATAAAAAGAAATATAATATATATTCTATAATATTTAGATTATTTTTCATAATGTTATATATACCAATATATAATATTAATAAAATTATAATGAAATGAATTGAGTTGTATTTAAAATTTAAAAAAAAAAAAAAAAAGTATTGAAATAAATTTAATTTATATTTATAAGTATAATATAAGATTTATATACATTGAAATTTAGATTTTTTTGCCTCAAACTATGTTGAACCTAATATGCCTTTTTTCAACATACAAAACTAATATATTTTTTTCAGCATACAAAACTAAAATGCTTTTTTGCTTTAACTTTAACATGTTTGTATTGCTATTAATATTATAATAATATTATTTATAGATTTGATTTATCATAAAATTACAAGGTTACATTTTTATTTATTTTTATTTCATATGTATAATATATATGTATAGATATTAAATTATAATTAATTTGAAATTGTAATATTAAATAAAATGAGATGAATATATAATTTAAAAATGAATTTATGAAAATTTACAAATATTATATTTATTTAAAAGTGTGTAAATGCATGAAGATTGTGTAGGGATATGCATTGTTTCTTTCAAAAAATATGAAACGACAATAATAATATTTTATTCAAAAAGTGTGAAATGAAATTTATTATGAGTACTCTATTTTATGACTTTAAAAGTACTTAGAGCACTATCATGGTTAGCCATGAGTTTTTATCCACCATTGAGAATGTGACAAGTAAGTACTTTTAACTCAAACAATGCCACCTCAAACATTAGGGATGATGTCATTCCCTAAAATATGATTGGTTCTCATAAAGAGAATGTTGATTGTACATTTTCCTTAGGAGGCCCATTTTAGACCTCAAAATTCCCTGATGAAATATCAACAAATTTAGACCCCATTTCCATACCCGGCCATTGGAGGTCGAGTCATCAGAATAGTTGCCTCCTTCTACCCTTATTGGGGGCTAGGGATAGTAGGGGGTGTGTTATAGAGGCCATCCTCCACTTTGAGAATACCTTCAACTATTGGGAGAAGAAATTCCATATGCCTGCTAGAGGAGATGAAAGAAACTACCCTACAACATGAAGATCAAGGAATGTCATCCCCCCAACATGTTATAGGCCACACTAAAAAAAACTCCTTATATAAAATAATCATTCATAAACTTGAGACCCAATGGATTATAGTCATATTTAATCCTTCTTTGTTTTTAAGACTTCGAGAACATCAAATCCAAGAGGAAGAGTCAACATAGTGGCAGGGAATTGAGACAAATGCAGGCTTTTATCCAGAAGGGACAACCACCTCCAGCACAACATGGGATGTTAAACAAGTCATCATGGAAACGAATGAGGAAAAGTAGTGAGGGGAGAAAGAATAGGTTGTTGAAAGGATGTGCAACAATTTCAATAAGGGTGTATGACAGGTCTCCCAAATAGGTAAAACATAAGGCCCATCTAACCCTTCCTAGGCACATAAAGGTTGTATTAGACCTATCCTTCTACACTTAATAATGTTTTCTTAGCTTAAATAAGTTCTTAGGAAGGTTAGAGATATTTCTCATACTTTATGTGCTTAATGTGCTTATGATGAATGATATTGAGAATATTTTTCCTAGATAACGAGGATATCCTATCATAGAGATTTATGGGACCTATCTCCTGCTTTAGGAAGATGAAACTCGGCTTGATTGGAGCACTGATTAATCCTCCCTATAGTTGTGAGGTCACTCAGGGAGCATGATACTCTTTTTTATGAGTTTTGGAGGGAAAAAATATTCCTTTCATGGAGGCTTCCCCTCACTCATATTGTATAAATAGAGGAATCGAGTAGCCCATTAGGAGTCGACAAAAGGTATGAAAAGCTAGAGGGTAATCAAAGTTAGTAGAGGCATTAGCTTAAAAGTTTAAATTCTGCAAATTTTCATGTACAAACAATTTTTCTAATTAATGAAAGGCATATTTGGTTCTTAGACTATTTTTCCTTCAAGTTCTGAGCTTCCTTGGGTTAGGGCCCACCCCGGGCGCTCAAGACCCCTAATTTATTATTATCTTTGATGCTTTTTTTCATAGATTTATTTCTGCAAATTCATTTCTGAATATTAGTTTATGCAAAGTTAATTAGTTAGCTTGTTTACAATATTTTCTTGCATAATACTTTGAAGCACTAGATGGTAGTCTTGGAAATGATTATTTTGTTTAGGTAGCACCCATTTTGATGCCTTAATTTCACTTCAATTTTTTTATCTTTATTTGATGTTCATCATTTACGTGTGTTGTAACTATATAGTTTCCAATTTTGCAAAGCTATAGGAGACTCTATATTCACCCTTTCACTGAACAAATCCTTTTTTCATTGACATGAATACATGGAAATTCATGCTTTATTGTTTCCTAGCTTCCCCTTAGCTCATTTTCCTTCAACCCGCATTCTTAGTGTATTTTACCGTTCACTAGTTTATCTCTTGTAGGAATTTGCATTTTGCATCCAAAACTCATCCAAACTTGCATCCAACTCATGTTCCACCTCCCTTCAGATGTTAAAATGTCCCTAGAACCTTGAAAATAGAATTTATAAGCCAAGAGACTAGGTAGATCCTTTGACCTAGTTGTTGTAGAGATTTTCTTTTTCTTGCAAAATTAGGGTTTGATGTTTACACACTTTATTTAATTTGTGGGTTCGTTTTCTTTTCAAACTATAACATATGTCAATTTCACGATAGTTAAAGATGGTTTGCTTCATTTTCATGAAGATAGCATAGATTTTCTTTTTTCCTTCCACTTCCTGCAATTCTGAATTTCACCTATAGCATATGACAATGAGTATGGTCTCTAAGTAACTAGATCTCATCTCAATGTTTTCATAAAAGTAAGAAAGGGAAAAATACAAGTAGATGTTGCACACATAGTGTCGACCCCTATTAAGTTTATACGAACCTTGGGTTGAAAATTAAAGTTGAGACCTTTTGGGAGTTGCAGTATTCTTGTTACAATACTAAGGACCATTAACATATTTCTGACCAAAACCCCAGGGCCATTTTTAACCTTGATCTATAATACATGAGGAAGTTATAACTTAGAAAATTCATAAAAATTTGATGAAGGAAACATCACAACCTTTCATTGCATTGAAATCCAATATCATACCAATGCAACCACGATTTATGACACTAAGTTTCATCGCAAATATATTTGCAATGTGAAACTTGGAAAAAGCACTCAGTTGATGTAAAACATAGTCGCATCCTTGAGAATAATTGTTGTTGAACACAATTAATGGGCATTTAATACACTTCCCACAATGAAATTGTTATATATACCCCTCCCTATTTCAGTTTCACCATGATATATTGTGCAAGTATCCCTTGGATAAATGTGTTGCGTTGATCAGTAACACATATTTTTCACCCGAGTTCACATCGTGCTTCTTGTAGTTGCAACACCTATGCTTCACCACACCATGTTTGATGTCAATATCATTCATCCTCTTCTCGTATTTGTTTTTTTTAGTATTGTAAGTGTTACCCTAATCATGGAATAATTATTCATTTATCGAACCCCTCACTTCCCAACTTATATATATATATATATATATATATATATATATATATATATATATATATATATATATATATATATATATATATATATATATATATATAGTGGATCCCTTATTCCAACACCTAGTCATTTTCTCATTACAATTTTCCATCACACTATGGTTTCACATTGCATTGTTTCCTTACTGGATTGCATAACCCTTATAATTTTCATTTAGTGCACATCACACTTTGATATATGAAGTGGCACCCCTCTTAGTGCAAACTTAACCCTATTCTCATTTCATTGCATCACATATTTTTTGAGTAATCAAGGTTTTAGTGTTGCACTATAGTATATCCCCTTCGCATAACATGTGATGAAGTTATGTAATGCACATCACTCAAGAAATATTTATAGTGTAAATACATTGATTTGTATAATGACAAAACCCAATTTCATAGTATATTTTTTTTCCTTGCACCACAACACATCTCTCGGGCTCGTAATACATTTATCTTTTGCATTGCACCCCAATTTAAGTTTATCTTTCTAAGTTACTTATTCTAATGAATATATTTGATATTATAGTCTTGGTTTATTTGCAATATTTCAACATATCATCGTTTGAAGATATTTCTCCTCCCAAGAGAAGACCTAGGAAAGAACCTATGGAGGAACAATTTGAGGAAATTTATATCACAAATGTGCCTACCTATGTTGATACCAGGTGTTATATTGATAAGTCAATTTCTTTGGAGTGGTCATAAATCTACCATTTTTCATGACGAAAGAATATCTGAATGGGCAGGAAGACACAGGGGAGTACCAAAATGCCAAGAATTCATGGCGGCATAAAATGGCTTCTCATATGATGGTATTTCCATGGAGTGAGACCATAGAATGAGTAGTTAAGTGTATCTATATAGGAGATATGATTATCAGAGATAGTCAGGGAAATGAAGTTATTGCATTTACATACCCCTGGATAGTTTAGTATTACAAGTTTCCAAAACATCATATTGCATTCTTATTGGCTTGGTAAAAAATGTTTAATTTGAATAGAAATGACATCCTAAGAAGTTGGTGGCAAGACCCCAATAATTTTATCAATAAGCAAGACAAGATATATAAAACGAAGTCACTTAGGAGAGCATATTAGAGGGTCACAATTATATGTTGCAAGTTGTATGGAAAAGAAACAACGTAAGTCTTCAAGGAAATATGGGTTCCACTAATGTACACATGCCCTCATGATGGGGTCATTTTTAACTGGGATGAGATTATTATTGTATCTATCCAATCCAATGTGATAGATGATAAGAGTATAGCAAAGGGGAAGCGACCTGAATTTTACATGGACTTTTATATGCTTGATTGCATATGTGCTAGATGTGAGTTTGAGATGATGGGGTGGATATGGACTCTAACTCCAAGCATCCAACCCATGAATATTTACTACAGAGAGTTGTGGGAGATCTAATCTATGAAATCATATATAAAGATAGTTGAAGGCCTCATTTCACCACTCTTCCATATCTTATTTGATCATGATTCACCATAGATTATTTATTGTGCTAAGGAAGAAGTTTAATTTTTTTTTAAATGGTTCAACCCATTAGATTCAACATATATCATATTATTTGGCTCATGGAAACCACCATACCATCTCCCATTGTTTGTAACTGATAATATAGTTTTACAAGAAATTGCATATCAGGTGACCATGGTGTCACTGGCATGCTAGAATGATTAAAGAAGACACCATGGCCTATACATCCCTCTTATGTAGGTATGTACAAAGTAAATAACTATAAAGAAGCACACACAAAAGTTGTTGACTTGGACCATTTTAAATTTGGAGAAATGGACTTCCCCATGTATGACCCAAGGGGTGTAGTCTTAACACATTGTTCCAAATGTTAGTGCAAGTGGTATTGTTGCAAATAAACAAATACGAAGAAAGAATTAAAATTTTTAGCAATGATATATAAGCCTTGGGAATAATAAATGATTTCAATCCTTGAACAAAATATTCTTCCAAAGGAAAGAATTCTAAACACAAGAAAACCACATTGAAAAGGGAAACAAAAAAGGAAGTTGAAAAGAAAGAAAAGGAGTAGAAATTAAAATAAGATCTTAGGTTAAAGAAGGAGAAAGAGAAAAGAGAAATGGGGGCGGAAGAAAAAATGGCAAAGGTAGAAAGATAAAGACTACAAAATGAGGAGCAAGAAATAAAATAGGAAGAAGAAAATAAAAGGCAACAAGAAGAATGCCTTGAAAGAGAACGGTTGGAAAAATAAGCCCAAGAGGAAGCAAGGTTGAAAGAACACCTGGAACATGAAGCCCAAAATGCAGGATATCATGGTTTTCCTTGCATGGACATTGAATTGAAAACATCTGATTCCACACCATTAGTAGGCGGCCATTTTCCAATTGGTGAAATGGGAATCACTTTAAGTGATGACAATAAAGTTATGAACTTGGAAAAATTCCACTTTGAGAGGGACACAAAATAGTTTGTCTAGGAGAGGAGGAAGTTGGGCCTATTAACCAACAAATCCAATCTTAGTCACGACATAAATAAATATATTTTCTAACATTTTAGATAATCCACTAGACATAGCCTCAGTCACTACCTTTTCCTTGGAAACAAAAACTAATATTGAGCATTTGATGGAAAAGGTAAAATATCAAGGTAAGAACTTGAAGAAATCCCACTACGAAATCAAAAGGATGCAGAAATAAAACTAGAATTTATTATCTTCAAGCTCTTACGATAAGGATTATCAGAGTGCAACATTGGAGATAAATAAATCATTGAAATATATCATGAATCAAGTATACTAAGAACTCGTGAAACTCCAAAAGAAAGTTCTCATTTCAATTCAAAATGAAATTAAAGGAAAAGTTTTGCAACTCTAAGACACCTTATTAGCCATCGACATAATGCATGCATGCAGTATGGAACACCCTGATTTACCAAATGTATTACCGAGAAAATATGAGCTCAGTCGAGAAAGAGATAAGGATGCAATCATACTCACCATCCGAGCATAAGAAAAAGCTCGAAAAGGATGTGATAAGAACTATGAACACCTATTGACAACATCACATTATGATGAAGAGATTAGTAAAAACTCATGGGTTGGTCTCCATCGAAGCCTGAGTAGATGTGATACATGATCAATATATTGAATGTGAAATATAGGAAATTATTCTTACACGACAACTAGCATTTGCAGAAAAGGATATAAATACGACAAAGAAGCATTGGAACAACATTTGATAAAGGTTTCTAAGCTTCATACCATGTTCACTTCATTATTTCACTAGATCCAAGTTGACTTGAGACAATAGTACCAAATAAATGTAAATACAAATTCAAAAATGAAGGATTAATTAATATATCTATTTTAGTAGATTATAAGGCTTGGAACACTCATGTGACCCAAGAGTTACAAGTCCAAGTGCAAGCCTTACCAATTTTAGGTTTGGGCCCAAGTTAGATGCTTATTTTATTCAAAAAGTTATTTTGGAGTTTTGATGTAATTATGTAAAAGTAAAACAAAATTAGAAAATAAATAATTATAAATTAAAAATGAGGGTAGGTGAAAATTCATGGAAATTGAAGAGTCCCCTCACTTTTGTATAAACATAACCCTCTAGTAAGGAGGAAGGGATCATAGTTTTGGGTGTTTGGAGAACATTTCAGGAGGAAGGGATCATAGTTTTGGGTGTTTGGAAAACATTTCAGAGAGAGAAACTTGTCACCTTGAGGACTAGTTTTTAGCTTTATGCACTCCCACTATTCGGATTTCTTAAGACAATCTATGATTTGGCATTAAAAGTTTAGCGATAGTATTTAGAATTTTGGATGGCCATGGCAAGGACTTTGTTATCATGTGTTATGACTATTGTAATACATTTACTTATTGTCATTCATTAATATATGATGGTTGTATATTTGTGGTAAGCTAATGAACTTTTTTATTAGTTGTAAACTATTATCATTCTAAGAATTTCTTGTTGATTTTTACATATGTTCATGTTGGTTGTTGATTGTACACAGTTTCGCAATTAATAACTAGTATACTTTAGTTTTCATGTATCTTAATTATGTTGAGAAATCGGGAGGCTTGTTATTTAAGGTGATTTATCTTTCTTTGATAATTGTTTGCGAAACTTTTTGGCTTCTTTTTAATCTTTATTATGTTATTTTCATCAAGCACTTACCAAAAGTATAAACTCGAAGATCACAAGAAAACAACTCGAAGATCACAAGAAAACAAAGAACACAATATATAGGCTGCAAGCTAGGGCAAAACCCCTCCAAGGGGAAAACACAAAAAATTGTCTTCTTATAGAATTAGATCAAAGTGAGATAACCAAAACCCATGACCATAGACAAACTCCAACCTTCTAGATGTCAAGTCAAACCCTTCCTTCTACACAAAAGAAAACATCAATAGCAAGAGACCAACAACAAATCTTCAACAAGAGATGTTGTTACACCAATTTTTGGTCATCTAACCTGTTACTATTAGATGGACTAAAGTACACTATGTAAGACCAATTTTACCATAGTAAAATTGTTTTCACTATGAGAAATAATTTAATAACCCATAGTTTATTAAATTATTTCTGGTCTAAACAAGAAACCCCATTAGGAATAATTAAATAAATCCTTATTTGTTTGATTTTCCTCTAGGGATAATTATCTAAACCATTGTTTAATTAATATCCCTGGTCATATTTAACCCAAACATCAAAATTAATTAGATAAATCATTATTTATTTTATTATTTTCTAAGAGTAATTATTTAATAATATTCCTTGTTAAATTTGACTAAATCATTTATAAATAATTGAATAAATCATTATTTATTTAATTATTACTTAACCTTATCCTTGAAATTATAAATAAATCATTTATTTATTTATTATTTTTAAATAAAGGGATTTAACCAATTCTAAATTCCTTTTCTCTCTACCAAAAATTAATAAAATATTCCAAGAAAATTGGATCTAGATTTGGTTAATAATATTTTAATTATGCACCAATATCTAGACTAACTCGATATTTTGTTATAAATAGAAGGGTTTTCCATTCATTCACTACCTTTTGTCACATTTTGATCACCTTTTGATCTATGCTTTTGGTCTGACTTTGATCCTCCATCATTGTCATATTTTTTCTACTTTTGCTTGTGAGCTCCCTTTGAGTTCTATTTTGTCTGGGTTTTCTGCACCATCAAGAGAGAGATCTTGGATCTGAAATGTTAAAGACATACAAGAACCCGTCCCATTGAGGGGGACTGGTAACATATTTCTGTGTTCCCTTCCCAGGTGTCATAATACAAAAAATTATTTATAAATTATTGTCTTGTCTATTGGATGTATGGAGCAACTCTTGTTTATTTTTGTTGTTTAATGTCTTTAACTGCATAGATCTGGATTTTTATAGCATTTATTCTGATCACCTACTATAGATCTAAGGAAATTGAAAACCACATTTGATGTTAGGGTTGTTTGTTATGCACAACTAAAGTGATATTTTTTCGTACGCTTGCGATTATAATTGACACTAACAACTGGAAATTCCACAAGGGTTTTTAATTACGACCGTTGTCGCTTTTCCGATCCCTGCATGACTAGTTGCTTCAACCACTAGAATTTTTCTTCAACTTATTATTTTGCATTCCTTGATGTTTTTTTTAACCTTTTTTAACCCTAAAACAATAAAAATTCTAACTTCCGTGTGTTTCTAGACCATTTGCGCAGGTAACAGGTATCAGCTGCGACAGAGACGACACTTCTTTTTGAAACCTGCCCCCGAGACAACCGGAAGTGCAGGTCGCACTTTTTGGCCCAAGCCCTGCAACCTCAACTCTCAAGTAGCGGATAACTGCCCAAAATTTGCGACCTCAGCAGAAATCAGGTCAGAACCTGCGACCTGTAATTTTTTGCGGGATTTTTTCTGAAATTTTTAGGGTTTTCTGAGGGCACTGTTCAGGGTTGTCTGACCTCCGTCTTTACCCGTCTTGGACCTGTACTTGCTTAGTTTTACTCGTCGAAGAGGAACCAAGCCCCTTAGGGCTTCAGTGTGCTTCCACCTTTTTAGGAGGAATTTAGCTGAAGCAGGTCCTTTGAGATTTCAGTGTTTTTCAGCCATTTTTTCAAATCTAAACCTATCTTTTCAGATCCATTCCAGATCATTTATTTGTCCATCCAAAGCACCTCTTTTCAGTTTTGTTTGGTCCTCCCTTTAGGGTCCCCTACGTTTTCCTTTAGGTTGTATCCTTTCGCCACCTATTTTTTAGCATTTTCCCCAGGATTCTTGTTGTTTTCTGCACCTCTTTTCAGCAGATCTGACCTTTAGATCCCTGTCCCTCTTGACCTTAGATCCATTGGCCATATTGTGTGTTTTGAGTAGATTTCGCCCACCCTTAGAATAGTTGTTGGAAAGCCCTCCTTTTTGGGTTTAAATTTATGCACCTTTAGTTGTTTATTTTACTGTCACTTTCAGTTTCATTTACTGTCGCTTTCAGTTTTATTTACAGTTATAGAGCATCTTTTTTCTTTTTTCTATACACGTGTATGGGCTTAATTAAAATTAACACACGCACACCTAAAGCAAAGAGCGTCTGGTTTACACCGCCAGGCCAAGACATAAACATTGTAATTAATTAATCTGCACCTTCGTGCCCTTGTTTACCTCTCTTCCTTATTGGGTTCCATGTATCTTTTCCATCATTGCGCCCCCAAGGCGTTTATCCCAGAGACTCCAAGGCCTTCATCCCCAGTTTTTGTTAGGAAGACTTACTCTACCGCATAGGGTCCGAGTTACTCCTCCGCCAAGTCCCCATTTCGACTCTGATTCTGGTTCATCAGGTTCCCCTTCGATTTCTATACCTGGTTCTCCTCCACCTTTCACTTTCATCATGTCTGGTGCAGGACCTACCGCTGGTGGTGGCCTCGGCTCTACTACTGGAACTGCTACTAGTGGAGCCGCAACATGAACGATTCCGGCTACTCCCTTGCTTCCTTATATGGCAGGCCTAAGCCTTCCCAAGTTAAGCCAATTGATTAATGACCCTATACACCATGATCCAGGTTGGCTTGCTATGCCAAACAAGCTTCCTTCAAACATCCCTAAGTTTAAATGAAATGTTGGAGAGGATCCTACCAACCATGTTCCTTCTTTCCACGTGTGGTGTTCATCCAACTCTATCACTGATGACTTTGTCCGTCTTCGGTTATTCCAGCGTACGCTTACTAAAGAAGCTTCCAAGTGGTATGTCGACCAGGTCGCTGCCTCTCATGCCACTTTTGCGACTCTTGCAAAGGCATTTCTGTCCTACTTCCAACTTCCCCTTCGCTATGACACCGGTACCGAACTTTTGACTGTTTTCCGTCAAACTTCTGTAGCTCGCCACTCTGACCATGTTCAAGAATGGCGCAAAAGGAAGAGCTTATGTCAAGCCCCTGTTTTCGAAGACCATGTCTACATGGACTGGTTTCTCACATCCCTTTTGTCGTCTATTGGTAAAGATGTCGCGTCTCACTTTCCTCGGACTGAGGAATAAGCCCTCCAAGTTGCATTGAAATATGACTTGATCTACGCGAATCTGGTTATGTTTATATCATCTTACCTGATCTCCCTAGACCTGTTGGTGCCAATGCACTGGGGGCATCTCATGCCACCGACGGTATCTTTAGATCCCTTTCACATCTATACACTCATCCTCCTATGGGTTATGGTTTCCCTCAGGGAGGGGCCAGCTCCTCTAGCACTTTTCCTCCTCCCGGCAGCATGTATCCAAGACACGACATGCCTCACGCCTTTTCCCAACCGCATCTTCCGATGCTAGGGCCTGCTTTTGCCCAACCTATTTACCCCAACGTTGCTCAACCTCATTACTATCTGTATCCATAGCCAAGTGCTCCAGCTCCTCCAGCACAAGCACCTCAGCCTCCCATGCCTTCTCAAGCTCTGCAGTAGCAGCCACCCCCCCCCTCAGGGTCAAGTGTATGCGCAATAGAGTGCGACTAATCCTCCCACTTCCAAAACGAAGAGGAAAGGAAGCCATAACCAACCCGCTCTAGGTAATCCAGGAAACAATCCCCAAGGGAATATATCTAACACTACAACCCAACAACAGGGCGATCAGCCCAAGCAGAACATGCCTCTTCGCACGAATAAGCCTTGTTCTTGTTGCGATATCCATGGTCACTATACCCATGATTGTCCCCTTTTAGCTCAGATGCGTCAACTGTGGGAAGCTCAAGTAGCATCTCGAGGACAGCAAGCCTTTGCTTCGGTTCCTCTTGATGCTGCACCTACTCAATCGGTTGTGTTTACCAATCCTTTCCCCCAACAAGGATATGTGGCTTCCCAACCCCCTGGAGGTCAGGCGGCTGCTCAACCTCCCCCATCTGGTACCTCTGATTACTAGATCCTCATGATGAAATCTGACCAGGCCAATACTGCTGATATCAACCTTCAGACTCAGTCGCGCCAGTACACCAAGCCTCCCGCTCTGTGCGCAACCGAGCCCTAGTTGTCAGGTCCTACAAAGCCAATTTCGACACCCAATGGTCCTTTACATATCCCTCAGCCTAAGGCAGATGTACATACCAAGATCCCCAAAGGACTATTACGTCGAAACGCTTCTTCCGGTAAAGCCGCCCACACCTATAGTATAATAGATGAATTGGCGCAATCCCCTGCCGCCATGTCAACGCTAGAAGTCCTCCAGTCATTCCCTTCACAACGTAAAGCTCTACTAACTGCCATGGGTGCTATGGATCCTTCAGATGATCGTTTGATTGTCTTCGATGTTGACAAGTCAGAGCATCCACCCCTACCTGCATTCGTTGCCTTCCAAATACATGTCAAGATCTGGAATGCCAACGTCTCCCGATGTATCACTGACGAGGGGGCATCCACCTGTGTGATGTCCGCTTCTGTTTTGAAAAAGCTCAGATCGCCCGAGTTAGCCCCTTACACTATCACCCTTCGTGCGTGGGATGACCACTCTTCCTAGCCCCTTGGCACGTTTGGCAACTTTCCTATTACCCTTGCAGGCAACACTGTTTGCATTGACATTGAAGTCATTGATGCCCCCTTAGACTACAACATTCTATCGGGTCATAGCTACACTTATGCGATGTTTGTTGTCCCATCCGCGAGTCACCGTAAGATGTGCTTTCCTCACAACAGAAAGATCGTCACTATCGATCAACTGACATATTACGAACCAAAGTCTCAGACCTCTCCACAGTTCATTATTTCTTCGATGGCCAATAAACAAATAGTCGAACCTCCGACCAGTGTCTCACTCGGAGTCTATAAAGATTCCTCTTTGCTTGGTTCATTCCCTGGTCTCCCCCCTCTTATCCTTGACCCTAGCTTGTCGAATGTTTGCATGATGCAATCATCTCGGTCCGACCTCAAACGGTTTGATTCGACTAGTCAACATCCTAGCCCTTTGTAACCTACTCCTAGTACTTTGACTCAGCCTTCGAGACCTCCTCCTCAAGGCCCTTCATCTGTAGTTTGTGTCCCTAATCCTTTTTTTCCTCATGGAACGATTCCCCCTAGCCTTAACCATATGGGAGCTATTCCACCTGGCCATTACCCCTCCGGTCAGATACCGTTTCTTGCTCCCCCTTCTAGAGTATTTTCAGTACCTGTTATGGGTATCTTGACCCTTCCCAACATGACCCTAGGGATCCCAGTCTGGTACATTCATCCCCCAGCCAATACCCCGCCTAGTCAGCTCAAACCTTACACTGCTTGACACCAGTCCAACTGATAGCTATGACTCCTCCCTTCGCTTATGTGCCTCAACCACCTCAACAGGAATCTACTCTTGTTGTTAAAGCCTCGGGTGACGGGGGAAAAGCCTGCAAAAAAAGCACCTAAGGACAAGGCTGCCTAGACAACTTTTAACTCTTCCTAAGCCTCCAAAGCGTACACCTTTGTGCGCTTTGAAGTCTTGTCGATCCGTACCCACAATTGTCCCGAATTACCTCGTCTCAAACCCATGATCAACGAGCGTTTCTTGGTCGATATCCCGAAGTCCATGTCATTTGCAGTTGACCTAAGGGCCTCTGGAGCACCCTACCACCCACCAAATCAACCTTGTGCTTTGTGTGATTTCCATGGCCACTATACTCACCTCTGTCCCCACCTCGATGATTTGCACTCCTCCTTGGAAGTGGTTCGCCCATGAGGTCGGCGCAACGAATACGCACTCTCCATACTTATGCATAACCTGTTAAGCAAACACGAGGATTTCCACTCCACTCCCATTGACATACCCCCTCCCGATGTCGAGATGACGGAACCTTCGACCACTATCCTCTACCTTTTGTCATCATCTATGAGATCCACGGTGGAAGACCCCTTTAGGGCATCCCCTTCTATTTGCTTTGACCTCCCTTCGGTGATCACCTTGGGCTCAACATCGATAGATTCTTCATCTACTTATTCTTTTGTCACCCCTCGTGACGATAAGCATGTGAACCTCATTTCTCATGATGATGATTCAGGTAGCTTCGTTGCATCACGTGGTATTTCTTCCACCAATCACTCCATCTTCTATTGCGATGACGACATTATGGAAGCATTTACCACCCCTGACTTTATCTATCCCCCCTAACATCAAAACCATGCATTCGAACCACATACACCTTGTGGTCATTACATTGACACCCAATGTTTTGGTAAGGGAGCATCCATATTTGAGAGTCCAAGAGAAGCAATTCTCCTCAACCCTCCTAGTGCATCTGGTAGTGTCAACTCTAGTACCATTATTCTTCCTCATTTAGAAGAACCTATAGAGTTCCATATCACTTCATATCACTCTAGGGATGATCCACTTCATCATTCCTTCATCTTACATCAACAACCCAGTCCCTTAGACATTGTTGTGTGTTTTCTAGGTGAGCACCAGTTCATTATATCCAAATCCACTCTTTGGGATAGTGACACCATGTATGCGAACCCAAAAATTTAGTCCATTTGCTTCATATATTCAGTACCAAAAGAGATTGATAATCCTTCATTCCCTTTCTCGCACTGCATCTATCCATTCCTCCCACAGAAGATAACCATAACGTAAACAAATGGTGAACCACATCATAAAAATGTGTTTAGATTCCATTGTTCTAAATACATTTGGCAATGACCATAACATGCTTGGGGGCACCTATGCCCCTATACCTTCTCATCATCCTCTTGAGGATTTAGTGCCTATGATACTGAAGGCTTGAATCCATTATTTCAGCACTTGGAACACCATGGCGCTCCACAAAATCCTCTAGCTAGGGGCATCATTCCCACCTTTGCATATGAGATCAGTCCCCTCCATCACATATGCTTGGGGGTAGTATCCCATGCTTGGGGGCATGATGGCACCCCTGGCCACCTTCTCACTTGATTACCCAAAGTCTCGACCTAGACACACCCGATCTATGTCTGGTCGATTATCCTCCCATTCCTTGGATAGTTGGACCTACCGGCCTCTTCGGCGAGCCATATATCGTAGATGTTTGATACCCTATCTTCAAATATTCTACTTTGTGTGATACCATACTTACCACTTGGTCCCTCTGTTTGACTTGGTGGGCAGGGATGATTCTAGACCTTCTCTAGCAGTTCATTCTCGTATTCTTTTCTTACCTTGATTCTTCACTAGGACCATCCTTCCAAGAAGCATTAAGGCCATCCTTAGACAAGTAAGGCCACCTACCTGAAACACTCGAATCCTAATTCCAATGGTTGGTTTTTCTGCTACGGTCGTTGCAAGATTTAGGGTCTTTTCCTACTCTCCACATTCACCACAGCTACACTTGCAAATGAATCAAATTGGAGGGAAAATGCCTTATTAAAAGAAAAACCCCAAAATTTTCTTTCACCAATTACGACCAAACCATAGCTCAGTTTGACGAACCATCAGTGCCATTAGAAAGCTCTCACCAAGCACTCAAATGGGTATCCTTTTGTTTTTGGTGATTTGATACTTCACCCGGAAGCCTTTTTTCCAAGAAGGGTCACTTCGCCGCTTCTCAAAATTGAATTTCTTAACTTGCCACACTTGTACTTGGGACACCATTTCACCTTCATACTTGTCGATGCTCGTGTATATTTTCGTCGTGAGTAACCATATTTTACTCATGTTTTTAAGGTCCCCACTGGGCCTTTTCTGTGTGGCAGCATCATTGAGTCGCCCTTGTTTAGAGCATCCCAGTTGAGTCATCATCGCATCGATGGAGTTTGTCCTGAGTCCCTTTTGTCTCCCGCCACAGTATTCCATCCTTCATCGATTTGTACCTCTCATGTCGCACCTTTTGGCCTCCAGTCATATTGTCCCCTATCCCCTCCGGATTCGAGTCAGTAGTTGCCAGGTCATCCATGCCATTTATGCTCTAACAAGGGAAGTCGTCGCCTCGCTACTCAGCACCCCCCATATTGCCTCACCTATGGTGGACCTCCTTCTGTCGACATCAGCTTATTCATTCCAGAAGACAGGTCTAGAGGGCGGTGTACCTTGGTTCCAACTTCCACTCTTGTTCGATGCTTCGGATCAGGCAAAGGGACCCTTTATTTCCCTTTGACTTGATTTCTTCTCAGTTTGAGCTCCTTATGGCATGATTGAGATCTGTATACTTGATGGTTCAGTGATGCAGCATATTGTACCAATGATTCCCAGGTTTGTGTGAGATGTTTCAAACCTCATGAGCGGGTGGCCCTTCAAGTAGCCCCCCACATACCCCGATGACCTCTTTTACTACAGCCTTGGATGCAGCTCTACCAATTTGATGGTTCCAGCCTTAGCCGCTTGTAGCACCTTTTTAGTTTGCATGTATCATTCAGATTTTCAGAGCCCTTTCCTGTTTTATAGGGCCTCTTTGGTCGTTATTATATCTCATGTACTCAGATATTATTGTATAAGTCCTGGTTGTTGTCCTAGGCATAGTATGTATGTGGGATCCATTATGTTTTTTATCTGGCCCATGTTTATACCAACATGTATTATATAGCTCAGTCCCATGTTTGTTGGGCACACCATTATTTTTTGTACTTTGTCATCTCGGCGGGCATAGGTATGCCTCCCCCGCCTCATTTAGAACAGGTACTCACTCATAAAATAGACTTGTTGCACATGTAAGTCTCACCTCCTCAGGGTCTTGTCCTCTCTCGCTTCAGTCCATCTTATATTTCTCTCTCTCTCTGACTCCCCTTCGGTGTCTAGTGATTGTCTTCATACAACGTACTTCAATCATATGATTAACTCCTAACGCTCGCACATTGGGGGGTAATCTGTTACACCAATTTTTGGTCATCTAACCTGTTGCTATTAGATGGACTAAAGTACACCATGTAAGACCAATTTTACCATAGTAAAATTGTTTTCACTATGAGAAATAATTTAATAACAATGACCATGCTTATGGTGCATGAAGATAGTGACTTGATGATGAATGACGTATAATTGTGATCTTGATATGACAGTGTTCATGACATGACAGTCTAGTTGTGACAATGACCTTTGATGACAGTGTTCACATGATGGATGGAAAATGTGACAGTGTTACTACGACACATGTGATATTGTATATGACAGTGATGTGATAACAACTCTCTTGGACTTATTTCGTTCAGTTAACAAACGAATTTGTGAACTGGCTTGGGTTAGCCCTAGGAGGCCTGATGTAATTATCTCATTCTCATTGTACCTTGTATCTCAATTGAACAATTGATGAACATCTAATAGAAGAATAATATGGTTGGGTTTTCTCCCTTGTGGGGGTTTTCTCCTGGTCTCTGACCTAATTCTTGGTGTCTCTATTGCATATGATTTTCTTTTGTTGTTATTTATTGTCCCGCTGCATTGTTGACGTTGTTGTTCTCTCTCCATAATTGCTGATGATGAAATAAAGTTACGGGGTAAAAGTTACATAAAATGTTGAGTAAGTTTGAAAATGCAATCATCTTCAGCAGAGAACAATCAAGCCCTAAAAATTAACAAGACTATCATTGGTTGCATTAGTGCCTTGATGTGAATGTCACTAGAGGCTTGATGCATTGTTGGTGAAATGGAATAGTATATATGAAATTTGAAAAGATGCTAAGCAAAGAAGAATATTTAATATTTAATAATTTTGTTTATGTTTGTAATGGTGTTATGTTTGATATGATGTACAATACATCAAATATTTTGTATAAACTTGTGCAGTTTGATGATACTTGTAGAAGTTTACCATATCTAGGAAATTAAACAGCTCTGTAAAGTTATTGGGTATAGACCAATTCTACACAATATCTACTTTTTCAGGATCCACTAAAACTCCTCTATAAATGAAAAGGGAAGGTAGGGAAGAGATGCCATGGAAAATACACACTTGAACAAATTTACTTGCAAATTATGTTTGTGAACTGTCATCTTGTTGAACGTGATGATGGTGTTCATCTAGTATCTTCCTTCTAACCAAAGGACCGCCCTAATAGTTTACGTACTTCCTATACACGCACAATTAGTTTCTCTACTTGTTTGATAATGTGTGCCTCATGCAACCACTCCCTTTCCTGATTATGAAAATCCTACATTTTGTGTTAAATACAATTTCATAACAATGTTGTGTTCTTTTAACACTACAATAATGTGTACAAAATGAAGTGTTTTCTCAACAGTTTAATAATTATAATGCACAGATTGTTTGACATTCATAATAAAAACTAACCAATCAAGCCAAAAATAAGTTTTGAAGTGTTTTCTTAACAGTTCAATAATTCCAATGCACAGATCGTTTGGCATTCATAATAAAAATTAACAAAAACACATTTAATACATAATATTTAATTGACAAGCCAAAAATAAATATCAAACGTTATGCTAAGGTTGATATTCATTAAAAAACCTGTAATAAACAAGTTGCATCATCAGCAGGGTTACCTGTCAAATTTAACCCCTGAATTCAATGGACGACCTTCTTGTGAAAATACAACTCTTGACTCTCTACCGTAACAATAGGACCGGATTGAGGAACTACAACGCATATTTGATGTCACCTTTTCCTACTACCAGTGTTTACACAAATTTCTATTTATTTAGTGCCCTACAATTACGGTTTCATGTTTGCATTATGAGATTTTTTACCACACACATGTATTCATGGTATTTATGGCAAGCTTGACCCAAAATTATGCATTTATTACAAAATTAGCAACCACCCTACATTTACAATTATAGTTAACAAAGTTGCATTTTACAGTGGCACGTATTACATTTATGATTATACTTATCCACTCGAAATTATTCTGAGACTTGACTGTGAGATTTGCTATGGTAGATTAACATCTCTAATGAGTTATGTAGACAGAACCTAAGACTAGAATCAACTGGCTTTGGACGTTGTCGTCTAGTACTTCTTTCCCAATCGTGGAACCAATGTAAATTTCTTTTCTTCTAACTGCCTCATATTAATTGTAATATCAAACTGAATAGAGGACGCCATAAAATAGTTTTAGGAGATTAATATCATCTAGTTAGTGGTAGATACAATAAATATAATCCCACATGTAGTTCACCAACTTGACCAAATGGACCTCAACTATGAACATAGGATATCATTTGCAGTCCTTAATATATTAAGGAACAAAACATTTTAAAAGGATTCTCTATTACCGTGATGTATTCAATGTACAATGGATTCTCCATTGGTATAACAAATGTTTGTATTATGCCATGTATTCAAAGGACAAAACTTTCATGTCTAATTCCTGTTAAACTATCAGCGGTGACAGGGGCATTGTCTCTATTTCTGAAGGAAATCAAGAAATGAGATTTAAATAGAGATTGGATGAAGAAACAAACAACCAGGTGGAGGCATTAGCCATCTATCAAGGGCTAAGTATTCTGGATTCAAGGTGGATAAGAGAGTTAATTGTTATTAGAGATGCAGCAATAATCATCAAACTTCTTTGTTACTCTTCCTCATTAGATGCCCATTTAGCAAGGCTATCATTTTCTAGTGCTTTTCAACACGAGTTCTTTCATGTTTTAAGGATTAGGAATCATCAAACTGAACAATTGGCTAATGAAGCCTCTCACAGAGAGTTCTTTCATGTTTCAAGGGATAGGAATCATGAAGCTGATCAATTGGCTAATGAAGCCTCTCGCTTAGATTGTGGAACCTTGAGCGTAAAAGGGGTATCCTTCTCCCCAATCCCATAATAATTTTCTTAATTTTTAATCTAAAGTGTTGTATGCACTCTCATTTCATGTACAATTGCCACATGCATTCAAGGAACAGTGGATGGAGTTCGATGGCCATCCCATCTCTTGTACTTCCACACACATTAGCCATTATGAGCAAGCACTAGGAGGCACTTCAATTCAGGTTTATAGTTTATCCGGGTGAAGGTGGGACGATGAGGCTCATTCTGGGCGGTTTGGCCATTTTCCATCCCCATGCCTAAAATCATTCTCAGGCCATTTTCTTTGTGGTAGTGATTTCTCTGGTTACACCCTCCAGTTTTTGCACTACAGTTTTGTAAATTTACGTAGATGTTCTATGCTTGATGCAACTTTACTTATCACTACAGCAATCACATAAACAATCAAGTAAAATGCTGATAGAACATACCAGTGGATCTACAGAAGACAAACCAGAAACAGAAAAAATGTGGTGGTGCATTACGGCGGTCAACACGATGCTTCAACCAGCAAAGTCTACTTGGTCAGCCAACCCATCATGTGTCACAACAACCCTCAAAACAGCCACACGGTCAACTCAAAGTCAACCCCAGAAAAGTCAACGTTGCACGTTGCCCCAACGGCAGCAACACCAGCAACATCAGTAAAAGTTAACGCAGCATAGTCTACGGTCAACCTTTGACCTCGGTTCTTGTGCCAAAATGTATGGCCTTCCAAAATCGAAGTCTCCACCAAAAATTAGCTCCTTTGGACGATGCATTGACCAAAGTCAATGCTGGTCAAACTTGCGTGGAAACCCTAGCTGTAGCAGCTTCCTCTTCGTCCTTCTTTCCCACGTGTGAACTGAAACTGCCTCCAAGGAGCTCAAACCAATCAGAAGAGGAGAGATGATGTGTGAAGATGAGATGAGTGAAATGTCCTCCAACATTGACTCTATTTATATCAATCACTAAGGTGTGTGACACATTTGCTGGGGGTGTAAAACCTTAAGGCCGACCTGCACATATTTTGAATTTTGAAAGTATTAAAAATAAATTCAAAATAAATGTTATTCTCATCGGATCAAGATGATCTTTAGATCAATCTTGCACCTTTTCGAAAGAGGAACCCAATAAAAATATTGGTGTCTTCATTTGAGCATCACAACATGGAGTTTGGACCTAGCTGTCCAATTTTAACACTCCCTCTCAACTAGGGAGAACTCCATCCACTAGTGCAATCAAACATCGTGCGTCATCCTGCCGTAACTTGCTTTGTTGGCCTCTTTATTTCAGAACAGAAGTGGGTCAGTCACAAAGACATCATTCTCGGCTAACAGATTCAGCCCAGAGGTCCGAAACCTCTATAGGACTCACAAAGATTCTCATACCAACCCGAAGTTGGTTTATCTGACCTGAAGTCAGTAGGATGTCCGAAGCCTCACTAGGACTCAAGAGAGTCATATACTAACCCGAAGTTAGTTTCACTGACTCGAAGTCAGTTGGAGATCCGAAACCTCACTAGGACTTGATCCCAGATCAAGTGGTTGGACCGTGCCATCCTAGATAGAGAGTACGGCAACCTCTGATGCGTCCATCAGTCTTTGCTACTATTCTCTAGCTTTTCCCACCTAATTGGCCAAATGAGAGGTACTTCCCATGAGTCTGGAACTCAAATGGGTAGGATGCATACGAGGCACAGATCATGAGAGGCGAACCAACTCAATCATCATAACGGTGGGGCCCAAGCACACCAACAAGGTTTGGCAAGCCTAGCCCTATGGTTGCTTATAGCTCCGAGAAGCTATCCCCAAAGGCCCCCAAAGCTCCCAAAGCTCATCGTCCAACAAGAAACTCAGAATAGGATCGTTCCACGATACCAAGATTCTCACGGAAGGTTAGGAACATGACCTTCCCCAAGGGCATTGTG
Source organism: Pinus albicaulis (assembly GCA_034641835.2). Taxonomy (NCBI): domain Eukaryota; kingdom Viridiplantae; phylum Streptophyta; class Pinopsida; order Pinales; family Pinaceae; genus Pinus; species Pinus albicaulis. Next base: position 933,503,698 of record CM076571.1, on the reverse strand, counting down.
AGAATATCCGCGACCTGCGCATCAGTTCCGATATGATCGAGCCTTACGGCACCTCGCTGTACCATATCTCGAATAAAGTGGTACCAACCATCAACATGCTTGGATCGATCATGGAACCCAGGATTCTATGACAAACGAATGCCCCTTTGGTTATCACAAAGGATAACGGTGGCATCCAGCACATGCTCGAACAGCTCACCAAAGAACTTTCGCAACCAAGTGACTTCACAACAAGCCATACATGCTGCAATGTATTCAGCCTCAATGGTGCTCAAGGCTACCGACTTTCGTTTCCTGCCCAAAGCAGATCTACGTGCGAAGCAGCATCCAGATGTGCTCTTGTGATCCACCACACTGCCAGCCCAGTCAGCATCAGTATATCCAAGGAGTGTCATGCTCCCGGCAGTGTATCTCAGCCCATGGTCTATCATGCCCCAAAGATATCTGAAGAGTTTCTTGGCACCAACCCAGCGAATGTTATGATCAACCATGTGTTGACTCAAAGTGGTCACTGCACAAAATACGTGCAGACGAGTGTTCACTAAGAACATCAGGGCCCCTACGAGTTGGCGATACTTAGTAGGATTTGCTAACACGGGCCCAGCAGCGCCGCCACTCAACTTCTTAACGTTGAGCTCCATCGGTGTTGACACAGAATTACAGTCCACCATACTGAAACTTTTCAGAAGCTTCACAATGTATTTTTCTTGAGAAAGGAAAATCTCGCCAGGTCTCTGCCAGGCCTAGGAAGTAGTGCATCAGTCCTAGGTCCTTCATCTCGAACTCAGCAGTGAGCTCCCTCTTGATCTAATGAATAAGAGGGTCAGCACCTATCAGGAAGAGGTCGTCCACATATAGCACTAGAATAAGAGGCTTCTCCCTATCAACCTTGAAGTAAAGGTTCGGATCAGCATTACTACGAGTGAAGCCCAGCTTCATTAGGTAGCTATCTATCCTCCCGTACCAAGCTCTGGGTGCTTCATTCAACCCATAGAGGGTTTTCTTCAACCTGCAAACATGGGTGGCTTGATCCTGGACTTCGAACCCCAGAGGTTGCTCCACATACACCTCTTCCTTTATCGCACCATGCAGAAATGCAGTCTTCACATCCATTTGATGAAGACTCCATCCTTGTGTAGCAGCAAGGGTTATGATAGATCAGATGGTGGTCACAGGTGCAAATATGTCATCATAGTCTATGCCTTCTTTTTGAGAGAAGCCACGGGAAACGAATCTTGCCTTGAACTTTTCATCACTTTCATCAGATCCATGCTTGATCTTGTAGAGCCATTTCGAGGTGACAACTGCTTTGTCCTCTGGTCTTGGAACCACATCTTAGACATCATTCTTCATTATGGACTCATACTCTTCGTGCATAGCATCCTTCCAAACTTGATGCTTTACGAGTTCCTCAAAAGATCCAGGCTCGTGTTATTCAATAGTACTCATGGCTGCTAGATACCCTTGGTATCTACTCGGCTTCTTGCTTTCACAGAATGTCTCCCTTGGGGCCATATGTCCCTCAGCATCCTCGAGAGTGTCCCTGAGCCATGATGGTCTCTTTCCCAGTGAAGGAGGTGGATCAATCGGGTCCATCGGTCCTTCAATATCAGGGATCGTCTCATCCTTCGGTTCCTCTTGATTTCCAGGCCTTGCTTCATGATCTTCCTCAGATCTTAGAAGATTGACTACTTTCCTCAGGGAAGCATCTTCATCAAAGTTGACATCGTGGCATATCTCCACTTCCCTTTGACCGGGCACATAGAATCGATGGGCCTTCGAAGTTTTGTTGTAGCCCACAAACATTGTGGTCTCCCTCTTGATGCTAGCTCCTCTGCAAAAGTTCTTGAACTCCTTCGACTCATATTCAATGCCATTATCGATTTTGTCGTCAATTCTAAACCCAAACATGATAGCTTCCTTCAAGCTCTTCTTCCACATGTGCACCTTTCCATCAATGAATGCCAAATTGAAACCTTTGTCTTCCATGCTAGATATAGACACAAGGTTCTTCTTCAAATTAGGTACATAGAGTACATCCTGTAAGCAAAGGACTTTCCCTTGAGACAAGTGGAGGGTCACAGTCCCTGTCCCTTTCACAGGATATGTGGTATCATCTCCAAGGATAATTTCCAGATTAGTATCCTTCTCAACCATATCAAAGAGTGCTTCCTTGAACCCAGTGATGTGCCTTGAGGCACCAATATCTATCAACCAGACATCCATAGCGTCGGGTGGAGATGTAGCAGAGAGGGCAGATACAAGAATGAATTCATTTCTTTTTACAACAACATTTGATTCCTCATACCTAGTATTTCTTGACCTTTTGAAAGGTTGATCATTTACACTGGAGGGAGCCTTCCTCTTTCCCTGGAACCTGTTGTTCCTTTGATTTCCATCCCTCCGGTTGCTGTTGTTGTCATCATCGTCAGGAGAATCCTTCTTGAAAGGGCATTCTCTAGCATAGTGACCTGGCCTATGACAAGTGTAACACTTTCCCTTCTTTCCTTATGCCCCTACTCTTCCTTTGTTCTTTGGACCACCAAAGTTCTTCTTTCTAGAATGAGCAGCATAGGCAGCACTCCCTTCATTTTCATACTCCTTCATTCTTGTCTCTTCTTGAATGCATCTCGACAGTACCTCGTCAAAGTCAAGTATCACATTATTATTGAGAATGGTAGTGTTGAACACATGCCATTCGGATGGGAGCCCTCCAAGTGCGGTGAGTACCATCTCTCGATCAGCTATTGTCTCCCCAATAGCCAGCAGATTGTTCCTGATCTCGGTCAGCTTCAAAAAGTATGATTGGACAGACTCATCCCTGCCTTTCTTCAGATTCTTCAATTGATTCTTGAAGAATAGCACTTGATTTGCATTGTTGGCCTTGAACATGAGGACCAACTTATCATACATCTCTTTGGATGTGCCTAGCTCAGAGATGTAGGCCACCAGACTCTTATGAATGGATTCCCTGATCATCAGCTTTGCTTTGATCTCCCCCTTCTTGTACTTTGTTTTGGCAGCAGCAGTAGCAGTGGATGGAGGTTCTTGGATTTTACCTTGCACATAGTCCATGACATCTTGGTCTTCCAATTTGAGATCCAATATCATCTTCCAAGCATGGAAGTCATCCTTCCCAGTCAATTTGTCATCCTCCTTGAAGCCATAGTTTGTGGAACCCATTATCCTCTTCGATGATTGCTACAAATAGGGCTTGTCTTCACCTCAGCTTTGAAACCATGTAAATTTATGTAGATGTTCTATGCTTGATGCAACTTTACTTTTCACTACAACAATCAAGTAAAATGTTGATAGAACATACCAGTGGATCTATAGAAGACAAACCAGAAACAGAAAAATGTGGTGGTACATTATGGCGGTCAACAGGATGCTTCAACCAACAAAGTCTCCTTGGTCAGCCAACCCAGCATGTGTCACAACAACCCTCAAAACAACCACACGGTCAACTCAAAGTCAACCCCAGAAAAGTCAACGCTGCCCCAACGACAACAACACCAGCAACGGCAACAACACTAGCAACAATGGCAGCAACGACAGCAACAATGGCAACAACACCAAGTAAAAGTCAACGCAGCCGGTCAACCTTTGACCTCGGTTCTTGTGCCAAAATGTACGGCCTTCCAAAATCGAAGTCTCCACCAAAAATCAGCTTCTTTGGACCATGCGTTGACCAAAGTCAACGCTGGTCAAACTTGCGTGGAAACCCTAGCTGCAGCAACTTCCTCTTCGTCCTTCTTTCCCTCGTGTGAACTGAAACTACCTCCAAGGAGCTCGAACCAATCAGAAGAGGAGAGATGATGTGTGAGGATGAGATGAGTGAAATGTCCTCCAACGTTGACTCTATTTATATCAATCACTGAGGTGTGTGACACATTTGTTGGGGGTGTAAAACCTTAAGGCCGACCTGCACATATTTTGAAAGTATTAAAAATAAATTCAAAATAAATGTTCTTCTCATCGGATCAAGATGATCTTTAGATCGATCTTGTACCTCTTCGAAAGAGGAACCCAATAAAAATATTGGTGTCTTCATCTGAGCATCACAACATGGAGTTTGGACCTAGTTGTTCAATTTTAACAAATTTCAGGTTGAAGTGATTGGTTCATGGTAAAGGTGATCTCTCTGTGCATCTTCAGACCCTTTTGTTTTCCTGCTTTCCATAGTCTCTTTTTGGATGTGGGGATGCTTTTAGCCTTGTCTATCATGTACTTTGTGCGTTTGTGGAATGGTTTCAGAGGTTTGTTTATTGGGAATGTGAACAGTTTAATTGTTTCCCTCCCTTGTGAATTCTCTGTTGTGTGGTTTGGCATTGGGGGATTGCTTGTGTGCTCTGGGCCTGGCAGCATCATAAAGAGTCTGGTATCAGGAAACTTGAGCCTGGGTCCTCTGGAATTGGAACTGTATGATGAATCATATCCACCCGGGACAATGTCCCATGTGAGAGAACTGTTGTGCAATGGGCAGTAAGAAGACATGATGAAATAATGGCAGATAATAGAACCTCTATTTTCACAGCAACAAGGAAAATCCATGGACAGGAGGAAAACCATAGCAGTGAGATGGTAGTTGTTGTGGAAACTTTGCTCCAACAGAAAAGACAGATTAAAAGCTTGGAGGCTGAATGTCAAGCCTTGCACCACCAGGTGGCCAGTTTGACTATGAGCCCATGGCCAGACTCTTCAAATTACCAATTGTCTATTGGCTCAGATGAAGATGAGAATAAGGAGTAAGAAATCCGTGGTACAGATGCCTGGAGATTCGGAGAAGTGGATGAAATGAATCGGGATCTTCAGTCCTCCCCGCCTGAGCAAGAACTGGACGAAATGGACCAGGATCTTCAGGCCTCCCCACTTGAGCAAGAGGAAGCAAATAGCAGGAATGTTTTTAATAAACCCTTGGTCATATTGTGTTTGGCAGGGTTGGCCATTTTATAGGTGTCTTATTTAGGCTTTATAACAGTAGAACTCTTGGACTTCCTCTGTGAAGAATAGTCATTCTTTTGTGCAAGTTTTTGGTCAAAATTTTGAACTACAGACTGCTGGACAGTCTCTCTTTTTGTATTATTAATTTATTATGCTGATCAGTGAGGCTGCCACATATTTCTAAAACAAAAAGCATCCATTCTTGTGTAGAAAATAAAAAAATTCCAGTTGAACTGTCATACATCTGACCAAAAGGTTTAGAACTATTGTAATATTTCCTTGAATCAAAGTCTCAACAAGGAATTGTCTCACATATACCTTTATATCCTGGGAGACTGGAGAAAGAAATTACATTTAAAAAATAGTATAGTGGTCCGCAAACCCAGGATTCTTACCCACAATCCAGTGCTATTTTTATTTACAGGTCCACAGGATACATGTCAAATGGTAGTTTGAAGTTTGGATAAAAGAAAGTACATAGTTTGATTTCAACCTTACTACTCATTCGCCATCTTCAACTCCCACCCAGTTTGTAAATACAAAAAGGAATTCTTTGAAAGTTATTCTTCCACTTCTGTTCCAATCCATTTCTTCTGCAAGAATACAGCCCAAAAACAACACAGCCATATAAGAACAGAGTTTTCAAAAGATGTCCATGAAAACATTTAACATCTGTACAATCAAAATCTGCTAATTCACAAGATTATACAAACATAAGCAACTGCAGTTAAGAAGTCATGATGGCAAGCAAACGCACGAAATCTTTTAACAGCTATGTCGCCTGCAGTCTCTTGTACTGGTGAAGCCTCATTTAGAGTTTGAACCATCTCTTTCCTAGTAACATAGCCATCCTTATCCTTGTCAAAGAATACAAATGCATCTGCTATAGTATTGAAAGCTTCCTGAAGGTGGAGCGACAGTACAGATTTCTGATAATTGGAGTTAAGACATAATTGGAGCTAATTTTTGTATTCCATGAAATCCTTCAGTTAGCAATTACTAACAAAATATTGGCAGAATAAAAAGTGAAAGTTTTGCACAAGGAATGAATCACAATATTATGACAAAAAATGGTGATTTCATAATTTTTTGAAAATGAAAATTTTATGTGTGTAACCAAGTACAGTAAGCATATACGAAGCATAATTTCTTTTAAAAAATTAGAACCCTTTATGGATACTGTAGCAGGGTCAGACTGGTCTTCCAGAAGATGGACAAAGGCAAGCAACACAATGAACTCTTTGAAATCAATCCCTTTGTTTGCATCCATATCACACTCATTATATAATTCTTTTATTTGTTCATATGTCAAAGAAACATTCAACTCCAGAAAACAGCTCTTCAATTCATCCAAATCTATTTTTGCATTGGAATCTTTATCTGCAAGATTTCAAAACCAAGTACGACATCATGAACAATGTTATCATTAGATCTGACAAATCATTCAATAAAAAACTGGTACAAAATTGTAGCTATACCACTTCAAAGAATATAAAATAATATATTAAAAAAACAACGTATAGTTATTGTTTAAAAAGGGAAATGACTCGGTATTAAGAAATTGTTCAAGACTGATTTTATCTTGGAGGAGATACTTTAATTTTGAGAATCCAAGAGATAGCAATGCTTGTTGAGATTTCGTGTATTTGGGGTAGCATCAGTTGTGCTCTAGCTCCCAAATTTTGTGGAGGGACTAGAGTACACTTGATCTACAAAACCCAGAAATTGAATTGGGAAATTTCATCTGGTTTAGGAGATATTAAATTAATTAATTATTTTAATTTATTTCCTAAGTTAAAACTTAGGAACTTAAATAATTAAAGTGAATTTAATTAAACATGTGATGAAATTGTCTTAAGTCACACGGATCAAGCTTTCTTTTAATCTTAACCATTGATTCAAGATCCGATCATGGTTGTTGGTTTCCCAACGAGAAAAGTATAAAGGAAAGGCTTGGGATCATTTGTAAAGACACAGAGAGGCAGAGCACTAAAGCTAAGCTGAGATTCTAGGGTGGGTTTGACAAGAATTCTCAGTTGTGTTTCAGCTACAGAGAGGGGAATTTAGGCCAAGGGGATGATATGATCCCAAGGTCTAGAATCAAAAAGAGGCAGAGATCAGGTCAGAGAGGCAGCGCAGAGAAGCAGGAGAGCAGCAACTGTGCTACACAGGTGCTGCGCAGTCCCTCAAGGACAGCGTGACTTTCAGCTGTAAGCCCTCAGGGGTTATGCAGAGACCCTAAGGGGCAGCGTAAGGACTGCGTCACCCAGTCTGGCGTAACGCAACCCTTTCCGAAGCAGCGTTGAGGGTCAGAGGGGCTTCAGAGGCTGACGCAGAGGCTTCAAGGACAACGCTGGGGTTTCTAGGCCCTAATTTTGGCTGAGTTCTGTAAATCTCATTTGAGGGTGTGGATCAATCATTATTTTGGCCCTAGATCAGCGAGTGAGTTGTAGATCTATTATTTCTCTGTCGAGTTTTTTAGATCTGGAACCCAGGCTTGTTGTATTAGGAAAATTCTTAATAATAAAACCCTCTAGCAGCCAGAGACCGGTTTTTCCGCATTGGGTTTTTCCGAGGACTATTTGTCCAGAAATAACTATGTCACTTTTTCTATGTGTGCATGTACTTGTTCTAGATCTGGATTGGTGGAGATCTGTTATGTGTTTTGGTTCGATTTTAACTTGAATTTATTCAGTTAATAACTTGTCTAAGTAGAAGGAGCATAACTAGATTAACAGTAACTAACTTCTGCATAAAGAGTAAAGATTCAGAAATTTCCACATGGTATCAGAGGAATTGCAGATCTAGGAAGGTCACCAGCAAGAATCTGAAGGTTCTAGCAGCAGGAAGCAGCTGGAAAAGCAGGAGAAACACAGATCTGAAGGGACAATGTAGTTTTCAGAGGCGGATTCACGCAAAGGGAAGGGTGACGCAGTCTAACGCTGTCTCTTAGCAAGCCCGCGCAATTACTGCACAAAGGCAGCTCAGAAACAGCGCTGGAACAGTTTGAAGCCAACCAGTGTGATGCAAATCTGAATCTGTCAGATTCAGAAAAGACTGAAGAAAAGCTGCAAGAATTCAGAAGATGTTGGTGGGGTTAAATTTATGAATTTTTCAGATTTTTAGACTAAGCACAAGTGACAAAGAGCAGGAGGAGATCAACTTCTCAGAGAGTTTCTAGCCAAGGAAACTTGCAGTTTGATCAGAGGATCAAAGAGAGCTGAATCATAGTTGATTTGGCATATTTCCAAGGAGGGAAATCAGTTGTTAGAGGGAGCAGAAGGTCCCTGTTTCGCCAAGGGCCTTAGATCCATTTCTCTAGCAAAGAGAAAAGGAAGTTCCAACATATTCTGAGCAGATGGCTCCTCATGGACTGCGTGATCAAGACAGGTTGGATGGACTTTCCAACTTTTTAGTTTGGAAGGCAAGGGTCCTGATAGTCCTTGAGGCATACAATCTTAGAGACCATGCAAAGAAAATTCTGGCTACACCAACAAATTCGGATCTCCTTTGGAAGCATAAGGAGGCTGTTGGGCATGCCAAGCAGCTGATTATGGATGGAATCAAGGACCATATTGTACCACACTTAGCTGAGAAGAAGACAACTAATGAGATGTGGAAGGCCTTGATCTCCCTATGTAAGGGAAAATCTGTCCAAAGGAAGATGTTGTTGGAGACACAGATAAGGTCATTCATGATGACCAAGGGAGAAGACATGGAGCATTTCATCTTCAGACTGCAGTTGATCAGAGATCAGTTGACTGCAACTGGTGCTAAGGTGGAAGACGATGTAATGGTCAGGACTGCCCTTAATGCAGTCATGGATGAGTGGGAAACCTTTGTCCAAAGTACCTTGGGCAGAGCGGACCTCCCAAATTGGGACAGCTTGTGGTCAATTCTGCGTCAAGAAGAACTCCGCAGATTCACCAAGAAGCAGTATAGCTTTGGTTTGAGCAAAGTGAAGAAGGAAGATGAGGAAGATGCAGTCTTGGCATCAAAGAGGCAGCCAAAGAAGAAGAAGGTACTCTCAAAGATCAAGTGCTTCCAGTGTGGGGAAATGGGACATTTTGCCAGCAATTGTCCTCAGAAGAAAAAGGACAAGGAAACTTTTTCTTCCAAGGCTATTGTGGCAGATGATGGGTTGGAAGATGATGCAGCCATGAGTGCTCATGAACCATGGAGGTGAGGTGACATGGATATGTAGAGACGCTACATGGAAGTAAGGCTAGATCCTTGAGCAGCTCATCTCTTGGATCACATGTGAGCTACGGCAACCTTAAGACAGTAGCGTGACAAGTAGAGCAGTGGGTGCATAGATCACAGATGAAGCAGAGGCAGAGGCAGATCTGAAGACTGGGAGGAGCAGCGCAGAGCAGAGCAACAACAACATAGAAGCAGTAGCAGCGCAAAGGCTGATGTGACTTCAGCAGTGCAAAACAGAGCTGCTTACGCAGTGCAGCAACACAGAAGGCTTCAGAGGGACAGCGCAGTGTAGCAGCAGCGTGAGAGATTTCAGCACAAGGGGTTGATGTGACTTCAGTAGTGCAGAGGAAGTCTGCTTACGCAGTGCAGAGCTGTAGATTTGCATCATCCTTCATATACCAGCACATATCTGTAGCCTATGGAGCTTCAGTGATGAGGATGCAGCCCATCTGACTTGTCTGTCAAAGATTGGGCAGGAGATTCAATTGTTTCTATCAACAACTGAAGTTGCAGTGCAGCAGATCAGCAGTGGCAGTGCTATGAGCATCACAGATGCAACATATTGAGAGGGAGTTGTAGTACGGTGTTTGCAAAGGGGCAATGGCGTGGGTCATAAAAGAAGTATTTAATGATATTAATAAAGAAAACAGTGGCAATGCAGCAGAAGTGAGCAGTAGAAGGGCATTAGTGGGGCATCACGTAACTAAAGGCTCAAAATCATGTAATGCATAAGTGTGATGTATTGCTAGAGCACACCCTTGATGCTAAGAGGGAGTGTTGATATTTTGTGTATTTGGGGTAGCATCAGTTGTGCTCTAGGTCCCAAATTTTGAGGAAGGACTAGAGTTCACCTGATCTACAAGACCCAGAATTGGATTTGGGAAATTTCATCTGGTTTAGGAGATATTAAATTAATTAATTATTTTAATGTATTTCCTAAGTTAAAACTTAGGGAACTTAAATAATTAAAGTGAATTTAATTAAACATGTGATGAAATTGTCTTAAGTCACACGGATCAAGCTTTCTTTTAATCTTAGCTACTAATTCAAAATCTGATCATGGTCGTTGGTTTCCCAACGAGAAAAGTATAAAAGAAAGGCTTCGGGTCATTTGTAAAGATACACAGAGGCAAAGCACTGAAGCTAAGCTGAGATTCTAGGGTGGGTTTGCTAGGAATTCTCAGAAGTGTTTCAGCTGCAGAGAGGGGATATTAGGCCAAGGGGATGATCTGATCCCATGGTCAAGAATCAGCAAGAGGCAGAGATCAGCTCAGAGAGGCAGCGCAGATAAGCAGGAGAGCAGCAGCAAGAAGGGCAGCAACTGTGCTACGCAGGTGCTGCGCAGTCCCTCAAGGACAGTGTGACTTTCTACTGGAATCCCTTAAGGGTTATGCAGAGACCCTACGGGGCAGCATAAGGACTGCGTCACCCAGTCTGGGGTAACGCAACCCTTTCTGGAGCAGCGCTGAGGGTCAGAGGGGCTTCAGAGGCTGACGCAGAGGCTTCAGGGGAAGCGCTAAGGTCTATAGACCCTAATTTTGGCTGAGTTCTGTAAATCCTGTTTAAGGGTGTGGACCAGTAATTATTTTGGCTCTAGATCAGCCAATGAGCTGTAGATCTATTATTTCTCTGTCGGGTTTTCCAGATCTGAAACCTAGGCTTGTTGTATTCAGAAAATTCTTAATAATAAAACCCTCAAGGAGCCAGACACCGGTTTTCCAGCATTGGGTTTTCCCGGGGACCATTTGTCCACAAATAACTGTGTCACTTTGTCTATGTGTGCATGTACTTGTTCTAGATTTGGATTGGTGGAGATCTGTTATGTGTTTTGCTTCGATTTTAACTTGAATTTATTCAGTTAATAACTTGTCTAAGTAGGAAGAGCATAACCAAATTAACAGTAAATAATTTCTGCATAAAGAGTAAAGATTCAGAAATTTCCACAATGCTCACATTACAAAACATCATGTACAAAAGATAAGGTACAAGAGGGTGTTTAAACTTGTTTAAGTTCAAAATAAGTTCATCCTCCATTCATGAGGTATAACAACCTACTAAAAAAAGAAAATATTTAGAGCTCATTTTCTAAAGTAAATCAGAATTCAGTCTAGTTCAGAGAGTTAACCCGATGAACCTCAGTACGTTGAGCATGTCTGAACATGCATTGTAGTTGTACTTTAGTACAATTTTGTATGCAAGTACTTTTGGGTAATATGATCCAAAAAGGATCAATCACCTATCTATCAATCACTCTTCCAGAGTTTTGTACTCCTAAACGGAGATAATGCAAATGAGCATACAACATATGTACAGTTTTGAAAATCCTCTTCTCAAACTTGCATACTTTCTTTATTGGCTTTTCTACTGTATATGTGAGTATATTATCCATTGTTGTAATTTGTAACTAAGATCATATAAATTGGTATTGTCAATTGCTTCTCCTTTTCACCTCCACCTACCTACAAGTCAGTGGAAAAAGCCTTCAACCCCACAAGGTGTGGTTGGTGGCAAGGATCTCAGAGAAGGGGCTGTCACACTGATCCCGACTCTCTCCGTTTTAGCTCTCTCCTAGGTCAACTAAGGGGGGTAGTCCCTAAAGGAAAATTATGTTAATGATTTAAGTTTCTAGGAGAATATTAGAGTGAAAATGGAAAGATTCATGAGCATTTATGAGCAACTTTGAAAAAATAATGACAAATCATTTAACCAGTGCCTTTACAAATAACGTGCTCAAAAGTAAAATTAATGCTCAAAGAGATGAGAGCACAGTAATCCTGAATTGTAAACAAAAGATTGTTAGCACGAGATATTAGAAATGATCTCAAGATGAACGAATTTATAAATCAAAGCACATGAAGCTATCGTGTTCACAAGTAAACAGTTAGTGATCTAAATATAAACCAGATGATAAAAAGACTTGAAAGTTAAACCATCATGCATTTAGCCTGCAACATGAAATAAGAGTACTTGAAAGGAAATGAGATTCATCAACCATCCATGAACATGATGAACATTAAACATGAAATGGAGCTTTCTAAAGTAGATAACGTCCAAGTACAAGAAAATTAAGCTAAACTTGTTGCAAAAGAGATTACAATACTTGCATGAAATTAAATGCTTCTTGAAAAAGAGAAATGATATTTCATGTGAGACTTTGAGCCATTAAGAAAGAAAAATTCAAGAACTTGCAAGTAAGCTAAATGTGATGAAAAATGCTCTTGATTTATTTTATTAATTAGTTCTAAAGCAAGGTTATAATTCAACTCTTTAATCCTCAGACCTCACCCTCGCCCAAAGATATGGATCCCACAGTGAGGAGTCAGTAGAGGTGTAGAGGGTCCCTAAAAATGTCTATTCAATCAACTTATGTTGGGGGTAAAATTTTAGAGATTTGCTTAGGGAATGTAAGTAAATTAATCAACAATGAAAATTAACTTTCAAACTTGAGATGTATTTGCATGTCATGAAGTAGAATGCTACTTTATAGAGAAAATTTATCCAAATACTCATTGCATGTAAGATGTAATTAAAGGTGAAGCCTAAGTGGTTTTGGAACAAAATTCATGACAAAATTAAGAAAACTGCATGCATGCAAAAGTTTGAACATGCTATGAAAGTAAAAAGACTGGAAATTTGTAGAAAATTAGTTTTAGGTGTATGCAAATTGAGTATAACGCATGATTGTGTTAATTCCCCAATTAAATGATGTGCATGCAAGTGAAAAAGATCAAAGATCAAGCCACAAAGTCTTTCCAAAAAGGTGGAGAGATAGGGATACCAATGGGTAAAACCCACGCTCCCAAAACCAAGAATTTTATTAGTTATTACAATAAGGAGAAAACTATGAAGTCTTCTCTAAAATCCAAGGAAAGTCTTCACAATTTTGGCTTGAGCCATAGATCTTTCCTTGCTTAAAATTTCTACAATTTGAGGCCCACAAAAGTCCAACAAAATGCAAATTTTTCGAGGAAGACGAAGAAAGGCAAAGCGTCTTTGAGTTACATGGCCAAGGGAGAGAGATAGAGACCCCAAGTGAACTTGGCCTCCCTTAAGAAGAACTTGGCTTCGTCCAATAAATGTCCTCTAATGCTCACGGCCAAGGGAAGGAAATAATTTAGAAGTTGGAGCCTTAAGGTCCTGCGTGCAAACTTGTAAGTAGTTTTCTGAAAATGAAACCTGCAAGTAGCTGCAAGACAACAAGTTAGAGAAAATCTACAACAACAAATGTTAGCTCAAAAAAAAAATCACAAAGTAATATTACAAAAATAATCTACAAGATGTTGTAAAATGTAACTAGGTCAGTCTTCATGTTGAGTATGTAATTATGAAAAGAAGAAGACAATGATAATAAAAATGTATTTTTGTCTCATGGGTTTCATGAGCAATATTTTATGTAGATAGACTTCTTCTTGATGTCTATTAGGTTCTTGTCTTCTAAGTATAAATAGGATTAAGTGTCAAAATCATGAAGGATCCAATTCAGATGGATATGCTCGAAGACCTTGTAAAGAAGCTCTCAACAACCCTCCAAAAAGTGATGGAAGACAAGCTCAAAATATAGCGGAAACAACCTTCAACAATCTTGGAATATATGTGAAGTAATACCTCATAAAAAGCCAGAGAAAATAAACTACAAGTCGGCCTAAATGTGAAGTTATAAAGTCGGCCTAAGTATCAGCTGAATGGTTGGCCTAATAGCTGATTAGTCTCCTATATATATTTCTATACTGCGGCTCATTTGGAGGAAAACAATTACGGATCTGTCTAAGGTTTTATAGCGTTTAAAAGGAATGCGGATTAGCTAGTACAGATTCCGAAAGGTTCAGGAGGGAGCAAATTGCGGAAAGTTCAGGAGAAGTACAGTCTACGGAAGGGACAGGAAAGGATAGTTTGCGAACAGGTGCAGCAAGGTACAGGATTATGGAATGGTGCAGCAAAATTACGAATAGGTGCAGGAAGGGCACAGTGCAGACATTTCTGAGTTTGAAGAAAAGAACTTGCCAAACTCAAAGACAGTGTTCATAAGAAGAAAGGTTGATCTAAAGGTGGAAGAAAGTAAGGAAGGTAAATCAGAGATTTACCTTCCTAACCACACTTCAAGAAATTCAGTTACAAGTGAAAAATGATTTTGTCTCTACATTTCAATGAGTACTTAGTTAAAGTTAAAGAAGAGAATACATACGTAAGCTCACAAGTAATTATCATGAAGAGAATTGTGTTAATCTACAGCCCTACAAAATTTTAAACATGGTATTAGAGCTAAGGTAACAGTTAAAGAAAGGGCATACAATCTAAGAGACACTCAAGGAACCTCAGATCAGTCCACCAAGACAATATTCGGAAATCCTTCTCTGAAATTTTCGGTGACACACCTCTGTGATTTTCGGATGGCACAACAGAGATCGGAATTCTCCGAGTTTTTCAAAAGGCATTATAGGATGACTAACATTGTCATAATTTCAGATATCTCCCACTGTAAAGATCACAGTCTCGGGCCAATCACAACATGTGATCTCTTCTATTGAAATCACAGTCATGATCTCAGTGGCAGTAGGACGGTATAGTGTCATGAAAGGGTGTTGTGCCTTCTCGGTGCTATCACAGTCAAAGATGAGGGCGCAAAGATCTCGGTGTTGTGCCTTGGTGTCAACTTAATGGTCTCGATGATGGAGCAATGATCTACATTGAAGAAAATCCTTTTCATTTGGAAGCATATCATCCAAAAGGAGAAAGCACTAACACATCTTCTCTCAACAACCATCGAAGAAGTCAAGCTAAAGACTTTATCTTCACTTATCAAGTAAGTATCTTTCATTCTATAATCAAATTTGGTTAAATGACTTTGTTTTTGCAGGGAGATCTATAAGTTGGTTAGGTTACCAAGAATCCTTGCATGAGGAGGATAGTCACAGTCCTCGAAGAAAGCAAAGTCATGAAAACTTAAAAGTCTATGAAGGATTGGAGACATCAAGAAAATATATGATAAGCTGAAAGAACTATTCTATGCAATAAATAAGGTTAAGTCACTTAGACCAGATTTACACAAAATTGAGGTATCAAAATATGAAGGGATATCTTCACAAGATCTCAACTGTGAGATCTGGAAAAGACGATAAGATGGACAACGTAACAAATAGACAAGAAAATTACCTCATTCAACTAGTGGTCTCTATACTAGATGGAAAAAGACAAATCAAGGGCAAAATTGTTGAAGGATAAAAGACTCAAACATTTGTAGAAGGAAAAAGGGAAGTTGAGGAAATTACAAGAAAGATGGTCCTAAAGGGAAAATATCAATAGGAGAAAGAAAAGAAGATTCAAGGAAAATCACACAAACTTATAAGGAATTGATTTATGTTGGTTATATGATAGGAAGCAATGCAGCATCCTGATCTAAGCATGGCAGGAACTGCTGGTGAATCAGCTCTGGGAAAACCTCTTTGACAAACTTTAAGAAAGCAGTCATAAAAGAGCAAGGGTCATCATAGAAACATACTTCTAGGATGTGATGACATATTGATGAAACAAGCCAAGGGAATGAAGCTATTCATTCCTAAAAATTGTTATAGGATGACTCAGGAGAAAAGGGGTAAGAGGTATGCATATATTTATATGCTAACATTGGATGCTGTGAAGTCATGTCATATGGTTGCAGGTAATGAACTTCTGTATTTAGAAGTATGATCTATGGAGGAGTATCTCTCAATACACGGACAAATGAAATCAACATAATATGTCCTCATGAAATATGAGGTGGTTGTATATGAACAAGAAACTAGAAAGGTTATAGGTTCCTGGGAATAAAGAATGTGCAGAGAGGAAGAGATCATGAAATGCAACCATGTCAAGATGTGACTAAGAGATCTCCTGGACAAATATGTAGACTCTGACAGAAGTCTGGTAAAGAAGAAGACCTTTGGCAAAAAGCATATCATTACGAGATGTGTCAGTGTAATATCTCGTTTCGGGGATATCTCTAAAACTCAAGCAAACACCAACCAGAGATGGACTGGGAGGGCGTTTACCAAATATTTCAACTCTGAGAAGAGGGTGAGATCTGGAGGCTACCTGGCCCTTTCCAGACTCTGTCTAAGAGTATGGGGAAACACATACAAGTGGTATAGAACTAGAATGCTCACAAATATAAAAATAACAGTAATCCAAGCATACAATAGCATAGATAGAATGCATAACAAATGCTCCAGAAATATAGAGAGAGAATGCTAAGCCATTTTATTATACTGAGAAATATAATGAAGTACAATAGGTGATTAGAGTGATGGCACCTAGACTTGCTCAAGGCAAGTGAAGAAATACTCTCAGAATGAACAAGAAATGGCTGCTATCTGAACTGCGTCCCAGCTGCTGGAAAATTGTCGTGTAGCTGTTACTGCTGAATTGACAGGATGATTTGGGGCCGATCCCCTCGCCGGAATGACCTGAAAATCTGGAATCCACCTCTACTCACCAACCACAGCAAAACCCAGAAATCATATCTGAAATGGCCGAACCCCGAAAATCACCCCCTTGGGGAATTACGCTGTCCTCCAAGGCTCTGCGCAGAGGCTGAATAGAAACCACTGAAATGCAGCCTCAAACTCCACCAAAATCCTCCCTCAGGCAAAGGCTAATCCTTTGCTCAATCTCCAAGCTCAAAACCCCTGCAAGAAACTCAATCCGGAGCTCCCCTAGAATGGACTACGTCCTCCCTCTAAGACTGCTCAGTCTCTGAAAGCCCAGCTCCGCAAGAAAACCCAAACATCAATCCTCCCACAAAATGATGATGAAACTACCTTGCCCGAGCAGGCACTCGAAGTCCCCCGGGGCTAAGGGTGAGATCTCCAAACGGAGACACTCGATGCACTAAACAGTGCTGCAGACAGGCTAAACAGCCAGCGTGCTCAAGAAGTCAAAGTGACTAGCTCAAATGCATAATAATCGAATGCCAAAATGAGGAGGCTCCTCTCTCTTTTATAACGTTGGCCTCTCACAAAACACTAAGGCCCAATCCTCCAACGTAGACTCTCTTTTGCCACGTGCTCCTCTCCATTTGCGCAGTCCCTCCAAGTGTATACGTGGGCCCCCTCTCTAAGTGGTCCTTGGCCCTCCTTGGCTCCCTTTAAGTTACAACGTTGTACTACTAGGGAGTGACTTTTATTCCCAAAGTGAGTTATGTCCCCTCTACTCACCTTTTTATTTATAAATAAACTATAGAAGGCAAAATTGAGCAAAATTGAATATTCCAATTAGCCATTGCTAATTAGGAATATTACAATCTCCCCCAGAAAAATGTTGCTTGTCCTCAAGCAACTGAAGTGATGGATGCTGCAAAATTTTCTCACTCTCCCAAGTGGCATCCTCATTCAGCAAATTCTTCCACCTCACCAAGAATTCCCGGACCGTCCTGCTCCGTAGCTGCCTCTCCCTGGTATGAATAATAGCCTCTGGCTGCAACACCAAATGCCCCTCATCATCCGTGGGTGGTAGCTCATCTGTCACTGTCACCTGCTGGCCCCGTGCCTTCTTCAGGCATGATACATGAAAAACGCTATGAATTTTGCTGCCTTGGGGCAGCTCCAACTCATATGCAACCCGTCCAATCCTGCGTATCACCCTGTATGGCCCGTAAAAGCGGGGCTTGAGCTTCTCAGCTCCCGTCTGCTTTAGTGACGACTGTCGGTATGGCTGTAATCGTAGGTAGACCAAGTCCCCTACCTCAAATTGTCTCTCCACCCGACCTCTGTAGCATAAAGCTTCTGTTGGTTTTGCGCTGTAGCCATATTATCCTTGAGAGCTCGAAGAATATCCCAAGTCTCTTGGATCCAAATCTTGGCTCTCGGAGCCTTGCTAGCATCAAACATCACATCAGCAAAAGACAAAGGATGATACCCATATAAAGCGTAGAATGGAGACATACCAATGGACATGTGATGTGTAGTGTTATAGCAGTACTCCCCCAGATGCAGCCACTTCTGCCATGCTCGTTGCTGCCCACTGACATAGTTACGCAAGTAGCCCTCCAGCCACTTGTTAACTATCTCCGTCTGCCCTTCCGTCTGGGGGTGATAACTGGTACTCGGTGTCAACTGCGTCCCCACCAACCGGAAAAGCTCCTGCCAAAA
Organism: Pinus albicaulis; assembly: GCA_034641835.2. Taxonomy (NCBI): domain Eukaryota; kingdom Viridiplantae; phylum Streptophyta; class Pinopsida; order Pinales; family Pinaceae; genus Pinus; species Pinus albicaulis. The sequence continues at coordinate 933,485,429 of CM076571.1, read as the reverse complement.
TCCACCCATGAATCGGATGTCCCTGTCACTGATGATGCTCTTAGGAAGACCATGTAGCCTGAAGACCTCCCTGAAGAACAGCTCGGCCACCTACGCTGTTGTGTAGTGTGCGGATATGGCAAAAAAATGTGCATACTTTGTCAGTCGATCAACGACGACAAAGATACAATCCTTGCCCTGCACCATGGGCAACCCTGTAATGAAGTCCATCGAAATACTCTCCCATTTCCCCTCCGGAATGGGAAGAGGCTGCAATAATCCTGCGGGATGGCTCATCTCCCCCTTGTTCCTCTGGCAAACATCGCACTCCCTAATGTGCTGGAGCACGTCCTCCTTGAGGCCCTTCCATGAGAACATCTCTCTAATGGCCCTGTAGGTTTTGGTAAACCCCTGATGGTCGGCCAATGGTGAATCATGTGATGCCTGAAGTATCTTCTTCTTGAGCTGAGATTCCTCAGTCAAGAAGATCCGGTCCCTGTAGTAGATGATCTCATCGACCACCCTGTACCTATCATCCACCATCTGACCATCCAGAACCTCACATGCAAATTTGTCCTTGGAGTACTCCACTAAAAGTCGAGCCCTCCAGTCTACGTCCAAGCTCATAAGAGACAACGTGGCTAGTCTACGTGAAAGGGCATCCTGCCTATCTCCCTTGTTCCTCCGGGCAAACATCGACTCCCCCGATGTTGTAGCACCGTCCTCTCAGGCCCTTCCATGAGAACCCTCAATGGCCCTGTAGGTTTTGGTAAACCCCTGATGGCCGGCCAATGGTGAATCATGTGATGCCTGAATTATTTTATTCTTCAGCTGAGATCCCTCAGTCAAGAGATCCCTTAGTCAAGAAGATCCTGTCCCTGTAGTAGATGATCTCATCGCACTGTGCCTGCATTCCTCACATTCGCCACCCGTCCATCCAAAACCCTCACATTAACTGGCCTGAGCCTTCTACTAAAAGTTGAGCCCTCCAATCTGTATCCAAGCTCATAAGAGACAACGTGGCTGGTCTACGTAAAAGGGCATCTGCTACCACGTTGTTCTTACCCTTGACATACTCAATGTCAAATTCATATGCCTGGATCTTACTGATCCACTTCTGCTGCCTCTCCTGTAGCTGCTTCTGCTCCAAAAAAACCTGAGGCTGTTGTGATCAGTCCCCACCCTGAACCTGTTACCCACTAAATACTGCCGGAATTTGGCCAATGCATGCATAATGGCCAACATCTCCTTGTTGTATATAGAATACAACCTCTCGTGTGGAAGGAGCTTCCGACTCTCAAAGGCTATAGGGTGTCCTCCCTGCATCAATACTGCGCCAATCCCCTCTCCCGACGCATCACACTCCAAAACAAATGGCTGCATAAAATCCGGCAATGCAAGCACTGGGCAACTGCTCATCACCTCCTTGAGCCCATCAAAGGCTCACTGCGCTGTATCTGACCAACTGAATGCCCCCTTCTTCGTCAAATCTATAAGGGGTGCAGCAAGCTGTGAGAAACTCCTGACGAACTTCCTGTAATAAGTACAAATGCCAATGAATCCCCGAAGTTCTGTCACGCTCCTCGGCTCCGGCTAATCTCTGATGGCTCTGATCTTCTCCTCGTGGACTCTCACTCCGTCCACCCCTATGATATGTCCCAAGTACAACATCTCCGACAACCCAAACTCACACTTGGAGAGCTTGGCATAGAACTGTTGCTCCTCCAAAATGCGCAACACTACCTCAATGTGCTGGAGATGCTCTTCCCAAGTCCTACTGTAAATGAGGATATCATCAAAGAACACCAACACAAACTTCCTCAAGTGACTACGGAAGATGTGATTCATGCAAGACTGGAATGTCGTTGGTGTGTTGGTTAGCCCGAAGGGCATCAGCGAAAACTCAAAGTGCCCATAGTGACACCTGAAGGCGGTCTTGGGAATGTCATGTTCCCTCACGCGAATCTGATGGTACCCCGATCTCAAATCAATCTTTGAGAAGAATCGGGCTCCTCTCAACTCATCCATCAACTCATCGATCTTGGGTATAGGGTACCTGTTCTTCAGGGTCTTCTTGTTCAGGGCCCTGTAGTCAATACACATCCTCAAGGTGAAGGTGCCATCCTTCTTCTTCACCAACACCACGGAAGAAGCAAAAGGACTCGTGCTCGACCGGATGTGCCCAAGAGCCAGCAACTCCTGGATGGCCCGCTCTATCTCATCCCGATACGATTTGGGGTGCCTATAAGGGGTAGTAATCACTGTCTGTATGCCCTGCTCAAGCTCAATGGTGTGCTCAAACCCCCGGTCCGGTGGCTGTCCCGGTGGAATATCCCCAAACACTGTGGCATACCTGTCGAGTATGGGCTGTATCTCTGGGTGCACCGCCTGCCCTGTAATCCCTGCCTCTAATGCACGCAGCTCCACTGCCCATTCTACGTCTCCCTTACAGAAGACGGCCTCCATCCGATGTGCCGAAACAATCTGAGGCGGATATGTGTGTTGTCCCCGTATCTTCTCATGCCTCCCTGTCTTCTCATCATCCCACTCCATCTCTAGGGCATTCCAATCTGTCGTGACCTTCCCTAGAGTGATAAGCCACTGAACACCTAGTACCATGTTGGTGTCCGGAATATTGACCACGAAAAAGTGATCAGTCAGTGTATAGGTGCCCATTGTCACTGGTAACTCTGGTACATAACGAGCACACATCATGGTCTGATCTCCTGGGACCAAAACTGAAAATCCATTGAAGCTCTCAGTCTGAATACCTTTCCGCTCAACCATCTGTGCATCGATGAAATTGTGGGTTGCCCCACTGTCAACCAAAACTGATACTCGCAGGCCACGTACTGTCCCCCGTACGCGCAGCGTCAAATACTTGGGAACTCCTCGCAATGCTGCAAGGGCCCCTCTGGTAGGTGCAAAAGCCGCACCACCTGCTGCTGGAGGTGGAGGTGGCAAAGGATCCTGTGCTGCATGACTATCTCCTGCCTCCACGTCATCCTCCTCATCCTCTTCCCCGCTACTCTCGGAGAAGACCTCAATAAAATGTGCTTTGCCAGCAGCACATCTATGTCCCGGTGCCCACGGCTCCTGACAAGTAAAGCACAACCGCTTCTTCTTCAGCTCCCTCCTGGCATCATCGTCCATCTGTGCTCGTCCTGAATTCCCCTTTGGAGGCGGAATCCTCACATCCTTCCCATTGGGCTGGAAGCCCTGTCTCTACGGGTAAGGTGTCCGAGTCATGGGCAATGCATCCTGTAAATCCCGGGTCCTGCTAATAGCATCCTAGAGTGTGGCTGGTCTAGTAGATCTGACTAGACCCCGAAGTGGCTCTGCTAACCCCTCCACAAACATATAGATCATCTGTGTCGCGGATAGATCGGTACCATCACTGAAACCCTTAAAAAGTTTGCAATGTATGTCTCTGGGCTCCCGGTCTGTTTGAGCCTCTTCAGCTCAACAAAGTGTTGTTCCGGATCCCTCCGGTCAAATCTCTCTATCAACCTCCTCGTAAACTCGGCATATGTCGTCACTGCAAAATGTCCGAGTGTAATCATCCCATGGAACCACCAGTCCTGGGCCTCACCATCCAAATGTAATGTCGCCACCTTGATGGCTTCCATCTCCGACATCTGGTTAAGCTGGAAATAGATGTCTAGCTTCTCCACCCAAGACTTTGCCGAACTGTTTGATGAACCATCAAACGTAGGCAAGTGGAATCTGCTAGATGTGCAGTGGGTATCTTCGTCATAATAATGTCGGTGCCCTTTATGATGGTCGCGGGGTCTACTATCCCGCTGAAGCTGAACAAAATCTCTGAACGAGAGAGCATCCCCCTAACTCCCGCCCATAGGCCCTAAGATCAAAAATAATCGCCTATATGGCCGGGCGCTTTGTCTCTGGCTGGCTCCTCGCCCATGTCCCTCGCTTCCTGGGGTAAAAGCACATGGTAGAGTGTGTAGGTGCATGTGAAGCCATCTGCTGAGTAGCACCATGCTCTGGCAAATGGTGGGATGTACCCGATCCCTCACCCACCTGGAAAACCCGTGGGGTCTCATGCTGCCTAGCCTCCACAACGGTGAATCTCTGACCCATCACCTCAATCTGTCTCGCTAGATCCTGCACCGATTTGAGGAGTGCCTCCCCAAACTGTTTTGCCTCACTATCATCTGCCATCGGCTCTCTCTGCTCTGAATCTAACACAGGCTCCTCTTGCTCTGCGTCTATCACAGGCTCCTCCTGTTCTGTGTCCACCACCCGAACACAGTCTCCCTCTCTGTAGGTGTTCTCCAACCTACGCTCAAGATCTCGGTACTTCCTACCTCTGTAACAAATGTAAGGCCTCTTCCTCGGTGTCATAGACTACTAGCTCCATAGGCTGAGCCAGAACAATGCTCTAATAACACTGTAATATCTCGTTGGATATCTCTAAAACACAAGCAAACTCCAACCAGAGATGGACTAGGAGGGCGTTTACCAGATATTTCACCTCTGAGAAGAGGATGAGATCTGGAGGCTACCTAGCCCTTTCCAGACTCTGTCTAATAGTATGAGGAAAACACACCAAGTGGTATAGAACTAGAATGCCCGAAGATATATATAAAAATAACAGTAAAACAGACATACAATAGCATAGATAGAATGTATGACAAATGCTCCAGAAATATAGAGAGAGAATGCTAAGCCATTTTATTATACTGAGAAATATAATTGAGTACAATAGGTGATCTGAGTGATGGCACCTAGACTTGCACAAGGCAAGTCAAGAAATACTCTCAGAATGTTGATGGAATGGCTGCTCTCTGATCTGCGTCCTAGCTGCTGGAAAACTGTCGTGTAGCTGCTTCGCTTAATTGAACTGATGATTTGGGGTCGATCCCTCACCATGTAAAATCCCTAAGGTAAAGAGACAAAGAATACAAGCATACAACAATATAGAAAATGTAAATAGACCATAAAGCAAATACCATAAAAATGTTTCGAATGCTAAGCCATTACTGACCCAGAAATAAAATGTACAATAGATGATCGGAATGATAGCACCTATTCTTGCTCAAGGCAAGTGAAGAACTCTCTCGTAAAAGACCGAAATGGCTACTCTAAGGAATCGCGTCCCAATGGAAGGAAATCGTCGAAAAATCGCTACCATTGGAATGGACTGGAAACTAGGGGCTGGTCCCCTTGCCAGAAGCTGAAAATCTGCAAATCACCTGTACTCGCCAACCCGGACAAAACCCAGAAACCATATCAAAAATGGTCAGCCTCCAAAATCCACCGAAGAAACCCTCCTCAAGGAATTACGCTGCCCCTGCAAGGCTCAGCGTAGATGCCAAATGAAAATAGCTGAAATAGTGCCACAACTCCTCAGGAACCCTCTGACTGGCAAAGACTAATCCCCTACTCCGAATATCCACTGAAACTCCTGCAGAAATCCCCAAACCAGAACACCTCCAAGAAGAACTGCGTCCTCTCTCCCAGGGACTGCGCAGTCACAAGGAAAGCCCAGCTCCTCAGCAAAACAACCAACCAAACCTCCCGCTAAAGACTGAAGAAATAACCTTACCCGAGCAGGCACTTGAAGTCCCCCGGGGCTAAGGGCGAGATCTCCGACCGGAGACACTCAACGCACTAAACAGTGCTGCAGACAGGCTAAACAGCCAGCGTGCTCAAGAAGACAAATGTCTAGCTCAAATATCATCAACAACAAGAATGCCAAATGAGAAGGCTCTCCCACCTTTTATAATGCTGGCCTCTCTCCAAAACCCTAACGTGGTCTCCCTCTTCTCCACGTGCTCCTCCTCAATCTGCGCAGAAGCTCCTAGAGGCTACGTGGGCCCCCTCCTCTACGTGGTGTTGGACCCCCATGGCTCCCCATAAGTTATAACGTTGTGCTACTATGGAGATACTTTATTTTACTTAAGTGAGTTAGACCCCTCTTCTCACTTTTATTTATTAATAAACTATAGTCGGCAAAACTATACAAAAATCGAATATTCCAATTAGCTGTTGCTAATTAGGAATATTACAGTCTCCCCCGGCAAATTGTTGCTTGTCCTCAAGCAACTGAAGTGATGGATGCTGCAGAATCTTCTCATTCTCCCAAGTGGCATCCTCATCCAGCAAAAATTGCTTGTCCTCAAGCAACGCTTGAACAAGCCTCCTCTCTAGCTGATGCTCCCCACCGATACTGCAAAATGTGCCTGGGTCCCACTGAAACCTCTCTGACCTCTACATCACCCTGATACGAAGGGATATCTCAATGCCAGGATCCCAAAGTGACCTCTCACAGTACCAGCCAACCAATAATCCTCCCGGATCCCATCGCCACCGTGGCTAATAATCGCACAAGTCCCACGGCTCAGACTGTGCACTGCCTCTAACTATGACCAATGCTCTAAGAGGTGAAGACCACCAACAAGCATCAATGCTCCCGGGCTCCTGCTGCGTTGTACCTGTAGCTGCATATGCTACCCCTCCAACTGCATACCAACTCATCACCTCTCTCCAATCCAAGTTGTGACTCAATCCCATGCTGATCCTGCTCTCCTGAAATTGGGATGGAGTGTTGAAGAAATGATGTCCTGTGCCACCTTGCCAGCTGGAATCTATAACCTCTGTTATGTCCAAGGGCCCCTGCTCGACTGTGCTCCCTACGAAGAATACCGTACCATCTAGAGGGTACCAACTCATGATCTCCCGCCAGTCCATCCTGGAAGAAGAATCCGATGTAGCAATAACAACGGCATATGGAACACGCCTGAAGTGTTGCCGCCAACCCGTAATCAACTCCCACTGCTCTGCCCTGTCTGCCAATGAGAGCTACCTGTAGAAGGAAACCCCTCTCTCTATAATGGGCCAAAGTGGGCAAGATATGCTACCAGCTCCATCGATGTACTCCTGGAGAGTACTACTCACTGAAAGTACTGCAGCTCGACCGACTATATGTACATCTATCTGTATCTCATCAATGTGTTGGCCAAAAGATGAATGCTCCACCATATCCAACAGCTCCTGCTGTCTACTAGCCCCCTGCATATCAATCCCATCAACCTCCAACATTTCTAGAGGATATGGATATGCAACTGCCGTCATTGTACTCAGTGTCAATGCATCTGACTGCTCCTCCTCAATGGCTGACCCCACGGTTAGCCGCATATCCATCACCGACTCGATGTGAGCCTCCATCTGGCTCTCCCCCAAAGGACTATCATGCATGATGTGCATAGCATCCTCCTCTACTGACTCAGGCTCCATCACATATAGCTCTGACTGGATCGTCACAAGTGTCTCATCGCCTAGAGCATCTCCCATAGAGTCCCCTCACTGCTCACCCTGTATACTGGAATGCAACTCTGGTCTACTGTCTCCATCCCTGCGTGACTGCTCTCGCTCCCTAGAAGCGACCTCCACTGATCCTATGGACTCATATGAAGAAGAGTCCTCACCCTGGCATACAGGAGGAAGGCCCTCCTGTTCTTCCTCTGCCACCTCATCTGCATTGAATAGGCCATCCACCCTCTCGATGAAGTGTCGATACAATGTCTGGAGTCTAGACGCATGCTGGAATGCTCCCTCTGCTGAACCCAGTATCCTCTGCTCATGCATGATCTCAACATGCCCCGAGGGAAGAATGATGCATGTCTCCCTCATGACCCGCTCCCCGGGTGTAGGCTCAGCGATGACCGATGTGCCACCCCTGTAGAGGATCATCTCATCCCTCGACCTGTGGCTGTCAACTAGCAAAACAACCCAATGCCACTGCTGAGAGGTCTCTCGCCTAGTGTGCTGAGTGTCATCCAAATATCTTGGGTGAGCCTCGCGTACCCTGCTACTTATGCCCAAAGTGCCAAAGGACAACAACAAAATCGACTGTGCCAGTGAGTGATGTAGAAGAGGGTCGGATACGTGAGTCCCCTCTGATACCATCAAGTATCGCTCATATGTCTCCTCATCGATCCTGGGTGAACTACTCCCAAAGGTACGCCTGGTGTCCCTATCTGTGAGTCTCCCTGGATGCAACACTCTAAAACCCTGCTGTGCAGCACCGTATGCCCTCGCATACCACTGATCATCCATGTACTCCTCGACATGCCACTGCACATTGAGGCATACCTCTGTATACTGCTGGATACCCCAAGCTACTGTTGCACCACCCTGTACCGTCTCGTGCCATGACTATGTCCAGGCATCAGTCACTCCTCGCATGCTCTCAATGTGATGTAGGACACTCCTACTCCACAATGCAATCCCACACACTACGGTACAACACCATGCAACTCCGTGTCCACCGGAAGTCTGCTACTTAATGCTAGAGGCTCCCACACATCCCTGGATGTGGTGTCCTAGAGCTGTGCCTCTACATGTTGGACTTCCTCCAATCGGTATCATCATCTCCACCGTCGCATCACTATACCCGCCGACAAATGGATCATCACTCCAAATCCTCCTCGAGGGGTCCGAGAAGTGAATCTCCCTATGTGTCAGTAGTGTTACCACCATTGCTCGGCTGCGCTGCGTCCTCTGTGCCCCACACAAAAGGTGAAGAATCCTTGGCCCCATACAAGGCGCCATCTGGTGGCCTGCCAATGCCACCTCCTCCGACAGGCTCCTGCCAAGGTATGTTGACCACCCCGTGATCCCGTGTATAAGTGTCATACCAAGACAACCTAGGAAGTCTTCCCATAAACTGGTTGGCCACTGGAGCTAACCAAAACTCCCCTAGAAAATGTGCATGCTCAACTCCTAGGCCAACTGTACCCTCCAAGACATAGTCAATCGACCTGCCTGGAAAATGATAGGTGATCCTACCTGGATCCCAATGCCAATCTGGGAATCCTGTACTCCCAGCACCTGGAAACTCCTGCTGAACTATACTTGGGTCCACCACCATCTCCATAACCCACTCCACCGGGTACCAACTCAAAATCTCTCGCCATCCAACCTCAACATGTGGATGTTGTACCCTGTGCAACTCTGGTCGTCTCATACCGCTATCCAAGTCAACGTATGAGATCTGACTAGGTGGCTCCGTCTCTCTCTCTCCAATGGGAAGAGGTAATCCAACAACGCTGCAAGTCCCGTCCATGTATGCCTGAAGGGGAATGATATGACGCTCCAACGTGCCCTCTGATTGTACCATCAGGGAATCTAGTCGTTCCCCAATGCGGGTCAACTTGGCCGCCGACTTGGCACAAGCCACTCTCATGCCCTCCAGCTCCTTGTCCTGCAACAAAATGGCTTCCCGTACTGACGTGGCCTTCCCTTTCAAAACTAGAAGGTCTGCCCGAAGCCAATGATACCGCTGTCTGCGACCATCATCCAATACCTTTGTATCTCCTAGTGCCTCATCGAAGGTGGAGACATCTCCTGACACCTCACCCATCTGTCATGTGCTGCTACCACCCGAAAACTCGGACACGGCTCCGGTCGTCACCTCAATGGATGGCTCTACTGGGGTAGGCTCTACCTTCTCCACTACGATATCAACCGACACGGTCGAGGAGGTCTCCAATGAGGGTGAGTCCCGTGTCACAATAGGTGTATCCTCGAACTCCCTGCAATCCTGCGTGCCCTCATCCTCCAAGTGCGAGGTAACCATTTTGATGGTTTCCCCCTCCGATACTCGGTCAAGCTGGAAAGAGGTATCCAACTTCTCCACCCAAGCTTTTTCCAAACGCTTGGATGACCCATCAAATGTCGGTAAATGGAGTCTGCTTACTGTGTGCTGTAAGCCCCCATCATGTGAGTGCCTGTTCCCACTATGAAAGTTGTGGGGTTTGCTATCCCGCTGGAGCTGAACAAAATCTCTAAATGGAAGGGCATCCTTGAACTCCTGCCCATATGCCTGATACTCAGCGAAATAATCACCCATGTGGCCAGGCTCTGGCTCCTGCTGTGCTCCTGCCCCTGTGTCTGCACCCAGAAAAGTGGGCATAGTGGAACGTGTGGGTGTATGTGATGCCATATACTGAGTGGAATCATGCTCCGGCAAATGGTGGGATGTGCCTGATCCCTCGCCAATCTGGAAACCCCTTGGGGTTTCACGCTGTCTAGCCTCCACAGCGGTGAATCTCTGCCCCATCACCTCAATCTGCCTCGACAGATCCTGTACTGATTTGAGGAGCATCTCCCCAAATCTCTTTGCACCATCATCACCTGCCATCGGCTCCTCCTGCTATGTGTCTACAGGCTCCTCATGAAATGGCACTGCTGCTCCAAAACTATACTGCGGCTTGTCTTCGGCCTCTGATTTACCCACTGAAAACTACTCATAAAATTCTAGGAACTTGGGAAGGTGATCCTTGCCCAAAACCCAGAAAAACCTCAAAAGGGTTTCTTCTAATTCCAAACTTCAAAATTTGACCCTTTGTATTTTGGCCCTTTTCCAATTTCGTTTTTGGTACTGCAACTGCTATTGCTCTCCAAAATTCCAGCAAACCTCTGTATGATCTCTTTCCCGATGTCATAGACCACAGGCTGAGCCAGAACTATGCTCTGATACCACTGTAATATCCCGGAAGGGAAATAGACAGCAATACAAGCATACGACAATATAGAAAATGCCAGAAATAGAACATAAAGCAAATACTCATAAAAATGCCGGGAATGCTAAGCCATTTTATTAATCTGAGAAATAAAATGTAATACAATAGATGATCAGAATGATAGCACCTATTCTTGCTCAAGGCAAGTGAAGAACTCTCTCAGAAAAGACCGGAAATGGCTGCTCTAAGGAACTGCGTCCCAGCTGCTAGGAAACTGTCGGAAAACTGCCACTGCTGGAATGGACTGGAAACTAGGGGCTGCTCCCCTTGCCGGAATGAGCTGAAAATCTGTAAATCACCTGTACTCGCCAACCCGTACAAAACCCAGAAACCATATAAAAAATGGTCAGCCTCCAAAATCCACCGAAGAAACCCTCCTCAAGGAATTACGCTGCCCCTGCAAGGCTCAGCGCAGATGCCAAATGAAAATAGCTGAAATAGTGCCACAACTCCTCAGGAACCCTCCGACTGGAAAAGACTGATCCCCTACTCTGGATATCCACTGAAACTCCTGCAGAAATCCCCAAACCGGAACACCTCCAAGAAGAATTGCGTCCTCTCTCCCAGGGACTGCGCAGTCACAAGAAAAGCCCAGCTCCTCAGCAAAACAACCAACCAAACCTCCCGCTAAAGACTGAAGAAATAACCTTACCCGAGCAGGCACTCGAAGTCCCCCGGGGCTAAGGGTGAGATCTCCGACCGAAGACACTCAACGCACTAAACAGTGCTGCAGATAGGCTAAACAGCCAGCGTGCTCAAGAAGACAAATGTCTAGCTCAAATATCATCAACAACAAGAATAATCAAATGAGAAGGCTCTCCCACCTTTTATAATGCTGGCCTCTCTCCAAAACCCTAACGTGGTCTCCCTCTCCTCCACGTGCTCCTCCTCAATTTGCGCAGAAGCTCCTAGAGGCTACGTGGGCCCCCTCCTCTATGTGGTTTTGGACCCCCATGGCTCCCCATAAGTTATAACGTTGTGCTACTAGGGAGATACTTTATTTTACTTAAGTGAGTTAGACCCCTCTTCTCACTTTTATTTATTAATAAACTATAGTCGGCAAAACTATACAAAAATCGAATATTCAACTAGTCATATAATTGAGAATATTACACAATCCAATGACTCGAACTGAATCCACCTCTACTCACCAACCACAGCAAAACCCAGAAATCATATCTGAAATGGCCGACCCCCGAAAATCACCCCCTTGGGGAATTACGCTGTCCTCCAAGGCTCTGCGCAAAGGCTGAAAAGAAACCACTGAAATGCAGCCTCAAACTCCACCAAAATCCTCCCTCAGGCAAAGGTTGATCCTTTGCTCAATCTCCAAGCTCAAAACCCCTGCAAGAAACTCAATCCGGAGCTCCCCTAGAATGGATTGCGTCCTCCCTCTAAGATTGCGCAGTCTCTGAAAGCCCAGCTCCGCAAGAAAACCCAAACATTAATCCTCCCACAAAATGATGATGAAACTACCTTGCCCGAGCAGGCACTCGAAGTCCCCCGAGGCTAAGGGTGAGATCTCCGATCAGAGACACTCGATGCACTAAAGTGCTGCAGACAGGTTAAACAGCCAGCATGCTCAAGAAGTCGAAGTGACTAGCTCAGATGCATAAACTCGAATGCCAAAATGAGGAGGCTCCTCTCTCTTTTATAACATTGGCCTCTCACAACTCTAAGGCCCAATCCTCCAACGTAGCCTCTCTCTCTTGCCACGTGCTCCTCTCCATCGGCGCAGTCTCTCCATGTGTATACGTGGCCCCCCTCTCAACGTTATCCTTAGCCCCCCTTGGCTCCCTTTAAGTTACAACGTTGTGCTACTAGGGAGTGAATTTTATTCCCAAAGTGAGTTATGTCCCCTCTACTCACCTTTTTATTTATAAATAAACTATAGAAGGCAAAATTGAGCAAAACCGAATATTCCAATTAGCCATTGCTAATTAGGCATATTACAGTCAATCTGTATGAAGGATGTCGATGCCTACAAGAAGATGTCATGGTGAAATATCATCAGTAAGGTAACTTTTGTTCTAAAAGGTTCATATGAATATGTTTATATGGATGAATATGTGCAGAGCTGCTAATCATGAGAAAGGATGTATGATCCTTGGAAATGATTCTAAGAAAAGAAGCATGACATAACAATGGACCAGATAAAGGAAGTCTGATGAATCACTCTCTGATAGTTGAGATGACTCAAGATGGAAATGATGGATGATCTGTGCCCTATGAAGCTAAAAGTTGGAGATTCCTCAATATCAAAATCCATGACATCAAGAACAGGAATTCTTCATGAGCAGCTGAGTGTCTCACCATTGCTACTGGAGGTCCCTGGTTAAGAGGGAGCCTGATGGTAAGTTTCTTACTTGGAAGAAACTTGGTAATTCCTAAGGATGAGCTTAGGTACATTCTTTGTATAAGAATGAGTACATTCCCTTGTGGAATAGGTCCTCCCTAGTTGAGCGAGAGAGATAGACACATCATTCTGGTCTTGGGAAGACAAAATGGAGGATTGGGTAATCATCTGGCATTCGATACTCTTTGAGAATGTATTAGGGCATTCAAGATAAGAGTAGTCGGTGACCGATATTCTTTAAGGGCTAGCTACCCAAGATAAGAATAGTCCAAGAAGGTCATACTTGGGGAACACCCGGGTGGAGTATGTACCTTGGAGAGACAATGACGAAGATGTCTATAAGTCGTGTCTCGCCAGCATTGAAGCCCATTGTCTCATTAAGAGATGAGGTTGTTAGTCAAGGCCTTGTACTAGAACAATGTTGGTTGATATGATGCTATACAGATGTGATTACCAATCCGATTCTTCTTATGAAATTGTTTAGTTTGAAAATGATCATGTAACTATATAAATACCTCCCTAGTTAAGAGGGAGTGTTGTAAAATGTAACTAGGTCGGTCTTCATGTTGACTATGTAATTATGAAAAGAAGAAGACAATGATAATAAAAATGTATTTTTGTCTCATGGGTTTCATGAGCAATATTTATGTAGATAGACTTCTTCTTGATGTCTATTAGGTTCTTGTCTTCTAAGTATAAATAGGATTAAGTGTCAAAATCATGAAGGATCCAGTTCAGATGGATATGCTCGAAGACCTTGTAAAGAAGCTCTCAACAGCCCTCCAAAAAGTGATGGAAGACAAGCTCAAAATATAGCGGAAACAACCTTCAACAATCTTGGAATATATGTGAAGTAATACCTCATAAAAAGCTAGAGAAAATAAACTACAAGTCGGCCTAAATTTGAAGTTATAAAGTCCGCCTAAGTATCAGCTGAATGGTCAGCCTAATAGCTGATCACTCTCCTATATATATGTCTATATTGCGGCTCATTTGGAGGAAAACAATTACGGATCTGTCTGAGGTTTTATAGCGTTTAAAAGGAATGTGGATTAGCTAGTATAGATTGCGGAAGGTTCAGGAGGGAGCAGATTGCGGAAAGTACAGGAGAAGTACAGTCTATGGAAGGGACAGGAAAGGATAGTTTGCAGATAGGTGCAGCAAGGTACAGGATTATGGAATGGTGCAGCAAAGTTACGGATAGGTGCAGGAAGGGCACAGTGCAGACACTTCTGAGTTTGAAGAAAAGAACTTGCCAAAGTCAAAGATAGTGATCATAAGAAGAAAGGCTGATTTGAAGGTGGCAGAAAGTAAGGAAGGTAAATCAGAGATTTACCTTCCTAACCACACTTCAAGAAATTCAGTTACAAGTGAAAAATGATTTTGTCTCTACATTTAAATGAGTACTTTCATAATTGACTTGATGAAAGATTAACTAAGCTAAAGAAGAGAATACATAAGTAAGCTCACAAGTAATTATCATGAAGAGAATTGTATTAACCTACAGCCCTACAAAATTTTCAACATAAGAGGCTAGGCCAAAGAGTCTGAGCAAGCTCTCCTCTTTGACTAGCCATAGCTTGACTCTTTGAAATAGCCAGATATTAAAGAAATGAAGAGCAATACTTGAAAAGTAAATTATTTTAAGTTTGATTTTTTGATGCAAGAAATAAGAGCTTTGAGAAACTTAAAAGAACCTTTGCGAGACAAAATAAAATATAGATTAGACTTTGGAAATCAACACATGCGGGTTCTCCTTGAATATTTTCAAGAATGGGTTAGTTCCTCTGAGAACTTCCCCTCACGCTTGAAGAGTTTGACCAAAGACGAATCCTTCTACACAATCTCACCACAACATATTAAATCCATATTAAATTAAATAAAAGCAATGAAAAGAACTCCTATAGATATATTTGACATCAAATAGAAAATTTCTTATCCTAAAGCGATCAAGTAACTCTTATGCTAATATGAGATAGTTGCATACTAACATAACTTGAAACAAGCATGAAGGAAACAATAGCATGAGGAAATAAATAGAAGCATAACAACAAATCAAGAATTTACCATATATGCAAAGAGAAGAACACCATCACAAGTTAACCCAAATACTTTTGTATAATATTGCAAGTACGTGTACAATCCAACAGCGCGTCCTCAATCTCAATAGCTCGTATTACATGATACAATCTGAGAACCCATGGCTCCATTATATAGAAAATTGTGAGCAAATACCAAGGACGAATGCATGTGAGAAGTGAACTTGGAGCAAATCCCAAGTAAAGATAATCCAAGTTCCATGTGGAGAAGACTGAGAGACCTAGAGCATAATCGAATTTCTCTTGTGCACACCAGGGAAATCAAATTCCCCATATGATCTATTGAACTCATCCATAAGCCAAACGAAGTCCCATGCTACACCAAGTCCACCACTGCAAACTCGAACAAACTGAAACCGTACCTATAGATGACCCCAGTGATCTTCTACGTAGGTCCCTGAGAACAGTGTGTTTCCTCTGAGTGACTGCGCAGTCTAAGCTCAAGGAATAGCGTTGTAATATCCCCAAAGGGGAATAGCGGTAATAAACGAGAAATATGCCGGACGGATAGAAAACAATACTGAACCGAGATCCTTTGAATCAAGACACATGTAATACCGGAATGCGAGCCATTTATTAATCGGAAAAGTACATGGAGAGTAATACAAGAAATCGAGTCGTTGCCCTGTCCGCCTAGGCAAGTGATGACCCTCCCATACAAGAAATGGGCGCAAGCCAACTGACGGCGTCCAAGGCACTTACAGAGTAGTAATGATGCGCGAGAAGCGAGGTGATCCCAAAGTGAAAACCCCCTCTGTTTGGGCTTATTGTCCTGCTGGTGACGGTAACGACGAGTCACGGCCCTGACCCTCAATCCTCCGGACAAATGGATGCGCTACACGGTGTCTTGGAAAAACGACGTGAGCCCTTCTCACACTAACTTTGCTCTCGGATACGTCGATGGATGCGAAGCCTCCGTCGGTCTGCGTCCTTCCCTCTCGACTGAGTCCTCCAATATCGAGATCGATATCAAACCCTCGGATCTACACTAGATCCGGAACTATCTCTTCGGATCCTACGACCCCTAAGGCTGAATGCGGGTGTTGCCTTTCGGATGCGGACTAGATCTATCATGTCCCCTCGGATACGGCTCCTCCTTCGGTGGATGCGGTGCACGAACCCGGATACGCAATATCACAGACTAGATCTGCCACATGCAAGACTAGATGCGCAAGATCTACCCTTTCCCTAGCTTCGGATCTAGCAATAAACCTTCGGATGCGCAACTCTTCCTTGAGGAAATGGACGGCGTCCTCACTCTAGGGCTTCACGAGCGTCCTTGCCCCTCGGAAAACGGGCGTTTTCTCTGCTAGGCTGGACTGCCGTCCTTCTTGGCCGGCGTCCTCCCTTCTGAGAAGGCACGGCGTCCTCTCTCGGTGGGACGGCGTCACTTTCCTTCAGTTCGGCGTCCTTCCTCCTCTTGCTTTCTTGTGACCACAAGAGGAACTTTCTCCTCCTCGGATAATCTTCGAAGTGCTGTTGCTCTCTTGAAAAAATGTACTCGGAACAACCTCACTAGGGCGGGCACTCGTCCCGGCGGGGTAGAACCGGAAAAAAACCTTACCGAAGCGAGGCACTCGTCCCAGGGCTAAGGGTGAGGTCTCGGCCAGGAGACACTCGTGCACTAGCAGTCTTTGTGACAGAGCTAAACAATAGGCGTCTTCGAAGCGAACGAAGTCTGACTATCAATAAGAATATCAAATCATGAATGAATCAAATGAGGTGAGAGCCTCTCCTTTTATAACATCAACTCCCTCCTTAACTCTCACCCTGGGCTGCCTTGATTTACACAGGAGTTGGCACGATGCCTCCCCCATCACATCCACGTGGACCCCCAAAGGCCCTCTCTAAGTCACAACGTCGACCTACTAGGAAAAAAGAACACTTTATTATAAAGTGAGGTGGCTAAAGTGAGGTGACCCCTCTTATTTCTCACTTTATTTATTATTCCTTGCTATCTAATAAAGCAAAAAAAGCAATATTCCAATTAGCAAAGCTAATTGGGAATATTCTGATCTCCGACAAAACGTGCTTGTCCTCAAGCAGGCGAAGTGAGGGGTCTTTGTAGATTTTCTCATCCTCCCAAGTGGCATCCTCATCGCGAGTTCTTCCATCTCACCAAGAACTCTACGATCTTCTGCTCACTTGTTGTCTCTCCACAGTGTCAATAATGGCCTCGGGCACATGTGCAAGTGCCCCTCATCATCTGTTGGAGGTAGCTCCCACATGTTGTTACATGCGGCCTAGTGCCTTCTTTAGGCATGATACATGGAAAATGTTGTGAATGTTTGCCTTGGGGCAACGCCAACTCATATGCAACTGTCAATCCTACGAATCCTGCTGTGTAGTCCATAAAAAACGAGGCTTAAGCTTCTCTGCCCCCATACTGTTTGAGTGAAGACTAGCGGTATAAGTGCCTTGACATGAGAATCGACCAAATCCCTACCTCAAGGTGTCTCTCCACCATTTTGTACGCATATGATTTACTGCTATGATTTTGTGCGGTAACCATGTTGTCCTTGAGTCGAAGGATGTCTTGGCTCTCTGGATCCATGGTTGGCTCGCGGAGCCACTATTACAAACATCACGTCCACAAAAGACAAGGAATGATATCCATCGTGCATAAAAAGGTGTCATACCGATAGACATATGATGGGTTGTGTTGTAGCGATTTTCCGCCCGGATGTAGCCATTTCGTCCACGCTCGCTGTACAACGCGCGTAATGATTACGCAAGTGACCCTCGACCCTTGTTCTTTATCTCACAACTCTGCCGTCGTTTGGGGATAGTGGTGCTCGGTGTCAACTCGGTCCCTACCAATCGAAAGAGCTCTGCCAAAATCCACCCATCGCGGTACATCTGTCACTAACGGTGGTCTTGGGTAGACCATGCAATCGAAAACCTCCGGAAAAACAATTAACACGGCTGCTGCGGCAACGGAAGTGTGCCGAAATGGCAAAGAAGTGGCATCGCCGTTAGGCGGTCAACTACTACGAAGATGCAGTCCCTTACTGCTTGTGGGCAAACCGTGATGAAGTCCATCGAGACACTCTCCCACTTCCCCTCGGGAATGGGAAGCGGGCCTAACAACCTGCCGGGATGGTTCCATCTCCCCTTTGTTCCGACGGCAAACCTCGCACTCCCCGACATGTTGGAGTACGTCCTCCTTGGTCCCTTCCATACAAATCTCTCGGATGGCCACCGTACATCTTGGTGAACCCACGATGTCACGCAATGGTGAATCATGAGAGGCATGGAGTATCTTCTCCTTAATTTGAGATCTCTCGATCGAAGATCCGATCACGTAATAGATGACCTCATCGCCTTTTTGTATCTGCTATCCGCTATCATCCCATCTGACACCTCGCATGCAAATCTATCCTTGGAATACTCAACTTGATGAGTCGAGCCTTCCAATCGACGTCCAAGCTCATGAGATAATGTAGGCCCGGGTCTACGAAGAGGCATGCACGCACCACATTGTTCTTCCCTTTGACATACTCTATATCGAAGTCATAAGCACAGATGTGGCGATCATACTGTTTGCCTCTCCTTATATTATTTAACTCAAAAGTACTTTGGTACATTGTAGTCACATGCGACTCTCGTCTGCCATGCAATCTTTAACGAAGATTTGGCAAATGCATGCATAATGGCCAACATCTCCTTATCATAGATAGGATAAAGTCTCTCATGTGGAAGGAGTTTAGGCTCTGGTCTGTCGGGTGACCCTCATCAAAAGCTGCTCCAATTCCTTCTCTGATGCATCGCACTCTAGGATAAAGGAAGTGCAGGTGAAATCGAGGTAATGCCAACACGGGACCGCTACTCATCACCTCTTTGAGCTTATGAAAAGCTCGGCCATGCGAGTGTCAAGTGTGAATGCCCCCTTCCTCGTACGACTGCGCGGGGGTACGGCCAGGCAGCCAGAAGCCCTTGACGAACTTCACGTAATAAGTGCGGATACCCGATGAACCCTCTAAGTTGTCACATTCCGCGGCTCTTGGCCGATCCACTGATAGCCGGATCTTCTCGTCATGGACTCTCACTCGAGTCCACTCCTATGATGTGTCCCAAATACAACATCTCTGTGACAAACTCACACTTGGAAGTTTTGGCAAGCTTTCTTTGTTCCTCCGGGATGCGCAAAAGTTTGTCTCGATGTCTTTGGAGGGTGCTCCTCCCAGTCTGCTTGTATATGAGAATATCATCGAAAAGAAAACCGACACGAACTTCCTCGGATGATCCACGAAGATGTGGTTCATGCAAGATGGAAAGTGGCGAGGGTGCATTGGTCGACCCAAATGGCATAACCCGAAACTCAAAGTGCCCATAATGACACTGAAAAGGTCTTGGGAATGTCTTTTTGTTCCCTCGTAAATGTCAGTGGTGCCCAGGACACTCAAATCAATCTTTGAGAAGAAACGGTGCTCCTCTCCAACTCGTCCATCGCTCATCGATCACAGGGAATGAGGTCCCAGGTTCTTCAAAGTCTTCTTGTTCGGTGCCACAGCAATCAATGCACATGCGTAATGTGCGGAGTCGCTTCTTCTTCACCGGCACTATTTGAAGAAGCGAAAGGACTAATCTTTGAGCCGAATATCTAAGGGCTAACGATACGAATGGCCCTCTCTATCTCATCTTTGTAGGCCTTAGGATGCCTATAAGGAGTGGTGATCCTTTTGTATCCTTTGCTCAACTCTATCGTGTGCTCAAACCCCCGTCTGGTGGGCGTCGGTGGAATGTCTCCAAACACTACGCATATGCATCGAAGAGTCTGTCGATCGGGGTGCCTTGCCACCGTGTCTACCATCTGCGAAGCCCGTAGCTCCTTGCCCACTCGATATCTCCCCCTGCCAGTGCGCATCCATGCTGTGTGCCGATGCGTGGGGCGGATGTGTTCGACCTCGGATCTTCTCATGCCTCCCCAGGTCTTGGGATCATCCCCACTCCATTTCCCGAGCCTTCCAATCTGTGGTGACCTTCCCCCGGGTGATAAGCCTTTTGCACTCCCAATATCACATTGGTGTCGGGAATGTCCACCACAAAGGAAATCGATCGACGTATGGGTACATCCGTCCTTGGTATGGGTACATGTCGAGCACGAGCCATGATGCAGGTCTCTGGAACAAAGCGAAAACCCATCAAAGCTCTCTGTGGGTATGCCTCTCAGGTGCTACCATGCAGGCATCGATGAAATTGTGGGTGGCCCCACGCTCGACTAGAGCGAAACACGGCGGCCACCGTCTTGTCCACGTACTCGCAATGTCGAGATACTTGGGGACTCCTCGTAGTCTTTGCTGAGGCTCCCCGATGGGTGCAAATGATGCCTCTCCCGCATGCGGTGGTGGAGGTGGTAAGGCACTTTCTGTGACATAACGTCCTCCTGCCTCCTCATCCTCCAACTCATCCTCTTCTCTCCCGTGCTTGCCCCTCGGAGAAGACCTCTATAATGTGTGCAGCTACTGCCGGTGCATTTGTGTCCCGTGCCCACCGGCTCCTGCGCGAGTGAAGCACAATCGCTTCCGTCTCGGCTCTCTCCTAGCCTCATCATCATCTTGTCCTCGAAATCCAGGGATTCGCAGCGGGAGCGGAACCACTCGTGTCCATACCCTTAGGGGTACAGAAAGCCCCGGCTCTGCGGGGATAAGGTGGCCGAGGTCACGGGCAACACATCCTGTAGGTCACGGGCCACTGGCGATAGCATCCCGAAGTGTAGCGCGGTTGTTTGACGGACTAGACCACGAAGTGGTTCCCGATAACCCGTCCCGAGGAACACTTCGTGACCAAGCAGAAGCCCTGGCGATACCTGTGAGAACCATCACGAAACCCTCAAAAGTCAGTACGAGATGTATGCCTGCTGCACCACACGTCCGTTTGAGCTTGGTCGAGCTCACGAGAAGAGACTGATCCGGGTCCTTCGATCAAAACGTTTCACCACCCTCTCTGGTGAACTCGGCATATGTGAGTCACCGTGGAGATGCCCCCGGTGTGGTCAACCCATGAAACCACCGGTTCTGGGCCTCACCCTCTAGATGTAATGCGACCATCTTAATGGCCTCCTTCTCCGCATCACGGTTGGGCGAAAATAGAGGTCTAGTTTTTCCACGACATGACTTTGTCGTGGTGCTTTGGAGACCCATCAAACATCGGCAAATAGAAGTGCAGTGCCACGATGCTTGTCACGGTGGGAACCGAGTCCCTTATTTCGATCATGGGGAAACTATGCGCCGCCTCAGTCACTGCGGATATTGATTGAAAGGGAGAGCCTCCATGAATTCCGGCCCCAAACTTCGCCAATCTGCAAACCAAGCTGCATGAAGATCGGGACCCTCACCTCTTGATGCCGTTTGCTCCACTTCCTCCACGGGAAAGTAGGCATGGTAGGTCGCGTGTCCATGGAATCGGTGATTCTGTGGCCCGACCTAATGGGTA
Source organism: Pinus albicaulis (assembly GCA_034641835.2). Lineage (NCBI taxonomy): Eukaryota > Viridiplantae > Streptophyta > Pinopsida > Pinales > Pinaceae > Pinus > Pinus albicaulis. The sequence continues at coordinate 933,464,010 of CM076571.1, read as the reverse complement.
TAGCATACGCGGTATGCAACTAGATCGTTCTGATCCTTCCCCTACCGAAAGACCCTAGGGGGTTCTTTACTGCGTTCCCCACAACCTTCACTGGTTACCTCACGCATGAATGCATCCATCTTTTGCATCCATCTTCTCGAGTCAACTTTCGGCCAATCTTGCCAACATAGCCTCCATTGGATTCCACTCCGTTCTTCTTCTGAATCAGAATCACCTCCCCACGAGGAGAGTGGGGTGAGCTCTCGGTGCCATAGAGTGCTAGCACCACGGGTCGAGCCAGAATCTAAGCTTTGATACCCTATGTAATATCCCCAAAAGAGAGGAATAGCGAGTAATAAACACGAAATATGCCCGGGGACAGGATGAAGAAAGCAATCGCGAGACAGGATCCTTTGAATCAAGACACATGTAATACCGAATGCGAGCCATTTTATTAATCGGAAAGTACATGGAGAGTAATCACAAGAAATCGAGAATCGAGTGCACCTATCGCCCAGGCAGATGATGACCCCTCCCATACAAGAAATGGTGCAAATAATGACGACGTCAAAGCGCCACGGGGCGGCCAATGATACGACGCGAGCTAGGGCGATCCCAAGTGAAACCCCCTGCTGTTGGAAACGCTGTCCCTGCCCCGAGTGACCGAGCAGCGAAAGCGAGTGCCGGCACAAGCCCTCAATCCTCCCGGAGACAAATGGATCCCTTTCTGAGGATGCTTGGCTGATCCCGATGAGCCCTTCTCCACTAGCTGCGCTCCTCGGATATCGCGCGTCCCCACGGTGGATACGAAGCACTCCAATCAGTCTGCGTCCTTCCCTCTGCTGAGTCGCGTCCTCCAATATCGAGATACGATATCAAACCCTCGAGATCTACACTCCCAGATCCGGAACTATCTCTTCGAGATGCTGGCCCCTAGGAAGCTGATGCGGTGTTACCCTTTCGGATCCCGGACTAGATCTATCGTATCATCCTCGGATACGTGCTCACTCCTTCGGTGGATCCGGTGCCAAACCGTAGATCGCACCCGCAATATACAAGACTAGATCCGCCACACTGCAGACTAGATCTGCAGAATCTACCCTTTCCCTGGCTCGGATCTAGCAATAAACCTTCGGATCCGCATCTTCCGAAATGGACGGCGTCCTCACTCTAGGGCTTCCCGCAGGCGTCCTTACGCCCCGCGAACGGCGTTTTCTCACGCTGGGGCGGAGCTGCGTCCTTCTTGGCCGAGCGTCCTCCCCGCTACGAAAGGCCACGGCGTCCTCTCTCCCGGATGGGACGAGCGTCGCTTCTCCTTCCGGATTCGCGGCGTCCTTCCTCCCTCTTGCTGCGCGCGGCCACAAAGAGGAGCTTTCTCCCTCCTCCAGATAATCTTCAGAAGTGTCGCGCTCTCACCGAAAAATGTACTCGAGAACAACCTCACTAGGCGGGCACTTTCAGAAGTCCCCCGAAGGCGAGGAGTAGAGACCGAGAAAAACCTTACCGGGGCGGGAGCACTCGAAGTCCCCCGAGGAGCTAAGGGTGAGATCTCGACAGGAGACACTGCGTGCACTAAATGATGCGCTGAGGCCAGAGCTAAACAACGGGCGTCTTGTGACGGACAAGAGTCCCGACTATCAATAAGAATATCAAATCATGAATGAATCAAATGAGGTAGAGAGCCTCTCCTTTTATAACATCAACTCCCTCCTTAACTCACCCCGGAGGCTATGCCGCAGTTTACTGGGGTTAGCACGATGCCTCCCCCCCCATCACATCCACGTGGACCCCCCAAAGGCCCTCTCTAAGTCACAACGTCAACCTACTAGGAAAAAAGAACACTTTATTATAAAGTGAGGTGGCTAAAGTGAGGTGACCCCTCTTATTTTCTCACTTTATTTATTATTGCTATCTAATAAAGCAAAAAAGGCAATATTCCAATTAGCAAAGCTAATTGGGAATATTACAAGCGTAAATCCTTTGAGTGAAGTGTCGAGTGTTGTCGCACTCGAGATAGCTCGTGAGAAGAGGTCTTCGATCCAAGCGATCCTATAGAATATTCTTTTTTCTGCTTTCAGTACTGCCTTGAATAGGAATTCGAGTTTTCCTTGTGTGCTGCTTCTTTGCTTTATCTCTAGGAAAATTCAATTTTGAATAAATAAATGATGAATTAATGATGCGGTGTACTCAGTCATCCCTCCACATGTTCGTCAACTCAACTCTTTGACTTAGAATAATTTCCAAGTCATTTTCGGATAATTTATTTTTCTCTATTTTATTTAATTTTAGCCTAATTAAATGCCACAATTTCCACTAAACTTAGGAAATGTGGGTTTGAGTTCAAAACTCATTATTAAGTTTTAACCCCTCAAAGTGTGTCATAGTAGAAAGTTGAGGGTGAGAGGTGTAATTTTGATTACTCATACCCCATATAACTTCTCTAGACAACACTTATTACAATCCAATTACAATTTTTGTTGCAATTTTGGACCTACGGAAACCTAAAAAATAAAAAAATCACTACCTAGACCTAACCAAATTCCATGAAAATGCGTGATATAGTATGGTAATATACATTGACTCTAGACACTATGGACTCACCCAAGCTCTCACCATCAAACGTACATCCGCGATTTGGGGTAAAATTAGAGGAAAACACTAAATTAATTATTAAGTCTACGGTAGGGAGATGATAATTAACGGAGTAAAACCTCCCGAGTAATACTCACTTGTTGGAAAGGTCCCAAGCTACCTAGGGCACAATTACTGAGACTCAATACTAACTCAAACTCATCATTACTAGCATCACACTTGATCCCAGCGAATTCACACATAGGCGTGGAATGCGGTACAACGAAAGATGATGAAAAATAGAAGTAGAGTTCAAAAACTACTGATTGGTGATGATATACGATGGTACAAATGTCTTACGGTTCATCCTTGGGCATGGAGTCTTCTCACTATCATCGAGGTGCCACTCCGATTGGTCAACAAAGTATGAGAGCCTTAAGATCAAGGATTTTCAAGAGATTTGACATAGTGGTCTCCTTCCTACCCAGGAATACTTATTCAAGCTCTCTTCAAGTGGTTCAAGCAATTTGCAAGCACATCAACATCTTTAAATGTTGTCTTCAGGGCCATCGAATGCAAGAAACTCATTTTTAGCTTGCTCTTCCCTATCCATTATTTTGTAGTTTATTTCCATAATTTTCTTCCCAGAAGTCATGGGTAATGTTCACAATTGTCAAATCCACTAGTTTTAACTTTTTTCTTCCTATTCTACTAGTATTTCTCGGTTTAATTGGCTCTCCACCCATTTTATTTGATGAAACCATAAAAGGGGTTCATTCATTGAACCCATGACATAACACTATGTTCATGGGATGTTAAAGAATAACCCTAATTTGACTAGATATTAAAAAAATACCTCCCAGAATTCAATTTTGTCCAACACTCCCTCCCTTTCAATACACCTTTCAAATTAATAAACTCCATATTATCACTAGATATCCTATCTCATCCATCTTTTTCATGACATTGTTAATACCCCTTTTGTTTCAACACCTAGTAATGGTGACATGGCACAACTCTTATAAGCCCTAAATGAGGATTATGCGAAAAGCGCGATGGATTGTTTTCCTTCTTTATTTTGATTTAACCTGATATGAATTGGTAGGGAGATTAACACGACAGATTATAACAACGCTAATAGCTTTGCATCTTCAAAATGAAGTAAAAAAAGGGTCCAAGTTACCTAAATAATGCCTACTCTTCTTTTTCCCAAAGAAGCAACCATAAGAAAAGAATTTAGTGCAGTAAAAGAGGTTTACATTTGAGTTATCAATATACTACTATGTAATATCCCGGATGGGATATTTTTAACTAAAAATGCGAGATAAATAAATAAACTCCACAAAATGACGCTTAAAATCAAGATTTATTCAACGAGAAGATTGCCATGTAAAATTAAACACACATAAATACGCAATCAGAATACCATATGAAACAGAAGCAATCTCGGCTTTTATTATAACTAATAAGAAGGGTTTACATATAGATCGACCTAGAAAGTGTTGAGATAGGAAAGCTGGCCAAAAATATATATCCTATTTGTACTTGCTACACGGCCGGAAGTGGCCTCCCAAAAGCGAGAAAGCACGCTACCTCTCCCTCCAAAGCAACTGTGCTGTCACTCGAACCCACGAAGATGATGAAGCCCAAGTTGAAGATGCGAATGATCCTCGCACCAAACTCACGAAGCTCTTTGAAACTTCTAAGTGAAGTCTCCTCAAGAGTATTGGGTTTCGCGTCCAACACTCACAAACTAAGTCACACGATACGGGGATATGGGGATACTGGGGGGATACGAAGTATCGGATACGGGTACGGTGACCCCGGAACAGGATACTTCTGGGATACGTTACGTTATATATTATTTTATTAAAAATATATATATTTTTTAAAATATATATATATATATATATATTAATATATTAAAAATTAGATATTTTTTGCACAAATTCATACAAAATTCATTGATTCAAACATAGATATTAGATATTCATGAGTCATACATCATCATTGATACTATAATACAAATTACAATGATACATTGATACACCATACATGATACAATCGTCAAATTTACTCAGAAAGACAAGATTGAAGATAGTAAGATACTGTAGTTTTTTCATTAAGTCATCAGAATCAAAATGTGTTACATAACAACACTGCCAATGGCAAATAGAAATAGAAAATACAAAATCAACTACGATCTACAAGACTACAAGCCTGAAGCCTCAATGAGTCAGAGTCATCAATCCTCATAATCAGCATCTAATGTCGAAATCTTTGATCATCAAGCTCACTAACTGTCTCTCTGATACCATGTAGAAATTTATAGTTTCCCACCCCGATTTTCAGTTTTCACCTTATTACTCCAAAATAGTTAAATGCCCTTTCCCATATCCATACATTTAACAAACTGGAAAATAAATTTTGCTAAAAACACAAATTCTGGAAATTTTTCAGAATGCTGGAAAATGCAGAATTAAAAATCAGCAAGCATAAAAACAGTCATTCACACATTTGACACGGATATTTTTGGTCAAGGTGACCCTGGAAAAACCCCCTACAACTCTTGGGGAAAACTAGTTCGAAAGCTCCTTCTTATTTATGGGAGAATGCTTTTTACAGTAAGAAAAAAACTTAGAAAAATCAACAAGTACATATTACAACTTATCTCGTTTTTCGTGCTTTACCACCACCTCGAAAATGTACAAAACGAAAGCAAAAATAGAACAGCCTTAAATGTTTGTCGTCCTCCTTGTAGATCCCAAAAATCTCCCCTTGCTCTCTTGCTCTCCTTCTCTCAATGTTGCTCATGAAAGAATGAATGACCTTTTCCTCCTTTTCCTCCTTTTATTCTTATCATTGACTTTTGGGAATCCCTAAATCCAATGGCAGAGATAGCTTTAGATCAAGGGCTGAGAATAAATGTGCATTTAATTCTCACTTTCTATTTTTAATTCACCCCACTTAAATAGAACCCTTACAGTCTTTTATTTCCAAAGTCACTTTTTCCTTTCTAATTTTATATTGACTTTATTAAAGTCACTTTAAAATTAGACTTTAGTAACTTTATCACTTAAAGTCACTTTTAAATTAGATTTGACTTTATAACTTTATAAAGTCACTTTAGTAACTTTATCACTTAAAGTCACTTTTAAATTAGATTTGACTTTATAACTTTATAAAGTCACTTTAGTAACTTTATCACTTAAAGTCACTTTTTAAATTAGATTTGACTTTATAACTTTATAAAGTCACTTTAGGAGAAAAATTAAATTCTTTTGGACACTTTTCCCTAGGCCAAAGATCAAAGCCTTAGGGAACTACCTGTCCTCCGGTACCAAATTTCAACACTCCCTCTTACCGAGGAAGGTGTTCCTCACCACACCCATCTTGTCTCTGAAGTAGACATGCTTGCCCCGTGGTAAGGCTTTGGTAAGAATATCTGCAACCTGCTCATCAGTGGGAATATACTCAAGCTTCACAGCTCCTTTCTGAACATAGTCTCTGATGAAATGATATTTGATCCCGATATGCTTTGACCTGTCATGAAATACTGGATTCTCCGTGAGTTTAATGCAACTCTGATTATCACAGTAAATCAATGAAGGTCTCAACGGCTGACCAAATAAGCCAAACAACATCTTGCGAAGCCAGATGGCCTCACAACTAGCTAGGCCCCATTTGCCATATACTACTGCCTTGAACTCATGCCTCTTAAAGAGAGTCGGTGAACAACAACCCTCTTTGTCGAACCCAACCCAAAACAACACCCTGAAGTGCTCTTCCTATCAGAAGCACAACCTGCCCAATCAGAATCAGTGTAACCTGCCAATCTCACTCCATCCCCCTGCCTGTAGTCCAGACCATAATCCACTGTCCCCTGCAAGTACCGCAAAATGTGTTTTGCGGCCACCCAGTGAACCTTCCTAGGCTCACACATAAACTGACTCATCGTGTTGACTGCAAAACAAATATCTGGTCTAGTGTTGACCAAATACATCAAGGAACCAATCAGTTGTCTGTACAATGTGGGATCCACCAACTCGGAATCCAAAGCATGAAGCTTCTTCCAGTTGGTGATCATCGGTGTCGACATGGGTTTACAATCCTCCATGTGGAATCTGCCAAGGATGTCCACAATATACTTCCCCTGCCCCAGGCAGAAATGCCCCTCCTCCTGCCACACCTCCAAACCCAAAAAGTAATGCATCAAGCCGATGTCCTTCATCTCAAACTCCGCCGCAAGATCTCTCTTGCAGTGCTCTATGAGTCTCTCTGCACCTGTAATGACCAAGTCATCCACATACAGCACCAGAATGAGAGGCTCCTCACCTATCACAATATAGTAAACGTTCGGATCTGCCTCACTCTTTGTGAAACCCATCTTCTGCAAGTATGTATCTATCCTGGAGTACCAAGCTCTGGGAGCTTGCTTCAGGCCATAAAGGGCCTTCTTCAATCTGCACACATGGGACTCCTTCCCATGCACCTCAAAGCCCTGTGGCTGCTCAATGTACACCTCCTCCTGTATGAAGCCATTGAGAAATGCGGTCTTCACATCCATATGGTGGATCTTCCAACCCATCTCTGTTGCTATCGATATAATGGAGCGGATCGAAGTATATCGAGCCACGGGAGCGAAGGTCTCCTCATAATCAACTCCCTCTACCTAGGAGAACCCTCTAGCCACAAACCTTGCTTTGAATTTCTCAATGCTGCCATCTGCAGCATGCTTTACCTTGTAAATCCATCTGGAAGTAACCATGGATTTTCCCTCAGGCCTCGGCACCACCTCCCAAACATCATTCTTCATGATAGAAGAATACTCCTCCTACATGGCCTCTCTCCAGACCTGCTGGCTAGTTGCCTCCTCATAGCTAGAAGGCTCAGAGTCAAGGATGCTGGTAGCCATTGCCATATAGCTACAAAACCTCTCAGGTGGTCTGCTTTCTCTGACCGGCCTCTTAGGCTCAGCAACAGATGTGGCATCTCTCAAGGTGTCCTAAAGCCACTTGGGCTTCCTCTTCCCTGAGCACACTTCTCCTGCTGGAGAATAAAACTCCTCCTCCTCAACATCAGGAGCCTGAACTCCTGACTGTCTGTTTGCTGTCCTCTTGCCTGCACCTGAACCTGTAGATGCTGAGGTAACGTGTGAACTGTCCATTAGTGGACTCCCTAGTGAACTGCTCTGCATGCTGCTCGTAGCACCACCCCTCTGACTCTGCGAGCCACTCCCCACTGACGGACCTGACATCGTCATAGATGTACCTGCGGATCCTCCTGATCCCTGCCCACTGGATCCCTGCGACTGACTCAACTGCTGCTGAGGGTCTGGCTGATCCAGATACTCTAACTCCCGTGACCTCCTAAAGGCCCTGTCCTCCTCGAACTTCACATCCCGCCTGACAACAACTTTCCTCTGTGCGGGAATGTAAATCCGAAAGGCCTTGGAGGTCTCACTGTAGCCCACAAAGATACCCTTCTCTGCGGTGGGCTCTAGTTTGGTCCTCTTCTCCTTGGGTATGTAGGAGTATGTAATGCACCCAAAGATACGAAGATGACCAATATCGGGCTTCTTCCCAGAAAAAGCCTCCTCCGGAGTCATGTGCCCCAAGGCACGATGCGGACTCCTGTTCTGCAAGTAAACAACTGTGTTGCAGGCCTCTGCCCACAAAAACAATGGCAACCCTTGATCATGTAACATGGCTTTGGCAGCCCCTCCGATGGATCTGTTCTTCCTCTCCGCAACCCCGTTCTGCTGGGGGTTGTAAGGAACAATGAACTCCCTCCTAATGCCTGCCTCCGCACAATAGTCAACAAACTCTCCAAGGGTGTACTCTCCTCCATTGTCCGACCTCAGGGACTTGATCTTTTGACCTGTCTGTGTCTCCACAAGAGCTCTGAACTCCTGAAACCGCTTGAAGACCTCACTCTTGGTATTCAAGAAATAAATCCAGGTCCTCCTGGAGTGATCATCAATGAATAACACATAGTACTCATATCCACTCAAGGAAACATGAGACATCCGACCGCTCACATCGGAATGAATCAAATCAAGTATCCCGGTCGCTCTACTGTCACTGCTGGGAAAAGGGGATTTGGCAAACTTGCCCATCGCACATCCTCTGCAAGTATCAAAGTGATCAGTACTGAAATCTGGCACACCTGTAGTGATCTCCCGCAAAGTCCTCAAGGCTCCATGATACATGTGCCCCATCCTGCGGTGCCAAATCTCACACAACTCGGAACTGCTAGCTCTGCTGTCGGTACTACTGCTCAATGCCAAAAGGGACTGAAATGCAAACTTGTACACCTTTGCATGGCGTACACCTATCACTCTAGCTGAATCAGCTGGAGTGCCCCTGGGATACATCAACACCTGTCCTCCCCTGAACAGTACCTCATATCCTTTGTCCTCCAAAGCTGAGACAGATATGAGGTTCTTCCTCATCCCTGGCACATAAAGAACATCTGACACTTTCAAGGGAGGTTTAGACTCCCTCTGAAATGTCAATGTTCCCACACCGACTGCTCTAACAACTCTGTCATCACCGAGTACTACCTCTATATCAGTGCCACTCTCTGAAAGCTCTGAGAAGTACTCACGGACTCTTGTCATGTGACGTGAAGCCCCACTGTCCACATACCAGATACCCGAAGATGCTCCGCTAATCGAGGGAAAAGCATGCTCCCTCTGAACCTCTATGGCAGATAATCCCGCACTAGAGGACTCACACGCAATGAACCCAAACTCCTGGTCAAAACGATCTGCAAAGTCCTCAACCTCTGCTGAAGCTGCCATGCTCTGGTTCTTCCCCTTCTTCTTCTTCTTCTCCGGACACACAACTGCATAGTGTCCCATCTTCTGACAATTCCAACACTTCACCTTGGAATAGTCCTTCTGTGTGTTATTCTGTTTACCTTTACCTTTGCCTTTACCCCCACCATTGCTTGTGGAAGCTTGCTTCTTCCCTTTGCCTTTCTTGCGTCCTTCCAACAGTGCTACATCCTCATCCTGCTCAACTGGCTTGGCTGCCCCAAGCTGACCTTTCCTGATCTCTGTCTGAATGCAATCATCCCAAAACCTCTCCCATGTGGGAAGGGTCTCACGTGCACAAACCCCATCCGCAAAGTTCATCCATGAACTGGGGAGGCCATTCACTGCAATCCGCACCAACTCAGTGGGAGGAATGGCCTCTCCAATCGCTGCCAACTCATCTCTCACATTAGTAATCTTTGTGAGATATCCAGCTGCACTATCATTACCCATCTTAATGGTCTTCAGCTTCTCCTTCAGGACCATTTTCCGGTTTTCATTGGTACTCTGGTAGAGATTGGACAATGCTGTCCACATCTCATGAGCATTTCTCTTTCCTCTCACATGAGGAATGCAATGGTCTTTGATTCCGTCTAGAATCAATCTCTTACCCTTGTTGTTCTTTTTATTATATGCTGCCAACTGAGTAGCATCAGTAGGCACATTCACAAGGTTCTGTGTGGTATGCACCATAATGTCCCAGACTTCTGCCTCCTCAAAGATACTCTGCATTCTCTCCTTCCAAATGTTGTAATTGGAATGCCCATCCAATCTATCCTCCACCCTTAGTCCCAAAGACATCCTGTTGTCCTAAAACTGAAAAATAGCACTGTTGTAGTAAAGGTAAAACTGTTGTTTGTGAAAAATCAGCTTGCTGGAATTTTCAGAGTGAAAAATCAGCAGGCTGTAATTTTCCTCCTTGCTGTCCCAAACTGCTCTTCAGCACTCAAGCTCTGATACCATGTAGAAATTTATAGTTTCCCACCCCGGTTTTCAGTTTTCACCTTATTACTTCAAAATAGTTAAATGCCCTTTCCCATATCCATACATTTAACAAACTGGAAAATAAATTTTGCTGAAAACACAAATTCTGGAAATTTTTCAGAATGCTGGAAAATGCAGAATTAAAAATCAGCAAGCATAAAAACAGTCATTCACACATTTGACACGGATATTTTTGGTCAACTTGACCCTGGAAAAACCCCTACAACTCTTGGGAAAAACCAGTTTGAAAGCTCCTTCTTATTTCTGGAAAATGCCTTTTTACAGTGAGAGAAATATTCAGCAAAATAAAAATCAGCAAACAGACTTTTACAACTTATCTCGTTTTCCGTGCTTAACCACCGCCTCGGAAAATGTACAAACAGCAAAAACAGAACAGCAATAAATGTTGTACGTCCTCCTCGATTTGCGTGCCCAAAAATCTGCAATAATTCTCTTACTCTCCTTCTCTCAATCTACTCATGAAAGAATGAATGACCTTTTCCCTCTTTTTCCTCCTTTAACCTAACCCTAAGTGACTTTTGGGGAATCCCTAAATCTAATGGTTGAGATAGCTTTAGATCTAGGGCTAAGATTAAATGCTCATTTAAATCTCACTTTTTTTTTTTTAATCCACCCCACTTTAATAAAGACCCACTTAGCCATTTATTTTCAAAGTCACTTTTCCTTTCTACTTTCACATTGACTTTATTAAAGTCACTTTAAAATTAGACTTTAGTAACTTTATCACTTAAAGTCACTTTTAAATTAGATTTGACTTTATAACTTTATAAAGTCACTTTAGTAACTTTATCACTTAAAGTCACTTTTAAATTAGATTTGACTTTATAACTTTATAAAGTCACTTTAGGAGAAAAATTAAATTCTTTTGGACACTTTTCCCTAGGCCAAAGATCAAAGCCTTAGGGAACCACGTCCTCCCGTGCCAAATTTCAATCTCGTGCATCCTCCTCCTCTATCATCTCTGCATCTGTTGGTGTGGAGGATGACCCCTCTAATCCATCATCAAATCTGACAGGCTCTAGCACTGGCGCATTGAGATCCAAGTTGGCCAATGCCAACTCAACACTGTTGTCCAGACCCATATCATCAGGAAAGACATCCCACATCTTTTTCTTTCCCTTCAACCACTCCTCCCTCTGCCTGTAGATGAGACGAAGGTTGGTGTGCACATACACCATTGTCTCTGCCCTGGACTGCTCAAGCCTGCTCTTCTTCACACTATACAAATTTCCATATGTGCTCCAATTCCTCTCGCAACAAGAGGATGAAGTCACCTGAGAGAGGAGCCTCATGGCTAACTGCTGTAGAGGAGGGCTTGTTGCCCCATGAGTTGCCCACCAAGAATGGGGCTTCTTAGCCCCCCTGTCTCGAATCAAATCATAGCCTCCAAATCGCCCCTTGCCAGTGGAAAAATCTGCAAAGGCATCCTCCACCTCATCAAGGGATGCCCTATCCTGAAAAATCCTCCTCAATGCATCTTTCCTCCCCTGTGAGATTTCAGCATCCATGTGAGGAGGGAATCTGTGGGAAGGTCCACCATTCAGCCACTCATGGTTGTAGTATTTTGGGTTCAAGGAGTGAGCCAAACAATGTAAAGGTGTGCAATTCTTGTCCCATCTGCTGACAAGAATATCCTGTATGACGGTGAAGAAGGCCTCGGGTGATGTCTCATACTTTGGGCACTCACTCTGTAAAATAATGGTCCTCACAGACTCAATCATGGAATCCCATCCCTCATAAACCTCTCCTAGGATGGGTTGGTCTGTATCTGCAAATCTGAGCAAGGAAATGATAGGCTCCATGATCTGAATAATTAGATCTACCTTCTCCCACCATATATCATCCAACATTATGTCCTTCACCTTCTTTGAGGCTGCTTGATCCGTCTTTCTCCAAAAAGACCAAAACTCTGAAATAACCATAGACCCAAGAGCAGTCTTGACCTCCCTCAACCTCTTCAACATGATGAATGAAGAGGCAAACCGTGTATCTACAATCTTCAACAATGATAGATTGTTGTACTCCTTGTAGATAGTGAGGGCATTTGTATGGTTTGTTACAAAGTTGCGGATATGTCGTGCATCCTCAATAGTGGCTCCAATCCAAAGCACATTAGAAGCAATAGATTTCAGTGCCAAGTTCAATGAATGGACAATGCAAGGTGTCCAAAATACTTGTGGATATTTTGCTTCCACAATCATGCCAGCAGCCTTGCAAACAGGTGCACTATCTGTAATGATTTGCACACAACAATCCACACCTACACTTTCAATAACTTTGAGAAATAACTCACCCATATATTGTGCATCCTTGTACTCTCCAAATGCATCCATTGCTTTCAAGAAAACTACACCATTCGTGGATGACACCATGAAGTTAATGAGTGGGTGGCGTGCTGGATCTGTCCATCCATCAGAAACAATGCTAACCCCAGATGTTGGCCATGCTGATTTAATAGGCTCAAGCATTTTGTCCACCTCTTTCTTTGCCTTTGTCAACAATGTGGTTCTGAGCTTCTCTGACCCAGGAGGCACATACCTTGATGGAGCCCCATGACAAAGAGCTCGACACATCTCAATAAATAGAGGTGACTGTGCAACATTAAAGGATATGAAGTTCTGATAGAAAAAAAATGCAATGGTGAGGTCAAGCTCTTCCCTTTTCTCTTTTTGGAAAATCTTGTCCATTGGACCAACTGTAGTTGCCTTTCTCTTTGCTAATTCTCCCCTGCTAGAAGTCTCAAAGGGGAACTTGCTGCTGCTTTTCCTCACGAATGGAAGGGGGTCATCAGTCTTGGATTTTTTTGATTTTGTTGCCACATTTTCCTCACCAATACTCGCCTCTTTCTCCAATTTCTTCCTATCTGGTGATTCAATTGTTGTACAACATTTAACGCCACAACCTGGAATACCCAACAAATGAGCTTTCACACGGAAATATGTGCCATTGAAATGGCCATTGCAAAAATTGCATTTCCATGTACAATTTCCTCCTCCCTTTTTTGTTGCCCCTTCCTCTCTTGTTTCATATTTCCACAATGGGTATTTGGGGTCAACAATTTGTTTTCCCTGCACATTTGAAGCTACTGTTGCAGCCCCACTTCCAATGGATGGAATACTTGCAAACCCTGATGAAAGAGGGACAGGAGGGGCATCTCCAATGGAGACATTCTTCCCCTTTCTTTGCCCCTGTCTTGCTGCCTTTGATTGAGCCATGAATACTGTAAAAAATAAACAAAAACAACCAAATATATAAAACATATGCACATGCAAACACTAACAACAAACTAAATGCAAAATATAGAGGGACAATGCACTTACCGGATGCTCAAATCTCTTCGAAAGAACACACTTGCTCCTTGCTCACACTTGCTCCTTGCTCACACTAGCTCTCCTTCTCACTTCACAAATGAAACACAAATGAAATGGATGAGAAAATAACAAGGAAAAACCGCATTTTATAAAAAAAATCGTGCGATTTTGCTTGCCGCGGGCCCGGCCGTACCCGGCAAGACGGGCCACGGCGTATCCGACGGGATACGGTCGGGATACGGCGTGTCCCTTTTCGGACACGCCGTATCTCGACCGTACCCTGTATGGATACGCCGTGTCCTTCGAATTGGGGCCGAATCCGACACCTAGAGGTGTCCGACACAGGGATTCGGGGATACGAGGGCATTTTAGGAGTGTCCGGTTACTTAGCTCACAAATCACCCAGGGGTTTACGTGTCCCTAGGACCGGCATGAAGTAGAGAACCACGTCCTCAAACCTCCCATACATAAGAAAATGATCTACTCCAAAGATATCTCCCAATGGCCTCCTCCCTTTCTTTTATAGATCCCTTGGAGCCTTCTAGAGCATTATTTTATTATTATTTTATTCATGGAGCACTTTTCCCTTTTATTAAAATATTATAAAATATTCCTTTTTAATGCAGAAAAAGGGTAAATCGGCTACCACGCCTCCTCCGGTCACTAAAATCTGTGTCTAACTGTCCCATCGTGTGGGTCTCCTTGTCCCAGTTCTAATGAGCTATTACACTAAGGTGTTCCATCGTGTATTCCTCCCGGAATGCCACCTTGAGCATAATCAGCTGAGTTAAGCCCATAAATAACTCAAAATTCCGAAAGTTATCGGAATGCATCGGAACAAAAGCCAAACTGCTCGGATGATGGAGTATATCAAGCGAATACCTCCGAACACCATGAAAACTCCTCAAAACTCCTCCGAAAAGCTCCTGATCCCACTGATAGCACCAATCTGTACATGTGACCTGTCTGCTCCTAACTCTGGAAGTCCCTCGTAGCCCTATCATGGGTGATACCAAAAATGGGAATATTACAGACCTCCCGCCCCAAGATTGCTTTCCCTCAAGCAATCGAAATATGTGGGCCACTCTGTTGGCCCGCCGCATCTCAGACCCAATGCCTGGATCCCATACCAACCTCTGGGTGCTGCTATGCACCTGTGTCAAACCTCTCAAAACAGACCCCTCAATGTCGGGATCCCAAACTGATCTCTCTCTGTCCCAGTCAACAAACAATCCTACCAGAGCCCAATGCCACCATGGCCAATCATCGCCCAAGTCCCACGGCTCAGGCTGCGCACTGTCTCTAGCTATAGCTGATGCTCTCAGAGGTGAAGACCACCAACAAGCATCAATGCTCCCGGCCTCCTGCTGTGTTGTACCTATAACTGCATATGCTGCCCCACCAACTGCATACCAACTCATCACCTCTCTCCAATCCAAGTCCTGACTCAATCCCATGCTGATCCTACTCTCCTGAAATCGGGAAGGAGTCCTGAAGTAACGACAACCAATGCCCTCTTGCCAACTGGAATCTGTAACATCTACTATGTCTAAGGGCCCCTGCTCCGATGTGCTCCCCACGAAAAATACCATACCATCAAGAGGGTACCAACTCATGATCTCCCGCCAGTCCATCCTGGAAGAAGAATCCAATGTAGCAACAACCACACATGGAACATGCCCAGGGTGTTGCTGCCAGCCTGTAATCAACTCCCACTGCTCTGCCCTGTCTACCAATGGAAGCTGCCTGTAGAAGGAAGCCCCTCTCTCTATAGTGGGCCAAAGTGGGCAAGACATGCTGCAAGCCCCATCGATGTACTCTTGGAGAGTACTACTCATCGAAAGTGCTGCAGCCCGGCCGACTGTATGTACATCTATCTGTACCTCATCAATGTGTCGGCCCAAAGATGGATGCTCCACCATCTCCAACAACTCATCCCTCTCATCGGGAATGTAAAACTCCTGCTGTCCCCTAGCTCCCTGCAGAACTATCCCATCGACCTCCAACATCTCTAGAGGATATGGATCTGCAACTGTCGTCACCGCACTCGATGTCAATGCGTCTGACTGCTCCACCTCAATGGCTGACCCCGATGTTAGCCGCATATCCCTCATCGGCTCAATGTGGGCACCCATCTGGCTCTCCCCCAAAGGAATATCATGCCTGATGTGAATAGTGTCCTCCTCTGCCGACTCAGGCTCCATCACATGCTACTCTGGCTGAATCGTCACAAGTGACTCTTCACCCAGAGTATCTCCCATACAGTCCCTTGACTGCCCACCTTGTACACTAGAACACAGCTCTGGTCTACTGTCATCATCATCTCTGCATGGCTGCTCTCGCTCCCCAGAAGCATCCTCATATGATCCCATGGACTCATCTGAAGAAGAGTCCTCATCCTGGCATACAGAAGGAATGTCTACCTGCTCTACCTTTGCCACCTCATCTGCATCTCTCAAACATGAGTGATCAGGCCCCCAAGGTTCTTTGCAAATGAAACAAAGTCCCTTCCTCCTCAGCTCATTTCTACTGCCTGACCCACCAAACTGGAGCAGCTCCTCCCTGATCAACTGTCTCCTGAATAGCCCAATATTCTGCTCAACCATCCCTTGGGCTAGCTCATAAGCAGCAGGTGAGACCAACTGCTCTCTCCTCTAAATGCTCAACAACCGGGTCTGCAACTCTCGGCCAATGGCCCCATGGTCTCTCATACATGACGACAAAATGGACTGCATATGTGCTATGACAGTATCAAGATGATATCTCCTAATGCTGAAGAAGCATTGGAACATCTGCAGGATCAAGTCATCACATTCAAGGTCAAACATGATGACATAAGTTTTGATTGTGGCCATACTCCACAGAATCTCAAGCTTCTTCCCAAAGGTAGAGCCTGCACTATTGTCCAAATCCTGAAAAGTCTCTACAATCAACCTCATAATCCTTCTCATAACATCATCATTATATGGCTCTATAGGTGCGGTCAATTTCATGATGTTACTGAGGCAAGCTGCAACTGGAAGTGTGACCCCTTCACAAGGCTCTTCCAAGAATTTGGGTTGTATAAGAGCAAGCATAGCAGGCTTTAGAGCCCAAATCAATTTCTTCCCTTCTTCTTGGTCTATTGTGGACAGGAGTTCATTAAACTCTTCCAGTTTGGACAAAACTCTCCATGACTCTTCATGTGTTTCAGAACTGTCCCAAGTGCAAAAATTTTGTGACCAATTTCCAATCCTTCCTGCAAATCTTTTGGTTGTCCCTTTTGAAGGATGGCATAAATTCCTTTTGAAAAAGGTCTGTTGTTTGGCCTTGTTTTCTGGTCTTCTGCTGCATGGTGGTTTAAGGAACCAGCTTCTATTTTTATTTTCATCAATTTGTTTAGGAATCCCTCCATGGTTCAACCAATCATGTGGTCTCTGTTTTTCTGAGTTTTTATAGTGATGTAGGTGTAATTTTTGTCATACTGCTGTAGGTGACACGTATTTGCTGGTATCAAATACAAGTATATAGTGGGGAATTTTATAAAAGAACTGGTCTCCACCCAACTATTGATATCTAGAGCTCAGAAAACTATTACAGCTATTGACAAAACTTAATCTCAGAGATCACCTTTCTCAATTATATTAAGGAATGTATACTAAGAAAAATATGTAAAATGGAACCTGGTTTATATATGATGAAATATCTTCAACAATGTTGCAGCAGCCAAACATTTGAACAGAGTATTCCTCAAGGAGCAGCCCCTTCATCCTTCTGAAATGCATACCCTGCTACAGCCTTATAAAACCACAGGTTCACGTATAGTTGAAACTAAGTAAGCCCAACACGCTCGGCCACAAGTAGCATGATATCAGTCCAGTCTCCCTTCTAGTGCACCAGCTAACAAAATTCAGCTCACAGCCTCAAACAGTAAGGGAAACGGTTGTTTTAATAAAGAAAGCCCAGATGCTATGTCGCTGCCTGAACTCTTGGCCTTCCTGGGGATAAGTTACAACCTTAGCAGATGGTCCTCCTAAACCGAAGAGTTGACCTTCCCCTTGCAATACAAGATCTGCTCAACAACAACCTCTCTTTATGCTTACTAACCACTTCCAGGCACTAGCAACACCGCACATACAACAGTCTTGCTCACCCAATCAAGGCCCTGATTTGAGCGCTGTGAATGCCTTGAATTTAATGCCCAACCTTCATATATCGCAGCAAGGATGACTTCAGAGAGTAACCACTTCACTCTGTTGCTTTCTGCTTTTTGCTACAGTAGTGACACTACAACGATGATGTGCTCAAGTGACGACATCCTTCCGATCCACTGGAAATATCAATCTCAAACTTGAACTTGTTTGAGTACCTTTCTACCAAACAAACTTCGAATTCACCCTACAATGATACCTTCCAGGCATATCCTAGGATTTTTCCCTTACATTCTAATGTGGGTCTGAATGTCTGTAAGTGTGCCTGAGAATTTAATTCCAGCAGAGATGACAAGGAATGATGTGGTATTCGACCTCCAGAACAACTTTTGTCCCTGCTTCAAGACCAACGCATATGCTCAGTTAAATTCTGAGGCTCCAAACAAGCTCATCCACCCAATATGTTGGCCCGCAATCAAATCGCAGCTTATATGCACACCTCTGCTCTATGCGTTTGCGCTTACAACAACTCGTTAATGGGTTAGTCTTCAAAAGTTACGTATTCCACACAACTTATGTGGCCAATAGCGACGCTTCTTCCCAGATATGGACCCGAACTCCTTCAGCAGATAATTCAACGCAGTCAGCTACGGAAGCTAAAGCCTTGAGAATTCGGCCTTTAATGCTCTGGCATCGTAATTACTTTGGCTCACCGAAGCAAATGAAGCATTTTAAAACTCATGCGCACAACAATTTAATTGCACTCTGTCTCTGTCATACTCTCTAGCATCGATCCATCCAACTAAACAATTGGCTCAATCTGCGCACTATAGCCTACCGTTTTTACCTCCTCGTTGGATCACTTCACCATCGTTTATCATCAATCAAACTCTATCTGGTGTGATCCTCTGCCCTCTATGTATGTAAAAGTGCCAGCGGTGCATGCAACTACATTAACCATCGGACGATGACAACATGAAGCTGTTTACGATTGTTGCTTCATCATTCGTCGCCAAGTCGACGCTGAGAGACGGATCAGTTTACAGACCCTCTCCTCATGCTGTATCCACATCCTGATCTCAATTTGTGCATACACTGGGAGCGCACGCAAAACCCATTAGATTCTTTCCGGGGTACAGTTGCTACGCATCAGGTGGCATGTTACTATATCAGTGTCATTTGACTATATTTTCGGCTTCCAACTGGAGATAGATTTGTCCTCAGTAAAAAAAAGTTCTCAGCGAGCAATAGATTAATGCCCTCATTCTCTACGTCTTCAGTGAACGCGCCAGATCAAACACGTATTACATCGTGTCTATGAATCGACGTGCCCTCTACATTTCACGTGATCGTGACGACCACTTCACGCCATCATGGAAACATGAACTGGCCCCTTCGACGACCCTCCTTGAATTCTCAGCATAAATTGGAATCTCGACGTGGAGACGACAAACCCTTGAAGATTCTCAACGACTCGAGATATTCAATTTTACGTTGATTCTGACAATTTGCAATTAACAATTCGGCATTTTAAACCCCCTAGCTCAGCTTCAGTAAGAAAATCAGAGAAACTTCAGCGGAAGAAATTTGGTCTTCGATAAAATTTTGACTCTGTAATATCGATAAATCTGGTCCAACATAACTCAATAATTGTGGTCCCTTTTACAGTCGATTTTCACTGAATTTTAGCCGGTGATTTGACCACAGAAAATCTCATAACTCCTGAAACTTAACTTGGCTGTATGTAACTCTCTTTGATCTCCTAACAAACATAAGAAAATTTTCACCAGGGTTTTGGTCTCTATAAAAAAACTCGAATAAAATCCTCGAGCAATAACCACTATGACTGGCAATTGAAACCCGCAGGCTGAGCCAAGAATGAAGCTCTGATACCACTATAATATCCCGGATGGGATATTTTTAACTAAAAATGCAGATAAATAAATAAACTCCACAAAATGCCGCAAAATCAAGATTTATTCAACAGAAGATTGCCATGTAAAATTAAACACATAAATACTGCAATCGAATACCATATAGAACAGAAGAATCTCAGCTTTTATTATAACTAATAAGAAGGGTTTACATATAGATTTGACTCAGAAAGTGCTGAGATAGGAAACTGGCCAACAATATAATCTGTTGCACTGCTACACGGCGATGGCCTCCCAAAACTGAACTGCTGCACTCTCCCTCCGGCAACAGCTGTCACTGAACCCACTGAAGATGATGAAGCGCAAGTTGAAGATCTGAATGATCCTCACACCAAACTCTGAAGCTCTGTGAAACTTCTAAGTGAAGTCTCCTCAAGAGTATTGGGTTTCCGTCCAACACTCACAAATCACCCGGGGTTTCCGTCCTGGGGTTACGACATGAGGTAGAGAACCACGTCCTCAAACCTCCCATACACAAGAAAATGATCTACTCCAAAGATATCTCCCAATGGCCTCCTCCCTTTCTGTTATAGATCCCTTGGAGCCTTCTAGAGCATTATTTTATTATTATTTTATTCATGGAGCACTTTTTCCTTTTATTAAAATATTCCTTTTTAATGCAGGAAAGGGTAAATCGGCTACCACGCCTCCTCCAGTCACTGAAATCTGTGTCTAACTGTCCCATCGTGTAGGTCTCCTCGTCCCGGTTCCAATGAGCTATTACACTAAGGTGTTCCATCGTGTATTCCTCCCGAAATGCCACCTTGAGCATAATCAGTTGAGTTAAGCCCATAAATAACTCAAAATTCCGAAAGTTATCGGAATGCATCGAAACGAAAGCCAAACTGCTCGGATGATGGAGTATATCAAGCGAATGCCTCCGAAAACCATGAAAACTCCTCAAAACTCCTCCAAAAAGCTCCTGAGCCCACTGATAGCACCAATCTGTACATGTGACCTGTCTGCTCCTAACTCTGGAAGTCCCTCCTAGCCTTGTCATGGGTGATACCAAAAATGGGAATATTACACACTGTCTACATCACAATCCTTCATGGGTGGGGCAAAATAATTTTTAAAAGCTACAAGCACAGATTCCTATGACCCTTTATTTGTTTATACCCGATGGGGATTCATTACAGGTTCCTTCCACTAGGTAGATTTTCATGTCTTGGTTAAATCCTTAATTTCAGAAGCTCCTAAATTGATTGGAGAATACACGTAGTAGCTCAATATGGGAGAGATGGGGGATATGCCAAGCATTGTAATGCCCAAGAAATGACACAAAATGTTGCAAATGTGAGAGCTTCTTATATCATAGAGAGGACTCTAGACAATGAATAAGGAAGAGGAAGAACAAGAAGAACAAATATGTTGTGGATCTTGAAGGGTGTTGAATAGTCCAATTTGAAGCCACGTATTCAACATGCTGGAATATTTTCACATCTGGTCATTTATGGCTATGTCCCCTCTTCAATGAATTCATAATATATTTGACTAGCTAAGTCTAGTCACCTTGGGGTGTGTTCCATTGTTTTGGGTGCTCAAAACCCCCACTTGAAGGGACACCTTACTTGAGTTGTGTACATAACTCAAGCTCTCATTTGTATCATCTCTGTGAAAATTTCTTAGTCTAAGAAACCCTACTGCTAACTATTGATTTACTTCTCCTACTTGATTATTTATACAAGTTATTAATCTGAATATTCAGAAAAACAACGAAGTAAACACAAATAGTTGCCTACACATACAAATCATTTACTGAAAATAACGCACATATGACAAAGTGACAAATTTTTCGAACAAATGTCCTCGAAAAAACACAATGCGGGAAAACTGGTGCAGCTAAGTCTGGAGGGTTTTATTATTATGCGGAATCTAAATACAACAATTTCTAGGCACCAGACATGGTTGGCCCTATAGAGAAAATCACGGAAACAATACCTCTTTCACTAGGAGATAGAAAATATGCTTGATTCACACCCTCAAACGGGATTTACAGAACTCGAGCCCTTTCTAGCCCACCGAAAAACCCAGCGCTGCTCCTCAGCCCTCTGCGTCAGCCTCTGCGCTGCTCTGGAAGGGCCTGCGTCACCCTCTCTGGGCTTACACCGCCCCTGCGCTGCCCTGACTGGGCCTGCGTCAGACCTGCATGGCTCTTGCTGCCTCTGCATTGCCCCTGACTAGGCTCTGGTTGGACTGCATAGCACTGGCTACCCTCTGTGAAAATTCTACTGTAGTATCATGGTTTACTTTTCCTACTTGATTAAATCATACAAGTTATCTTCAGAAATTAGATTCAAAAAATACGAAGTAAACACAACAGTCTACACATGTAGATCATTTACTGAATATTACGCTCATTCAAACAAAGTGACACACTGAATTTTGGACATAAGTCCCCGGAAAAATCCAAAGCGGGAAAATCAGTGCAGCAGATATGAGGGTTTATTTTATTAAGTAAAATATGAGTACAACAAATCTGGGTTCCAGATCTGGAAAACCCGACAGAGAATAAAAGAAATTTGCAGCTAACCTGTTGTTCCAAGACCAAATGTCTGACTTATCCACACCCTCGAACGGGATTTACAAGACTCAACCAGATCTTGGCCCTAGACACCCGAGCGCTGCCCCTGAAGCCCCAACGTCAGCCCTGTTAGGCTTTGCGTGCCACTGCGCTGCTCAGAGAGGGACTGCGTAACCCCAGAGTGGGTGACGCGGTCCTTACGCTGCCTCTGGAGGCCTCTGTGTAACTTCTGAAGCTGCAGCGCTACCCCTTCCTGGGCCTGTGTACTGGCTAAAGCCTCTATGTTGCGCAGCCACTACGTAGCTGCTGTTGCTGTTCTCTGCTCCTCTGCGTTGTCCTTGAAAGCTGCTCCTCTGCCTCTTGCTGACTCTTGGCTCCAGGATCAGATCATCCCCTTAGCCAATACTACCCCTCGCTGCAGAAAACTCCTCCGGAAATTCTTAGCAAACCCTGCCCTAGAATTCCAGATCAGTCTCTCAGCTCTGCATCTGTGTGTGTGTCTTCAACTGACCCTCAAGCCTTTCTCTTATACTTTTTCATTGATCTCATCAACAACCGAGATTAACACACTCATCAACGACTGAGATTAAAAGACTGCTTGATTCGTGTCTTTTAAAACATTTCAGCACGTGTTAATTAATTCACTTTAATTATTTAATTTTCCGAAGTTTAGACTTAGGAAATACATTAAAATAATTGATTATTTGAATAAATTGAACACCAGCTGAAATTTCACCAAACACTTTTTGGGTTTTGGAGTTCAAGTGTGTCTTAACCCCTCCACAAAATTTCAGGGCTAGAGCACACCCGATGCTACACCAACTACACAAAATCTCAACACCCTCTGCGCTGCTGGATATGCTACCTATATGCCTTTGTTGTATTCTTGGCCTTGGATCAGAATCCCTTGCCAATACTGCCCCTCGTTGCACTGCAAACTCTTCTTGAAATTCTTAGCAAATGATGCCCTAGAATTTCAGCTTTGCTTCAGTGCTCTGCCAATGTGTGTGTTCTCCAACTGACCCCGAGCCCTTCTCTTATACTTTTCTCGTTGGCAAACCAACGACCGTGATCTAATCTCTAATCAACGGCTAAGATTAGAAGCTGCTTGATGCACGTCACTTAGATCATTCTCATCACATGTCTAATTTAATTCACTTTAATCTTTTAATTTTCCTAAGTTAGACTTAGGGTCCTTAATTAAAAACATTAATTATTTGAATAACTCTTAAACTAGATGGAATTTTCCCAAACGCTTTATGGGTCTTGGAGATCTCATGTACTCCAGCTCCTCCACAAAATTTCAAAGCTATAGCACATTCGATGCTACCCCAAAATCTCAACACTCCCTCTTAGCGAGGAGTGTGCTCTAGCAATACAAACACACTAAAGTATTGCTCTGGTCTCTGGCATTGGTCCCGCGCTGATGCTGGGCCTGCTGCCCTCTATCACTGCGCTACTGCTGCTCTCTGTACTGCTTCCCATGACTCTGCCACATTCACTGCTACATCCATACTGCAGCTCCCTCTCAAATTGTTGCATCGTGTTGCCAACTGCTGCACTGCAACTCAGTTGCTAAGAAGTAAGCAACTGAAGGACCCCTGCCCAAACACTGACAGATAAGTCAGTTGGGATGCATCTCATCACTGAAGCTCCCTTGGTTACTGCTCTGCACTGTCCTCCTGAAGCCACTCCGTTGCTACAGCACTGCACTGCATAAGCACTGCACTGCGTAAGCACTGTATCCTCTGCGCTGCTGAAGTCCCATCAACCCCTCTGTGTTGTTGTTTCTACATTGTTGCTTCCTCTGCACTACGTTTCTCCCTCTACAACGTCCAGCTTAGCCCTTTGCTTCATTTTGATCCTCTGCACCCACTGCTCCAGTCATCCCCACTACTGTCTTAAGGCTCCCGTAGCACGTATGTGATCCAAGAGTTGGGCTACTCAAGGATCCTGCCTCCACTCTGTAGCTGCTCTACAGATCAATATTGCCCCACCTCTTCTCTCGAGGCACATGAGCACTCATGGCCACATCATCATTGGAGCCATCGTCTTCTCCACCTATCGTAGCCTTGGAATCAAAAGCTTCTTTGTCCTTCTTCGTTAGAGAACAATTGGTGGCGAAGTGTCCAAGTTCACCACATCTAAAACATTTGATCTTTGAAAGATCCCGCTTCCTTTTCCCTTGCTTCTTCTTAGATGTTAGGGCTACATCTTCTTCTTCCTCCTTCACTTTGCTTGATCCGGTGTTGGTTTGTCTCTTGGTCATCCAGCGGATTTCCTCTTGTCGGAGGATACCCACATGTCGTCCCAGCTTGGAAGGTCCTGTCTACCCAAGATGCTTTGGACAAACGTTTCCCAATCATCTATGACCGCATTTAGAGCAGTCCTCACCATGACATCATCATCCACTTTAACCCCCATGGCAATCAGCTGATCATGGATCGTCTGCAACCTGAAGAGGAAAGGATCGATTTCCTCCCCATTATTCATCATAAACAACCTCATTTGGTTCTCCAGAAGCATCTTCTTCTGGACGGATTTCCCTTGATACATTGTGGTTAATGTTGTCCACATAGCATTAGCCGTCTTGTTCTCGGTTATGTGTGGGACCACATGATCCTTGACCTCGTCCATGATGAAGCGCTTGGCATGCACCTCTGCTTCGTTATGCTTCGCAAGAAGAGCAACATCGGTTGGTGTAGCCAAGATGCTTTCTGCATGCTCTCGTAATTCGTATGCCTCCAAGATTGTCAGGATTTTGGCCTTCCAGATAGCAAAGTTAGACAAGCCATCCAACCTATCCTGATCACGCAGTCCGTATGGCGCCTTCTAGCTCAGAAATAATCTGTCGAAACAGATACTCCTATCCCTACTTCTGTTGCTACCCCAAAAACAGAAACTCAGATCTAGAGTCCTTGGCGAGAAAGGCACCCTCTGCTCCCTCTAACAATTGATTTCCTCCCTTGGAAATCTGGCAAATCCTCTGAATCAGCCCTCTTCAATCACCCTCTTGATCGATCCTCAGATTCCTTTGGCAAAAAAATCTACTGAGCCGTTGTTCTACTCCCGCTCTTTGTCAACTTAGCAAGGCACAATTCTGAACTGACAAAATCTCCACCACACCAGCAACTACTGAAGATCTGAAGCTCTGCCTCCGGACTATGGCAAATCTGCAGAGCAACTCGACCTGGACTGCGTCCCTCTAGCTGGCCTCTGCGTGAGCAGACTGGCTCAGTGCAGCCTCTGCTCAGCGCAGGCTGCTCCTGTGTCACCCTGGAAGGCTCTGCGTTGCCTCTGCGTCACTCAGTTGGGACTGTGTCAGCCCCTGCATGACCTCTGTTGGGACTGCGTCCTCCTAGTGTTGCATTGCCCTCTGCAGATATCTGTTACTTCAGCTACTATGTAGTAAAACTTCTTCAGCCAATTTGCTGGAGATTCAACTTTATCTGCAATGCTCTGATACCACGTGAAAATTTCTTAATCTAAGAAACCCTACTGCTAACTATTGATTTACTTCTCCTACTTGATTATTTATACAAGTTATTAATCTGAATATTCAGAAAAACAACGAAGTAAACACAAATAGCAGCCTACACATACAGATCATTTACTGAATATAACGCCCATATCACAAAGTGACAGATTTTTCGAACAAATGTCCCCAGAAAAACCCAATGCAAGAAAACTGGTGCAGCTAGCTCTAGAGGGTTTTATTATTATGCAGAATCTGAATACAACAATTTCTGGGCACCAGACATGGTTGGCCCTACAAAGAAAATCACAACAACAATACCTCTTTCTCGGAGACAGAAAATATGGTGATTCACACCCTCAAACGGGATTTATAGAACTCGAGCCCTTTCTGGCCCACCGGAAACCCCAGCGTTGCTCCTTAGCCCTTTGCGTCAGCCTTACTGGCCTGCATCAGCCTCTGCGCTGCTCTAGAAGGGCCTGCGTCACCCTCTCTGGGCTTACGTTGCTGTTGCGCTGCTCTAACTGGACCTGCGTGGCTCCTGCTGCCCCTGACTAAGCTCTAGCTGGACTGCATAGCACTGGCTACCCTTTGCACTGCTGGATATGTTGTCTCTCTGCCTCTGTTTTATTCTTGGCCTTGGATCAGAATCCCTTGCCAATACTGCCCCTCGCTGCACTGGAAACTCTACCTGGAATTCTAAGCAAACCACGCCTTAGAATTTCAGCTTAGCTTCAGTGCTCTGCCAATGTGTGTGTTCTCCAACTGACCCCAAGCCCTTCTCTTATATTTTTCGCGTTGTCAAACCAACAGTCGTGATCTAATCTCTAATCAACGGCTAAGATTAGAAGTTGCTTGATCTGCGTCACTTAGATCATTCTTATCACATGTCTAATTTAATTCACTTTAATCTTTTAATTGTCTTAAGTTAGACTTAGGGTCCTTAATTAAAAAGATTAATTATTTGAATAACTTTTAAACTAGATGGAATTTTCCCAAATGCTTTCTGAGTCTTGGAGATCTCATGTACTCCAACTCCTCCACAAAATTTCGGTGCTAGAGCACTTCGATGCTACCCCAAAATTTCAACAATCTCAACATAATGATTCATAGGGGTTGATTCTTTAGCCCACAAACACTATATCTTGTGTTTCTCTTGCTCATGAATTTATCTTCTCTTCTCCTTATGATGTGCTTAAGGTTCACATTGATTTAAGGTTTGTTGGTGATTCCATTCAATCCTCTCTTATGATCTGAACATGGTATCAAAGCGAGTGTGAATTTCTTCTTCCTTCTTCAGCCCTTTGTATGACTTGGCAATTTTCTCCTTCTAATTGGCATTTTCTCTCTTGTGTTTATTGATGGTGGGATTGACCCATGAGTCATGACACACTCATTTGAGGGTTCATTGTGGGCATACTGCTGGTTTTTTACCCAAACTCTTAATTCAGCTACTCATTTGAAGCTGATCGAGAGTTGTGGCTAGTAAAAATTCCCTAATTGTTAATTTTAGTTAACAATGGTATGCTCTATGCTTTAGCACAATTTACTTCGATGTTCCTTAGTAGCCCAATATTAATTTCCAATTATTTCCAGTAGCAATCACATTAATCATAATGATAGTAAATGCAGATAGAACACAAACAAAATGCAGAAGACAAGCCAAGACAAGAGTACACAACATTTAAGACAAGAGTACACAACATTTGGCGGATGCGAGAGAAAAACCCCAATGTGGAGAAAACCCTTTGATCAATTCTTCTTATTATTCTTCAATAGTTCAGCAGAGAGAGAGAGAGTACAAATATCAAATTTACTTGCCCAAAACAGTCCTGTCAAAATCAGCAGTCAACTGCAACCCTAACCAGAAAGTCAATGCTGGTCAAAGTAGCTCCAAAATGTACTCCAAGCAGCTCGGTCAACAGCAATCGAATTCGGCCTTCCAAGAGAGTCAAAGTAAACCCAAAACAGTTCGGTCAAACCCAGTCAAACACTGTTGTAATTTCCATGTTCAAATCTGAAGTCAATGTTGGTCAAACTGTCCCAAACTCCTTGATTTCTGTGCCAATAAATGCGGCCTCCAAAGATCGAAATTATGCCCGGTTATGCCCGGAAAACCGAAGTCAACGGAGGTCAAATGAGCCCTTGTCAACGATGGTCAACGCTGGTCTCTTCCTCTGAAATTCGACATGTTTTTGACCCAGAAATATTCGGCCTCCTGCCACGCATGCGAAGAAGAGAGAGGGTGTCCCAAGTTGTACGAACCAATCAAGAGAGGAGAGAGAGATGTAAGATGTGATTAGTGATGTCCAAATGAGGAGAGAGGTCACTCCTATTTATACAAATCGTTGAGGGTATGGAGACACATCTCTTGCTCCTATTTATACAAATCGTTGAGGGTATGGAGACACATCCCTTGGGCTTCATGAGCTTACATTTGATTGAGGCTGACCTTGACAATTTGTGTATGAGAGAGAATAAATTCAAAATTCCACTTCTGCTTATCCGAATGAGATGATCTTTAAATCAATCTTGGACCTCTCAAAAAGAGGAATCCAATAAAAATATCATCTCCATCATATGAGCTGTCCCAAGGTGGAATATGGCCTTAGTTGCCAATTTTAACACCAATGACTGGTTTTGTGTCTGAAAATAGGGCTTTCAGCCTCTGTTTTTATGGTTGTTCGAACTCTGAAAAATTAGGGTTTTTGGCATTTTTGGGACAGCACACAGCTTTCTAGGCCTTCTGCCCTCTGTTTCACCATCACCCTTCTTTTTTTGCATCTTTTTGGTCCTTTTAGTGGCAGATTCAAGAAGAATTTGCAGATTTGTGTCCTCTTCTAGGGTAGTGCACTCATATTTAAGCTTTCTTTCAGCCAAGAAGTTAAAATGGTTGAACACTAAGTGATTTAATTCTAAGAAAGAAAGACAATATTCTAAGAAAGAAAAACTAGCATTTTAATTTTTAGATGGTTCTATTCATCTGGAGTATTGCTTGAAATTTTTTATATCGTTGTTATTATAAGGTTTCAAACCTCTCCTTGCCCCCTTTAGCAAGTCCTCTTGAGGTCTTTTCAAGGACTTCTCTTTTCTAGACCAGATGGACTACTTCTTTGTTACACATATGGCAGTGTACTGTGCAGGTCAAGTTATAACGGATTTAGTGAATGATACTCTTAGTATTGACTCCACCTTTTTTAAACATTTACTTCATATTCTAGGGATTGGTATTTTTATATTGGATACTGCAGTTGGCAACACAAGGCCTAGTCAGCTTCTAGTTCTCACAAGCCTATGGTCATTTGTTTGTGAAGGGAGACCCCTCTCCACTCCTTTGATGTAGTTTACGCTCACAAGTCTGCAAGATCTATCCCACTCTATTTATGATTCTAGAAATAATTCTTGGCTTATTTCAGTGGATCAATTTGATTTTGTGGATCTTTGTTCTTCACACTATGATGTAAGTCATTATGGGGCATCCTACACGCAACGCACTTCAATGACTCCTTTCAGATCTTTACTAAAGAGACCCTTTACCTAGTTTTGCTATATTTGTATTAGCACTATGGTGTTTTGGAGAGGTTCCATTTTCATTATGGCCTCCATTCAACATTGCATGGAGGAGGTGATATCTAATGCTTTCTTTTCCTCACTTCCTCTCCATCTTTGAGGATGTTGTGCATAAGGCAAACCTTATATTGAGATGGGTATTCATCAACCCTCTCACTTCTTTATTTCAGGAACAATCAACCATCCTATCAAGTTGATTATCCACACATAACTCTCACTTGTATTTTGGTTGCCAATATTCTATATTTTGGCCACAACCACTCTTTGTGAGGAATTGGGTTGTTATAAACCCACTCTCATTTTATATTCAAGCTCCCTTCTAAGCTTTGTGATCTTATATGCACTTGTGCTAGGTATCTATAAACTCACACAGTGTGTGCTTGAGCATGATTGGTCATATTCAAGCTCTTTCAAATACATGTAGTTGGATCTTCTCACTCTCACTTCAACTACAATTGATCTTATTTGAGATAAGTATGAATCCTATATCATCTCTATTACAAGATATTTCTTTTGACACCTCTTTAGATGAGAAATTCAATACTACTCTCACAATAAATGCAAAACTTGGCAGGGATGTCTTCCTACCCTCCTTCGCTGGATGAGCAGGTCAATGACAATTGTTTCCAGCAGATGAGTCCAGTGACGGCTGCATTCATCATTCCTATACTAGATGTCTCCTTTGACACATCTTTAAATGGAAAATTCAGTAGTACTACTCTCCCAATAGATGAGTAGTATCGAAAGAATGTCTTCCCACCCTCCACTATTTCAGCAAATCAATTTTAGTTTCTCCTAGCAATTGAGTAGATTGGTGGCTATATTATGCATTTCTATACAAGTTGTTTCTTCCGTACTCCATCAAATGGGTAGATCAGCAGTACCACTAATCTGTCATTTATTTTGGTACCTTTTGGGTGGAATAATTGGAGGAATTGACTTGCATGGCCCATTTTAGGGGCAGATCCCAGTTTGGGAATCTAGGGTTTAGAAACTTCCAGAAGTAGTTGGAGGCATTGTTACCCACAACCAGAGGGTGAACCCTAGAGGAGAAATTTTCTCCTACATTTGTCTTCAGTCGGCAGCCAGAAACCACCTGATAGCTTGATGTGGTACTATTCTCTGCACCTGAGCCAGTCATTGTGTGCCCTCACTCATATGTTATGATCGTATGTTTGAAGATGGGCCATCCAACCCCGAAGGTATGATTTTTCATTATGTTATTGGGTGTTTATGCTTGCTTTTCTTGGGCACATTTGAGCATGCATTAGTGGAAAGAATCAGCATAAAGGGCTTTGACTGCACTTTTGTTCCCTTACCTCAATTGGGGGTTAATCATGCATCCTAGTCCCGTGGGATCTCTTTTATTGGCTACTAGCTTTAGGAGTGGCGCTACATGGGAAACCCTAATTTTGGTTGTGTGGTCCCGCTTCCCGATACCATATATCTCTCTCCCCTCTGCTCATTACAAACCCTTTTCACATTTTCCCCATTTGGTTCCACATTTGTCCATTGGGTCCACAAGGTGTCAGCTTCCCCTTCTCTTTGTACGCACCTTGGATCAGGACTAGAACGATGCCCAAGAGATTGATGCAACTAAAAAGAAATATAAAAGCATAATATGGCCAATAGAACAGGAAATGTACCACAAAATTCAAAATATGGTCGGGGCAATAAAATTAAGCGCATGGGCAAAAGCTAAACATGAGCTCTAACCCCCTATCATTATGGCCATCACCCTGGTTCCCAGGTTCCCTATGAGTGCCCCTTCAATCATTAAGGAACCCATGATTGTCCCAACCCCCGGTGGGCGATGAATTACCCCACCTTAAGGGGGTAATCACTATTACATCTTACACATCATGGCCTCACCCCCTTGAGCCCCGAGCAGCAAAGTGAAGAAAAATCAATAAAAGGCAAAAGGCATATGAAGAAGGGTGGTAAAACAAAGGTCAGGATAATTCAGGTACCAAGATTGCTCCCTCCTACATTCATACACCCAAGGTGTGGGCCTCCTTCATCATAGCTACCCTTGTACCATGGTATGTGTCTTGGAGCCTTCCCTTTTGCCCCTACACTGTTCCATCACTATTTCACATGACACCTGCCATCTGATGTATGTACCATGGACCTATCATGACCTTAGAGGTTGAAACCACCTAATAGGGTCCTTCATTAACCACTCCTACCCAGGAAGGTAACACTAGTACATGTTCAAAGCCCACTTGGATGGGCATGCCACTATGAAGTGTCCACTTTTGCCCCTGATTAGCGAGCTTATTTACTCAATTTCCCTAATGGATTATTGTACTAGAAGGTGAGGAGATGAATTGTATCTTATATTGGATTGTAGGTGGGCTTCCATCTTGGACTTTGCCTCCCTATACGGGATCCAAGCCCTCCAGAGGATCACAATGGCACTTACACGGTGAGAATTGAGAGCCATAGGCCACCAGCCATGCAAAGCATTGATTTCCACACCATGGGCTTCTTCAGCACCACCACATTGCTTGTTCGTGCCCCAGTTATACAAAGATGATGATGCACTTGGACCACATTGCCCAGTCTGCTACACATTGCACCCAACACTTGGCAGTTGATCTAGGGCCCAGAGGAGGTTGTCTTTCCTAGGGAGACATAAGAGGGCATTTGTCATCTTCTAACCCTCATTGATGGAGCATCGACTTGATATTGAGCCATTTGGAGCCCACAAAGCCTAAATTGGGGTTTGGAGATGTTTTGCAGCATTTGGAGGGTGTCCCCCTCTTATTCATTATTTTTTAGGCCCTCACTCTCATTCTTAGCACATGATGCCTCAACGCTGCCCTTCTAGGCCTTCACAACAACCTAGCATGGCCCTAAGAAGGCTTATTCGATTTATTTTATGAATCATGGTTGGCTTGTAACCATGGGTGGGTTACTAAACATTTTTGGCATTGAATTCTATCCATCGCACCTGGATTTTCAGCTAGCTGATTAGATATTTTCGACCTGCAATTTGTGGAGTGATTTGGACCAATTTAATGCATTTTGATATTTGGAAAATCTCGCCATCTCTCTTGGAGCTTCTCTTTTGCATTTTGATGGATGGATATATTCTTCATTGTCTTGTAAGTGTATTTAATGTTATATTTCTGATCTTGGCAAATGTCTAATGCATGGAATATTCTCTTATGGTAATGTGCCCTGATTAAAGAAATTTTGTTAGAACATTGAAGTTATTGGAAATTTTGCATGTGTTACTCATGGATAATGAATGAATGAATATTCCTAGAGGTTATATTGCAATTTGCATCCTTGAAACTCCATTAAATTTTTCCATATGAGTATAAATATCTAGAGTAGTTGTGTAGCTGCCTCCATTAGGGCTAGTGAGGTTGCTTCTAGGTCTCCTTGAAGAACGAATTGCCAAATCAAGATCATTTTTTACTCCAATTCTCCCAATTGCTAGGCACTAGTATTAAATCCTTGGCGATCAATCTTAACTCAACGAATCATCTTTATTTTCACCTCCTTCTCGCCTCTTTTCCTCGTTACTTTAAGGATAAGGAGGCCTCCCTAAGGCTTGATGTGAATTGCATTAGAGAGGATGATCCAAAATGGATTCAGTTCTGCCTCCATATCAAAGTCTTCAAATGCAGATGAAAATAGGATCAAGTTGAAGTGCTCGTCGACAGGATTCCAATGGTGCGAACGGCACTTAAAACCGAGTTCGTATGAAGAAGATGTGGCCAGTCAAAGTTTATGACAAACTACGGCAAAATGACAAAAAGTCAAAGTCAAAGTCAACGGTCAGATGATGTCAGCAGGACACGTGTCGTCCCGGGAATATGCCGCATGTTCAGGATGACGTCAACAGGATCGATGACGTGTCGAACTATTATTGGTTGGAATGGGCCAATCCGAGGCTGACACGTGGCAGCCCGGATTTTGCCCAATTTGGCCTTATTTCCAAAATTTTGGGGGTCAGGGAGGATTGAACCCTTGACCTCCCGGAATGCAAACAACTTGCTGGATTCTGCTCACCAGTCGAGCTACATTGTCGCTTGGTATTGAAAGCAAAGGATATTGTATTTAATATGCAACGGGTTTGTTACCGCCGGAAAAAGTCCGGACGGTCGGGGTCAACCCCACGACCGCCGGAACCTTTTAAATGTCGCGCCAAATATATGAGAACCATTGGATAAGGTTTATCACAAGGTTTAACACAGCACACACACACACACACACACACACACACACACACATATATATATTATTAACTGCCGGACCTTATCATAAATGTCGCCGCATATGTATTAACAAATATATATGTTGCAATATATAGTATGTAACGAATGGAGGTGTGGCGAAAGGTCGGGAGGGGGTTTCGACCCGCCGACCTCCAAAACATTATATAATACAACTTTTAACACAAGAGCGCTAACCAACGTGCCAAAGTGGTGGAGCTTGTGTATCAAGCCACCGAAACCTCATTTGTACTCAGCGCAGAGCCGAACCAGCCAATACCGCCAGCACGCAGTTCAAGGTGGTTTTCTGCAGACAAAAGTGGTTTTGTGCAGGGCAGAGGTGGTTTTGCATTTCTCCAGGGGGTCTAGAGGTCACAGTGGCAAAATATAGGCAAGTTTATACTCATTTTGACCGAAATTTCGAGCCAGTCCCAATGGTGAGGTCCATTTTCTCATTTGAGTCTCTGTTTTTGAGCTCATACCTGTAAAAGCATTTTGAAGACAAAATAAAGCGGTCAGCACTGGAAGCTAAGGACCCGGAGATGTAGCCAGGAAGTCTGGTGAACTCCGTTATTAAATTCTTGTTGTGTTAATGTGTGTGACTGTGTTTTCATTTGCTTATGTTGTTTATGTTATTCGCAATCTTATCGATTTATTGCACTAAGTAACATAAGTTGCTCACATAGACGTCAATAATACCTTTTTCATAAATACAGATCAAGTGGTATCAGAGCTTAATTTTAATTTTTAAAGGTTTGACGGTGTCATGTGAAGATTTGAATGCTTACTAGGTCAAAGTCCTAGCAAAGAGAAGGAGAACTTGTTGAAGCAAATCTAGAGATTGGAAGGGTATTTTCACAAAAGAAGATGATGGAAGAAAACGTATTGGGAACAGAAGCTCAATTCTTGGACAACTTCATGACAATACGTGCGACGGTAGAAGAGATGTATAAAGAGTTTAAAAAGAGCAAAGGTGAAGGCACTTCATCACCTAAACCAGACAAAGAATCAGGGGAAAAGCCTCTTTCATTATTTCCACCATCTCCTCCATCATCGTCATCATCATCCTCTTCTCATAAATCTAGTTCTTCTAAAAAGAAGAAGAGTAAGAAATCCTCTTTGATCGAATTATATGTAAAATTTGATTTGCCAATTTATGATGGTGAACTTAACGCTGAAAAGCTTGATAATTGGATAAGACAAATTGAAGTTTATAGAAGGTACAGAAAGTTGTTTCAGGAAGAAAGAAGATCCAGCTTGCTAGCCTTCGTCTTGGAGGAACCGCACTTGTTTGGTGGGAAGGTAAGACACAAGCAGATCTTCAAAAACATGGTAAAATCATTTTGACATGGAATGAATTTGTTTCTGCTATTAAAAAACAATTTTATCCTTTGGCTTATATGCAACAAGCTATGATGAGTTGGCAAACATTGTGTCAATTAAAGGGTCAAAGTGTGCAAAGTTATACTCAGGAATTTCGTAAAAGAGCTTTGACACTAGGCATATCATTGGACTCACCAGAAACATTATTGAAATACATAGGTGGCCTACATAGTTATTTGAGGCATACCATACTGATGTTTAATCCGACTAGCTTAGATGATGTATCATTTCAAGCAACTCATCTAGAAGCTAGGGGTAAAAATGTATCTCATGATGTTGGAAAGTCATCTAAATCTACTGAAATCAAGAATAAGGAAAAGAAGAAACAAAAATGGAAGAAAGGGAAAACGAACACTGTAAAGAAAGAAAATCCTACATGTACTCATTGTAAGAAAGAAGGCCATGATGAGGCACACTGCTGGGCACTGCATCCAGAATTGAAGCCTAAAAAGTTTGGGAATAAAGAGCGAAAGAATGCTGCTACTATGCAAAAGGACTTGGGATCAGATTCAGGAGACGAAACAGCAATTACAGCTACAGGTATAAAAGGTAAAAATTCTCAAGCATCTACAAGTACTTCTTCGCATTCTGTTGATAATGAAAATGATGAGAGGAAACGAAATGAGCTATTTCATATTAGAGTCGTTTCCAAGCATACTAAAATTGATACTTTGTTTGATAGTGGCTCTCAAGTTAATTTGCTTGCTGAATCAATTGTAAAGAAATTGGGTATTGAAACAAAACCTCATAAAAAGCCATACCCATTGGGTTGGGTCTGTGATAAAACTAAACTACAGGTTACGAAACAATGCAAACTTCATTTTGCAATTGGATCAGAGTTTGTAGATGAGGTTGAATTAGATATAGTCCCATTGGATATATGTGGAATTGTACTAGGGAGTCCATACTTGTATGATAGAGATGTTGTCTTATATCGAAGGGCGAATAAGTATCAACTCACTAAAGATGGAATCGAATATGTATTAAGAGCTCATAAACTCAAAGATAACTACACTCTCATAAATTCAAGACAGATGAAAAGAATTATAAATTCAAGTAAACAATTTTTACTTATGATTGTAAAAGCAAAGGATCTG
This sequence comes from Pinus albicaulis, assembly GCA_034641835.2. Taxonomy (NCBI): domain Eukaryota; kingdom Viridiplantae; phylum Streptophyta; class Pinopsida; order Pinales; family Pinaceae; genus Pinus; species Pinus albicaulis. The sequence goes on along the minus strand of CM076571.1, from coordinate 933,427,982 downwards.
GATAAATCCGATGCTTTTCAAGGCTGTAATCCTAAATAGAAAGCAGATTTAGTTAAAGTTGTTTCTGATTATGATATTCTGTTTCAAGAGCCTAAAGGGCTTCCTCCCAAGCGACAGATAGAACATGAGATTTATTTGCAGCTAGATGCTACTCTTCCTAACATTGGAATGTACAGGTTATCAAATCTAGAGAATGCAGAAATAAAGAAGCAGGTACAGGAATTGCTCGATCAAGGGTTTATTTGACCGAGCACTTCACCATGCGGATCGCCTATTGTGTTGGTACCTAAGAAAGATGGTTCGTGGATAATGTGCATTGATTTTCGAGCATTAAATAAAATAACAATAAAGAATCGTTATCCTCTTCCTCGCATTGACGATTTATTAGATCAGTTGAAAGATGCAGTTTACTTCACTAAGTTAAACTTGCGAAGTGGCTACCATCAGATTAGGGTTTCAGAACAAGATGTATGGAAGACTGCTTTCAAAATGAAGCAAGGACTCTATGAATGGATGGTTATGCCTTTCGGCTTGACCAATGCTCCAGCTACATTCATGCGTGTCATGAATGATGTTTTTAGGCCATTTATAGATGATTTTGTAATAGTCTACTTAGATGATATTCTTGTTTTTAGTAAGACATGGGATGAATATATAAAGCATGTAAAGCAAATTTCAGATGTGTTAAAAAGTGAAAATATCTACGTAAAACTGTCAAAGTGTGAATTTGGCAGGACATCTTTAAATTATTAGGGTTATATTGTAGGGGGTGGTGAATTGAAGATAGATCCCTCTAAGGTCGAATTCATTGTAAATTGGCCTAAGCCCAATATTGCTACAGGAGTTAGAAGTTTCTTAGGGGCAGCACAATACTGGAGAAAGTTTATTTATAACTTTTCTTTGATTGTAGCTCCTCTACATGCTTTGACAAGTGTGAAATAGGTGTTTCAGTGGGGAGGAAAACAGCAGAAATCCTTTGAAACATTGAAAGAAAGGATCAATACAGCGCCAGTGCTAGCACTGCCAGATCTTCAGCATCCATTTGAGATCGAGACAGATGCAAGTGAATATGCCATGGGGGCAGTGTTGATGCAGCACAGAAAGCATATATGCTTTCATTCTGAGACATTTACATTAGTAGTAGTTAACAATCCTACATACGATAAGGAATTATATGCATTAGTACAGAGTGTTAAAAAGTGGAAACAAACATAATGGGAAAAGAAACAATCATACATACAGATCATCAACCACTACAATATTTACACTCACAAACTAAATTGCAACAATCAAGACACTATCATTGGATGGGTTTCTTACAACAATTTCATCTTGTAATCAGATATAAGAAAGGCGTACATAATAAGGTTGTAGACATGTTATCAAGACCAATCATAAATGCATCCACAATTCTTAAGCATAATTCAGTAATGCACGAAAGCTATATTGAACAATATGCTCAAGATACAGATTTTAAGGATGTATATGCAACTTTAATTCATCGAAAGCACGTAGAAGAATTGGATTATTTCATAAAGGAAAAACTCTTATATCATTTGGGAAAATTATGCATTCCACAAACTGAAAGAGTTAATGTGATTCGAGAAGCACATACTTCTCTAATTTTAGTTCACTTTGGTGTAAGTAAAACAATTGCACAATTACAAAGATTCTTCAATTGGCCACGAATGAATGAAACAATTTCAAGATATATTAAAGGATGTACTTTGTGTGCTACAAGCAAGCTAAGTAATAGAAAATTAGGCTTGTACAATACACTTCCAATTCCTTCTCGTCCTTGGGAAATTCTATCCATGAGGATTGCCAATGTCTAGAAAAGGTCATGATTATTTGTATGTAGTTGTGGATATGTTCAGTAAGATGTGTATTTTAACACCATGTACTAAACAGGTCACAGCTGAAAAAACTGCAAATTTTTTCTTTCAAAATGTATGGGTTCATTTTAGGTTACCCACCTTTATTGTATCTAATCGAGATTCTTGATTTGTCAGGAAATTTTGGTCAAATTTATGGGAACTCATGGACACCAAGTTAAATAAGAGAACGACATTTCATCCACAAATAGATGGCTAGATAGAAGTGGTAAATAGGACAGTGGTACAGTTGCTTCGAGGTTATTGCAGCAAGCATCCTAAGCTTTGGGATGAACATTTGTGTTATGTACAACATGCTTACAACCATGCGAAATATTATTCTACTCAAAGATCTCCATTTGAGACTTGTTTTGTTTTTATACGAAAGTATCCCTTTGATTTTTGTCTTTGGTAAAGACATAGAAGTTGATTGACACAGCGATGTGGACAAAGCAACCAAGTTCATTGAATAGATCCAGGAAATTCACCAAGCAGTATAGGAACAGCTGGAAAAGAGCCAAGCAAAGTATAAAGCGAGGCACGACAAGCATCATGTTGAGCATAGTTTTCAAGTTGGTGATCAAGTCTGGTTGTACATCAGCAAAAAAATACTTCAAGGGGAAGGTAAAAAGTTGAAACCAATTAGATATGGTCCTTTCAAAATTCTTGACAAAATTGGTGAGAATGCTTTCCACCTAGATCTACCAGCTTATATGCAAATCTATTCCATCGTAAATGTGGAAAACTTGCGATTGATTGAAGATCCGGAAGAGCAAAGTCAAGTACCTTCCATCGAATATTTTTCACCAAAGCATCTCAACGAGTTGCAGGAGGATAAGGACTTCACGACGAGGAGAAGTTGAGTATCTTCGAGTTGGACTTAAAGGTACAAATCCAAGTGAAGCATGATGGATAGAAATTGGAAAAGTGAAGGAAACATATCCTCACTTACTCAACAACTAAAACCAACTTTTGGTGGTCCAAAAGCTTCCAGTGGGGAGGAGTGATCCAAAATGGATTCAGTTTTGCCTCCATATCAAAGTCTTCAAATGAAAATGAAAATAGGATCAAGTTGAAGTGCTCGTTGACAGGATTCCAACAATGTGAACGGTGCGTAAAACCGAGTTCATATGAAGAAGATGTGGCCAGTCAAAGTTTATGACAAACTAGGGCAAAATGACAAAAAGTCATAGTCAAAGTCAACGGTCAAAGTCAAGGGTCAAATGATGTCAGCAGGACACGTGTCATCCCGGGAATATGCCACATGTTCAGGATGACGTCAGTAGGATCGATGACGTGTCGAAGTGTGATTGGTTGGAATGGGCCAATCAGGGGCTGACACGTTGCAACCCGGATTTTGCCCAATTTGGCCTTATTTCCAAAATTTTGGGGCTCAGGGAGGATCGAACCCCTGACATCCCTGAATGCAAACAACTTTCTGGATTCTGCTCACCAGTCAAGTTACATTGTCGCTTGGTATTGAATGCAAAGGATATTGTATTTAATATGCAACGGGTTTGTTACCGCCGGAAAAGGTCCGGACGGTCGGGGTCAACCCCACGACCACCGAAACCTTTTAATGTCGCGCCAGATATATGAGACCCATTAGATAAGGTTTATCACAAGGTTTAACAGTACACACACACACACACATATATATATATATTATTAACCGTCGAACCTTATCATAAACGCCGCCGCATATGTATTAACAAATATATATGTTGCAATATATAGTATGTAACGAACGAAGGTGTGGCGGAAGGTCGGGCAGGGGTTTCGACCCGCCGACCTCCAAAACATTATATAATACAATGTTTTAACACAAGAGCGCTAACCAACGTGCCAAAGCGGTGGAGCTTGTGTATCAAGCCACCGAAACCTCATTTGTACTCAACGCAAAGCCGAACCAGCCAATGCCGTCAGCGCGCAGTTAAAGGTGGTTCTCTGCAGGCAGAAGTGGTTTTGTGCAGGGTAGAGGTGGTTTTGCATTTCTCCAGGGGGTCTGGAGGTCACAGTGGCAAAATATAGGCAAGTTTATACTCATTTTGACCGAAAATTCGAGCTGGTCGCAATGGTGATGTCAATTTTCTCATTTGAGTCTCTGTTTTTGAGCTCATACCTGTAAAAGCATTTTGAAGACAAAATAAAGCATTCAGCACTAGAAGCTAAGGAACCAAAGACATAGCCAGGAAATCTGGTGAACTTCGTTATTAAATTCTTGTTGTGTAAATGTGTGTGACTATGTTTTCATTTGCTTATGTTTTTTATGTTATTCGCAATCTTATCGATCTATTGCACTAAGTAACATAAGCTGCTCACATAGACGTCAATAATACCTTTTTCATAAATACAGCTCAGAGGAGATTTTTTGAAACCGTGTGGACAATCTTCAGTGTCAGTGTTTCCTCTAGCTCTCCTCCAAATTTGAGGCAATTCTCACGGTGGATTCTCCACAAAAATTGATGCCCTAGCAATTGCATTAAGGGGGAAACCTAGGTGCTAATCCTTCAACTTAGGGATTCTTTGAAGGCGTGTACTTTAGTACTTGTTGAAGTATATCATTCACAGTCTTTTCTCTTGTCTACCTTGACCTTGGATGACCTCATATATCATCAAATTTCTCAACCCTAGGTCTCGTGTAGTCTTCCTTTGAAGGTGTTTTCTTGGAAAGTCTTCCTAGCTTCTCCCAAAGCTCGCACTTTCATTGAACCTTTCCATGGGATGGGTCTCCTTGCCTCACTTCAAGCCTATCATAGACATATTTATCACAAGTGAGGAATACTGGAACTCCTCCCTTCGGTGAAAATCCGAGAAGATAAGGTGACTTAGGCTGTGGTGACTGTGGGCCTTTGTCCCAAGGTGTTGTTGTTCCCTCTAGCTTTTGCCTCTTTACAAGGCCTACTAGTTTGTACAACAACATTTTTGACACCATTGTCAAGGACACGAGACGTGTGTCTTGTTCCTATACAACATTATCGATATATCTTTTTGGCGACTCCATTGGAGGAACGAAGCCCTAGTTCTTCAATGAACTCCAAAGCCAATGCTTATAGGGTGAAGCAAGCATCTCTTTAGGCACTTTGAATTCACCCTGGTGACTCCCATCAAAGTTAGCATGCAATACCTAAGACAATGTATGATCAGGAGCAGTCATTTCCACCATTGGATATTAAGGAGGCTTTCCAATCCAATGGTAGTGAAGAAGATACAAAATGTGAAAATCCTGCAAACCAGAATCCTAATGCAACAACTGATATTATTTCTCCTAATTGTTAATTTAATTTAACAATTTATCTGCAATTTTCTACGGAAAATACTTAAATAAATACACTACAACCCTCATATATAAAATTGCAGAAACCAGAATCCTAATGCAACAACTAATATTATTTCTCCTAATTGTTAATTTAATTTAACAATTTATCTGCGATTTTCTATGGAAAATACTTAAATAAATACACTACAACCCTCACATATAAAATTGCGGAAGAATAAACGTTGAAAGAAATACTAGCCCACACATAAATTTGACACAATTATTTTTGGACTAAAGTCCCGAGAAAAACCCAACTTGGGAAAACCAGTGCAGCGGATGAGGGTTTTATTTTATTACGCAGCAATAAAATCTGAGTAAATCTATGGATGCCCAACCGGCAATCCAAACAACAAGAAAAACTGGGCAAAATACTGAAGGGAATTACCCTTCTCCCAAAGGCAATTTCTGGCACGGCCTGCCTACCAAAAATTTGGCCTCCTGGAGCTCTGTGTCAGCCTTTGCGCTGCTCTACGCAGCTGGCTAGACAGCTTGTTTCGAACTGGGCTCTTGTTAGAGAAATTAAGGAGTTGGCAATTAATCAATTTCTCTTATCATGACATTATCTTGTGATGTTTCTTGTTATTATTATGTGTTCTTTCGTTTTATATTTTCTTATCATCAAGACTAATGCCAAATAACAAATAGAAGAGGACACATGTTGTAGGCACGTTGCTAGGGTAAAACCTCACTCTTTGGGTAAAACCCCACTCTTTGGGGAAAACCCAGTCAAAATTCTTCCTTCAGTAGATTTAAGATAAGACGACTAGGACCCTTAGACTATAGACTTCCTCCATCAAGTAATCCCTTCACTGTGTTAGCACCGAGATCTCCTTTGCTTGCACTGAAACTTCATCCTTATTACTGCAATAACACTGAGACATTGAAATCTTCTTCCTGAGGTAGCCTTGAGATCCATCTTCACTGTGATCACCATTGTAGTAGTTCCGAGATCTGTAGCACTGAATGGCACCGAGGCATCATGAATGAGATAGCATTATAGCATTGAGAATCATAACATCATAGCACCGAGTATAGCATTGAATATCAAGACAGAGATAACATCATCATAGCACTGAGTATCAAAACAAAGAATGTTGATTTTTGGTAGCATTGGATGTGCTCTAAGTCTCAAATTCTACAGGGAGGCTTAGACACATGTATTCCAAAATACCAAGAAAGCGTTTTGGGAAATTCCACCTAGATGGGGTTTTATTAAAATAATTAATTATTTTTAATAGGAACCTAAGTCTAAACTTAGGGAATTAATAATTAAAGTATATTAACAGAACTGGGTGTGACTCTTCTAGAAAAAGACGGAGATCGAGTCAATATGATCTAAGCCATTGATTATGTTTTAATTTGGGACGTTGGTTATCCAACGAGAAGATTATAAGAAGGACTTCGATGGGCATTTGGAAAACACATCGGGTGAGTCTAGAGATCAATTTCTCAAGTGAGCAGCGTAGAGCAGCCGGAGAGATCATCGAGTTGATTCAATTGCAGTGAGGGGCAGTGATAGTTCCGGTTGGAAGATCTTTTCCTGAGTCGGGAATACATCGCAGAGAAGGCGGAGAAGAGGATGCAAAAGAGGCATCGTAGGGGATATGATGGGTAGCGCAGAGCCATGCAGAGGCAGCGTTGAGCCTCTAAAGAGATCCGTAATTTTGCTGAGGATCAGTCAGATCCAGTGTTGGAGTGTCGAGATGTGATACCGAAGGGGCAAAAGATCAACATCCAGCCAGCAAAACAACTAACAGAAGGAGGTGACATAGTCCCCAGCCAAAGTGACGCAGATCTGCGTAGAGGCAGCGTGGGGCTATTCAATTCAGTGTTGGGTCAGTGTCGGATCTCCAGTGTTAGTGTGAGGTAATCCGCACTAATTCTCTGTCAGCCAGATTCTCTGTGGATAGCTAGACTTGGGCATCCAGTTGTATTCAGAAAAACTTCTATTTAATAATATAAACCCTCAGCTGCTACAACGGTTTTCCCGCATTGGGTTTTTCCGAGGACATTTGTCCAAAAATAACGATGTCATGTGTGTTTAATTTTCTTGCTCAAATCTTGTTTCCGCATTTAATTTCCGCAAATTATTTGGTGAAGGGTGTAGTGTCTTCCTTCAATATTTACTTGTAGAACACAGGAAATAACTTGTATAATTTATCAAGTAGGAGAAGTAATATCAGGTTGCTGCAATACGATTACGGGACTAGGAATTTTCACATGGTATCAGAGTTCTCATTGGTTTCAGAGCAGCGGAGGTGAAGCAGGAGAGCAGACCGGAAGAGTTCAGTATTGAAGAGAAGGAGGGAGATCAAATAGCTGCATAGGCAGCGGATCGAATCCCCACGGGATTGTGCAGTGCAGGCTAGGAGGGAAAGATTCTCAAGGAAAATCTCTCTCTGAGTGACTAGACAGAGAGGTAAGAATTTCAGTTCGTGATTTGTCAGCGACAAAGGGCACAACGCAGTAGAAGATTCAGCACAGAGCAGTCTAATGGTGGGACGCAGTTTTTCTGCAGCATTTGTTGGGGCAAGAAAAGCGTCAAAAGAAGAAAAAGACACTTTTTCAAGGAATTTCTTCCTCAATGAATTTCGAGCCAAGGAATTCTATTTCTAAGTTGCAGAGCAGCAATAGCGAGGAGAAAATCTACATACTCCAGCAAGGAGTGCATAGGCCAGCGTAGCAGCTGCACAGAAGAGAGAGGGAGAAGCTCTACTTTTTGTTGGCAAAGATGGCAACTAAGGGGCTGAGGGATCAAAATCGGCTGGAGGGAGCCTCCAACTATGTGATCTGGCAGGCAAGGATCAGATGTTTGCTAGATGAGCATGACCTCAAATCTTTCATCGATGGTGTAGTAGTTGTCCTCGTGGATGCAAATCCGTTAGAATATTACAACAAGGATATGGCAAAAGCCAAGCATTTGATCCTCGACGGAGTGAGGGATCATGTAGTATGTCACATCGTTGGCAAAGGGCCTGCCAAAGAGATGTGGGATGCCTTGGAGACGTTGTATCAAGGATCTTCCGAGCAGTGGAAGATGTTCTTGCAAGAGAAGATGTGATCTACAAGGAAGCAGAAGGGAGAAAACATTGATCCGTTCCTTGCAATACTTCAGGAAACCCGAGATCAATTGGCAGTTGTCGGATTTGTGCCTCAAGGAATCAAGATGGTTAGACTAGCCCTAAATTCAGTCTCAGATGAATGGCAAGTCTTTGTCCAAAGCATCTTGGGTAGAGAGAGGTTGCCTGATTGGGAACGGATGTGAGCCGCTCTTCAGCAGGAAGAGATGAGGCAAGATATGATCAAGTGCAAACTTGATGGCAGCAACAGCAGTGGGTCGAAGCCCAACGAGGAGGAAGAGAATGCAGCCCTTGCATCAAAGGAGCAACAGGAGCAGCGGAGGTGGGAAAAGGACATCTCAAAGATCAAGTGTTTCCGATGAGGTGAGATGGGTCACTGCGCTACACAGTGTCCTCTCAAGAAGAAGGACAAGGACGAGAAACATGATCCACAGGCTACAACTACAAGGATCGAGGAGGAGGAGTTCGCCATGACTGCCCACATATCTCCATAGGAGAATTGGGGTGATCTAAGTTCGAAAGAGCTAAAGTTGGGCAGGATCCTTGAGGAGCCCACCTCTTGGATCAATACCTTGCTACGGGAGCCCATATCAGAAGTGGCAAGATGGACCAGTGTTAGTAGGTGCAAAGGAGTACCGAAGTGACAACGCAGGGGCTAGAGAGCGCCCGAGTCTGAGCAGCGGAGAGCAAAGTTGGCAGTAGAGCAGTAAGGCACAACGCAAAGTCAGCAGCAGTGCAGCAGCTTCAGAGGGTCAGCGAAGAGACTAGCAGCAGTCAAATCTTCAGTATCAAATGCATCATGTTGAACACTTAGTTCAGTAATTTTGGATTTTTTTTTGTTGCAGCAGCAGCAACAGAGTTGTCGTGCAGATGCAGTTGGTAGTAGTATGCAGGGTCAGAAACAGTATAGATAAAGCAGCGAAGTAGTTGATGGGAAGTAGTGTCAGACATCAGCAATGCAGAGGGGGATGTTACAGAGTCATTGTAGTGCTTCAGCAGGATGCATTACTAGAGCAAATTCCTTGCTAAGAGGGAGTGTTGATTTCTGGTAGCATCAGATGTGCTTTAAGTCTCAAATTTTGCAGGGAAGCTTAGACACATGTATTCCAAAATACCTAGAAAGCATTTTGGGAAATTTCACCCGGATGGGGTTTTATTAAAATAATTAATTATTTTTAATGGGAGCAATTAAAGTATATTAATAGAACTGGGTGTGAATCTTTTAGAAATAGATGGAGATCGAGTCAATATGATCTAAGCCATTGATTATGTTTTAATCTAGGTCGTTGATTATCCAACGAGAAGATTATTAGGACTTCAATGGGAATTTGGAAAACAAATCGGGTGAGTCTAGAGATTGATTTCCCAAGTGAGCAGCGCAGAGAAGTCGGAGAGATCATCGAGTTGATTCGATTGCAGTAAGGGGCAGTGATAGTTCTGGTTGGAAGATATTTGCCTGAGCCGGGAATAGATAGCAGAAAAGGCAGAGAAGAGGATGCAGAAGAGGCAGTGTAGGGGTTCCGTTGGGCAGCACAGAGACACGCAGAGGCATCGCTGAGCTTCTGAAGAGATCTGCAATTTTGTTGAGGATCAGTCAGATCCAGTGCCGGAGTGTCGGGGTGTGAGACCAAAGGGGCAGAAGATCAACATCCAGCGAACATAATGACCAACAGAAGGAGGTGACGCAGTCCCCAGCCAGAGTGATGCAGATCTACGCAGAGCCAGCGTGGGGCTATCCAGTTTAGTGTTGGGCCAGTGCCGGATCTCCAGTGTTAGTGTGAGGTAATCTTCACTAATTCTCTGTCAGTCAGACTCTCGGTGGATATCCAGATTTGGGCATCCAGTTGCATTCAGAAAAACATTTGCTTAATCATACAAACCCTTAGTTGTTGCACCAATTTTCTCACATTGGGATTTTACGGGGACATCTTTCCAAAATAACAGTGTCATGTGTGTTTAATTTTCTTGCTCATATCTTGTTTCCACATTTAATTTCCGCAGTTTATTTGGTGAAGGTTGCAGTGTATTTTCTTTAGTATTTACTTGTAGAACATAGTAAATAACTTGTATAATTTATCAAGTACAAGTAATATTAGGTTGCTACAATAGGATTCCAGGACTAGGAATTTTCACAGAGAATAGCATCAAGTTTCATGACTGAAATAGCATCATGTCCGAACTATATGACACTGTCTCCTTGAAGATATCCGAATCTTCTTCTCTATAATATGCCTGAAACTCTGTCCTCCTTAGTTTGGTACCGAACCTGCGATATTTGTCTGAACTTCATTTCAGAGAGATGTCTGAAATTTTCTATGTTAAAGGCGAATACCTTAGCTTGGTCTTTATAGTGGTTTCTCCATAAAATGAGTCGACGTGTCAGTGTGAAGTGTTGTGTCTTGATTTTAGGCCGACTTGAGCATGTTTATTGAGGCGGACATGTATCTCTTGAGAGAGGCCAACTTGAAGGTTTTCTTTGAAGAATATTTGTTGAAGAGACCGAGGATGATGACCTGGAAGAAGATGACTTGATGGAGGAGCCTTTTGACTACATAATAAACAACCTATATTACATGATTTAAAAGCCCAAAATGAGTCAATTTAAATCTGTAATGACTAACCTATAGGTCCACAATGGGGACCTTAATCTAAATATGACCCAAGCATGAAACCCATGCTTTAATAAGTCATTTAAAAATAATAAATTCTTTTTGACAATATATTAATAATGAAGACCAAACCTAGTTACATTCTTCAACAACTTTGGTGAAGTCGTTCTACCTTTGGATGCTGAGAAACTAGGTCCTCTCTGGGACAACTCGGCCCTCTTGCTACTGCCTCTCCGAATTTGTAAAATCTTTCCTCCGGCTTCACTGTCTCTGTCAGTCTTCCTCACTACTTCGATCTCACAAATTCTCTACGACAATTGACTGTTGCTACTCTGGAAATCGATCTGCCAATCAAATCGCGCTGCCAAAGTGCTTTCTCCAAGCCCCATCGACTTCTTATAATCCTCTGTTGGAACTTCAACGGCCAAGATTAAATCTTAATCAATGGCTAGGATTAACTTGAAGTCGATTCGTATGAGTTTCTAGATCATTCACACCTTGACTTAACTAATTCTGATTAATTAACCATATTCCCTAATTTTAGACTTAGGAAATATTTAGAAACTAGCTAATAATCTAATTAAGTCATTTCTAGGCGAAATTTCCAGAAACCATTTCTGGGTTTTGGAGATCTCCTATATTCTAGCCTCTCCACAAATTTTTGTGGCTAGAACACATCTGATGCTACAAAAACTAACACTCCCTCTAGTGTTCTAGTGTTGCACCTACTGTCACAACACCCTATCTCTGCACCATCTGTTGTCACACTACTGATGTTTGGCCATAATTCCCACCAACCACTGCGCAACTTTGATATGAGTTTCATCTGTGCCGCTGTTGACTCTGCTGAATGGTTGCCAACACTGCAACTCCCTCTCATTTGTTGTTGTTGCAACTGCAACATCCGCAACTGAGAAACATCCGAAATACTGAACCAATTGTGTTCAGTATGATGCATCTGTCACCCAAGTCCTGACTGCTACTAGCCTTTGCACTGTCACTAAAGAATTTTTGTTGTTGCTGACTCTGCAATGTGCCATCTACACTGTTGTCAACTCTGCACTGCACTCCCCAATATTTGACTACTACTAGTCTCTGCAACTGTCACGCTAGCATCTGACTGCACCAATTGCCACTGTTCCATCCGACTACTGAATATTGTGGGCCCCCATAGCCAGGTATTGATCCAAGATGTGGATTCCTCAAGGATCCTGCCCATTTGTAGCTCTTTGGGGCTACAACGCCAAGTCACCCCACCTCACTCCTAGAGATATATCGGCGAACATAGCAAAGTCTTCCTCCAGCCTGGAGGAAAGCCTATCGATCTCTGCAAAAGCTTCCTGTTGGTCCTGCTTCTCCTCCTTGTCCTTCTTCCTGAAAGGACACTGAGTGTTGTAGTTGCCTAGCTCACCACACCTGAAGCACTTGACCTTCGACAGGTCCTTCTTCTTCTTTCATTGCTCCCCCTGTCCCTAACTGGGACACTTCGATGCGAGGGCCGCATTCTCCTCCTCCTTCACCTGCTTCGATCCACTACTGCTGCTATTGATGGAGCTCTTTACCAAGTCTCGTCTCAACTCCTGCTGCAAATCAGCCCACATCCTGTCCCACCTTGGCAAGGTGTCTCTAGCCAAGATACTTTGGACAAATACCTGCCACTCCTCTGAGACACTGTTGAGTGCCAATCGCACTAGCTCTGTGGGTTGAGCTGTTTCCCCAATAGCTGCAAGTCATCCTGAATCTCTTGAATCCTGGTGAGGAAGGGGTCTAGTGTTCCACTTTCTGCATCTTGGTGCATCTCAGCTTCTCCTCCAAGTACATGTTTTGCTGCTTAGATGTGCCCTGGTACAATGTGGAAAGCGTATCCCACATCTCTTTGGTAGTTCCCTTGGCCACTATGTGTGATACAATGTGATTTCAAACAACATCAAGGATCAGCCTCTTCGCCCACGCCATCTCCTTTTTGTACTCCTTCAGCTGATCTGCATCCGTGGGAACTGCTACCACTACATCAATATATGTTTTCAGGTCAAACTCGTCCAGAAGGAAGGACATCCTTGCCTTCCAAATGACATAGTTGGAAGCCCCATCCAATCTGTCCTGATCACGAAGCCCAACAGTGGCCATCTCAACAAATGTCGAAAATCTCCTCTTCCCTTCTGCTCAGTGGCTACTCAGCTATTCGCACTCCCATATGGAGTGAGAGACTTTGCTCACAACGATTGTTGATCTACAAGGGAAATCGAACTTCTTGAGACTAGAAGTTCCTAGAGGAAAATTTTCCCTCAGTGTGTGCTCTTCTTCCACCCGACGCTAGTTCTGCTCTAGAAAACTACTGCAAAACCACTGCATCCAACTAGAGATCTGTTCAGCGAAAAACAATATTGGTTGCTCCCTCTGCCTCTGGAATCCCTCGATCTGGAGAGATCGAATTTTCTGTCCCTCTCAAAAAAATTGATTCTTCTCAAGAAATTCGACCTCTTGGCCAAGGTGACAGTGTTGCCCTTCTGAGGTATCAATTTGACGCCCACACTGGACAGCGAAACTCCTTTCTTCGCTACTGAGCTCTCTGACTGATCATCTTTGCTCTGAAACCATGTGAAATCCCGCAGACCGGAATCCTATTGCAACAATTGATATTATTTCTCCTAATTCTTAATTTAATTTAACAATTTATCTGCAGTTTTCTACAGAAAACACTGAAATAAATACACTGCAACCTTCACAAATAAAACTGCGAAAGAATAAACGCTAGAAGAAATGTTAGCACACACACACATAAATTTGACACAATTATCTTTGGACTAAAGTCCTCGAAAAAACCCAACTTGGGAAAATTAGTGCAACAGATAATGGTTTTATTTTATTATGTAGCAATGAAATCTGAGTACATCTATGGATACCCAACTAGAAATCCAAACAAGAAGAAAAACTAGGCAAAATGCTAAAGGGAATTACCCTTCTCCCACAGGCAATTTCTGGCATGACCTGCCTACCAAAAACTCAGCCTCATGGAGCTCTGTGTCAGCCTCTACGTTGCTCTGCATAGTTGGATGGACGGCTTGCCTCGGACTGGGCTCTGGTGAAGTCGTTTAGCCTATGGATGCTAAGAAAATCATTTCTCCGGCCGTCTGGGACTTCTTCTCGACCTCTAGAGCTGAGAACAAATTTTCCTCTCTCCAAATCGAACTCCCTGGTTGAAGCAACTGCGTTGTCCCTCAACGTTGCCTCTCTGGGATAACTTGGCCCTCTTGTTGCTACCTCTCTGGATCTGGAAAATCTTTCATATGCCTTCACTGTCTTTGCCCCTCTTCCTCACTGCTTCGATCTCACGGGCTCTCTCTTTGGCAACTGATTGTTGTTACTTTGGAAATCGATCTGCCAATGAAATCTAACTACCGAAGTGCTTTCTCCAAGCCCCATCGACTTATTCTTATAATCCTCTATTGAGACTTCAACGACCAAGTTTAAATCTTAATCAATGGCTAGGATTAACTTGAAGTCACTCCATGTGAGTTTTTAGATCATTCATACCTTGACTTAATTAATTCTAATTAATTAACCATATTCTCTAAGTTTAGACTCGGGAAATATTTAAAAACTGGCTAATAATCTAAGTAAGTCATTTCTAGGCAGAATTTCCAAAAACGATTTCTTGGTTTTGGAGATCTCCTATATTCTAGCCTCTCCACAATTTCGTGGCTAGAACACATTCGATGCTACAAAAACTAACATGGAACTCATTTCATTTGAACCAATAAACTATGATGAATTTTTTAGTACCCTTGATGAATTTCATAAACAATGGCATAAGTGGCTGCCTAAGTTTGATGGAAGTGGTATTACTATTGCAAAGCAGCAAGAGGAAGATTTTGGGGTGGGCAATGACTTTTAATGCTCTTTATGAAGATAGGGTAGATGTAAATTTGATGCTTTTTGCTTTAACATTTAAAGGGAAAGTTAGAGATTGGTATATTAACCTCCCTCTAGAAGCATCATCAATTTTGATCAATTTGAAGATATCTTCCGGAAAATATGGGATGGCAACCAAGACAGGGAAAGTGGTCCTCGTAGTGCTCACGAAAATGAGGAAAAGGAAGCCCCTTTTTTGGATCATCAAGATGAGATCAACAGTGGTGGTAATAAAGAAGAAGAAAGCCAAGAAAATCCTTTCCTACCTAATCCACATGAATTGAGTGATGAGGATGTTGATGGAAAATGCACCTTGGAAGGGGTGGCCGAAGGCAGCCCCAATCTTACTCAGGGTGTTCTTCCTCTCATTGTGCATGACAAGGACCTTGAGAAGGATGCTCCAACCATGCCCTTGGATGATGATACTGGTGACTATTTATATGTTGAAAAACGGAAATGGGAGGTTAGTGGTCATCCTTATGATAAGGACCCTATCTATGATATTGATGATGACATCAATAGGGACCTTATTTTCCTCTACCTTCCCTATAATCCTGGGAGTATATTTGAACCATCCGTGAGCCATTACCTCACCCCTTTTCACACAATCACTGATGGTAATGGGCCTTTTCCCCCTTCTAAGGGTGGTCTTGAGGAAAAGCAATTCATTAGATGTATCACTTCGTCCCAGCCATGCTCTAAAGATAATGAGCATACGATGGTTCCCCTCCTTACATACAATCATCCTATTGAGCAGTCGATTTATTCTAGCCCTGTATGTCATCATTTCCCTTTTCCTCCCTATCATGACCTTAAGGTCACCATGATTTACGATAATCCTAAGAAGGATCAGGATAGGAAATTCATGGTCGTGGTTATCCAATCATCCATTCTCTATTTACAAGAAAGGATCGGATTCTGCAAATTTGTGTCCTTCCCTTCACGTATTACTCCTTTCCATGATGTCTAGGCCTCTTTTTTTCCCACTTCCTGCCCTTATTCTTCCTATATTTGTTTTTGGATTTGTTGTGCGAGTAATCATAAGGGAAGATGTTCTCATATTGATTGGATGATATGTTGTTTGCATTGCCTATATGAATACACTTAGTACTTTCATAATGTAACATGCATGTTGGAGTAGGATGCATTGCATATTGATTTTCGCATTAGAATCTAATATCATATTACGTTATCATACTATATTAGGTGCATTTAGCTTAGATTTGCATTCTAGAGTAGATTTTATTTCCAGTTGATTTTATGGATTAATAAAAGCATTGCCGATTAAAGGAGACCATCAAAACATGTTGCCTCGTTTGTTTTGTTCGTAATGTGTAGGTAAACAGGTCTACGGTCCCAAGAGATTGTTGGTGTCCTCATGACCTCCCCGTTCGAATACATTGTTCGTGCACTTTGTTGATTTTTGGGTAGCATCGGATGTGCTCTAGCTCTGAAACTTTGTGGAAGGGCTAGAACACATGAGATCTCCAAGACCCAGAAATCGTTCGGAGAAATTCCACCCGGAGTGAAAGTTATTCAAATAATTAATTATTTTAAATGGAGCCTAAGTTAAAAATTAGGGAATTTAAATAATTAAAGTGAATTAATTTAAACATGTGGGTGAGAAAATTCTAAGTGACGAGGATCAAGTCTAATTTAATCTTAGTCATTGATTAAGGATTAGATCACGACCGTTAATTTCTCAAGAAGAAAAGTATAAAGAAAGGCTTGACGGTCAGTTGGAGAATACACACAATGAATCTAGAGATCAAATTCTTCTGACGGAGAAGTGCTTGGACGAACATAAGATCAGAGTGATTCAGTTGCAGCGAGGGGCAGAAGCAATTGTTGGTCGGAGGACCAAGAGTACATAGCAGAGCAAGGGCAGCAGAGACGCAGAGGAAGCAGTGCAGCCACCAGTAGAGGTGACACAGTCCCAAGAGGGGCTAACGTAGGCCCATGCAGGGGCAGCGCAGAGCATCCGAGAGACAGTCTGGAAATTGCTGAAGATCGGGGTTTCTGAGTCGAGAGGGCTGAAACTCGATTTTCTGAGAGGGAGATTAGCGCAGAGAAGGGGTGACACAGTCCTCAGGCAAACCCACGCAGGTCTACGCATCTACTGCGCAAAGGCAGTTGGAGTTCCACCAGTTTCTGATCTGGATTAGCCGAGACTTGCAGTGTGAGGAAAAACTCACTATTTTATCTGTCTGCTGAGGATTTTCTCTATTGGGTGAGCCGGATTTTCGCACCCTAGTTGTACTCAGAATATTGCTGCTTAATAGTACAAACCCTTAGGTTTGTTGCGCCAGTTTTCCCGCAATGGGTTTTTTCGGGCATATTTGTCCGAAAATAAGTGTGTCCTTTGTCTGATTGTCTCATTTATTTTTCAGTGCTTGATCTATATATTTGTGTTGGTTGCAGCGTATTTACATTAATACTTTCCTGATGTATTCAAAAAATAACTTATTAATTTAATGAAAACAAGTAGGTCATGTAAATCAGATTTTTGCGATAGGTTTTTTGTAACTTAGATTCAGAAATTTTCACACTCTACTAAGAGCTCATGTCCCAGTTGGAGCCAGATGTTACCCAACACCAATGGGTAACCCCTATAGGAGAAATTTTCTCCTAGATTTGTCTTCAGTCGACAGTCAGCAGCCCCTTGCAGTGACCTGATAGCTCGATGTGCTACTACCCTCTGCCACCTGATCCAGCCATTGTGTGCCCTCGCTCATCTGCTATGATCATATGTTTGAAGGTGGGCCATCCAACCCTGAAGGTATGTAATTGGGTGTTTATGCTTGCTTTTCTTGGGCAAATTTGGGCATGGATTAGTGGGTGGATTTAGAAAAAACAAAGGACTTTGACTGTACTCTTGTTCCCTTACCTCAATTGGGGATTAATCCTGTATCCTAGTCTCGTGGGATCTCCTTTATTGACTACAAGATTTATGAGTAGCACTACATGAGAAACCCTAATTTTCATTGCATGGTCGGCTTCCTGATACCATATATCTCTCTCCCCTCTGCTCATTACAAGCCCTTTTCACATTTTCCCCATCTAGGTCCATATTTGTTCATTGGGTCCATAAAGTGTTAGCCTCCCCTTCCTCTTGTCCACACCTTGGGTCAGGACTAGAACGATGCCCTAGAGGTTGATGCAACTAAAAAGAAAGATAAAAACATAATACGGCCACATACAACAAGAAATGTACCACAAAATGAAAAATATGGCCATGAAAATAAAATTTAGCGCATGGGCAAAACTCGAACATGAGCTCTAACCCCCTATCATTATGGTCATCACCCTAGTTCTTAGGGCCCCTATGAGTGCCCCTTTCATCATTAAGGAACCCATGATTGTCTCAACCCCTGGTGGGTGATGAACTACCCCACCTTAAGGGGGTAATCACTACTACATCTTATACATCATGCTCCCATTCCCTTGAGCGCCAAGCAGCAAAGTGAAGAAAAACAATAAAAGGCTAAAGGCATATGAAGAAGGGTGGAAAAACAAAGGCTGAGGTAACTCATGTACCACGATTGCTCCCTCCTACATTCATACACCCAAGGTGTGGGCCTCCTTCATCATAGTCGAGGTAACCCATGTACCACGATTGCTCCCTCCTACATTCATACACCTAAGGTCTGGGCCTCCTTCATCATAGCTACCCTTGTCCCATGGCGTGTGGCTTGGAGGCTTCCCTTTTGCCCCCACTCTGTTCCATCACTATTTCACACGACACCTACCATTTGATGGATGTACCATGGACTTGTCATTCCCCTGAAGGATGAAACCACCTAATAGGGTCTTTCATTAACCACTCCTACCCAGGAAGGTAACACCAGTACATGTTCAAAACCCATTTGGAAGGGCATGCCACTATGAAGTGTCCACTTTTCCCTTGATTAGCGAGCTTATTTACTCAACTACACTAATGGATTATTGTACTGGAAGGTGAGGAGATGCATTGAATCTTATACAGGATTGCAGGTGGGTTTACATCTTGGACTTGGCATCCCTATACGCGATCCAAGCCCTCTAGAGGGTCATAATGGCACTTGTAGGGTGAGAGTTGAGAGCCATGCGCCTCCATCCATGCAGAGCATTGATTGCCACACCATGGGCTTCTTCAACACCACCACATTGCTTGTTCGTGCCCCAGTTATACAGATATGATGATGCACTTGGACCATGTTGCACAATTGGCTACACATTGCACCCAACACTTGGCAGCATCAGATTACCAATTGGAGGAAGATAGATGTGTCAGAGCAGGCAGTTGTGGACCCCACGTTTTATAGATAGCTCATTGGCTCTCTTATGTATCTCGTGAACACCAGGCTAGACATTCGCTTTTAGATCAACACTCTTAGTTAGTTCATGGTTGAACCGAAGAGGGTGCATTGGAAAGCAATGAAGCATGTGTTACATTATCTATGAGGTAAAATCAAGTATGGCTTAAGGTTTACTCGAGGTGATGATGTCAGGTTGATGGGATATACAGATGCAGACTAGGCAAGTAATGCGGTGTATCGAAAAAGCACTTCAGGGTGTTGCTTCAGTATTGGATCGGGGGTTGTCTCTTGGTACAACATGAAGTAGAAGTTTGTGGCACTGAGTTCTGCAGAAGCCGAATACATGGCAACGAGCATAGCTACACATGGGGCTATATGGTTTCGGAAGCTGCTAGTGGCACTATTTGGTCAAAGGTTAGAGTCAACCAGTATCTACTATGATAATCACAGTTGCATCAAGCTCTCTGAGAATCCAGTGTTTCATGATAGGTCGAAACACAACGACATCAGATACAACTTCATTAGGGATTGTGTACAGCATGGATCAATTCGGCTACAGTATGTTTCCACAAATCAGCAGGTTGCAAAAATTCTAAGAAAGGCCTTGGGTAAAGCAAAGTTTGTTTTCTTCAGGTATAAGTTGGGAGTGGTGGAGAAAACCTTCCTCACTAAGAGGGAGTGTTAGTTTCTGTAGCTCGAACAAGTGGATTAATTATCTCCAATACCCAGAAAAAGTTTCTAAGTGAAATGTCTTAATTAGATTTAAGTTTTAACTAGCCAATTTTAATTATTTTCCCAAGTCTAACTAAGGGAATGGGTCGATTAATTGAGACAAATCGATTATGCTCTATTGACTTCTATCAGGAGTCAAGACGATCTTAGCCATTGATTGCAATTAAATCGTGGTCATCGATTCATCAACGAGAGATTATAAGAGGAGATCGATGGGGCCTTTGGAGATCATTCTAGCAACTGATTTGCAATGATAGCAAGGGCGCAGGGATAGTGTGGGACACTATTAATTTTCTTAGGGTTTGATTGTTCTTTGCTTTAGATAATTGCATTTCATCATTTACATATGCATTCACCCCATAACATCATCACATCATTGGCAATTGTATAGAAAGAACAATATCATCAACAAAGCAACGGAACAATAAAAGTGACATCAAGAGAAAAAACATGCACAAATAGAGACACTAGGATTTGGTCAGAGACTAGTAAAAAACCCCACAAGGGGGAAACTCGGAATTCAATTCTTCTTCTTCTATTAGATATTCATCAATTGTTCAGTTGAGATACAAAGTACATCCATAGAGAGTTGTTAAATTTGGACAACTAGGTCAAAACTTCAGGTTGTGCTGCTTAGATGACGATCCCAATATTTGTATTGGATTCCTCTTTTGAAGAGGTGTAAGGTTGATCTAAAGATCATCTCGATCGGATGAGCAGAACATGTACTTTGAATTTATTCCACTTATGTGCTAGGTCGGCCTGGAATATAATATAGACTTAAATGTCTTAAAGGACGTGTCACACACTCCCAAAGATGCCTATATATTGGAGAGACTTGGAGTTCATTATACACACAATGTGTGCAGGATTTTCTTCTCTCTTGATGGCGATGGAGCTGCGTTCTTGGTGCTGCGTCTTTGTGGAGTATTCTTTGTCTGGGTTGTCTTGGGGTTGTGTGACATGTGGGTGGTTGACCTTATGAAAGATTTTGTTGGTTAAAGCATCCTATTGATCGCCGTAACGCCACCATTCTTTATCTCTATTTTGGCTTGTCTTCAATCGATCTATTGGTATGTTCTATCTGCTTCAATATTTTGTGCCCTAATCTGAAATGGCATAGACCATGTTCAGAAATTAACATGGTTTCAGAGCTAAGGTGAAGACAAAGCCCAATTTGTGTTGTAAGCAATCACTGATCTATTGGGAAAGATCCATTGTGCAACACACAACAAGAAAGGGAGATTGATAAAAGAGGGAACTTGGCCGCAGCAAGGAGGAAGGAACAGCGTGGGCAAGAGACTGTTTCTAGGGCCGTTTCAGGTGACCGAAGTGTTGTAGGAGGGCGAGGAGAAGAGCTGGAAGGCTGAGACTGTTGTAGATGTTTGCGGCCTTGTTTGAGGGTCAAACAGAGGTATTAGGAGGTTGTTTTGAGGGTTGTTAGGGAGTCGCAGCAAACTGAGGTAGGCCATAGACCTACCCTCTCCAAAACAGGCCAGCGTGGGGGTGTTAAGGGCTGCCACTCGCCCAAAACAACAACCCACACGAAGGCCATCTCACCTTGCCTTAGCCGCAGCCCTAATTGAGGTTATGATGAGGGTAACAGGTCTAAAGACATCTATAAATTTGTTTATTGGGTACGCTGATATCATGGAGGAATGGCAATGTATGTTGTAGTAGGTCCCTACCTCATCTTTGGAGGATGTCGCAGCCCATATATAGATCAGCTTTTTACGAGCTGCTCGAGGTCAGCAATCATGTAATCATGCAACGCACAGGACTTCCTGCTCGGGATTTACGCATTCTTGATCCCGTGCTTTCCTATCCTTCCACAATTCTCGGGTGAGAGCGCACGATTGATCTAGAGCATATAACGGCCATTATTACTTCAGACGGAGTTTTGTTGCTCAATTCAGAGGATCTTGTCGTCGTTCCTTTCGCAAATGACCTTCAGCGTCGGTTGCCTGTCGGCTGTTGCATGTTGTCGCAGCGAGTGCATATTCCATCCATCTATTCATTTCTATTTGACGTGCCGCTCAGGAAATTTGGAGATCGAGAATTTTGACGTGCAGCTCAAATTTTGACGCTCGAGAAACTTGTCGTGAAGTTGTTCTTCGCAATTCAGCTGCCCCTGGGATAGCTCATGATGAAGCACCGCTCTCACCGCGAGTGTACAAGATCACAGCGAAACTTTGCACCGAAAGTCGACGGGTGGTAAATGGGAAAGTTTTGGGTGTCCTTCCACGACCACGCAAACGAAATTGGAATTTCTTTCCAAGAAGATTGAATTGGCCACTCTCGAGGCATCCTCCAATGGCACTTGTTTGGCAACTACTATTAATGATCAGGTTCCTTTATTTGTTGCAGACTTGAGAATTCATCATTGCATTGGCCAATTCAGCATTCAGAATTCTCCAAATTGATGCTCGCATCTCGGGATTTTTTTTCATTTTGCAGAAAACACTGTTTACCGAAAACATAAAAACCCTCAACAGTGAGCCACTATCAATCAGAGTTTATATGAAGCCCTGACCTTACACATTGATCTCTCATCATTGAACTTTCTGTTGGTATGAGAAGTTTGAGAAGGTGTCGTTGCCTCTTGTTCTGTACACTACAAATCCTCAGTATTTTTTTTATTTTTTTTCTCCAAGTGAACAAGATACAGATTATGAACGAAGGGATAATCACAACGTAGAAAGATCTCCTAGTATCTGTGGCGTCGTGGATGTATGTGTTTAATCATACTCAAAGACAAATCTAAAGACTTTCCATAAGGTGCCTGATAACCTTTGAAGAAATGAAAATCTTCTGGAACTAGAAATCAAAGACTGTTAAAAGGGGTCATAGTCATTTCACAGTCTAAGCAGTTTCCTGTAACTACCCTTAAGTACCAGAAATATGAGGTACCTTGTTGAAAGATGCAGATGCTTGAATGAGAAATCTTGAATTAAGTAACCTGATGATTCAAGGCTGTAAGGTCTCAGAGGGAGCATCAAAATTGATGATAATCTGTCTCTCTTGCAAAGGTTAGACATCTAGATATGACGATATATAGTGTTTGATAATCCTCATATCTATCAAATAAATTAACTCTTAAAAGTCAAGGTGGAAGACCTTACCATCTTCTCTAAAGAGACATATCCTAGTACCGGTTGTATTAGCGACTGATCTTTTGCATATAACAGCTGATAGGATGTTTCCTGAAGATGCTGATGAGATAATTGCTCCAAGACAACCTGAGGTATCAGCAGTTCCAGAAGTCACTAGAAAGGGTGTTGAAATTTGGTTACCGGAGGACAGGTGGTTCCCTAAGACTTTGATCTTTGGCCTAGGGAAAAGTGTCAAAAAGAATTTAATTTTTCTCCTAAAGTGACTTTATAATTTTTATAAAGTCAAATCTAATTTAAAAGTGACTTTAAGTGATAAAGTTACTAAAGTCTAATTTAAAAGTGACTTTAAGTGATAAAGTTACTAAAGTCTAATTTTAAAGTGACTTTAATAAAGTCAATGTAAAATTAGAAGGGAAAAGTGACTTTGGAAATAAATGACTAAGTGGGTCTTTATTAAAGTGGGGTGAATTAAAAAATAGAAAGTGAGATTTAAATGAGCATTTAATCTCGGCCCTAGATCTCAATCTATTTCAGCCATTGGATTTAGGGATTCCCCAAAAGTCACTTAGGGTTAGGTTAAAGGAGGAAAAGGAGGGAAAAGGTCATTCATTATTTCATGAGCAGATTGGGAGAAGGAGAGAAGGAGAGCTGGAGATTTTTATGAGCAGTGAGAAGGAGGGCAGCAGTAAAGAGATTTCAGCAAAGATACAACAACATTTATTGGCACACATACCGAGGCAGAAAATCCGTACAGCAAAGGAGAGGCAGTGTTTCCAAGTGAGGAGGCACAGAAATCGAGGAAGAGGGTACAACAGCAAGCACGCACTCCAAGGCACAAAAATCAGGCACGTTTTTCAAGGAAGAGGGTGGCTGTCATTTCCGGCACAAAAACCGAGGAAGAGGACAGCAGCTACAGCTCTGTTTTTTGGCACGGATTTCGAGAGAGGTTGCTGTACAAAATCTGTACAGTCCGTACAACAAAGTACAGCTATTTTGGCACGCTTCCCGAGGTGGCCGTACAGCATTTAATGCTGTCCTAAGGTGCTGTAAATTTTCTGTTTTCTGTTGTTGCTGATTTGGCACAATTTCCGAGGCGGTGTGCAAGCACGGAAATCGAGATAAGTCTGTAAATTGGTTGCTGGAATTTTTTCTGAGTTTTTCCTATTTCACTGTAAAAAGCAATATTCAGAAAAATAAAAGAGAAGCTTTCGAATTGGTTTTCCCCAAGAGTTGTAGGGGGTTTTTCCAGGGTCATGTTGACCAAAAATATCAGTGTTAAATGTGTTGAATGGTTGTTTTATGCTTGCTGATTTTTTATTTCTGCATTTTCCAGCATTCTGTAAATTTTCCAGAATTTGTGTTTTCAGCAAAAATTTATTTTCCAGTTTGTTGAATGTAAGGATATGGAAAAGGGCATTTAACTATTTGGAGAAATAAGGTGAAACTGAAAACCGGGGTGGGAAAGAGGAAATTTTTTACGGGAATCATTTTGTCATTGTTTTGAATGTTTCTAGAGGGATCTCCTTTGTGACATTCAAAAAAATCATAGTGAGAATGTGTGAGGGAATATGTAGGAGGAATATGTACTATTCAGGACAAAGGAACAGTAAATTCTAATACAGTGGCAGTGATGCAAACAGTGATCTGAAGATGTATCCTTGACAGAAGTCTTTTGGAGCAGTGTTGGTTGCAACATATATTGTGGCTATGACAATAGAGATGGTGATATGAATTATGCGCAGTAACTATGATAAGTTGTAGACTATGTACAAGCAATAAGAACAGCACTGGCAGAAACTAAGGGAATTGATGGGTTGGCAGAGTTTAAAGCAGCAATATTCTCTGTGAGATCTGTTTGGTACATCAAGAATAGAGGCCAAAGGAAGGCAAGTAGAAAGCATCTTTTGCACGTAAGTCATCTTTATTTGTTCTTAATGTGTAGGACAGTGACATATGGCAGTATATGGCTATGATTCTTGAAAGGCCTTGATAGTGGGCGAGAAATATTTAGGCCCATGATTACAAAGAGTTGGAGTCTGGGATGCCCAATCTTGAGGATATTTGTCAGGATTGGGACAAAGGAAAGCATAGGGGACTTTTCCTCATTCCTCAAGTATCACAAAGGCATTTGACGCATTCTAACTTATCTGATATGCTGCCTTGGGAGGATGTTCTTATAGATTTCTTCTCTCTCAAGAGAAGCTTCCATTAAGAAGGAGACTAAAACCCTCATGGCTCAAAGACATATGGCTTCAAGGGGGAAATTCCGGAAGAAAGAAGCCATATAAATACCAGAGGTATCTAACTACCATGAGTACAATATGAGCCAAAATCATTTGTGAAAGTTGTAAAGCATCAAGTCTGGAAGGATGTGATACTCAAAGAGTACGAGTCCATTATGGAGGGTGATGTCCGAGATATGGTCCCTAGACCACAGGACAAAGTTGTTGTCACCTCAATATAAGATCAAGCATGGATCTGATAGAAAATGTGTTGCCTGAGATTTCTTTCTAGGAAGGCATTGATTATGTTTGCACCTGTAATTTACTATTACCCTTGCTGCTACGCAAGGACAGAATCTTCATCAGATGGATGTGAAGACCGCCTTCCTGCATGGTGCAATAAAGGAAGAGGTGTATGAAGAGCAACCTTTGGGATTCAAAGTCCAGGATCGAGACACCCATGTTTGCAGATTGGCTAGCCCCCGGGGCTTGGTACGAGAGGATAGATACTTGATGAAGTTGGGCTTCACTCGTAGTAATGATGATTCAAACCTTTACTTCAAGGTTGATAGAGAAAAGCCTCTCATTCTGGTTCTCTATGTGGATGATCTCTTCCTGACAGATGTTGACCCTCTCATTCATCAGTGTAAGAGGGATCTCACTTCTGAGCTCGAGATGAAGGACCTAGGACTGATGCATTATTTCCTAGGCCTGGAGGTCTGGCAGAGACCTGGCGAGATTTTCCTTCCTCAAGGAAAATATATTGTGAAGCTACTGGAAAGATTTGGTGTGGTCGACTTTAAGTCCGTGTCAACACCAATGAAGCTCAACTTTAAGAAGTTGAGTGGCAGCGTTGCTGGGCCCATGCTAGCAAATCCTACTAAGTATCGTTAACTCGTAGGGGCCCTGATGTTCTTAGGGAACATCCATCTGGATGTATGTTGTGCAGTGAACACTTTAAGTCAACACATGGTTGATCCTCATAACATTCACTGGGTTGGTGCCATGAAACTCTTGAGATATCCCTGAGGCACGATAGACCATGGGCTGAGATACATTGTCGGGAGTATGACACTCAATGGATATACCAATGTCGATTGGATTGGCAGTGTGGTGGAGCGCAAGAGCACATCTGGATGCTGCTTCACACTTGGGACTACTTCGTGCAGAAAGCAGAAGTCGATAGCTTTGAGCACTGCTAAGGCCGAATACATTGCAACATGTATGGCCTATTGTGAAGCCACTTGGGTGCGAAAGCTCTTCAGTGAGTTGTTTGAGCATGTGCTAGATGCAACCATTATCCTTTGTGATAGCCAAAGGGGGATTCATTTGTCAGAGAATACCGTGTTCCACGATTGATCCAAGCATGTTGATGGTTGGTACCACTTTATCCGAGATATGGTACAGCGAGGCGCCGTAAGGCTCGATCATATAGGAACTGATGAGCAGGTCGCGGATATTCTCACAATGCCCTTGGGGAAGGTCATGTTCCTAACCTTCCGTGAGAATCTTGGAATTGTGGAACGACCCTAATTGGAGGGTCCTGTTGGATGATGAGCTCTGGGAGCTCCCGGGGAGCTTTTGGGGATAGCTTCTTGGTGCTATAAGCAACCACTGGGCTAGGCTTGCCGAACCTAGTTGGTGTGCTTCTACCCCATCGTGATGATATTGAGATGGTTTACCTCTCTCTGATCTATGCCCCGTATGCATCCTACCCATGGAGTTTCGGACTCATGGGAAGTACCTCTCATTTGGCCAATGAGGTGGGAAATGAGAATAGAGACCATGGCAAGACCGATGGACACATCGGAGATTGTCGTACTCTCTATGTCTAGGATGACACGTGTCCAACCACTTGATCTGGGATCAAGTTTAGCGAGGTTTCGAACCTCCAACTGACTTCGGGTCAGGTAAACCAACTTCGGGTTGGTATGAGACTCTTTGTGAGTCCTCTAGAGGCTTCGGACCTCTGGGCTGAATCTATCAGCCGGAAATGATGTCTTGCTAACTGACCCACTTCTGTTCTAAAATAAAGAAGCCAGCGAAGCAAGTTACGGCGGGATGACGCACAATGTTTGGATTGCACTAGTGGACGGAGTTCTCCCTAGTTGAGAGGGAGTGTTAAATTTGGACAACTAGGTCCAAACTCCGAGTTGTGCTACTCAGATGACAATCCCAATATTTATATTGGATTCCTCTTTCGGAGAGGTGTAAGATTGATCTAAAGATCATCTCGATCGAATGAGCAAAACATGTACTTTGAATTTATTCCACTTATGTGCTAGGTCGACGGATATAATATAGACTTAAATGTCTTAAAGGACGTGTCCACCCCAAAGATGCCTATATATTGTTTGAACTTGAGTTCATTATACACACAATGTGTGGAGGATTTTCTTCTCTCTTGATGGTGATGGAGCTGCGTTCTTGGTGCTGCGTCTTTGTGGAGTATTCTTTGTCTGGGTTGTCTTGGGGTTGTGTGACATGTGTGTGCCTAACCTTATGAAAGACTTTGTTGGTTGAAGCATCGTGCTGATCGCCGTAACGCCACCATTCTTTAGCTCTGTTTTGGCTTGTCTTCAATTGATCTATTGGTATGTTCTATCTGCTTCAGTATTTTGTGCCCTAATCTGAAATGGCATAGAACATGTTCAGAAATTAACAAGAGTTATATCATAACATCAGACCACCTAGGGCCTACCCAGGTCAGTTCACAACTACATTTGTGAACTGACATCTGAGAATGTTGCTGCCAAATCACATCACCATATCTGACACCCACTATCAATCATTCCTGCCATCAAGGGGGTTCTGACATACATTGATGCCCATAAGCAAAGGTCGTTGTCAAGGATGAACCCTTATTTGTGTCCTTAAAATCAAGGTGTTGAGGTTACTGCATCATATATGTATCATTAATAAAACCCTTTACCGAATTAGGGTTTTCATGAAGGTACTATCACATGAATCATATCATGTTCTTTGTAAGATGTTTGTCATAGGTACTATAGAATGTCATTGTAGGAACAGGGTTATTGTAACATAGACAAGATCATTGTAGTATTAACATCATGGCTAAGTGATGTCATTGAGTGGACACATGTAATGGTGCCACTAAACTGAAGAGAGATCATACAGATGAAACGATGTCAATACAACTAGGGTGAAAACGGTGACTGTGACATATCACAGTGACAACGTATATGATTAAACCATGTAGTGACCAGAGTCATGATGGTCAAATAATAATAATTGAAAACCCTAGGTCAAAACCAGAAAATCCTTTGTTGCAATTTCCCACGTGTGAGAGAAGAAGAGCCTCTAAGATGATGATCGAACCGATCAGATGATGAGAGAGAATGTGTGATGAGTGATGGTGAAAATGACCTCCACCGTTGACCTATATATATCCATCAGTGAGGGTGTGTGACACATATGTTGGGGCTTCAAGCCTACATTTCAATTATGGCCGACCTTGCACATAAGTGGAAGTAATTCAAAATAAATGTTCTGCTCATCGGATCAAGATGATCTTTAGATCGATCTCGCACCTCTCTGAAAGAAGAATCCAATCACAACATCGAGTTTGGACCTAGTTGTCCAAAATTAACACTCCCTCTCAACTAGGGAGAACTCCATCCACTTGTGCCATCCAAACATCGTGCATCATCCCGCCGTAACTTGCTTTGCTAGCTTCTTTATTTCAGAAAGAAAAGGGTGAATCACAAAGGCATCACTCTTGGCTGACAAATTCAGCTTAGAGGTTCGAAACCTCTACAGGACTCAAAAGAGTCACATACCAACCTGAAGTTGGTTTAATTGACCCAAAGTCAGTTGGAGGTCTGAAACCTCACTTGGACTCAAGAGAGTCATATACTAACCCGAAGTTAGTTTAACTAACCCGAAGTTAGTTTCACTGACCCGAAGTCAGTTGGAGGTCCGAAACCTCACTAGACTTGATCCCAGATCAAGTGGTTGGACATGTGCCATCCTAGACATAGAGAGCATGGCAATCGCCGATGCATCCATCGGTCTTTGCTACTGGTCTCTAGCTTTTCCCACCTCATTGACCAAATGAGAGGTACTTCCCATGAGTCCGGAACTCCATGGGTAGGATGCATATAGGGCATAGATCAGAGAGAGATGAATCAACTCAATATCATAACGGTGGGGCAAAAGCACACCAACAAGGTTCGGCAAGCCTAGCCATGTGGTTGCTTATAGCTCCAAGAAGCTATCCCCAAAACCCCCTAGAGCTCCCAGAGCTCATCGTCCAACAAGACCCTCAGAATAGGGTCGTTCCACGTATCCAAGATTCTCACGGAAGGTGAGGAATATGACCTTCCCCAAGGGCTCTGTGAGAATATCCGCGACCTGCTCATCAGTTCCTATATGATCGAGCCTTGCGACGCCTTGCTGTAACATATCCCGGATAAAATGGTACCAGACATCAACATGCTTGGATCGATCGTGGAACACGGGATTCTCTGACAAATGAATCCCCCTCTGGTTATCACAAAGGATAATGGTGGCATCTAGCACATACTCGAACAGCTCACTAAAGAGATTTCGCAACCAAGTGGCTTCACAACAGGCCATACATGCTGCAATGTATTCGACCTCAGGGGTGCTCAAAGCTACCGACTTCTGCTTCCTGCTCGAAGCAAACCCAAGTGTGAAGCAGCATCTAGATGTGCTCTTGTGATCCACCACACTACCAGCCCAATCAGCATCAATATATTCACGAAGTGTCATGCTCCCGACAGTGTATCTCAGCCCAACCCAGTTTCTTGGCACCAACCCAGTGAATGTTATGAGGATCAACCATGTGTTGACTCAAAGTGTTCACTGCACAACATGCGTCCGGACGAATGTTCACTAAGAACATCAGGGCCCCTACGAGTTGACGATGCTCAGTAGGATTTGCTAGCACGGGCCCAGCAGCGCTGCCACTCAACTTCTTAAAGTTGAGCTCCATCGGTGTCGACACGGACTTACAGTCCACCATTCCAAATATTTCCAACAGCTTCACAATATATTTTCCTTGAGAAATAAAAAACTCGCCAGGTCTCTACCAGGCCTCCAAACCTAGGAAGTAATGCATCAGTCCTAGGTCCTTCATCTCGAACTCGGAAGCGAGCTCCCTCTTACACTAATGAATGAGAGGATCAACACTTGTCGGGAAGAGGTCATCCACATACAGCACCAAAATGAGAGGCTTTTCTCTATCAACCTTGAAGTAAAGGTTCAGATCAGCATTACTACGAGTGAAGCCCAACTTCATCAAATAGCTATCTATCCTCTCGTATCGAGCCTTGGGGGCTTGCTTCAACCCAAAGAAGGCTTTCTTCAACCTGCAAACATGGGTGTCTCGATCCTCGACTTTGAACCCCAGAGGTTGCTCCACATACACCTCTTCCTTTATCGCATCATCCAGAAAGGCGGTCTTCACATCCATTTGATGAAGATTCCATCCTTGCGTAGTAGCAAGGGCTATGATAGATCGGATGGTGGTACATCGGGCCACAGGTGCAAATATATCATCATAGTCTACACCTTCCTTTTGAGAGAAGCCACGGGCAACGAATCTTGCCTTGAACTATTCAGCACTACCATCAAATCCATGCTTGATCTTATAGAGCCATTTTGCGGTGACAACAGCTTTGTCCTCGGGTCTCGGAACCACATCCCAGACATCATTCTTCATAATGGACTCATATTCTTCGTGCATAGCATCCTTCCAGACTTG
Source organism: Pinus albicaulis (assembly GCA_034641835.2). Taxonomy (NCBI): domain Eukaryota; kingdom Viridiplantae; phylum Streptophyta; class Pinopsida; order Pinales; family Pinaceae; genus Pinus; species Pinus albicaulis. The sequence continues at coordinate 933,397,074 of CM076571.1, read as the reverse complement.
ATGCTTTACGGCTTCTTCAAAAGATCTAGGCTCAGATTGTACGACTGTACTCATGGCTGCTAGATACCCTTGGTATCTATTCGGCTTCTTGCTTTCACGGAATGTCCCCCCTGGGGCCATATCTCTCTCGGCATCTTCGAGAGTATCCTGGAGCCATGATGGTCTTCCCTTCATTGAAGGAGATGGATCAATGGGGTCCATCAGTCCTTCAACATCGGGCATCATCTCATCCTTCGGTTTTTCCTGATTCCCAGACCTTACTTCATGATCTTCCTTAGAGCTCGAAAGATTTATCACTTTCTTGAGGGAAGCATCTTCATATAAGGTAACATCATGGCAAATCTCCACTTCTCTTTCAGCACAACCCTGACATACACCTTCATGATCATTGAGCATCCCTATCACCATCTTCCTTGCTTCGGGAAGGGCTATGTAATGAAGGTGTCCATACCTTCGGTGCCTTAGTTCGGTTTGACAGATAGTATCACATTTCATAGCTCCCAGTGGACTTCCTCCAACTTGGTAGAGTGTATCAACTCTAAACCCAATCGTGATAGCTTCCTTGAAACTCTTCTTCGAGATGCGTACCTTCCCATCAACGAATGTCACATTGAAAACTTTGTCTTCCATGGCCGAAATAGACACAAGGTTCTTCTTCAAATTAGGAACATATAGTACATCTTGCAAGCAGAGGACTTGACCTTGAGATAAGTGGAGGGTCACAGTCCCTGTCCCTTTAACGGGATATGTGGCATTATCTCCAAGAATAATTTTCAGATTAGTATCCTTCTCAACCAAATCAGAAAGTGCTTCCTTAAACCCAGTGAGGTGCCTTGAGGCACCACTATCAATCAACCAGACATGCATAGTGTCGGGTGGAGATGCAGCAGAGAGGGCAGATACAAGAATGAATGCATTTTCCTTATCATCAACAACATTAGATTCCTCATACCTGGAATTTCTTGACCTTTTGAAAGGTTACCCATTTCCATTGCCAGAGGGAGCCTTCCTCTTTCCTTTGAACTTGTTGTTCCTTTGATTGCCATTCCCCCTATTGTTGTTGTTGTCATCATCCCCGGAAGAATCCTTCTTATTAGAGCATTCTCTAGCATAGTGGTCGGTCTTGTTACATGTGTAACATCTTCCTTTCTTTCCTTTGGCCCCGGCTTTTCCATGGTTCCTCAGACCACCATTGTTCTTCTTCTTAGCATGAGCGGTGAAGGCAGCATTGCCTTCCTTTTCATATTCCTTCATTCTTGTTTCCTCTTGTACACATCTTGATAATACTTCGTCAAAATCAGGTATCACATTGTTATTGAGAATGGTAGTATTGAATACATGCCATTCGGAGGAGAGACATCCAAGTGCGATGAGAACCATTTCTCGATCGGCTATTGTCTCCCCAATGGCCAGAAGAGTATTTCTGATTTCGATCAACTTTAGAAAATAAGATTGAACAGATTCATCCCTGCCTTTCTTCAGATTCTTCAGTTGGTTCTTAAAGAAAAGGACTTGATTTGCATTGTTGGCCTTGAACATGTTGACCAACTTATCATACATCTCCTTGGATGTGTGTAGCTCAGAGATGTAGGCAACTAGACTCTTATGAATTGAATCTCGGATCATCAACTTTGCTTTGATTTCCCCCTTCTTATATTTTGACTTGGTGGCAGCAAGTGCAGATGATGGAGGCTCTTAGATTTTACCCTGCACATAGTCCATGACATCTTGGTCTTCCAACATTAGATCCAAAGTCATCTTCTAGGCATGGAAGTCTTCCTTCCCAGTCAACTTGTCATCAGCTTTGAAGCCATTATAGTTTGAGGTACCCATGGGTCCTTGACAAATGCTCCTTCTTCGGTGATTTCTCTTCATTCAAACTTGGGCTTTGTCTTCACCTCAGCTCCGATACCATGTAAATTTTCATAGATGTTCTATGCTTGATGCAACTTTACTTTTATACCCGATATCAAGCAACAATCACATAAACAAGAAAGTAAAATGTTGATAGAACATACCAATAGACGACAAAAGACAAGCCAAACATACACTCAACTTCATCAGCAAAATATGTGTCGTGGTGCGTACGGCGATCAACAGGATGCTTCAACTAGCAAAGTCTCTACACAGTCAGCCAACCAGAATGTGTCACACAACCCTCTCGGACAGCTCTATAACAGTCAACCCAAAGTCAACAAAAGTCAACGTTGTCCAGTCAACGGTCAACGCAAAATAGAAGAAGCAAAAAGTCAACGCAACTAGGTCAAAGTCAACGTCCAAGCTCAATTTCTGTGCCAAAAAATGCGGACTGCAGAGATCGAAAATTTGGGAGAGTTTGAGGTCAGTTTGACCATGCGTTGACCAAAGTCAACGCTGGTCAAACTTGCGCTGAAAACCCTAGGTCAAAACCAGAAAACCCTTTGCTGCAATTTCCCACGTGTGAGAGAAGAAGAGCCTCCAAGATGATGATCGAACCAATCAGATGATGAGAGAGAATGTGTGATGAGTGATGGTGAAAATGACTTCCATTGTTGACCTATATATATCCATCAGTGAGGGTGTGTGACACATCTATTGGGGCTTCAAGCCTACATTTCAATTCTGGCCAACCTTGCACATAAGTGGAATTAATTCAAAATAAATGTTTTGCTCATCAGATCAAGATGATCTTTAGATCGATCTTGCACCTCTCCGAAAGAGGAATCCAATAAAAATATTGGCATCTTCATTTGAGCATCACAACATGGAGTTTTGACCTAGTTGTCTAAAATTAACAAAATTTCGGAGAAATTCTTCATAGTGATTCTAGTTTTCCGAGAGCAAGGAGGAGGTCGAATTATTCTGCAGGAGTAATGCCAAATAATGCAGTGCAAGTAGCCAATTTATCCAGTGTGAGTTTTCGGAGACTCGTTTTTGTTTCCAGTGGTCGGAACTATATTTTGGAGGCAGTGCGAGTTGGTTAGTCAAGTTGTTAGAGGCAGTATTACTAGCGAGATTAATTTCCCGGAGGTTGTTAGAATTTCTGGGAGGCCAGTTCATATTTTCCAGTCTGCTAGTATGAATTACTAGAGGAAGTGCGAATAGCCTAGAAGAGACCAAGTTGATTTACAAAGGGAGATTCTCGATTTCCCAGTTTAATTCGGTTAGCTATAGTGAAAAGAAAATTTGTCAAAGCTTTGCCAGTGAAAGGCATGCAATTTATGTAATCTTTGATTTTCTGAATAAATAATATAAACCCTCATCTGCAGCACTGGTTTTCCCTTCGAGGTTTTCCTAGGCCTCTTTTGTCCAAAAATATCGGTGTCCAATTTTTATGTGTGTATTATTTTCTCAGTTTCTGTGATTCTTTTTTGGTGAAATTACAGTTGTGTTTTTATTCAGTATTTGTCATAAGCTAATTTACAAAAGACAAATAATCTGCAAAGATAGAAGAATAATTACTAGAAACTGCAATGGAGTTTTCACATCGCGCACAGGAGATAAAGGTTGGAGATGCCTAGAGAGGCCACTCCTAAGGAGAAGTGAAGGTTAATAAAGAGGATTAAGCAACAATGGAGGCAATTTCCAGAAGGAACAAGTCCACTTCCTTGACAAAAACCATCTATAATGACTTAAGAGGATGACATTTCACACTCCGATAAGAGGTAAGACTCCAAGTCACGGGTATAACCACAACAACTAAAAATTTCCTTTTAAAATCTCAAAATACTTTTATTTTCCACACTTAGTTTATGATTTATACTTGTTGATTTTCATTTCCATACCATATTGGCAAGTTTGTCTCTTGGGAAAAAGTATAAAAAGTTAGATCTAGTCCAAGAGTAGACACAAGTTCACATATTTCCCCATTTTACACTTGTATCTTACACAATGTGGTTGCAGATCTGCAGGTTTGGAGGGATTTTTGCTAGCGGCCCTGCATTTTACAGCCACTAAAGTCAAGTTCTACATGCTCACAGTTAAGTATTATGCACTAGAAACTTGTGATTTCAGCTCTATATAAATTTTATAGTTGGATTTTTTGGATGAGAGTTGAATTTCCTTCACTTTCCAATTGTTATTATTGTTTAATTAAATCTAGAAAATTTTGGGCATTATAAATTAATTAAAATCAAAACAGAATTCTGAAAATTCATTTTCCAACTACTTGAAAATTTTATTTTCAGCAATGTTGCGATTATCAACATCGGGATAAAATCGGTAAGGGTCCAGAAAACCAAAATATCGTGAAAATTGGGAAAATATCGGTAAAAATTGGAAAACATCGGCAAAATCAAGATACCATCAAAATATCGGTAAAAATCAGCTAACATCGGCTAAGCCAAAAAATTGTGATTTCGAGATGAAATCGAGATGTTCGCAACACTGATTTTCAGTATAATCCATAAGGGAGGCCCCCAAAGCCTCTATATTGTCCCTCTCGCCTTCCCACACCTTGGATTACCCAGCTAGGTGTGTTTTGAACATTGTGGAGTGGCTACAATATTCAGATATGACTGTTGTCTCTACATTTTGTGTAGACTTTACAGTCTGTCATACAAGACAGCAATCTTTTATAATCTATAACTTCTTAACCAAACATCTAAATAGAGAACCCCCGATCGGGGAGCGAATCGGGCATTGATCCCCACGCCTGATCATGATGAAGGCTTTTAGAGCTAGGCCTTATGGCCAGCATGCCAGCCTGGCCGGAGTTAAGTGTCATGGCGAGGAAGGTGGCGATGGCCACGTGCGAAGGGGCGGTCTCACCTCTCGAGGGAGGCACCACGAGGTAAGAAAGAGTAAAACGGGCAGGAGGCACCACCAGGATATCATTCTTTGGGTTTGGTTTACTGTGTGCACAACTTGGCAGGTGACGACAAAGGAGAACTCGAGAGCTGGGAGCGTCTGTACAGGCCTTCGCAAGCGGCGACGCTCAGCTTTTCAAGGGAGTGTAGTTCCGACCCCTGCATTACCCTGTCTCCTATATATGGATTCTGTTAGTATTTGCCTATTTCAAGTTTCGCAATGGATGATTGTGTGGAGGATAATGGCTTCGCCGTATGCATGGGTTTCTGGGGAAGTTTATGTTGAGATTTTGGGGTAGCATCAGATGTGCTCTAGCTCCGAAGTTTTGTGGAGGAGCTGGAGTACATGAAATCTCCAAGACCCAGAAAGCGTTTGGAGAAATTCCATCTGGTTTGATAGTTATTCAAATAATTAATCTTTTCAATTAAGGACCCTAAGTCTAACTTAGGAAAATTAAAAGATTAAAGTGAATTAAATTAAACATGTGATGAGAATGTTCTAAGCAATGTTGCGAACATCAGCATCGAGATAAAATCGGCAAGGGACTTGAAAACGAAAAAATCGTAAAAATCGGGAAAGTATCGGTAAAAATCAGCTAACATCGACAAAATTAAGATACCATAAAAATATCTGTAAAAATCGGCAAACATCGGCTAGGCCAAAAAATCGTGATTTCGAGATAAAATTGGGATGTTATCGAGATGTTCGCAACACTGGTTCTAATTGACGTGGATCAAGCAGCTTCTAATCTTAGCCGTTGATTAGAGATTAGATCACGACCGTTGGTTTTTCAAAGAGAAAAGTATAAGAGAAGGGCTTGAGGTTAGTTGGAGAACGCACACATTGGCAGAGCAATGAAGCTAAGTTGAAATTATAGGGCATGGTTTGCTAAGAATTTCAGAGTGAGTTTGCAGTGCAGTGAGGGGCAGAGATTGGCAAGGGATTCTAATCTGAGGCCAAAAATTCAACAGTGGTATAGAGGCAGCATACCAAGCAGCGCAGAGGCCAGCCAAAGCTACACAGATCAGCCAGAGCCACGCAGAGGGCAACGCAAAGGCATCAGGAACCCATCAGGGGTGACGCAGGCCTAGTCAAGGCAGCACAGGGCTAGCGTAAGCCCAGAGAGGGTGACGCAGGCCCTTCCAGAGCAGTGTAGAGGCTAACGCAGGCCAAAAAGGATGAGGGACAGCGTTGGGGTTTCAGGTGGGCCAAAAAGGGCTCGAGTTCTGTAAATCCTGTTTGAGGGTGTGAATCAGCCATATTTTCTGTCTCCGAGTGAAAGAAGTATTACTACCGCGATTTTCTCTGTAGGGCCAACCATGTCTGGTGCCCAGAAATTGTTGTATTCAAATTCTGCATAATAATAAAACCCTCTAGAGCTAGCTGCACCGGTTTTCCCGCATTGGGTTTTTCCAAGGACATTTGTCCTAAAAATCTGTCACTTTGTCATGTGTGCATTATGTTCAGTAAATGATCTCTAAATGTGTATCATGGATGAGTGGGAAACCTTTGTCCAAAGTATCTTGGGCAGAGCGGACCTCCCAGATTGGGACAACTTGTTGTCAATCCTGCGGCAAGAATAACTATGCAAATTCACCAAGAGGCAGCACAACCCTGCGTTGAGCAAAGTAAAGAAGGAAGATGAGGAATATGCATCCTTGGCATCAAAGAAGCAGTCGAAGAAGAAGAAGGAACTTTCAAAGATCAAGTGCTTCCAGTGTGGTGAAATGGGACATTTTGCCAGCCATTGTCCAAAGAAGAAAAAGGATAAGGAAGCATCTTCTTCCAAGGCCGCTATGGCAAATGATGGGTCAGGAGATGATTCAGCGATGAGTGCTCATGAACCACGGAGGTGGGGTGACATGGACATGTAGAGGAGCTACATGGAGGGAGGCGGGATCCTTGAGCAGCTCATCTCTTGGATCACAAGCGAGCTACGGCAGCCTTAAGACAGTAGCGGGACAAGTGGAGCAGTGGGGGCATAGATCACAGATGAGGCGGAGGCAGAGGCAGATCTGAAGGTTGGGAGGAGCAGCGCAAAGCAAAGCAGCAGCAGCGCAAAAGCAGTAGCAGTGTAGAGGTTGATCTGACTTTAGCAGTGCAGTGCAGTGCTGCTTACAAAGTGCAGAGCTGCAGCAGCGTAGAGAGCTTCAGAGGGACAGTGCAGTGCAGCAGCAACATGATAGATTTCAGCACAAGGAGCTGATGTGACTTCAGTGGTGCAAAGGGAGTTTGATTACGCAAGCAGAGTTGTAGTTGTGCATCGTTATTTAGATGCCACAGATCTGTAGCCTATGGAGCTTCAGTGATGAGGATGCAGCCCATCAGACTTGTTTGTCAAAGATTGGGCAGGAGATTCAGTTGTTTCTCTCAACAACTGAATTTGTAGCGCAGCAGATCAGCAGTGGCAGTGCTATGAGCAGCACAGATGCAGCATATTGAGAGGGAGTTGGAGTACAATGGTTGCAATGGCAGTGGCAGAGTCATGGGCAGCAGTACAGAATGGCAACAACAGTGCAGAGTTAAGTGGCAGGAGGCCAAGCTTCAACAGCACAGAACCAGTGCCCAAAATCATGTAATGCATAAGTGTGATGTATTGCTAGAGCACACCCCTGATGCTACGAGGGAGTGTTGAGATTTTGTGTATTTGGGGTAGCATCACTTGTGCTCTAGCTCCCAAATTTTGAGGAGGGACTAGAGTACACTTGATCTACAAGACCCAGAAATGGATTTGGGAAATTTCCTCTGGTTTAGGAGATATTAAATTAATTAATTATTTTAATGTATTTCCTAAGTTAAAGGAGATATTAAATTAATTAATTATGTTAATGTATTTCCTAAGTTAAAACTTAAGAAAGTAAAATAATTAAAGTGAATTTAATTAAACATGTGATGAAACTGTCTTAAGTCACACGGATCAAGCTTTCTTTTAATCTTAGTCATTGATTCAAGATATGATCATGGTCGTTGATTTGTCAACGAGAAACGTATAAAGGAAAGGCTTGGGGTCATTTGTGAAGAGACACAGAGCCAGAGCACTGAAGCTAAGCTAATATTCTAGGGCGGGGTTGCTAAAAATACTCAAAAGTGTTTCAACTGCAGAGAGGGGAATTTAGACCAAGGAGATGATCTAATCCCAGGGTCTAGAATACACAAGAGGCAGAGAAGAGATCAGCTCAAGGACAGTGCAGAGGAAGGCAACAGCAGCAGCAGCAGCAGGGACAGCGCAACTTTCAGGAAACCCTTCAGGGGTTGCGCAGAGACCCTTAGGGGCAGCGTAGTGACTGCGTCACCCATTCTGGGGTAACGCAGTCCCTTCCAGGAGCAGCGCTAAGGGTTTGTAGGCTATCCAAGGCTGACGCAAAGCCTTTCACGCACTTCAGAGGCTGACACAGAGCCTTTCAGGGCAGCGCTAGGGTTTCTAGGCCTAAATCTAGCTGAGTTCTGTAAATCCCGTTTGAGGGTGTGGATCAGTTAGTATTTTTGGCCCTAGATCAGCCAGGAGCTGTAGATCTAGAGTTTTCTCTGTCGGGTTTTCCAAGTCTGGAACCCAGAGTTGTGTATTCAGAAATATTCTTAATAATAAAACCCTCCAGCAGCCAGAGACCAATTTTCCCACATTGGGTTTTTCCAGGGACAGATTGTCCAGAAATAACTGTGTCACTCTGTCAATGTGTGCATGTGCTTATTCTAGATCTGAATTGGTAGAGATCTGTTATGTGTTTTGCTTTGATGTTAACTTGAATGTATTCAGTTGATAATTTATATAAGTAGGAGGAGCTTAACCGGATTAATAGTAATAATTTCTGCATAAGTGCTAAGATTCAGAAATTTCTATAGCTGGTGTGGTGGAGGTTCAGCCGGTACAGAATCGTGCCTAGCTAAGTTGACAAAGAGCGGGAGGAGAACAGCTACTCAACAAATTTTTGCCAAAGAAAAAAGAGGATCGATCAGGAGGGTGATCGAAGAGGGCTGATTCAAAGGATTTGGCAGATTTCCGAGGAGGGAAATAAGTTGTCAGAGGGAGCAATTGCTATAGAGGGTGCATTTTCTCCCAGGACCCTAGATCCAAGCTTTTGTTGAGAGTAGCAACAGCAATTGGGAGAGGAGCATCTGTTTCGACAGATTATTTTGAGCTAGATGGCGTCATACAGACTGTGTGATTAGGATAGGTTGGACAGCCTATCCAACTTTTCTATCTCAAAGGCCAGAATCCCGACAGTCCTGGAGGCATATGCACTACGGGAGCATGTAGAGAATGTCTTGGCTACACTAACCGATGTTGCTCTTCTCGCGAAGCATAATGAAGTGGAGGCACATGCTAAGCGTTTTATCATGGACGAGGTCAAGGATCATGTGGTCCCACACATTGCCAAGAAGAAGACGACTAATGCTATGTGGACAGGGTTAAACACAATGTATCAAGGGAAATCCGTCCAGAAGAAGATGCTTCTGGAGAACCAGATGAGGTTATTTGTGATGACTAAGGGACAAGAAACTATCCTTTCCTCTTCAGGTTGCAGTCGATCCAGGATCAGCTGATTTCCATGGGGGTTAAAGTGGAGGATGATGTCATGGTGAGGACTGCTCTAAATGTAGTCACAGATGAATGGGAAACATTTGTCCAAAGAATCTTGGGCAGACAAGATCTTCCAAGCTAGGACGACATGTGGGCTATCCTCCAACAAGAGGAAATCTGCTAGATGACCAAGAGACAAGCCAGCACCGGATCCAACAAAGTGAAGGAGGAAGAGGAAGATGCAGCACTTGCATCCAAGAAGCAACAAGGGAAGAAGAAAAGGGATCTATCAAAAATCTAATGCTTCAGGTGTGGTGAGCTTGGAAACTTCGCCACCACTTGTCCTCTAAGGAAGAAGGACAAGGAAGTTGAATCCAAGGCTACAGCAGCTAAAGAAGACGATGGCTCTGATGATGATGTTGTCATGAGTGCTCATGTGCCTCGAGAGAAGAGGTGGGGCGATATTGTTCTGTAGAGCAGCTACAGATGGTAGGCAGGATCCTTGAGTAGCCCAAATCTTGCATCACATACGTGCTACGAGAGCCTTAAGATGGTAGCGGGGATGACTAGAGCAGTGGGTGCAGAAGATCACAGTGAAGCAGAGGACAGAGTTGCGACGTTGTAGATGGGAGCAGCGCAGTGCAGAGGCAGCAACAGCGTAGAAGCAGCAGTGCAGAGGGACTGATGGGACTTCAACAGCTAAGAGGATGCAGTGCTTATGCAGTACAGAGTTGTAGCAGCGCAATGGCTTTAGGAGGACAGCGCAGAGCAGCAGCCAAGGGAGCTTCAGTGATGAGGTGCAACCTGACTGACTTGTCTATCAGTGAATGGGCAGGGGTCCTTCAGTTTCTTACTTCTCAGCAACTGAGTTGCAATGCTACAGTTAACAACATGATGCAGCAATTTGAGAGGGAGCTGCAGTACAGATGTGGCAGTGATTGTGGTGGAGTCATGGGCAACAGTACAGAGAGAAACAGCAGCGTAATGATGGAGGGCAGCAAGCCAAGCATAAGCACGGGGACCAATGCCAGAGATCAGGGCAATGCTTCAGTGTGGAAGTATTGCTAGAGCACACTCCTCGCTAAGAGGGAGTGTTGAGATTTTGGGGTAGCATCGGATGTGCTCTAGCTTCGAAGTTTTGTGGAGGAGCTGGAGTACATGAGATCTCCAAGACCCAGAAAGCGTTTGGAGAAATTCCATCCGGTTTGATAGTTATTCAAATAATTAATCTTTTTAATTAAGGACCCTAAGTCTAACTTAGGAAAATTAAAAGATTAAAGTGAATTAAATTAAACATGTGATGAGAATGTTCCAAGTGACGTGGATCAAGCAGCTTCTAATCTTAGACGTTGATTAGAGATTAGATCACGATCGTTGTTTTTCCAATGAGAAAAATATAAGAGAAGGGCTTGGGGTCAGTTGGAGAACACACACATTGGCAGAGCACTGAAGCTAAGTCGAAATTCTAGGGCGTGGTTTGCTAAGAATTTCAGAGTGAGTTTACATTGCGGTGAGGGGCAAAGATTGGCAAGGGATTTTGATCCGAGGCCAAGAATACAACAGCGGCAGAGAGGCAACATACCAGGCAGCGAAAGGCCAGACAGAGCTACGCTAATCCTTCTTTTTCTACAGGAAATTCAAAGATTTCCAGCATCTGAGTGATCCCGTTTGAGGGTGTGAACTGCTAAGTTGATCCTTCTTTTCCTGCACCATCCTGCACCGTTCTGCACCTATCTTCTTGTTGCACACAAGTCCGAGATCCTTACTGTAGTCCTTCTCTGCTTATTCCTTGTTGCACACAAGTCTTGCATATTATGGTAACCCTTTCCTTAATGTTGTAAATTATTTAGGCTCTTGACTGGAATGTGCAAGACCTATTCTCGATGCAGATGATCTTCTATACTTTGTGTTGAATGTTATACTGTTCTTCGTATTTCTTACAGACTTTCCCACGGTACAAATTCTTCACTAACATGTCTCGTTCTTCCTCCTTTACTCGCACTTTATTACAGTCCTGAAATTTGCATTATATCATAGATCCTTATTTGAATTCCTTCCTACAATTCAATACGAAAACCTCAAACCAATCTGAATTTTGTGTCTCTATTTTCTACGCAGTATACTGGGGTATATATAGTAGTCCGAACCTATAAATAAGTCGACCTGTCCTATGAATAGACGTGTCATTTCTGCACTGTTTGCAAGCCGACTTGTTGTTTGTTTATAAGCCGACTTGGAGAGGTATTGCAACATTTTTTATGTTGATCTGATCAGGAAAATTAGCACCATTCTTGAGCCATATTTAACGAGTTGATTGACAAGGTCTTGAGGCATACCATTATTGACTTTACTTCATATACATGACTCTAATTAATACATTTATGACAATATGACAAATCCCTAAAAGACATCAAGAAGAAGTCTTTAACCTATAATAAAATTCCTTGCTCATGAAACCCATGAAGCAAGCGAAACAAAATACATTTTATTATTTGTCTTCTTCATTACATAAATACATAATTACATAGTCAATATGAAGACCGGACCTTGATACACTTTCCAACACTCACTCTTAACTAAGGAGGCATTCATAATGGTACATGGTTTCTTTCAATCTGAAGAATCGGATTAGTAATCGCATTTGTATAGTATCATATCAACCAACATTGTCCTAGTGCAAGGCCTTGACTAACAACCCCATCTCTCAATGAGACAATGGGCTAAAATGCTGGCAAGACACATCACTTATAGACACCATCGTCGAAGTCTGAAGCAGAGCTTCTGATCTTCAGAGGTTGCTGGTGTGGCAGAGGTCTTGTCGGTGCAGAACCGAGCCTAACAAAGGTGACAGGAGAGGGAGGAGAACAGTGTCTCAGCAGATCTGCGCCAAACAAATCTAAGATTCGATCAGGAGGGTGATCGTAGAGAGCTGATTCAGTTTTTTTTTTTGCCGAGGATTTACGGGAGGGAAATCAATGGTCAGAGGGAGAAGCTACTATAGAGGGTTTCTAATCGCAAAGAAACCCAGATCCAATTTTTTGTTGAGTATTGCAGCAGAAAGAGGTAGAGGAGTATCTGTTCCGACAGATTTGAGCAAAGATGGTTTCTCATGGACTGATAGATCTAGACAGGTTGGACAACATGTCCAACTTCGTTATCTCGAGGGCCAGGATCCTGATAGTCCTGGATGATTACGACATCAATGACCATGCTGAGAATGTCCTAGTTGTGCCTACCGATGCAGATCCTCTGAAGAAATTCAAGGAGAATCAGGCGCGAGCTAAGCGCTTGATCATGGACGGAGTCAAAGATCACATGGTTCCACATATTGCTGGGAAGAACACGGCAAATGAAATGTGGACAGCTTTGGGCACGATGTATCAGGGAGGCTCCTTCCAAAGAAAGATGCTTCTGGAGAATCAGATGTAGTTGTTCCAGATGCAAAAGGGTGAGGAAATAGATCCCTTCCTCTTTAGACTTCAGACTATCTGGGACCAACTGATTGCCATGGGTACGACTCCGGATGAAGGTCTCTTGGTGAGGACTTCCCTGAATGCAATCACCGAGGAATGGGAAACGTTTGTCCAAAGCATCTTGGGTAGGGCAGCATTACCATCATGGGCGGATATGTGGGCAATCCTCCGACAGGAGGAAATCAGGAGGTTTACCAAGAGGAAAAGCAGCAGCAGCAGTACAGTCAAAGTAAAGAAAGAGGAGGAAGAGGATGCAGCCCTTGCACCAAAGGGACAGAGGCAGCAAGGGAAGAAGAAGAGGGACCTATCCAAGGTCCGGTGCTTTAATTGTGGCAAACTTGGACACTTCGCCAGCAATTTTCCTAAGAAAAAGGACAAGGGATATTCTAAAAGGCAGCAGCAGCAAAGGGGGATGATCGGAGTGACGATGACGTAGCCATGAGTGCTCATGAGCCATGTAAGTGGGGCGATATTGATCTAAAGAGAAGCTACAGATGGAGAGAGGTAGGATCCTTGAGGTGCCCAACTCTTGGATCACATACGAGCTACGAGAGCCTTAAGACGGTAGCGGGACAAGTGGTGTAGTGGGTGCAGGAGATCACAGTGAAGCGGAGGGAAGAGCTAGGACGTTGTAGATGGGAGCAGCGCAATGCAAAGGCAACAGCATCGTAGGAGCAACAGCGCAGAGGTTGATGGGACTTCAGCAGTGCAGAGTTGCAACAGCGCAGTGGCTTTGGGAGACAGCGCAGTGCAGCAACCAAGGGAGCTTCAGTGATGAGGTGCAGCCCAACTGACTTGTCTGTTAGTGATTGGGCAGGGGTCCTTCAATTGCTTACTTCTCAGCAACTGAGTTGCAGTGCAGCAGTTAGCAGTGGCAGTGCTATGGGCAGCATGATGCAGCGAATTGAGAGGGAGTTGCAGTATGGATGTAACAGTGTCAGTGGCAGTGACATGGGCAACAGTACAGAAAGCAGCAACGCAATGGATGGAGGGCAGCAGGCCAGGCATCAACAGCACAAAGACCGATGTCGAGATCAGGCAATACTTGGTGTGGATGTATTGCTAGAGCACACACCTCGCTAAGAGGGAGTGTTGAGATTTTGAGGTAGCATCGGGTGTCCTCTAGCCCTGAAATTTTGTGGAGGGGCTAAGACACACGAGACCTCCAAAACCCAGAAAGCGTGTGGAGAAATTTCATCTGGTGTTGAAGTTATTCTAATAATTAATTTTTTTTAATGAGGACCCTAAGTCTAACTTAGGGAATTAGAAAAAATAAAGTGAACTAATCAAACACATGTGATGAAATGTTCTAAGTGACGTGGATCAAGAAGTCTTTTAATCTGAACCGTCGATTAGAGATTAGATCACGACTGTTGGTTTTCAAATTTCCAACAAGAAAAGGATAAGAGAAAGGTTTGGGGTCAATTGGAGACACACACATTGGCAGAGCACTGAAGCTAAGTTGAATTTCTGGGGCGGGGTTTGCTAAGAAATTCAAAGCGAGTTTGCAATGCAGTGAGGGGCAGAGATCAGCATGGGATGAACTGATCCAAGGCCAAGAATACAGCAGCAGAGGGGCAGTGAGTACCAGTCAACGCAGAGCCAGCCAGGAGGACGCAGTTCACAAGAACCACGCAAAGGTTGCGTAAGCCCAGCTAGGGTGACGCAGACCTAGCCAGCGCAACACCAGTCGGGGTGACGTAGGCCCAGCCAGGAAAGCGCAGCACCATTCAAGGTGATGCAGTGGGGACACTGGCCAGTGAGGGCGACGCAGTGGCTGCAGAGGCAGCGCTGAGGGTTCCAGTGGGCCAGAAAGGGCTCATGATCTGTAAATCCCGTTTTAGGGTGTGATACAGCCATATTTTCTGTCTCCGAGTGAAAGGTACAAACTGTCGTGTAATTTCTCTGGAGGGACAACCATTTCTGGTGCCCAGAATGATTCCGCATAATAATAAAAACCATGTATAGTTGTTGCACTGGTTTTTCCACATTGGGTTTTTCCAGAGACATTTGTCCGAAAAATCGTGTAATCTTGTCACATGTGTGTATTGTTCAGTAAATGATCTGTAGATGTGTAGGCTGCAGTTAGTGTCTACTTTAATGTTTTCTGAATAATTCAGTAAAATAACTTGTTAAGTTAATTAAACAAATAGGCGAAGTAGATCTAGATACTGCAGTAGGGTTTCTGTTTTGAAACTTTTACACAATATACACATAACAATGGAGTAAGACATAGGTGCACCTTGACATGGGTAGGATTGGCCCATACACCAATGATTCCCCATACAAAAGCAAGCTCCCCTAGAACCATAAGTCCTCAGGTAAGCCCATTCAAGGCCCTCCAATCCTATACGGGATGAAAGGAGACAAAGATCAATCCAAAGGGACCATCCATGGTCTGACTAATCGCAAGGTCTAAGACACCTAATATAGGGCCTCATGTGGTTACAATGATTTTGACTTTTGACCTTGAGCTTACAATAGTGATGAAAATTGAAATATACTACAAAAATCTCTATGTACCTTTGCTAACATGAGGGGCGACAAGTCCTAATTGGTCACTTGGCTATTTTATTGTATTTTATTAGAGATTTGGTCAAATTTGATCAATCTCCCATAGTTTTCACTCCTTTAAAGAAATAATACAAATGAGTGTACAACATACATATAGTTGCTGCAATCCTCTTCTCATACTCGAGCACTTGCTGCTTTCTTGGATTCCCTATTCTTATGTGTATCTTTTCCATTGCTGTGACAAAGATCATATCACAACTGACACAAGAAATAAATAAGCATGGTAGAAGAGTGAACCTCTAAAGAGAAATGATAGATAACTGAAGGGATCCTTACAAGAGGTAAAACTTTTATGAGAAAATAAATCTTGCAATCAAGCTAAAAAAACATTTCCTACCATCTCTTAGAGTACATAAGCATGTATCAGGGATAATCAATAATTATTAACATTCTACTCTACTGCAAGATAAACAAGTCCCTTTGGGACCTGATTTGATAAATCAAACTGTTCACTCTAATTTTGTCGCAAACCAACTCGCCAAACTGAAAGACATGATGGCAAGCACCTTGACACTATAGGGCTAGGGGAATGTAAAACTACTGAAACACAAGGTTGTTTGATGATCAGGCCCAATATTTTCCAAGTAGTGGACCAGTCCAGGTAAAGTTATATGGACAATCAAACCTCTTAGAGAGCCAATCTTTTAATAATCAATGTCAACAGTCAAATGATCATGGCCCATCCCATTGATTTCTCACATTTGACTCCAACCAAAACCAATGGGTGCAAGAAATGTCAGCTGGAATGCTGAGAACCCCAGAGGAGCCATGAGAAGTAGCCACAAGTGTACACTGCATGAGTAAATATAGTTTACAAGAAGATAAGTGGCATCTAGCAAGTGCATTACAAGTCATCGCAAATTTGTTAGGGAGAGGCTCAACTTACAAGGATAATCACAATCGTGAGTTCCACTTCAACTATAAGTTCACATCATTTGCTCTCAGCTTAGAGGAAACCATCCCCAGTTTTTGTTCTATATAGGGAAACTTATGCTCAAAGTTGATTGAGACAACCACTTTACTTGTGTAGATAGAGTAATTTTAAATCCACCAAAAAAAAACATGGACCAAGCAATGATAAATAAGAATACGAAAAAACATGGACCAACAATATGCAATGCCTAAACCCTAGTACAAAAGGAATGGCAATACTACAAAGAGTAGATTGAAACCTCAAGAATTCAACTAGATTCATGATTGGTAGAAGAAAAACCTCACTCAATGTATTTGGTAAGAGGTTAAATCGATGGCTAAATGATAAGCCATGCATTATGTCCATGAGTCAACATCTACAAAGTAAAAAGAAGAGTTCCATCTTTTAAGTATGAGTATGCTACTAAAGCGGATTAACTGTGATCAAGTTAAACAAGCAGTTAAATAATTTAACACTAGTGCTCGACTGGTTACAAAACCTCTATATTGTTCATCAATTAACCATGAAGCTAGAGACTGGATCCAAAGCTCATGTACTATTGTGTTTTATGTGTCATTGTTATGAGTGTTAACTGTGCGGCATGATATTTATGGCTAAACACATTAACTAACCAAAGACCCTAAGCCTTGTAAACTTGTAAATAGTGACTTGGGATGTTTACTCATTGGAAATATTTAATAAATGGATTCTGTCACCTCAATTGGGAACAAAAAAAATGCCATCAAACCTGCCAAATATGCCTAGAATGAACACATCAGGGCATATACTGAAAAAGAAACAACTGCTTGCATTTCCAACATAGTAGAGATCATTTTTGAAATGCTCTCACCCATTGTAGCCAATTCATTAGAAGGATTCCTGTATGTCACAAGTTATAGGATAGATTTATCTAACGGTATCTGACTATGATACTAATGTATAATATAAGAAGGTATACTATGAGAAAGGATGGCAATAAGCAAATATCTCTGAAGGAGGAAATCATTAATCCTCCAGTTTTACAATTTCAAATTAATTAGAACTTTCATCTATTCAAGTTTATGTCTTATCCAATATTAAATAATTTGTTGCATCCTTGTTCAGCCTGGGCATCACTAAAGCTTGGTCTGAGGCAATGAAAGTATTAAGATACAAGATTCGATGCTCCACATATAACTAAAATATCAATATCATTCATGAATCCAACTAAATTGAGAAAATTAAAATGCCAATTGGCGCCATTTGTTGATGTTCTAAATTAAGGCAACATAAGGCACATGTAAGTAACAATTTCAAAATCCATTATCAAGGACCAAAATAAAACAGGTTCTACACAAGAAAGGCAAATCTCTCGTATAACCTAAACATGGGCAGTTCACATACTGGTGAAAAAGAAAAAAAATACAGTCAAATATCACACTGAAAACATATACTAGAGCATGAAAATGATGAAACAGATTAGTAGCGCACCATATTTCTTAAACACAACTCTAACTTTTTCGAAGCTTTCATCAATTTTAGGGAACTTCATGATAACACTATTGAATGTTTTCACGGTGCATTTTCCAGAAGTGGCTCTCTTCTTCAGAGCCTCGACCATCTTAAGTTCTAGGTTTGAGGGCTTGCTCTGTGGCATAAGGAAATATAAAATACTTGTAATGCACCCCATTTTCTTTGTATAAAAGCACTTCCACAACTAGATCAGCACAGGACCTGATTCATGAAGAAAACACAAATCATCTCCAAAAATCCAAAGGTCTTGAAATGCATAGATAATGATCATTGTTTGAAAGTCAAGAATGAAAGGAGATGATAAACAACAAAATCAGGTAGCCCAAAAAAAACCATTACACTCAGAAAAGCATCCAGCTTAAATATGCATCTTCAAAAAGTTAGATGCCTTCCTTTTCTTTCTATACACAGATAAATTAATGTGGTCAATGATGAAAGGACTAAGATCATCCAGCCATTTTTCATTCTAATGAACATAATTAACTTAAGCAACCCTAGTTAATTAATAGGTGCCTCTTTCCAATGGTCACATCCCTTCGTGACCTAATCTTTCATTCTTTATTTATATGTCGCATTTATATTCGTATAAATCATCTCGTATCATTTTAAATATTAACAATATTTTGTCCTTTGGAAAATACATTTATGGGTTGTTGTCCCTCTACTTTATATGCTCAATTTTCAAAAAAAAAATGCACTTTATTTGTCTCAGAAATTTCATTTTCCAGCATTGCATATTTGTCTAGGAACCTATTTTGGATCATAAACTAGACAAAGTTTGAATTTCTGTTTTCTAGAATTTGAATTTTTGGCAATTTACTGCAGAAATTTCAATTTTTAGAATTGCATGGAGTCTAGACTCTAAATACATCATTTTTAAATTTAAAACACTATTCATATTCTGAAAATTATGATTTAACCTCTATTATAAATTTCTGCATTTTGTGTACTTTATTTACATCAAAATATTTTCATTTCCGAATGTATTTGAGTATATAAATTCTCACTTTCACATCCTAAACTTGTTTAAACATTACCTTTTTGCAGATCTGAATATTACACCAATAATAATATCACCTAAATCAAATTTGTAACTAATCTACATGCCTTCACACATACTCACCTTTGCAACATTTGCATGCTGGTTTGTAAATCTGAAATTTACTTTTCTGAAACCACATAAATCAAATTTAATTCAAGTCCAAAACACTATTTTCAGACCTCAAGCCTTGGACTTGAACTTACAGTAGGGAAGCCCCCCTTGTGCTAGAGAAGAGCTAGGCTAAAGTTAGAGGAAGAGCTGTTGTGGTGACAGTGGACAACCTTCCTAAGTTCAACTTAACCTTTCACCTTGGTGGTCAGGACTTTTCTATGTTGGGTGGTAGTTTTTGTTGCAACATTTTAGTGGCATTGTCGAGGATAAAGTCATTTTCCCAATATTCATATTCTTCGATTCATAACCTTTGATGAGCACAAACCAAAATTCTAAACCATGCAAAGCTCATTTGGCTAATCCATTCAGAGTTGTGTTTGCGAGGTATGCCACTAGAACTTCCACACAAGGCCTTGTTCACCCACGTCCAGAACTGGAAAGATACTTTAGGAGAAGGGTAAACAAAATAAAAACAATTGGATCTTCACCTTGTTGAGATTTTGTGTATTTGGGGTAGCATCAGTTGTGCTCTAAGTCCCAAATTTTGTGGAGGGACTAGAGTACACTTGATCTACAAGACCCAGAAATTGATTTGGGAAATTTCACTTGGTTTAGGAGATATTTAATTAATTAATTATTTTAATGTATTTCCTAAGTTAAAACTTAGGGAACTTAAATAATTAAAGTGAATTTAATTAAACATGTGATGAAATTGTCTGAAGTCACACGGACCAAGCTTTCTTTTAATCTTAGCCATTGATTAAAGATTTAATCTTGGCCGTTGGTTTCCCGAGGAGAAAAGTATCAAGAAAAGGCTTGGGGTCATTTGTAAAGACACACAGAGGCAAAGCACTGAAGCTAAGCTGAGATTCTAGGGCAGGGTTTGCTAAGAATACTCAGAAGTGTTTCAGCTGCAGAGAGGGGAATTTAGGCCAAGGGGATGGTTTGATCCCGGATTCTAGAATACACAAGAGGCAGAGGTCAGCTCAAGGATAGCGCGGAAGAGGAGAGCAGTAGCAGCAGCAAGGACAGCGTGATTCTCAGTGGGAAACCCTCAAAGGGTTACGTGGAGACCCTAAAGGGCAGTGTAGTGACTGCGTCACCCAATTTGGGGTAACGCAGTCTCTTCCGGAGCAGCGCTGAGGGTTTGAGGGGCTTCAGAGACTGACATAGAGGCTTTTAGGGGCAACGCTGGGGTTTCTAGGCCCTAATCTTAGCTGAGTTTTGTAAATCCCGTTTGAGGGTGTGGATCAGTCATTATTTTGGCCCTATATTAGCCAATTAGCTGTAGATCTAGTATATTCTCTGTCGGGTTTTCCAGATCTGGAACCCAGATTTGTGTATTCAGAAAAATTCTTAACAATAAAACCCTCCAGCAGCTAGAGAACGGATTTCCTGCATTGGGTTTTTCTAGGGGGGGACTATTTGTCCAGAAATAACTGTCACTTTGTCTGTGTGTGCATGAACTTGTTCTAGATCTGGATTGTTAGAGATCTATTATGTGTTTTGCTTCGATCTTAACTTGAATTTATTCAGTTAATAACTTGTCTAAGTAGGACGAGCATAACCAGATTAACAGTAATAATTTTTGCATAAAGTGTAAAGATTCAAAAATTTCTAGATGGTATCAGAGCAATTGCAAATCTAGGAGAGTCACCAGCAAGAGACTGAAGGTTCTAGCTGCAGAAAGCAGCTGGAAAAGTAGCAGAAACGCAGATCTGAAGGGACAACACAGTTTTCAAAGTCAGATTCATGCAGAGGGAAGGGTGACGTTGTCTAACGTTGTCTCCTAGCAAGCCCACGAAATTACTGCGCAGAGGCAGCTCAGAAACAACGTTGGATTGGTCTGAAGCCAGCCAGTGCGATTCAAATCTAAATCTGTCAGATCTAGAAAAGAATGCAGAAAAGCTGCAGAAATTCAGAAAGTGCTGGTAGGGTTAAATTTCTGAAAATTTTCATATTTTTAGCCTTAGCACAAGTGACAAAGAGCGGGAGGAGATCAGCTTCTCAGAGAGTTTCTAGCCAAAGGAAACTTGCAGTTTGATCAAAGGATCAAAGAAGAGTTGAATCATAGTTGATTTGGTAGATTTCCATGGAGGGAAATCAGTTGTCAGAGGGAGCAGAAGGTGTCTGTTTCACCAAGGGCCTTAGATCCATTTCTCTAGCAAAGAGAAGAGGAAGTTCCAACACATTCTGAGCATATGGATCCTCATGGACTGCGTGATCAGGATAGGCTGGATGGCCTCTCAAACTTTTCGGTTTGGAAGGCAAGGATCCTGATAGTCCTTGAGGCATACAATCTTAAAGAGCATGCAAAGAAAACTCTAGCCACACCGACAGATCCGGATCTCCTTCAGAAGCATAAGGAGGCTGCTGGGCATGCCAAGCGGCTGATTATGGATGGAATCAAGGACCATATTGTACCACACGTAGCTAAGAATAAGACAGTTAACGAGATGTGGAAGGCCTTGACTTCCCTGTATGAGGGAAAATTTATCCAAAGAAAAATGTTCGAAACTCAGATGAGGTCATTCATGATGACCAAGGGAGAAGACATGGAGCATTTTCTCTTCAGATTGCAGTAAATCAGAGATCAGCTGACTGCAACGGGTGCAACAGTGGATGATGATGTGATAGTCAGGACTGCCCTCAATGCAGTCATAGATGAGTGGGAAACCTTTGTCCAAAGTATCTTGGGCAGAGCAGACCTCCCAGATTGGGACAACTTGTGGTCAATTTTGCGTCAAGAATAACTCTGCAGATTCACCAAGAGGCAGCACAGCCCTGCATTGAGCAAAGTGAAGAAGGAAGATGAGGAAGAAGCAGCCTTGGCATCAAAGAAGCAGCCAAAGAAGAAGAAGGATCTTTCAAAGATCAAGTGCTTCCAGTGTGGTGAAATGGGACATTTTGCCAGCAATTGTCCTGAGAAGAAAAGGGACAAGGAAGCATCTTCTTCCAAAGCAATTATGGCAGATGATGGGTCAGGAGATGATGCAACCATGAATGCTCATGAACCACGGAGGTGGGGTGACATGGATATGTAAAGGAGCTACATAGAAGAAGGCGGGATCCTTGAGCAGCTCATCTCTTGGATCACAAGTGAGATACGGCAACCTTAAGACAGTAGCGGGACAAGTGGAGCAGTGGGTGCATAAATCACAAATGAAGCAAGCAAAGGAAGATCTGAAGGCTGGAAGAAGCAGCGTAGAGCAGAGCTGCTTACATAGTGCAAAGCTGCAGCAACGCAGAAGGCTTCAGAGGGACAACGCAGTGCAGTAGCAACGTGAGAGACTTCAGCACAAGGCGCTGATGTGACTTCAGTAGTGCAGAGGGAGTCTGCTTACGCAGTGCAGAGTTGTAGCTGTGCATCCTTCTTTAGATGCCAGCACAGATCTGGAACCTATGGATCTTCACTGATGAGGATGCAGCCCATCTGACTTGTTTGTCAAAGATTGGGCAAGAGATTCAGCTGTTTCTCTCAACAACTGAAGTTGCACTGCAGTAGATCAGCAGTGGCAGTGCTATGAGCAGCACAGATGCAGCATATTGAGAGGGAGCTGCAGTACAGAGGTTGCAGTGGCAGTGGTAGAGTCATGGGCAGCAGTACAGAATGGCAACAGCAGTGTAGAGTTGAGTGGCAGCAGGCCAAGCTTTAGCAGGACAGAACCAATACTCAAAGTCATGTAATGCATAGTGTGATGTATTGCTAGAGTACACCCTTGATGCTAAGAGGTAGTGTTGAGATTTTGTGTATTTGGGGTAGCATCAGTTGTGCTCTAAGTCCCAAATTTTGTGGAGGGACTAGAGTACACTTGGTCTACAAGACCCAAAAATTGATTTGGAAAATTTCATCTGGTTTAGGAGATATTAAATTAATTAATTATTTTAATGTATTTCCTAAGTTAAAACTTAGGGAACTTAAATAATTAAAGTGAATTTAATTAAACATGTGATGAAATTGTCTTAAGTCACACGGATCAAGCTTTCTGTTAATCTTAGCCATTGATTAAAGATTTAATCTTGGTCGTTGGTTTCCCAACGACAAAAGTATAAAGGAAAGGCTTGGGGTCATTTGTAAAGACACAAAGAGGCAGTGCACTGAAGCTAAGCTGAGATTCTAGGGCAGGGTTTGCTAAGAATACTCATAAGTGTTTCAGCTACAGAGAGGGCAATTTAGGCCAAGGGGATGATCTGATCTCGGGGTCTAGAATACACAAGAGGCAGAGATCAGCTCAAGAACAGCGCAGAAGAGGAGAGCAGCAGCAGTAGCAAGGACAGCATGATTCTCAACAAGAAACCCTCAAAGGGTTACGCAGAGACCCTAAGAGGGCAGCGTAGTGACTGCGTCACCCAGTGTGGGGTAACGCAATCTCTTCCGGAGTAGTGCTAAGGGTTTGAGGGGCTTCAGAGGCTGATGCAAAGGCTTTCAGGGGCAGTGCTGGGGTTTCTAGGCCCTAATCTCAGCTAAGTTCTGTAAATCCCGTTTGAGGGTGTGGATCAGTCATTATTTTGGCCCTAGATCAGCCAATGAGTTGTAGATCTAGTATATTCTTTGTCGAGTTTTCTAGACCTAGAACCTAGATTTGTGTATTCAGAAAAATTCTTAATAATAAAACCCTCCAGAAGCCAGAGATCGATTTTCCCGCATTGGGTTTTTCCGGGGACTATTTGTCTAGAAATAACTATGTCACTTTGTCTATGTGTGCATGAACTTGTTCTAGATCTAGATTGGTAGAGATTTGTTATGTGTTTTGCTTCAATTTTA
Source organism: Pinus albicaulis (assembly GCA_034641835.2). Taxonomy (NCBI): domain Eukaryota; kingdom Viridiplantae; phylum Streptophyta; class Pinopsida; order Pinales; family Pinaceae; genus Pinus; species Pinus albicaulis. Next base: position 933,373,377 of record CM076571.1, on the reverse strand, counting down.
ACTTAAATTTATTCAGTTAATAACTTGTCTAAGTAGGAGGAGCATAACCAGATTAACACAATCTAGAGAAGTTAGCATAGTTAAGCTTGCTCTTGATCCCATAATAACATTAATCGAAGCCATCAAAAGAATGAAAACCAGTTTTACCCAACAAAACAAGCTATGCCAATAGTTTGGTACAACTAGAAAGAGCTCAGCAAAATAGGTGTACACCTAAGGGGAATCTATGTTGCACAAAACTTCTAGGAACATAGCGTTTTGGGCCATACCTATACTCGAAACTCGGTCGAAACTCGACCATCATGTAATCACCTATGAGAATTAATATAGACTTGGTTTTCCTTCTAAATTGTCATCTATGGGTCTTATTCCCTTTTTTCTTGCAATATAACGTGTTATTCACTTATTTATAATTTTCTTTTTTATAAATATACATACATGAAGTTTCGGCCAACGTTTCACTGACATTTCCATTTTTGGGAGGTGACGTTTCTAAACGTACCCATTTCGGAAACTCCGAAACATTTTGGTGCTTCGTGCAACTTAGAGGGGAATGGTGGACGGGAAAGAAATAGAGGTTCTCCAATTTAAAATCTAAACCAGAACCAAAGATTTGTTGTGCATTTGAATCCAAATTCCAAACAATGCAATTGAACATTACACGCTTCCTTGGTATGCATAGATCTTGTGAAGATTCCCATGAAAAAGATGCATGTCCATTGACCATACACGCTATAGTATCTAGTAATGATGCACCTAAATTTGATCGCATCGATGTGAAAGATGGATATTTTGAATATGATGCATATGTTGTGAATAGTGGACATGATTATGTATATAAAATTCAAAAGGTGTTCAATGTGAATGAAAACAAAATGAAACATGTCAAAGGAAAAATCATCAATGTAGATATCATCACTAGAATGTATGGCAAAGATGCCATCCCAAAAAGAAATAATGTTAATTTCAGTTAACAATGGTATGTTCTATGCTTAGCACAATCACTCAATGTCCTTTTAGCAGCCCAATGACAATTTCCAAATTAGTTTCCAATAGCAATCACATTAACAGTGACTGTAGATAGAACATGAACAATAAAATGCAGAAGACAAGCCAAGACAAGAGAACGCCAGATTTGGCGAATTCCAAGGAAAAACCCCAAAATGGGGAAAACCCTTTGATCAATTCTTCTTATTATTATATCAAATGTTCAGCAGAGAGAGAGAGTACAATAAAGTCAAAATTGACTTACCAAATGATAATCAAAACAGCCCTGTCAAATCTGAAGTCAACAACAGTCAATTTTTCCCTAACCAGAAAGTCAACGTTGGTCAACACAGTAGCAAACAGTCCTTTATGCAGCTCGATCAAACCCAGTCAACCTCAACCTTCTTTCCCCGTCAAAGTCAGCCCAAAAAAGTCATGAAAACAACAGTCAAACTTGGTCAAACTCTACAGTCAACTCTGTGGTCAAGCCTGTGGTCAACCCTACAATTGGTCTGCAGTCAAAGTCAACAAAATGCCTTGGTTCCTATGCCAATAAATGCAGCCTACCAAAAATGAAATTATGATCCAAAAATCGCAATCAAATGTGGTCAAAACACCCCTGGTCAATGCTGGTCAAACCTGCAATAGACTCTGAAATTTCGGCCCTATAATTCGTCTTGCAATTCATCCTTCCGCTGCCACACATGTGAGAAAAAGAGATACCTAATAAGTTGTACGAAGTTACGAACCAGTCAAATGAGGAGAGAAGAATGTGCTTGATGAGAAGATGCCAAATGAAGTTTGAGGTCTCTCATATTTATACAAGTCGTTGAGGGTGAAGTGACATGTCTCTTGGGCTTCATGAGCCTACATGATGATGTGGCAGACCTTGACAATTTGCACATGTGTGGGCATAAATTCAAAACACATTTTTGCTTATCCAAATTGAATGATCTTTAGGACGATTTTGGTCCTCTCGAACAGAGGAATTCAAGGCAATAGTCATCTGCATCAAATGAGTTGTCCAAAGTGGGATTTGGCCCTAGTTGCTAATTTAACACTCCCTCTCAACTAGGGAGAATTCCACTTGCCAATTCGTCCATCATCATGTCTCATCTCTACTTTGGTGAACACTGATATAGATAATGAAGAAGAATCGATCGAGAGTGAGTCACAAGACCTTACCACTCTCCATTGACAAAAGTCAGTCCAGGGGTGGAACCCCGATCAAACTTGATACCAAATCAAGTTTTTGATTACCATGCATCCTAGACATAGGGAGTACGGCAGTACAAGATGCGTCCATCTGTAGTGCTATAGTCCCTATCCACTTTTCCCAACTCATTAGCCAGATGAGAGGTACTTCCCATGAGTCCCAGATACATGGGTAGGATGCATGCTGGGGCATCCACAGGAGAGGGTGAGCCACTCATCCTGCTCATATCCCATAGGAGAAGGTGAACCACTCATCCTATGCATATATCATCAATTGTAGGCGAAGGTGAACCACTCACCCTACACACATGTGTCATCAATCGTAGAGGAAGGTGAACCACTCACCCTGTACACAGTGCACCTATAGGGGAAGGTGAACCACTCACCCTATTGTCATTCATAGCTCCAAGAAGTACCACAAGCCCCTAGGAGCTCCCAGAGCTCAATGTCCAACTCAAGTGGGACCCTCATTGGAGGGTCCTTCCACGACTCCAACAGTCTCTCGAAAGGCTAAGAATTTGACCTTCCCCAAGGGCTTTGTGGGGATGTCTGCAACCTGCTCATCAATCTCGATGTGTTGGAGCCTTATTGCTCCCCGTTGTACCATATCCCAGATAAAGTGGTACCTGATATCAATGTGCTTGGAGCGGTTGTGGAACAAGGGATTATCTGAAAGGCGAATCCCACTCTGGTTGTCGCAATAGATCATGGTGGTATCCAACACGTGCTCAAATAGCTCACTGAAGAGCTTCCGCAATCATATAGCTTCACAACAGGCCATACCAACTGCAATGTATTCGGCCTCGACAGTGCTTGTGAAATTTTCAAAAGGAAAATATTTCTGCAATACTTGGTTTATTTCTCCTACTTGTGAAATAAGTTATTTACAGATGCTTCAGTAAATTGTGAAAATAAACACATTTGCAGATCTTCACTATCGTTAAGAGCATAAGAACAGAAAGATAATTTACACCAATAGCAAAATAGAAATAACCACATGAACACAGATGTTTTTGGACAATTGTCCCCGGAAAAACCCAATGTGGGAAAACTGGTGCAGCAGATGAGGGTTTTATATTTATCTTCAGAAATGGAAACTACATTTATAGTAGTCTGATGAGCAGAGAAAAATTAGCAAACACCTGGCTGAATTTTCTAGACCTTCCAGACAATTTTCGGACCCTCGGGGTGACCTCCTTCACCCTCTGCGTCATCCAGCGTGAATGCTCTGCGCAATCCCTCTCTGAACTGCGTGATTCTGCGTGGAGGGGTTCTTGCTACTGATCAACTCACCCTTCCCTTCACCCTCCCGAGTTCTGCTTCCCGATATCTAACTCCTCCCTCTTCCTTCTGCTTTTGCAACCCAACCTCTACAAACTCACCCACTGAAATCAATTTCCCTTGCTTCAGAATCCATTTCCTTCGGGTACTGAGAGTGTCCCCGGGTTAATTTCCAAATGGCCCTCAAGTTTCTTCTTATAGTCTTCTTGTTGATGAATCAACGGCCAAGATTATATCTTTAATCAATGGCTCAGATTAAAAGATTACTTGATCTTCGTCTTCTAGAAGATTCATACTCTGCTCTATTAATCTCATTTAATTATTTAATTTCCCTAAGTTTATACTTAGGGTCTGCATTAAAATAATTAATTTAATAGATTCATATCCGACTGGAATTTCCACAAAAGATTTTTGGGTTCTCTGGATAACTGATGTCTAAGCCTCTCTACCAAAAATGAGACTTAGAACACTTTCCGATGCTATAGAAATCAACACTCCCTCTTAGCGAGGAAGGTGTTTAAGCAAGATACCATTGTACTGCTCTGATTCTACATCATCTGTTGAGCTGATGATGTCCTGACTGTTGCCCTTCATCTTTCCGCTGCTCCTTCCTGTATTGCTGCCCTATCACTGCAACATCTGTACCGCAGCTCCCTCTTCTTCTAAAGACCACCCTTTCCTCTAGTGGAAGGGGTTCTCGACCATCCCCATCTTCTCTCTGAAGTAAGTGAATTTGATCTTACTTAGAGCCTTTATGAGGATATCTACCACTTGTTCACCTGTAGGAGTGTAACGCAACTGTACTGCTCCCCTTTGGACATAGTCCTTGATAAAGTGACACTGAATGTCAATGTGCTTCGACCAGTCATGAAACACAGGATTTTCAGAGAGCTTAATGCAACTCTTATTATCGCACATAATCCCGGTCGATTCTATCCACTTCTTGAGTAAGTTCAAGAGCAATTTGCGGAGCCATATGGCCTCCCTGATAAAGTGACACTGAATGTCAATGTGCTTCGACCGGTCATGAAACACAGGATTTTCAGAGAGCTTAATGCAACTCTTATTATCGCACATAATCTCGGTCGATTCTATCCGCTTCTTGAGTAAGTTCAAGAGCAATTTGCGGAGCCATATGGCCTCACACGAAGCTGTGCTAGCCGCCATGTACTCTGCCTCAGCTGAGCTCAGTGCTACGGACTTTTGTTTCCTGTTGCACCAGGAGGTCATTCCTGATCCGAGAATGAAACAGTACCCACTGGTACTTTTCCGATCTACTGTGCTTCCAGCGCAATCTGCATCTGTGAACCCACTCATAATGGAGTGTAAAAACTCTGGTAAACTTGATAAATATATATTATTAATGATGAAAAATGAGATGATTACAATGAGGGATCGCCTGGGCTTAAATACAGCCTCAAGGTGTCCCTTGGCGAAGAGGCATGATCTTTGATCATGCCTTTTCAGTTAATAACCTAAGATAACTAAACCTAATTAATAAATAATAAAATATTCATAACATTGCCCCTCTCTTAAGATGCTTTGTCCTCAAAGCATACGTAATGATGGACAATGGTGACGAATGTCTGGTTTCCGCGAGCGGCGAGCTCGTGCTTCCCATATTTTAAAAAGGTCATGGAGCATAGTCTCGAGTTCAGTCTGTTGTTGATCTGGATAGTGAAAATATCTGATATCGACAGGGTCGGATCCTGTCTTGATTTCTGGAGACTCTTCATGGCTCCCTTTTGAAGATAACATTTCTAACTGCTGACATTGTACTGTAGATACGACTTGATTTCTTGGAGCTTGGAATCCATACAACTTGTATTTCTGCCCTTTCCACTTAAAACTTATAAACTGCTTCTGATGGTTGGCAGAATAAGTACCTAGAGTTCGTAGCCATTGAATTCCTAAGACCACATCTACTCCTCGTAATGGAACGGTGTAGAACGGAGATTCTAAATGAAAGTCTTTAATCCGCAATTTGACTTTATGGCATTTTCCTACTTGTTCAATCTTCTTACCATCGGCCACCATTACCTTCATATTAGGCATGGGAAAAGCGAAGAGGTTGAGTCTTTTGGCCATGGTGGAATCTAGAAAATTGTGCGTGCTACCTGTGTCTATTAGAACCATTACATCGTTTTTCTTAATATGTCCTCTTAACCTTAGGGTTTGAGGTTGTAATATGCCTGTCATAGCCGATAAGGATACTTGCGGAATAGTTTCGCCCTCCACTTCTGGAGAGAATTCTAAATTGTCTTCTAATCCTTCTATACACGAATCAGTAATGTTAGTGTCGTTAGTTGCTTCACAACTGTATAGATTTTTTGCTTTTCCATTAGCACATCTGTGCTTAGGGTCCCAGTTTTCACCGCAACGTTTGCACTTGCCTTCTCGTATTCTTTGTTTTCTAGACTAGATTTTCGTCTTCCGGATGGACGGGGACATATGTTGTGTCACTTTGTTTTGAGATTGAGACGTAAGTCTCGAATATACTTTTTCTGGTTTTGATAATCTTTCCAATTTATTTTCAGCAGCTTTTGCTTTTTGCCTTGCTACTTCTACAGACGTGATTTCATTTAGTTCTAGTTCTTCTTGAATGTGGACTTTAAGTCCCGACATGTAAGACTGGATTAGACGAGATTCCGACAATCCGGGTACTCGTGTTGCCAAAGTCTCCCATTCTCGCGTGTACTCATCCACATCTCCTTATTGGCGTAATTTGATAAACGTTGAAAAGAATTTTTCTTCTTTTATGCCTTGAAATCTTTTGAAGAACGCATCCTTAAATTTCCTCCAAGCGATAGCGAGCGTAGATCTTTTCCACCACATATACCAATTATATGCTTCTCCTTTCATTTTCATGGAAGCATGCTTAATTTTTTCATCATCACTAGTAATGTCATAAATCTCAAAATATTCTTCTGCTTTATTAAGCCATGCAACGCTATTTTTTTCGTTACCATCAAATTTGGGTAGGTCGATCTTGGCTTTGCGCTGATATGCTAATGGTGGAACAAGAAGGGGAGATTGATTTGCGAATGCATTCCAGAGCTGCTTATTTTGAAAATCTGCTTTACTATCTTCTTGATGATGTGGGGAATTGGTTTTTTCCTGATGCTCTTCTGAGTTCCCTGAATCTGCGGAATTGTTTTGTGGATTTTGTTCCCTGCTAGGAGATGTTGGGGATTGTGTTTGACTTAACTTATCTAGCTTATCATTTAGCTTATTGAAGAGTTCGTTCTGCTTCTCTGCAGCCTCGTGATGATTTAGCCACATTTGTCTTTCTATTCGATTTTTTGTATCATGAACCTTGATGTCGTTGGAATGCCCTGCAACTGTGCTTTCAAGATCGACTAATCTTTTTCCGAATTCTTCGGAATTATTAGTGATCTGTTTCTCGAGATCTACCAATTTCTTCTGGAATTCGGCCATCAACATCGAAGAAGACATTGAACGTGTATGAGGTGGAGAGTATTTTTCTGCCAGTTTCTCCTCTTTTTTTTTTGAATTAATTAATTAATTAATATTTAATTAATTAATTAATAATAAATTTTTTTTTTAAATAAATTATATAATTATTATATATATAATTTATTAATTGAAATTATATAATATATAAATAATTATGTAATTATAATATATATATAATTATCAATTTTTTTGAAAACTATATAATATATAAATAAAATATATAATTATAATATATATTTATATAATAATCAATTTGAAAACTATATGATATATATTTATATATATTTTTAAAAAAAAATCGTTTTTTAAAATTATGGTCTTCCGTTGAAAGGGCACGACTTACTGTGCTCGTTCCGTTTGAAAAAAAAACAAGCCGTTCTTATATCAACCTGCTCGGAATTTTTTTTAAACGAATCGAGTTGTTTAATAGTCCACCTGTTCAATTTAACGTTGCGCTGTTTTTTTCTGATACGGTTAAGTCTTCCGTCGAAAGGGCACGACTTACTGTGCTCGTTCCGTTTGAAAAAAAAACACGCCGTTCTATGTCAACACTGCTCGGGATAACACGCCGTTCTATATCAACCTGCTCGGGATTTTTTTAAACGAATCGAGTTTGCTTTCTGTCAGAGGGCCGGCAGAATCTGCGACACCAATGGAGTGTAATTTAATAAGGGCTGTAGTGCGATCGCGGTGACTGTCACGCCTTTAACCCTTTATATAATTATCGGACTCCTCCTTTGCTTGGGTGTGGAAGTTTCCCGAGGGAGCTCTGTGTTTGTGGGCAGTCGTTGAAGCCCTTCTGGGCTAGTGACGAAGGAATTCAGAAGTCGTATTTCAAGCTCGGTTTTTCACCATGACTCGCGGAAATCAGAGAGATCGTGATAGAGAGAAGGCTGCTGCTCGAACTGCTTAACAACTGTCCAAAGTCCGAGCTTCTAGAAGAGCTGCAGATTCGAGTTCTTACAAGATGACTGTCCTCAAAAAATTTAATAGAATTTGCCCAAAAAAAACAGAGATATCAAGTCCTCCTCGGTTTTCTTCAGTACACGATCTTGAAAAAAATCTGATTTAAAAAATCTGCAATTCTGGAATTGCAATTCCTGGGTGATCACACAGATCCAAAGAGCGATGGCTCTGATACCAATGGAGTGTAAAAACTCTGGTAAACTTGATAAATATATATTATTAATGATGAAAGATGAGATGATTACAATGAGGGATCGCCTAGGCTTTAAATATAGCCTCAAGGTGTCCCTTGGCGAAGAGGCATGATCTTTGATCATGCCTTTTCAGTTAATAACCTAAGATAACTAAACCTAATTAATAAATAATAAAATATTCATAACATACTGCTCCCCTTTGGACATAGTCCTTGATAAAGTGACACTGAATGTCAATGTGCTTCGACCAGTCATGAAACACAGGATTTTCAGAGAGCTTAATGCAACTCTTATTATCGCACATAATCCCGGTCGATTCTATCCGCTTCTTGAGTAAGTTCAAGAGCAATTTGCGGAGCCATATGGCCTCCCTGATAAAGTGACACTGAATGTCAATGTGCTTCGACCGGTCATGAAACACAGGATTTTCAGAGAGCTTAATGCAACTCTTATTATCGCACATAATCTCGGTCGATTCTATCCGCTTCTTGAGTAAGTTCAAGAGCAATTTGCGGAGCCATATGGCCTCACACGAAGCTGTGCTAGCCGCCATGTACTCTGCCTCAGCTGAGCTCAGTGCTACGGACTTTTGTTTCCTGTTGCACCAGGAGGTCATTCCTGATCCGAGAATGAAACAGTACCCACTGGTACTTTTCCGATCTACTGTGCTTCCAGCCCAATCTGCATCTGTGAACCCACTCAACTGGATCTCATTTCCCTTGGTGTACTTTAGCCCATACTCGACTGTCCCTCTCAAGTATCTGAGAATATGTTTGGCTGCTGCCCAATGAGCTCTCCTTGGTTCCACCATGAACTCACTGAGGGTATTCACTGCATAACAGATGTCTGGTCTCGTGTTGACCAAATACATCAATGACTTGATGAGTTACCTGTACACTGTGGGATCAGCCTCATCATCCTCTGATGTGTCTATCTTCTTCCAGTTAGTAATCATTGGCGTGGCCATGGATCTACAGTCTTCCATCTGAAATCTCTTCAGAATTTTTGTAGTGTATCTTCCTTGTACTAGGAAGATTTCCCCCACCCGCTACCAGACTTCCAAACCAAGAAAAAAGTGCATCTGCCCCAGGTCCTCCATGTCGAATTCTGTTGTCAGATTCTCCTTGCAGTCTTTGATAAGCTTGGATGACCTAGTCAAAAACAGGTCATCCACATACAAAACAAGAATAAGCGGCTTATCTCCTACTCTTAAGTAGTATAAGTTGGGATTTGCGTCACTCTTGACGAACCCCATCTTCTGCAAGTAGCCATCAATCCGACCATACCATGCCCTGGGGGCTTGTTTTAAGCCATACAAGGCTTTTTAAGTCTACAAACATGAGTCTTCTGCTCATGTGTCTCGAAGCCCTCTGGTTGCTCTATGTACACTTCCTCCTCTATCACACCGTTCAACAACGCAGTCTTGACATCCATCTGGTGAACCTCCCATCCCATCTGCGCTGCCATAAAGATGATGGATCTGATAGAAGTGTATCGTGCTACTGGAGCAAAGGATTCTTCATGGTCAATGCCTTCCTTCTGGGCATACCCCTTTGCTAAAAATCTTGCTTTGAATTTCTCTATGCTGCCATCTACAGCATATTTGATCTTGTAGATCCATCTGGATCCTACAACAGATCTGTTCTGTGGTCTAGGGACTACTTCCCAGACATCATTTGTCATGATGGAGCTATACTCCTCCACCATGGCATCTACCCATACCTGATGCTGAGGGTTTCCTTATCCTCTTCCCCTCTCTAGGTGCTCCAACAAATCCTTCTGCATCTCTAAGAATCTGTTGGAGTTCTCTGCTCGGTCTCCCATTAGTGGTGGGTGGTCTCACCTATTCTTCCTCCTATTCTTCATCGAAGGAGCTTCCCTCAGAAAGATTGTGCCTTGGAGAGGCACTGGACCTCTCCTCCATAGGTCGTTGAGGCTGTACCAGTGGATCTTCCTCAATTTGCATATCTGTAGCCATCTCCCGAGATTTCCTAAAGGCTTTCTCCTCCAGGAATTTTACATCCCTTCTTACCACGACTTTCCTGCTCTCTGGAATATAGACGCGATATGCATTTGCATTCTCATTGTAGCCCATCAGAAAACCCTTTTCTGCAGTTTGATCCAGCTTCTTCCTCTTTTCCTCTGGAACGTGGCAGTATGTTATGCTACTGAATATCCTGATGTGGCTCACTTCTGGCTTGCCGCCTGTGAACACACTTTTGGGAGTAACCTTCCCCAAAGCTCTATTGGGAACTATGCTCTGAATATAAACTATTGTGTTGCAAGCCTCTGCCCATAAGAATTTGGACATCTCCTGGTCGTACAACATTGCCCTTGCAGCTTCTATTATGGTCCGATTCTTCCATTCTGCAACTCCAGTTTGTTCTGGATTGTAAGGAGTTGTCCACTCTCTCTTGATGCCTTCCTATGCACAGAAATTGGTGAAGTCTTTACCGATATATTCTCCACCGTTATCTGACCTCAACTTCTTGATCTTATTTCCTGCAGAATTCTCCACCATTGCTTTGAAATCTTTAAACCGATTAAAGACTTCATCTTTGGTCTTCAGAAAATAGATCCAAGTTTTCCTTGAATAATCATCAATGAAGGTGGCAAAATACTTTGCCCCACTGAGAGCTGTTGTGGACATCGGACCGCAAATGTCAGAGCGTATTAACTCTAATACACCTTTGGCTCTGCTGTTGCTTCTTGGAAATGTTGCCTTAGTGTATTTCCCTAGTACGCATCCCCTGCAAACTTCGTCTTTCTTTGTGCTGAGTTTAGGAGCCCCTATGACAGTATTTTTGAGAATCCCCAAAGCTCCATGATGTAGGTGCCCCATCCTTCTGTGCCATAACTCATTCAGATCTCTGTCATATGTACTGTCGATCAGGGCCACCGGAGATTCAAGCTGGAGCTTATACAGCTTGTGACTCCTTACTCCGATTTGTGTCTTTTTGCTCCAGATAGGGTGCTTGACATACACCTTATATTGAATAAAGTATACGTCATAGCCCTTGTTTTGAAGTTGAGACACCGAGAGTAAATTCATCCCCAACCATGGTACATGCAAAACATTCGTGGCTCGAATCTTGTTGCCATCCTTTGTCTAAAATGTTACGGTAACTCTCCCGATGGGGGTACATTTTGCCTTATTTCCCATAGTTATTTGGAAATTCATCTGCTCCTCTTGATAGCTCGAAAAACATTATCGAACCCCTGTCATATGAGCAGATGCTCCACTGTCAATATACCAAACACCTGGAGGAGTTGTGCTTGACGCACAGGCAAGATCCTCGTCTAGTCTGGATGCCAGCACCTTCATGTCATGTTCTCTCTGCATTTCTGCGTGCTCTGGAGTACTGCGTGAACCCTTCCTTTGGTCCATAGCAGATCCTTCCTTCCTGTTTTTAGCCATTCGCTCTGAGACCATGTGAAATTTTCAAAAGGAAAATATTTCTGCAATACTTGGTTTATTTTTCCTACTTATGAAATAAGTTATTTACAGATGCTTCAGTAAATTTTGAAAATAAACACATTTGTAGATCTTCACTATCGTTAAGTGCATAAGAACAGAAAGATAATTTACACCAATAGCACAATAGAATAACCACATGAACACCAATGTTTTTGGACAATTGTCCCCAGAAAAACCCAATGTGGGAAAACTGGTGCAGCAGATGAGGGTTTTATATTTATCTTCAAAAATGGAAAGTACATTTAAAGGAGTTCGATGAGCAGAGAAAAATTAGCAAACACCTGGCTGAATTTTCTAGACCTTCCAGACAGTTTTCGGACCCTCAAGGAGACCTCCTTCACCCTCTGCGTCATCCAACATGAATTCTCTGCGCAATCCCTCTCTCAACTGCGTGATTCTGCGTGGAGGAGTTCTTGCTGCTGATCAGCTCACCCTTCCCTTCACCCTCCTGAGTTCTGCTTCCCAATAACTGACTCCTCCCTCTTCCTTCTGCTTCTGCAACCCAGCCTCTACAAACTCACCCACTGAAATCGATTTCCCTTGCTTCAGAATCGATTTCCTTTGGGTACTGAGAGTGTCCCCGGCTTAATTTCCAAAAGGCCCTCAAGTCTCTTCTTATAGTCTTCTCGCCGATGAATCAACGGCCAAGATTATATCTTTAATCAATGGCTCAAATTAAAAGATGACTTGATCTTCGTCTTCTAGAAGATTCACACTCTGCTCTATTAATATCATTTAATTATTTAATTTCCCTAAGTTTATACTTAAGGTCTGCATTAAAATAATTAATTTAATAAAGTCATATCTGAGTGGAATTTCCACAAACGATTTCTGGGTTCTCTGGATAACTGATGTCTAAGCCTCTCTACCAAAAATGAGACTTAGAACACTTTTCGATGCTATAGAAATCAACAGTGCTTAGAGCAATCGATTTATGATTCCTGCCCATCCAAGAAATCGGAGCAAATCCCAATGAGAAGTAACATCTTGGCGTGCTTTTTTTATCCACCATACTGCCAACCTAGTCAACATCAGTATATCCATGTAGCCTTAAATTTCCAGCAATGTATCTCAGCCCATAGTTGAATGTGCCACGGAGATATCTCAATTCTCATGAGATTCTTAGCAACAATCCAATGTATGTGATGAGGCTCAACCACAAATTGATTCAACGTATTCACAGTGAAGCATATGTCTGATCGGGAGTTTGCCAAGAACATCAGGGCCCCCACAAGTTGTCTATATTCAGAAGGGTTTTCCAATTCAAGCCCAGCTGCAATTCCACATAGTTTCTTGAAGTTGAGTTCCATCGGAGTAGACACAGACTTGCAATCCACAATCCCACATCTCTCTAACAGCTTCACAATGTATTTTCCTTGAGAAAGGAAAATCTCGTCTGGCTTTTTCCAGACCTCCAGGCCTAGAGAGTAAGGCATTAGTCCTAGGGTCCTTCATCTCTAACTCGGAGGTCAACTCCCTCTTGCATTGATAAATGAGAGGGTTCGCACCGGTCAGAAAGAGATCATCAACATAAAGGACCAAAATGAGAGGCATGTCCCTTTCAACCTTGAAATATAGGTTTGGATCAACATAGCTCCTCGTAAATCCCAACTTCATAAGATAGCTATCAATCCTCTCATACCAAGCCCTAGGGGCTTACTTCAACCCATAGAGAGATTTCTTCAACATGCATATATGTGTCTTTCGACATGCATATATGTGTCTTTCGATCTTGTACTTCAAACCCCTGAGGTTGTTCCAAGTAGACTTCCTCCTTAAGCAAGCCATGCAAGAAAGCAGTCTTAACGTCCATTTGATGTAGGTTCCATCCTTGAGTGGCAGGGAGAGCAATAATAGATTGGACAGTGGTATATCAGGGAACTGGTGCAAATATTTCGTCATAGTCCACTCCTTCCTTTGGAGAGAATCCACGAGCTACGAACCACACCTTATATTTTTCAACACTCCTATCAGCCCCATGTTTAATTTTGTAAAGCCATTTTAAGGTGACCACGGACTTGTCCTTAGGTCTAGGCACCACGTCCCAAACATCATTCTTCATGATTGATTCATATTCCTCATTCATCACATCCTTCCATACTTGACGTGTTATGGCTTCTTCGAACGTGCATGGTTTAGCTTGAACAATAGTACTCATAGCATCCAAGTACCCTTGATACCTATTCGGCTTCTTGCCTTCGCGAAATGTCCATGTTGTCGCACAGAATGTCTAAGCACCGCAACAACGGCCCAGATCGGGGGTTGTCACCCTGATCCCTAATCTCTCTATTTAAGTTGTCTCCTTGCAGACTAAGGGGGGGTAGGCCCTAATGAAATGGAAGAAGGAGAACTGGTTGGAAACCAACCAATTCCGGAGACACAGTCAAACGACCAAGTACTTGTTTAAGATTTAACGAAATTTAGCAGATTCGATTAGATCGAGAGTTTGAAACCAGTGTCTTATGGAGTCAATTATCCCATTATGAAATTAGGATCAAGTAGCTGATAGATAATTGCTACTATGCAATGCTAATGCAAGGAAAATTATTTGAATATGAAACAAGCTTCGAAGATGAAAGGTGATGTTAAAAGCCTTAAAGCACTCAGGCTATAAATAATCTGATCTAACCACTAAGTACTTAAGCAAGAATACCAATTATGAAGATGCCACAAGATTACTCAATTAAAAGATATACCATTCGTCACAAATCCACAATAATAAGATATCAATCACACTTACTTGAAAGAATTTTCCAAACATTAATATTCAATAGGTGTCCAAATTCAAGTAAATGAAACAAGACTTGATCACACATTTTAATCAATAGATGACGTTCCAAAACTCAGATGCCAATGATCATCAAACCCAACTGAAACATATGAAATTTACTAGCACTTAAATCTCAGTAATTATTCATCCAGATATACCATGAAAATTTAATGCTAATAAAACCACTTCGTCAAGCAATTTATGGATTAGATAATGTTCATAAATAATGCAAATCCAAAAATTAATTGTTCTCCTATAGTTAAGCTTAGGATATTTTTTTTTTTTTAAATCATGTCCACCATAGGAATTATTCCACAATTAGATATTTCACCAAGCCTAAAAAATTAAAATTCCAAAATTTATATACAAAAAAGAATTAAAAAATTTAACTATAGACTAAAGTTAAAATCTTTGAATTTTTTAATTTTTTCAAAGTTAGAATTATTTTTTTTTTTTAAGTTTTTGAATATTTTAAAAGTTAATGAAATAAATAAAATAAAAAAAACTATTATATAGATTTAAATATTTTAAAAATTAAAAAAAAAATCAAAAAATCAAAAAATCTAAACAATGTCGAAATCGAATGTTATCAATCAAAGTTTAATGTATTTTAATTTTTTTTAATTTTCAAATGTCAAACCTAAAAATCAATATCAAAATATCAAAGAAAAGTTTTATGTTAATGCGTTGTGCGTTTAGGTTTGTGAATGCAGGTGAGTGGGACGACGAACAGCGTGAAATGGAGAAAGGACGTCGAGGATGGCAGCAGGTACAGAAAAGGGAAAGCGAAAGGGATGAGAAGGCGACGGAAGGCAAGTATCAGCGTGAAGGAAGAAATGGAGGATGTAATGGTCGTCGAGCAGGCGACGCAGTGTGACGGATGGAATGGATGGAGTTGCGTGAGGGAAAGCAAGGATGTCGCAAGGAGAAAAAATGGAAAGGCAACATGAAGTTAGGTTCACGAAATGGAAGGAGCAGCGAGTGAGGGAGCAATGGAGAGGGGCATTCATGGACATGCGATGGGCACAAGGAGATTCGGGCAACGAAGGGAAAGGGTCAGCGGATAAATGAGGGAGAGAGTTGTGGACAGGAGCATGGAGAATGGGAGGAATGCGTTAGGGATGCCGGCAGCGTACAATATCAATGAAATGACGGCAGCGTAGAAGAGGGTGCAGGCAGCGTAAATGGGAAGCTCACGCAGCAGAAGGAAAGAGATGGCAGCGTACAGAAAAAACACAGCAATAAATGAGGGCAACCAGGAAAACACTTGCACAGCTGGTACATATAAAAATTAAAAAAGAAAAAAAAAATCAAATTTCTCCTTCTATCCAGTAGTAAAACTTACACGGAAACTCAGATTTAAAATTTGACTTGAATATTTCTACAGAATCCTGATCTTGAGATCAGATCTTACCCTCCAAGGCCTAGATCTGTCTCAGATCTAAAATATTTCTCTAAAAAACCCTAAGAAAAAAATCACCTGCACAAACCAGAAACAAGAAAACCCAGATAACCCAGCAAATATGCAAAAATATAAACTGAAACCCCGATCCCAAGTTAGAAATCAGAAAACTAAAAGAAAATTTCTAAATATTTACACTTACAATTACAGAACTATGCACAAAAGTTGCAGATCTGAGGAGCATAAGTCTGACTTCGCTTTCAGATATGGAGATCTAAGGCTCTTACTAGCCAGATCTAACTTTAAATTCGATAAAAAAAAAGATAAAATTTTAATTTAGGCACAAGCCCTAGAAAAACCCTGCAAAATTAGAATTTAAGATAAGCCCAGGGAATCAAATATGTAGGGCTCTTCAGATCTTATTTTCTTGGGAGTCAGCTGCTCCAGCCGAGGACTTCCCCAAATGCCCAATTCTAAATCTAAAAGATTTTTGCACACTTAAAGTTAAACTGTTAAATTAATAGAGAAATAAGATAAAAATAAAACTTTCAAGAGTCAGAAATAACTGCTAACTCGATCAAATTAATACTCTCACCCTAAATCCAATAACCTAAGCAAGATACCTGTGTAATAGATTACTCTACAAGAGCCATTAATCAACAATTCATTGAAATAATCACCAACAGAATATAAAGGACAAGTTTACTATAAAATGTTGAAGAGGAACACCACCATCAAAATAAAACCCCAAAGACTTCGTTTGTATTATTCCAGAAAATATTACAGGAGAGCTTCAAGAGCAAGTACACGATCAAGAGATCAGATGAAAAATCAGACTGACACTGACCTCTAATCTATAGGATCAAATCTTCAATGGCTAATTCGGTTGATCCCCGTCAAAGTAATCTCGACTGTCGAAAATGATTTGATTATCATTTAATCTCGTCCGTCGAAATTATAATTTTTTGAGGAAATTTGAATTTATCATTTAATTCCCTTTTAATTAACTCAAAAATAATATTTTTGTACCTCAAAAATTTGACTTTGACTTAACCACCAAGGTCCAAGGGTCCAATTTTCTCAAAATTCTCAATATTCCCTTGGCCTAGGACCTTTAAAAATTTATTTTTTTGGGACCCACGGATTTGCCTTTGAAGAAATTTAATTTACCTAGGACCTAAAATTAATTAAATTTTTGGCTTAGGATTTTTAATTTAATTTGGCCAGAAAATTTAATTAATTGACTAATGAGGGGAATAATTATTTTTCCAACCCTCTTTACATAAGATAAATACATGCTGACACATGAAGGGGAAAAACCTATTCGTAATAGACCCTCAAATAGCTACCCAATTCTGCGACTCAAAACATGATCTAGTAGACAAAGTAGTTTGTAATAAAATAATCTAGCCAATTAGCTAGGATTATTCCCAAACTACTTTTACAAAGACTCGATAGAAAACACTATGACTCACTTAGCATCTTGACAACAAAATCCACCCTAGTTTTGGGCTGAGGCTGAAGGGGAAAACTCAGCCGATCACTTGTGTCAAGAAACACAAATGAATCAGTGAGACCAAAAACCTCCTAGGATAGAAATCATCACCAAAATACTAGGCTTACCTAGGTTGTTACATACATGATGGTCTTACTTAGGTCATTTACATCATAAACATGCAGAATTGGTTTACATCGTTTACAAAACTGTCGACTGATGATGAAATCTGAATGGTGTGAACACCTCGAACATGATAAATCTCATTTGAAAAAATGGGGGTGTACTGCTATGGGGTCGTTGACATAGAGTGGTCAACAGTCCCTCTTGGAGCAGTATGTTTTTCAACATCTTCGAGAGTATCTTTGAGCCATAGAGGTCTTTTCCTTGAGGTAGAGGGATCACCAAGAGCTGGAACAATAGGATCCAACAAGCCATCAACATCGAGCATAGGCTCATTCGTTGAAGGTTCATCTTGTTTTTCCGCAACATCATCAGTCTTTCCTTGGGATAAGGAGATCTTTGTCTTTCCCAAGAGCAATATCTTCATCAAAGGTGACATCACGGCTTACTTCCACGTCTCTTTGCCTAGGTACATAGATCCTATATGCTTTTAAATTTTCATTGTAGCCAACGAATATACCTTTCTTCCCAAATGCTTTCAACTTGTTTATTTTCTCTTTAGGCACATGAAAGTACACGGGACAACAAAAAATTCTAAAATGAGAAACATCATGTTTATTACCAGTGAAAACTTCCTCAAGTGTCTTGAAATCCAATGCTTGATGCAAGCTCCTTTTTTGAACATAGATGACAGTGTTGGCAGCTTCTCCCTATAAGAACTTCAGTAGACCTTAATCATGGAGTATGGTATGGGTGGCTTCCATGATTGCTCGATTCTTTATTTCAGCAACTCCATTTTTCTCAGGAGTGTATGGAATAGTTGTCTCTCTTGATACCAGCCTCTTTGCAAAATTCATTACATTCACTTGATTCATATTTGGTCCCATTATCGGTCCTCAATATCTTGATCTTCTTCCCTATTTGATTTTCCACCAATGCTTTGAAAGAATGGAACCATTTGAACACTTCATCCTTCCTTTTTAAGAGATATATCCATGTTTTGCGAGAATAGTCATCCACAAAGATTGCATAATATAAGTATCCTCCCAACGATGTTATGGGCAACATACAAGACAGATCGGAATGTGCCAATTGAAGAATATCAGTAATCTTTCTTTCACTAGAAGGGAATGGTCCCTTTGTAAGTTTTCCAACGGCACAAGCTTGACAAACACCTTCATGATTCATGTTGAATTTAGGCATACCTATGACCATCTTCCTTACCCAAGCCAGGTAAGGCTTTGTAATGTAAGTGGGCAAATCTCTGGTGCCATAGCTCAGATTGAAGTGAAGTATCGCTTACCAAAGCTCCCAAAGGACTTCCACCAACTTGATAGAAACCATCAACCCTAAATCCAAGAGTAAATTCATCTTTAAGGTTTCTTTTCCAAATACGTACCTTTCCATCAACGATGCTACCTTGAAGCCTTTATCTTCCATTACAGAAATAGACACTAGGTTCTTCTTCAAATCAGGTGTTGAGATTTTTGGGTAGCATCGGATGTGCTCTAGCTCAAAAAATTTGTAGAGGAGCTGGAGTACATGAGATCTCCAAGACCTAGAAAGCATTTGGAGAAATTCCATCCGGTTTGATAGTTATTCAAATAATTAATCTTTTTAATTAAGGACCCTAAGTCTAACTTAGGAAAATTAAAAGATTAAAGTGAATTAAATTAAACATGTGATGAGAATGTTCTAAGTGACGTGGATCAAGTAACTTCTAATCTTAGCCGTTGATTAGAGATTAGTTCACGGTCGTTGGTTTGCCAATGAGAAAAGTATACGAGCCGGGCTTGGGGTTAGTTGGAGAGGACACACATTGGCAGAGCACTGAAGCTAAGTCAAAATTCTAGGGCATGGTTTGCTCTGAATTTTGGAGTGAGTTTGCAGTGTGGTGAGGGGCAGTAATTGGCGAGAAATGATCTAATCTGAGGCCAAGAATACAACAACGGCAGAGAGGCAATATAGCAGGTAGAGCAGAGGCAAGCCAGAGCTACGCAGTTCAGACAAAGCCACACAAAAGGCAGCGCAGAGGTAGCAGGAACCCTTCAAGGGTGACGCAGGCCCAGTCAGGGCAATGCAGGGGCAGCGTAAGCCCAGAGAGGGTGGCGCAGGCCCTTCCAGGATAGCGCAGAGGCTGACGCAGAGGGATGAGGGACAGCGCTAGGGTTTCCAGTGGGCCAGAAAGGACTCGAGTTCTGTAAATCCCGTTTGAGGGTGTGAATCAGGCATATTTTTTGTCTCCGGGTGAAAGAGGTATTATTGCCGTGTATTTTATATGTAGGGCCAAACATGTCTGGTGCCCAGATATTGTTGTATCCAGATTCTGCATAATAATAAAACCCTCCAGAGCTAGCTACACCAATTTTCCCGCGTTGGGTTTTTCCGGGGACATTTGTCTGAAAAATCTCACTTTGTCATGTGTGCGATATGTTTAGTAAATGATCTGTAAATGTGTAGGCTGCAGTTGTGTTTATTTTTTTGATTTTACTGAATAATTCAACAAATTAACTTGTAATTTAATTCAAGTAGGAAAAGTAAATCGAGACACTGCAGTAGGATTTCTATGATTAGAAATTTTCACATGCTATCAAAGCATTGCAGATCAAGTTGAATCACCAGCAAAACAGCTGAAGAATTCGTTGTTGCAGAGAAGGCAGCTGAAGCAGCAGAGTTCCGAAGAGGGCAGCGCAGCACCAGGAGGACGCAGTCCCAGTAGAGGCCACGCAGGCGTTGACGTAGTCCCAGCTGAGTGACGCAGAAGCAGTGCAGAGCCTTCCAAAGTGACCCAGGAGCAGCAGTCGTTGAGCAGAGGCTGTGCTAAGCAGTCTGCTCATGCAAAGGCCAGTCATGTAGAAATTTCTTGTTTCCCACCCCGGTTTTCAGTTTCACCTTATTTCTCCAATTAGTTAAATGCCCTTTCCCATAACCTTACATTCAACTAGCTGGAAAATAAATATTTGCTGAAAACACAAATTCTGGAAATTTTTCAGAATGCTGGAAAATGCAGAAATAAAAATCAGCAGATACAAACAGCCATTCAACACATCATAACAAAGTCATTTTTGGTCAAGGTGACCCTGGAAAAACCCCCTACAACTCTTGGGGAAAACCAGTTTGAGAGCTCCTTATTTCTGAAAATGCTTTTACAGTGAGGCAGAAATTACAGCAAAAATTTCAGCAACTAAACAACTGTACTTATCTCAATTTCCGTGCATTCACTCCGCCTTGGAAAACGTGCCAAATAGGAAAAACTCAAAACAGAAATTTTACAGCATTAAATGCTGAACTGACTTTCTCGAAATGTGTGCCCAGCTGTACGGCCATACTGTTGTACGGACTGTACGGATTTGACAACAAACCCTCCTCGATTTCTGTGCTCCTTTGCCTTGAAATCTGTGCCGAAGTTGTTGTACGGCTGCTGTGCGGATTTCTAGAAATTTGTGCCACCAACCAACAATCTCTCTCCTCTATTTTCGTGCCCAAAATCTGCCCAGAAATAAATGCTGAAGCTGTTGTACAGTCTTCCTCGAAAAATGTGCCAACCTTCTGCTGTACGGATTTCTGCCTTGGGAACCATGCCTCTTTGCTGCTGTACAGATTTTGCTGAAGTCTCTATCAGCTGCCCTCTTTCTCCTCACTGCTCAGAAATCTCCCTTGCTCTCCTTCTCTCCTTCTCCCAATCTGCTCATGAAAGAATGTATGACCTTTTCCTCCTTTAACCTAACCCTAAGTGACTTTTGGGGAATCCCTAAATCCAATGGCTGAAATAGATTGAGATCTAGGGCTGAGATTAAATGCTCATTTAAATCTCACTTTCTATTTTTTAATTCACCCCACTTTAATAAAGACCCACTTAGTTGGGGTGCACTGTTAAGGCACTCCGTTCTGTAAGGTCACCGGTTCGAAACCCGTGGGTGGCATGGGAGGAGAAAAAATGGAAAAATTAGGATTAGTCTAAACGAGAAAAAAAAAATAAAGACCCACTTAGTCATTTATTTCCAAAGTCACTTTTCCTTTCTAATTTTACATTGACTTTATTAAAGTCACTTTAAAATTAGACTTTAGTAACTTTAAGTTTATCACTTAAAGTCACTTTTAAATTAGATTTGACTTTATAACTTTATAAAGTCACTTTAGGAGAAAAATTAAATTCTTTTGGACACTTTTCCCTAGGCCAAAGATCAAAGCCTTAGGGAACCACCTGTCCTCCGGTAACCAAATTTCAACAAGTTAGAGGGACGCAGTCCAGTTCAGAGGTTGTTGTGCAGATTTGCTAGAGTCCGGAAGCAGAGCTTCAGATCTTCAGAGGTTGCTAATGTGGTGGAGATTCCGTTGGTGCAGAATCGTGCCTAGCTAAGTTGACAAAGAGCGGGAGGAGAACAGTCGCACAACAAATTTTTACCAAAGAAATCTGAGGATCGATCAAGCGGGTGATCGAAGAGGATTGATTCAGAGGGTTTAGCAAATTTCCAAGGAGGGAAATCAGTTGTTAGAGGGAGCAATTACTATAGAGGGTGCCTTTTCGCCAAGGACCCTAGATCCAGGCTTCTATTGAGAGTAGCAAGAGTAGCAGGGAGAGGAGTATCTGTTTTGACAAATTGTTTTTGAGCTAGATGG
The DNA here is from genome assembly GCA_034641835.2 of Pinus albicaulis. Lineage (NCBI taxonomy): Eukaryota > Viridiplantae > Streptophyta > Pinopsida > Pinales > Pinaceae > Pinus > Pinus albicaulis. The sequence continues at coordinate 933,351,369 of CM076571.1, read as the reverse complement.
CACCGTACGGACTGCGTGATCAGGATAGGTTGGACGGCTTATCCAACTTTGCTATCCGGAAGGCAAAAATCCTGACGGTCCTGGAGGCATACGCACTACGGAAGCATGCAAAGAACGTCTTGGCTACACCAACCGATGCTTCTCTTTTGGCGAAGCATAATGAAGCGGAGGCACATGCTAAGCGCTTCATCATGGACGAGGTCAAGGATCATGTGGTCCCACACATTGCCAAGAAGAAGACAGCTAATGCTATGTGGACAGCGTTAACCACAATGTATCAAGGGAAATCCATCCAGAATAAGATGCTTCTGGAGAACCAAATGAGGTTATATGTGATGAATAAGGGAGAGGAAATCAATCCTTTCCTCTTCAGGTTGCAAACGATCTGGGATTAGCTGATTACCATGGGGGTTAAAGTGGAAGATGATGTCATGGTGAGGACTGCTCCCTTTCCTCTTCAGGTTGCAGACGATCCGGGATCAGCTGATTACCATGGGGGTTGAAGTGGAAGATGATGTCATGGTAAGGACTGCTCTAAATGCAGTCACAGATGAATGGGAAACACGTTTCCAAAGCATCTTGGGTAGACAGGACCTTCCAAGTTGGGACGACATGTGGGCTATCCTCCGACAAGAGTAAATCCGTCGGATGACCAAGAGACAAGCCAGCACCAGATCCACCAAAGTGAAGAAGGAGGAAAAGGAAGATGCAGCCCTTGCATCCAAGAAGTAGCAAGGAAAGAAAAAGAGGGATGTAAATTTATGTAGATGTTCTATGCTTGATGCAACTTTACTTTTTCTTCAATACTAGATAGCAATCACATAAATCATTAAGTAAAATGATGATAGAACATACCAGTAGATCGACAAAAGACAAACCAGAAACAGATAAGTGTGTTGGTGCGTTACAACGGTCAATAGGATGCTTCAACGAGTGAAGTCTCAATTGGTCAGCTAACTAGCAATGTCACACAACCCTCAGATCAGCCAAACAGTCAACTCAGCACGGTCTACGATCAACCTTTGACATCGGTTCTTGTGCCACAATGTACGGACTGCAGAAATCAAATTCTATGCCAAAATTCAGCTTCTTTTGACCATGCGTTGACCAAAGTCAATGCTGGTCAAACCTGCGGTGGAAACCCTAGCTGCAGCAGAAAATGTCTTTGTCCTTCTCCCACGTGTGAACCGCAGATTGCCTCCAAGTAGCTCGAACCAATCAGAAATGGAGAGAGAAATATGTGTGATGAGGAGATAAGTGAAATGTCCTCCAAAGTTGACTTTATTTATATCCATCACTGAGGGTGTGTGACACATTTGCTGGGGTACAAAACCTTAAAGCCGACCTGCACATATTTGAATATATTAGAAAATAAATTCAAAATAAATATTATGCTCATCGGATCAAGATGATCTTTAGATCGATCTTGCACCTCTCCGAAAGAGGAACCCAATAAAAATATTGGTATCTTCATCTGAGCATCAGAACATGGAGTTTTGACCTAGTTGTCCAATTTTAACAAGGGATCTATCCATGATCTGATGCTTTGGGTGTGGTGAACTTGGACACTTCGCAATCACTTGTCCTCTAAGGAAGAAGGACAAGGAAGTTGAATCCAAGGCTGCAGCAGCTAAGGAAGACGATGGCTCTGATGATGATGTAGCCATGAGTGCTCATGTGCCTCGAGAGAAGAGGGGGGCAATATTGATTTGTAGAGAAACTACAGAGTGGAGGCAGGATCCTTGAGGTGCCCAACTCTTGGATCACATACGGGCTACGAGAGCCTTAAGATAGTAGCAGGGATGACTGGAGCAGTGGGCACAGAGGATCACAGTGAAGCAGAGGGCAGAGCTGGGATGTTGTAGAGGGAGCAGTGCAGTGCAGAGGCAGCAGCAACGCAGAGGGGCTGATGGGACTTCAGCAGCGCAGAGGATGCAATGCTTACGCAGAGCAGAGTTGTAGCAGCACAGTGGCTTCAGGAGGACAACACAGCACAGCAGCCAAGGGAGCTTCAGTGATGAGATGCAGCGCGACTGACTTGTCTATCAATGATTGGGCAGGGGTCCTTCAGTTGCTTACTTCTCAGCAACTGAGTTGCAGTGCAGCAGTTAGCAGTGGCAGTGCTATGGGCAGCATGATGCAGCAAATTGAGAGGGAGTTGCGGTACGATGGGGCAGTGACTGTGGCAGAGTCATGGGCAGCAGTACAGAGAGCAACAGCAACGCAGTGATGGAGGGCCGCAGGCCAAGCATCAGCTCGGGGACCGATGCCAAAGATCAGGGCAATGCTTCAATGTGGAAGTATTTTTAGAGCACATTCCTCGCTAAGAGGGAGTGTTTAGATTTTGGGGTAGCATCATATGTGCTCTAGCTCCGAAATTTTGTGGAGGAGCTGGAGTACATGATATATCCAAGACCCAGAAAGCGTTTGGAGAAATTCCATCTGGTTTGATAGTTATTCAAAAAATAATTAATCTTTTTAATTAAGGACCCTAAGTCTAACTTGGGAAAATTCAAAGATTAAAGTGAATTAAATTAAACATGTGATGAGAATGTTCTAAGTGACGTGGATCAAGCAGCTTCTAATCTTAGTCGTTGATTAGAGATTAGATCACGGCCATTGGTTTGCCAATGAGAAAAGTATAAGAGAAGGGCTGGGGGTCAGTTGGAGAGGACACACATTGGCAGAGCACTGAAGTTAAGTCGAAATTCTAGGGCGTGATTTGCTAAGAAATACGAGGTGAGTTTGCAGTGCGGCGAGGGGCAGTAATTCGAAAGGGATGATCTGATCCAAGGCCAAGAATAGAACAGCGGCAGAGAGGCAGTATACCAGGCAGCGGAGAGGCCAACCAGAGCTACGCAGTTCAGCCAAAGCCATGCAGAACGCAACGCAGAGCCAACAGGAACCCTTCAGGGTTGACGCGGGCCCAGTCATGGCAGTGCAGGGGCAGCATAAGCCCACAGAGGGTGACGCGGGCCCTTCTAGGGCAGCGCAGAGGCTGACGAAGAGGGCTGAGGGACAGCGTTGGGGTTTCCAGTGGGCCAGAAAGGGCTCGAATTTTGTAAATCTCGTTTGAGGGTGTGAATCAGCGATATTTTCTGTCTCAGAGTGAAAGAGGTATTATTGCCTTGTATTTACTCTGTAGGGCCAACCATGTCTAGTGCCCAGATATTGTTGTATTCAGATTATGAATAATAATAAAACCCTCCGGAGCTAGTTGCACCGGTTTTCCCGCGTTGGGTTTTTCCAAGGGCATTTGTCGAAAAAATCTGTCATTTGTCATGTGTGCGTTATGTTCAATAAATGATCTGTAAATATGTAGGGTACAGTTGTGTTTACTTTGTTGATTTTAGTGAATAATTCAGAAAATTAACTGGTAATTTAATTCAAGTAGTAAAAGTAAATCAAGACACTACAGTAGGATTTCTATGTTTAGAAATTTTCACATCAGGCACATACAATACTTCTTGTAGATGAATGGTTTGACCTTAATTCAAGTAAAGAGTGACAATACCTATTCCTTTCACGGGTTAGGTGACAATATCTCCAAGTATGATCTCTAAATTAGTCCTCTTTTCAACCAAATTTGAGAGGGCCTCCTTGTACCCAGTGAAGTGCCTTGAGGCTCCACTATCAATCAACCAATGATCCAATGTATCCGGAGGAGAGGCAGTAGATAGAGCGGAAACAAGATAAACTCATTTTGTTTTTCTACAACAGTACTTTCATCATACCTGGCATTTCTTGTCCTCTTGGGAGGTCAACCATTTCCATTTCAAGCAGCGGGAGCATTCCTCTTTCCTTTGTTGTTGTACCAATTGTTCCTTTGATTTCCATTGCCTTTCAAATTGGTGTGGTTGTTGCTGTCATCATCCCTTGGAGAATTATTCTTGTGAGGACATTTTCCAGCATAGTGACCGAACTTGTTGCAATTGTAGCACCTTCCTTTTCTTCCTTCTTTGAGTCCCTTCTTGAATCCTTCACCATGTCTTCTCATACCAGCATTATTCTTCCTCGCATGAGTGGAGAAAGCAATAGGTTCATTTCCATTTGAGGGCTTGCCTCTCTCCATCATCCTAGTCTCAATTTGAGTGCATCTAGCCAATAATTCATCGAAACCTGGTATCCTGTCATTGTTGAGAATAGTGGTGACAAATACATCCCAAGGTCTTGAAAGGCCTCCAAGTGCAATGAGAGTGAGCTCCCTTGTCAACAATAACTTCTCCAATAGATAGTAGATCATTCTTGATTTAAGTTATTCTCGTGAAGTAGGATTGGATAGACTCCCCTTTATTCATCTTAATGTCCTTCAACTTGTTTTTGAGAAAGAGGATTTGATTTGCATTGTTTACTTTGAATATCCCAACCAGCTTATCATACATCGCCTTAGATGTCTCCAAATCAAAAATATAAGCAACCAAATGCTTTCGAATGGAGTCAATGATAATTTTCTTAGCTTTGACCTCACCTTTTCTATACTTTTTCTTAGCAGCAGTCGGTGCATTTGAAGGAGGCTCCACCACTTTTCCCTCCACATAGTCCATTGCATCATGCTCTTCCAAAGTCAAGTCCAAAGTCATCTTCCATGCATAATAGTCAGATTTGTCATTGAGCTTGTCTTCAATCTTGAAGTAAGATGTAGAAGTCGTGGAGACTTGGCTAATCAGATCCCTCTTAGTGATTTATTTTCTCTCTCTTGCTTGGGCTTTGTCTTCACCTGGGCTCTGATACCATGTTAATCTTAGTTAACAATGGTATGTTATATGCCTAGCACAATTACTTCAATGCCCTTTTAGCAGCCCAATGACAATTTCCAAATTAGTTTCCAATAGCAATCACATTAACCATAAATCACATTCACAGTAACTATAGATAGAACATGAACAATAAAATGCAGAAGACAAATCAAGACAAGAGAACACCAGATTTGGCGAACGCCAAGGAAAAACCCCAAAATGGGGAAAACCTTTTGATCAATTCTTCTTACTATTATATCAAATGTTTAGTAGAGAGAGAGATTACAATAAAGTCAAAATTGACTTACCAAATGATAGTCAAAACAACCCTGTGAAATCTGAAGTCAACAACAGTCAATTTTGCCCTAACCAGAAATCAAAGTTGGTCAACACAGCAGCAAACAGACCTTTATGCAGCTCGGTCAAACCTAGTAAAACTCAACCTTCTTTCCCAATCAAAGTCAGCCCAAAAAAGTCATGAAAAAAACGGTCAAACTCTGCAGTCAACTCTGCGATCAGGCCTACGATTGGTCTACGGTCAAAGTCAAGAGAATGCCTTGGTTCCTATGCCAATAAATGCGATATGCCAAAAAAGAAATTTTGATCTAAAAATCAAAATCAAATGTGCTCAAAACAACCCTGGTCAAACCTGCAACAAACTCTGAAATTTCGGCCCTATAATTCGTCCTTCAGCTGCCACATGTGTGAGGAAAAGAGATGCCCAATAAGTTGTATGAACCAATCAAATGAGGAGAGAGAAGAATGTGTGTGATGAGATGATGCCAAATGAAGTTTGAGGTCTCTCATATTTAGACAAGTCGTTGAGGGTGAAATGAAATGTCTCTTGGACTTCATGAGCCTACATGATGATGTGGCCAACCTTGACAATTTGCACATGTGTGGGCATAAATTCAAAAACACATTTTTTCTTATCCAAATTAAATGATCTTTAGGTTGATTTCGGTCCTCTCGAAAAGAGGAATTAAATGCAATAGTCATCTCCATCAAATAAGTTGTCCAAAGTGGAATTTGGCCCTAGTTTCCAATTTTAACAAATAAAGAGGAAAATAAGGGAGAAGGAATGGAAACACATCATAAGAGAAACAAATCCATTAATTTCCTCCTCAAAACATTGGAAACCAAGTTCCATAAAGATTCTTGAAAATAGAAACCAAAGACAAACCATTGTAACCACCAAATTGTTAAAACATCCGAAAACTAGCTATCTAAGCAAACAAATCAAATCTAGTTACTTGCATGTGATATTAACTTTTGCATGCAGCACAAAACGAGAAAAGCAATCACACACAATGCACAAATTTTTCTGCCCTTCTAGATCAATTCATCATTCAAAATTATCCTCAGAACTTACAAGAGCTCTCTTACATGGAAAAATGGCTCTATGAATTAATCAAAAAAGCAGCAAACCTGAAAATTTTAGTTTGCATGAAAATTGAGGCATCCTGCCCTCTAATTTGTATGGTTGTAAGGAATTTGTACGTCAATAAGGAATCTGTATGGATGCAGGTATGATCTCCCTCTTAATTTATGTTTTAATGCAATATGCAATCATTTCTTTGGAAGTGTATTCCCCATCATTGTCAGATCTCAAAGTCTTTATTCTTCTTTCGGTTAGGGTCTCAACTTCATATCTAAAATCCTTGAACTTTTCAAATACTTTGTCATTTTTCTTGAGAAGGTAGAGCCATGTCTTTCTAGAGTGACCATCAATGAAGGTCACATAATAAAAATGACCTCCAAGAGATTTGTCAGACATAGGCCCACATACATTTGAATGAATGAGAGCCAATATTTCTTTAGACCTTGTTTCATTGTTTGTAAAGGGTTTTCTTGTATTCTTTCCCAAAGCACACCCCTTACATATTCCTTCACGATCTTCTCTAATATTGGGGATGTCATTTACCATTTGATTAAGAGAGGGGATGACTATATAATGTACATGTCTGTATCTTCTATGCCATAGTTATATGGGATTGATCTCCATGTGAAATAGGGCTTGAGGAGATGGTGTTATGACTATATATAAGCTTCCTTCATATATTCCAACAACCCTTGCTTTATCAATGCTTGAATCTTTTCCCCAAACCAAAACTTTACAATCTACAAAAGCAATTATATCTCCTTTGTCTTCTAAACAAGAAATTGAAAGAAAATTATTTTTCAAACCTGGAACATAGAGTATATTGTTGAGATGTATCTTTGCTCTATTTTTCCGCTTCAATGAAAGTTGATCCCAGGCCTCTTACTGCAGAACTGTATTGAGATTTTGGGGTGTTGGAGTAGCATCGAATGTGCTCTAGCTCCCAAATTTTGTAGAGGGACTAAAGTGCATGAGATCTCCAAGACCCAAAAAGTGATTTCAGAAATTCCATCATGTTTAAAAGATATTTAATTAATTAATCTTTTAATTAAGGACCCTAAATCTAACTTAGGAAAATTAAAAGTTTAAAGTTAATTAAATTAAACATGTCATGAAAATGACTTAAGTCACACGGATCAAGCATCTTCTAATCTTAGCTGTTGATTCAAGATTAGATCACAGTCATTGATGTTTCAACGAGAAAAGTATAAGAAGAGGGCTTGGGGTCAGTTGGAGAACACACAATGGCAGAGCACTGAAACTAAGCTAGAATTCTAGGGTGTGGTTTGCTAAGAATTTCGTAAGTGTTTCAACTATAGCGAGAGGCAATATTGGTGAGAGGGATGGTTTGATCCCAGGCCAAGAGTGCAACGAAGGCAGAGAAGCAGCAGATCGAGACAGCGCAGAGACAACAACTACGCAACTCAGCCAAGAGCCCAGCAGGGGCAGCGCAGAGGCATCAGGAGCTACGCAGGCCCAAAAAGGGCAGTGCAGAGGCAGCAAGAAGCCAGCAGGGCTAACGCAGGCCCAACCAGGGCAGCACAGGGGCAGTGTAACCCAGTCTGGGGTGACGCAGGCCCTTCCAAAGCAGCACAGGGGCTGATGGAGGCCATCAGGGCTGACGCAGAATGCTTCAGAGCAGCGCTGGGCTTTCTGAAGATTGAAAAGGGTTGAGTTCTGTAAATCCCGTTTGAGGGTGTGAATCAGTTCTGTAAATGGAGGAACTATAAATTGCTCTGTAAAGTGCCAGAATATCAAGCTAACCATGGGGGAATATGTATTGAATAGTCCAATGCTCTCCATTCCAATGGTGGTGCTGATGTTTTACTAGTAGTACAATGGTTACAATATTTGGGGACGATAGCTTTTAATTTTCGAGAACTTTTCTTGAAATTTTTTTCAGAAGGAAAGGAATTTGAATTACGGGGTATCACAGGGAAGTCGGGAAAGATAATAAGCTCTAATGTCATGACAAAGCTTCTAAAGAAAGAAAAACGAGGCGTAATTTCACAATTATGCTCACTAGAAGTTCCAACATCAAAATCATCTATTTCTGCAAATCTCCAAAAAGTCTTGGACAATCATTCCAAGGTGTTTGAAACTCCCAAAGGACTCCCACCTATTCGTGATCATAATCATGCTATTCATTTGATTCCAGGAAGTGTTCCTCCAAACATCAGGCCTTATAGATATCCTTACTTCCAAAAGAGCGAAATTGAACGTATGATTGCAGAAATGTTAGAGGCCGGTATAATTCAACCTAGTCAAAGTTCTTTCTCTACTCCTGTAGTATTGGTACACAAGAAGGATGGATCATGGCGAATGTGTCCGGATTATAGGGAGCTCAATAAGCTCACCATTAAAGATAAATTTCCCATTTCTGTGATTGATGAATTATTGGATGAATTACATGGAGCAATTTATTTTACCAAGTTGGATCTTCGTTCAGGATATCATCAAATTAGAATGAAGACTGAAGATATTCCAAAAACAGCATTTCGAACTCATGAGGGTCATTATGAATTTTTGGTCATGCCTTTGGCCTTACCAATGCACCTTCTACATTTCAAGGGTTGATGAATTCCATTTTCAAACCCTTCCTTAGAAAATTTGTGCTAGTATTTTTGGATGATATACTAATCTACAGCAGGTCTTGGAAGGATCATGTTGAACATGTTGACAGGGTGCTCAAACTATTGCAGGAGAAACAATTATATGCAAAAAAATCCAAATGTTTCTTTGGAGTACAAGGGGTGGAATATCTGGGTCATATTGTATCTCACGAGGGTGTTAAAGTAGACCCTAACAAAATTAAAGCCATTAAGGAATGGAAAGTCCCCACAACCATAAAGAAGTTGCGAGGATTTCTCGGGTTAACAGGGTATTATCGCAAGTTTGTTAAGAATTATGGGAGAATGGCAGCACCTATAACAACATTATTGAAGAAAGATGCATTTTCATGGACTCCTGAAGCAACTAAGGCCTTTGAACATCTTAAAGAGGCAATGTGCCTAGCACCGGTCTTAGCTACGCTAGACTTCACAAAAACCTTTATTGTGGAATATGATGCTCAAGAAATGGAATTGTTTTGTTTTAATGCAGGAAGGAAGACCCATTGTTTTTGAAAGTCATCCAATCAAAGAAAAGTATTTACAGAAACCTATTTATGAGAAGGAAATGTTAGAAATATTTCATGCACTAAAGAAATGGCGAACTTACCTAATGGGAAGACACTTCAAGGTAAAAACTGATCATGATAGTCTTAAACACTTTTTGGAACAAAGACTATCTTCAGAAGAACAGTAAAAACAGCTCACGAAGATGTTGGGTTATGACTTTGAAATAATCTACAAAAAAGGGAAGCTAAATTTTGTTGCAGATGCACTATCAGGAAAGAATGAAGAGGTGGAAGCATTGCTTTGTGCCATTTTTATTATCCAACCAGATTGGATAACCAAAGCAAGAGATGAATGGAAGAAAGACGAAGAAGTGTGGACACTCATTCAAAATTTGTAGCAAGATCCTAGTACATCTGATACATTTAGTTGGAAAATGATTCCTTATGGTACAAAGATCGCTTATATCTTTGTAAGAATTCCCAACTAAAACAAAAGATTCTTTTGGAATTGCACACTTCTCCTTTAATTGCACACTTCCCTTAGGAGGACACTAGGATTTTTAAAAATCAATACAAGGTGAGAAAGAATTTTTTGGGATGGCCTTAAATCTCATATTCAAAATTTTGTGGTGGAATGTTTGGTTTGCCAAGAAATAAAGCCAACGTTAGGAGGAGGTTTCAATGGATTTTATCACAGTTTACCTAGGTGGTAGTTGATAGACTTACCAAGTATGCACACTTTTTGCATTATCTCATCCATAATTTAAAGCGAGTATAGTTGCTACGGCATTTATGGAAACAATTCAAAAGCTACATGGAAACCCAAAGATTATTGTAAGCTGCGTAGATCCTATTTTCACCGTGTTGACCACACTTTGTCAACGACCCTACAACTACATAGTAAGAGCACCCCCATTTTATTCAAATGGGACTACTGCTAAACAGGCTCTACGTCATCTAGATTTCCATCGACGCCAAACATTCTCGTTATAAATGATGTAAACCCATTCTGCATGTTATGATGTAAATGATCTAAGTAAGACCGTCAATGTATGTAACAACCTAGGTAAGCCTAGTATGTTGTTGATGATTTCTATCCTAGGAGGTTTTTTGTCTCACTGATTTACTTGTGTTTTTTGACACAAGTTATCGGCAGAGTTTTCCCCTCTAGCCTCACCCCAAAGCTAGGGTGGATTTTGTCATCAGCATGCTAAGTGAGTCCTAGTGTTTTCTATCGAGTCCTTGTAAAAGTAGTTTGGGAATAATCCTAGCTAGTTGGCTAGATTATTTTATTACAAGCTACTTGGTCTACTAGATCATGTTTTGAGTCGCAGAATTGGGTATTTATTTGAGGGTCTATACGAATGGGTATTCCCCCTTCATGTGTCTAAATGTATCTATCTTATGTAAAGAGGGTTGGAAAAAATAATTAAAATCCCCTCTCAGTCAATTAATTAAAATTTCTAGTCAAATTAATTAAAAAATCCTAAGTCAAAAATTTAATTAATTTTAAGTCCTAAGTTAGGATAAAATTCTTCAAGGGAAAAATTCGTTGGTCCTTAAAAAATGAATTTTTAAAGGCCCCAGGTCAAGGGAATTTTGAGAATTTTAGGAAATTTTGGACCCTTGGGCCTAGGTGGTTAAGTCAAAGTCAAAGTCAAAATTTTGGGGTGATTAACTCAGAAATAGTATTTTTGAGTTAATTAAAATGGATTTAAATCATAAATTAATTTTTTCCCCAAATTTATAATTTCGACGGTCCAGATTAAAAGATGATCAAATCTTATCAACGGTCGAGATTATTTTGACATGGATCAACCGAACTAGCCATTGGAGATTTTGTCCTATAAATTAAGAGGTCTTTGTTAGTCTTGAATGATCTGATCTTAGGATCGTGCACTTGCCTTGGAAGCTCTTGTAATTTTCTTTTGATGAATAAAGCATAAAGACTTAGGGGTTACAAACTTTGGTGTTCCTTTTCCAGATTTATGTGGTGATTCATTTCTAAACTCTGCTACTTTGTTTGATATTTTTATGGTTGATGGCCTTCATGGATTAATTTGCTTACAGGTATCTTGTGCAGTTTTCTGGGTTCATAAAATGACATTTTGATTTTTTTCTGAAGGATCTCATGTTATTTTCTTAAATCTCTATCAATCTAAAGTTCAGATCTAAGTGTGCAGGGAAATTTTTTTTAAGATTTGAGCGTCTGGGGAAGTCTTTAGTTGGACAAGCCGACTCTCAGATTCGTAAATCTGAAAAAGCCCATCGTTTCTAATTTTTCAATGTTATCTGACGAAATTGTGTTTTTACAAGGTTTTTAAGGCTTGTGCCTCTCTTCAAAATTTCAAATTTCTAAAAATTGTGCTGAAATGGTTTCAAATCTGGCCATGAGGGCCTCATATCTATAAATTAGCTTGTAAATTTGTATTTTTATTAGGGTTGTAAGGGTTTAATAAATTTTTTGGTGTATATATTTTCAGGATCTAACTGGTTTTGCAGGTTGCAGGGTTTTACTCATAAATTTTTTTAGGATCTGAGCCAGATCTAACCCCCAAGGGCCAGATCTGCGCCAGAATCTCTACTGTTGGCAGATCTGCATAATATTCGATTTAAAGAGCATCAAAAATCTGGGTTTTGACAGGAAAAAATTTAAGTTTGCTGGGCGAAATTTGTGTGTACTGGGTTTATTTGAAATTTTTCTGCCTTTGTTTACTGCATAAATATAAAAAAATCCGTCTCTTCACTCTGCATACACTCTTTGCCTCTCTGCTGTCAACGTCCTTCCTTATCATTGTCTTCACAGCGCCTTGATTTCGCTTTCCCTTCATCGCTCACACCTCCCTTGCCCTTCGATTTCCTGTGATCGATTTCCTTAACACTGTATCGACCTCCTTTCTCCTCTGTCGTCCAATCTGCATACGAATCCTTCGACTTGCATTATTCTTCCGCTATCCATTTCCTTGTCGTCCCTTTGCATCGCTGCAACCTAACTCTACATCTACATTCTGTCGTTTTTCCTCCTTCTTCCAGCCATCGATTTCCTTAATCATCACCTTATCCCTAACGGTCAACCCTTCTTCCTTGTCCGTCCAGCCTACGCTTCATTTTTCCTGTCGTCGTTTCCTCCTCTGCCCGCCGCCGTCGTGCTCCTTTCCTGTCCGTTGTCTGCCCCTTCTCAACCTGCAAACAAAAGATACAAACGCATACATTCATATTCGAAAGACTTTGCATATGCGTTAATTTTTTAGGTGCAAATTCAGTTTTGTTTTAGGTTAGTTTTTAGTTGTAGTTTCTTTCTTCTTTTTTTAATTAGATTTTAATTTCTAGATTTTAGAATCCGATTTGGTAAACTTTATTTAGATTTTAGGTTCGGTTAGATTTAGTCTTAGTTTAGATTTTATTTTCTTTTTCTTTTTCGATTTTAATTAGTCCGGTTAGCATTAGCATTAGATTTGATTTTCGAATTTTTTTTTCTTTTCTTTTATTTTAGATTTTAATTCTTTTAGATTTTGTTAGTTTTAGTTTAGTTTTTTTTAGTTTTTGTTATTTAATGTCTAGTTTTAAATTTTTGTAGTTATAACTTTAGATTTAATTTAGTTTGAGTTTAACTTTAACTTTATTTTTGTTTTAATTTAGATTTAGATTTTTTTAATTTGTTTTAGTTTTAAAAAATAATATAAAATATAAAATTTTCAAAATTTCGAAGTCTTATAGTCAAATGAGCCTAAATCTTCTATCTGAAGTTTGACTGTGGAGCATTTCAATTTTTGCACTGGGTTATATTGAGACATCATAAAACTCAGAAATTTTTCAAGCATCTGGCAATTGATTTAAATGATCGTTTCGTGATAAACTTTGATGATTGGCTTAAGTATCTTAATGAATGGTTGTGGTGTTTTCTATTAAATATCATTGTGGTCATTTCTGTTTTCATAGCAGCAGTAATACACCAACTACTTGGCTTTAAATTGCATAACGGGATCTTTTAACTGCATAAGGCACTGGTTTTAATATAATTGATCTGTGAAATCTCGTTAATCTTATCAAGTATTTGGTGTTTTAGCTGTGTCTCCTAGATTGGTTGGTTTTCAACCAATCATTTTCCTTCATTTTCTAATTAGGGTCTACCTCCCTTAGCTTGCAAGGAGACAGCTTAGATAGAGAGATTGGGGATCAGGATGACAGCCCCCGATCTGAGCCGTTGTCGCGATGCCTAGACATTCTGTGCGACAACATTTTTTGGCGCCGTTGCCGGGGATAGAGATTTTTTGTCCTTGGTCTTAACGACATTTTCCAATCTTCTAATCTTCTTTCGCCATTCATTAGCCTGTCACACGGGATCACATCTTCTGGCGTCATTTCATCATCGTATCTTTAGCACCTGGACATTTCAGTTGACTCCTTGTTTGGGTGGCAACTCCACTTATTCATCTATTTATTCCCAGACAAGAATACCCCTTGATATCCATCTACTACTCTCGATTATTCTTCTGTTTTAGAATTAGTTTCATGTTCAAGTGGCGACTCCAATTCTTTTATTTCTTACAAGAGTTCCTGCTAAGAAGTTCGCTTCTTGAGGACCTTTTGACTATTCTTGAACACAGATCTATTTCTTAAATCCTAACCACGATATCATGGAAGTATTTAACCCGTGTAATTTTGCTAATATTCAGGGTTATCCCCATGATTTCCCTCAAGTTGGAATGGATAAATTACCTTCTTTTCAAGGAAATGATGCAGTTAGTGTCAAATCTCATTTGTTTGCTTTCGCTAATTGGTAGAATAGATTTGCAGTTGCAAATAACAATTTTGATGATGTAAAGATGAGACTCTTTCTTCTTATTTTTGGCCAAGATGTTGCAGACTGGTTTACTGAAAAACCTGATAATTCATTCGATACCTTTGAATCAATTGTGGCTGTTTTTAAGGACAAGTATGGTGATAAAAGGGAAGATAAGCATTTGGTTAGAGATATCAGCGTCATAAAGAAAAAAGAAAATGAAACAGTAGAGGAATTTAATAACAGATTTAATGGTATTATTAAAGAATTACCTCAAGATTATAGACCTCCTGCCAGGTTCCTTTTTTATTGTTATATTGATGCCTTTGATGTTGATACTTCTTATGAGTTGAGGCGAGCTAAAGTTAATGATTATAAGGCTGCCCAGGTTTTAGCTGAGGAGATTGAAAAGGATAAGAAAGCATCTGGAATGTCCAAGACTCCAGATTTTGATAGGTCTTTGAAAGATTCTAAGGGAAAAGAAATTGAAAAATTTGATGTGGACCCTATGCATAAATTGATGCAAAAACTTGAAAGCATAGAACTTGATCAGGAAAAGTTAATATCTAATCATTCTGAACAAATAAGTGTCTTACAGGCTAGGTTGGTCCAAATGGAAGGATCTCAAGCACAAAATTTCCAACCTAGAAATAATAATGCTTTGCAGAAGAGAGGCCTATCTAATGAGCAGAGACCGACAAATCAACTTGAGTTTGCAAATCTTGTGGATGAAGCTCTGCCTTATTGTAGAGCCTGTAATGCTCTTCATGAAGAGGTTACTTGCCATGTTGTCAAAATAATCATAGATAGTAGAATGGCAGGGTCGAGCAATCAAATTAATGTTGTTGGTAAGGACTATCACATGCATATAGAAGATCATGAAAGTCATGTTAAGGAACCAGCTCAGATGATTAAGGATATGCAACCCAATCATACGCAAATGATTCAAAACATGGAAGCTAACTAAATCAATCTTCAAAATAGGATAAATTCCATGGAAACAAGTCATGCACAGGAAATAAGTGTCATGGAAAATAGGTTAAAGATGATGGAAGTTAATCATTCTAATCAGATATCCATTATTCAAAATCATATGATTGCAATGGAAGCAAGACACACCCAGGAAATGACTACCATGAAGGAAAATCACTTGTTGGAAATGAAAAATATGGAGGCAAATCAGACCAATCTACAAGACAAATTCGTGAAAACAGAAATCAATCAAGCGAAATTAATAGTAAGGCATGCCAGGGAAATTGGTTCTATGCAGAGTAGGTTATTGGCCTTAGAAGAAAATCATCAGAAAGAGATGAACTATATGCAAAATTTCCTCATGGCCATGAAAGCAGATAATGATAAAGCAATAAAAAACATGGAACACAAATTGTTGACTATTGAAGAGAGTCATGCGAAGGAAATTACTATTGATAATGTTAAGCATTCTACTGATATTCAAAATAAGTTGGAAAAAATGGAAAGATCACACATGCAGAATTTTCAACCCAAGTCAGATTTGTCAACAGATCATAAGCCTCCAAGTTTGCTGAAGCAATTTCCATCTCATCATACGGAGGTCACTTTTCCCATTAAGGAAGATTTAACTATAGCTACAAAGGACGTTGAGAAAGACCAAGCTTATGTGTCACCTTTAACAGAGTATATTCAGAATAAGATTGGTCACATTCCAGGTTCATCAGATGTTTTGTACAAGCATTTTCAAGATGAGGACAAGAAATCTACAGTGGTCTCATTGGTGACATCACAACCCCCTCAGACGAAGAGAAAAAAACAGAAAAGAAGAAGTAAGCGGTTTGATTCGTTTGATGGCCGAGAGCAGCTTGACATTCGGATAGGACAGAGTCCTACAATTAGCAAGATTGGACATGGCACATCTGAAAAGCAGCCTACAGACTTGCCTAAAAGCAGGCAAATGCTCAGCGTGCACTATATTGAGCACATCTGATGCCACAGGGCATCCTTTGTATCGTATCTCTAACCCTACACCTTGTTCTTTCAGCATTTCATTTTGCAGTTAGAGTAGATTTACTTTTCATGTTAAGTAGAATAATAAATGATAGAAGAGCTTCTATTTTTCATGAGCTTAATGTTATATGATGATATTTGGATGGACGCTACTTATGTAATTTTGTATGGTGCTTGGATACAGATTCTGGATTCTCACATTCCTCCGATGAAACAACGTGTCCCCAAGTAGAGCCAGATGTTGACCACACTTTGTCAACGACCCCAAAGCAGTACACCCCTATTTTTTCAAATGGGACTTATCATGTTCGAGGCTCGCGTCATCCAGATTTCATCGACAGACGACATTCTGTTATAAATGATGTAAACCCATTCTGCATGTTATGATGTCAATGATTTAAGTAAGACCGTCAATGTATGTAACAACCTAGGTAAGCCTAGTATGTTGTTGATGATTTCTATCCTCGGAGGTTTTTTGTCTCACTGATTTACTTGTGTTTTTCGACACAAGTTATCGGCAGAGTTTTTCCCTCCAGCCTCACCCCAAAGCTAGGGTGGATTTTGTCATCAGCATGCTAAGTGAGTCCTAGTGTTTTCTATCGAGTCCTTGTAAAAGTAGTTTGGGAATAATCCTAGCTATTTGGCTAGATTATTTTATTACAAGCTACTTGGTCTACTAGATCATGTTTTGAGTCGCAAATTGGGTATTTATTTGAGGGTCTATACGAATGGGTATTCCCCCTTCATGTGTCTAAATGTATCTATCTTATGTAAAGAGGGTTGGAAAAAATAATTAAAATCCCCTCTCAGTCAATTAATTAAAATTTCTGGTCAAATTAATTAAAAAATCCTAAGCCAGAAATTTAATTAATTTTAAGTCCTAAGTTAGGATAAAATTCTTCAAGGGAAAAATTCGTTGGTCCTTAAAAATGAATTTTTAAAGGCCCCAGGTCAAGGGAATTTTGAGAATTTTAGGAAATTTTGGACCCTTGGGCCTAAGTGGTTAAGTCAAATTCAAAATTTTGGGGTAATTAACTCAAAAATAGTATTTTTGAGTTAATTAAAATGGATTTAAATCATAAATTCGTTTTTTCTCCAAATTTATAATTTCGACAGTCCAGATTAAAAGATGATCAAATCTTATCAATGGTCGAGATTATTTTGACATGGATCAACCGAACTAGCCGTTGGAGATTTTGTCCTATAAATTAAGAGGTCTTTGTCAGTCTTGAATGATCCGATCTTAGGATCGTGCACTTGCCTTGGAAGCTCTTGTAATTTTCTTTTGATGAATAAAGCATAAAGACTTTGGGGTTACAAACTTTGGTGTTCCTTTTCCAGATCTATGTGGTGATTCATTTCTAAACTCTGCTACTTTGTTTGATATTTTTATGGTTGATGGCCTTCATGGATTAATCTACATACAGGGATCTTGTGCAATTTTCTAGGTTCATAAAATGACATTTTGATTTTTTTCTGAAGGATCTCATGTTATTTTCTTAAATCTCTATCAATCTAAAGTTCAGATCTAAGTGTGCAAGGAAAAAAAATTTAAGATTTGAGCATCTAGGGAAGTCTTCAATTGGACCAGCCGACTCTTAGATTCGTAAATCTGAAAAAGCCCATCGTTTCTAATTTCTCAATGTTATCTGACGAAATTGTGTTTTTACAGGGTTTTTAAGGCTTGTGCCTCTCTTCAAAATTTCAAATTTCTAAAAATTGTGCTGAAATGGTTTCAAATCTGGCAATGAGGGCCTCAAATCTGTAAATTAGCTTGTAAATTTGTATTTTTATTAGGGCTGTAAGGGTTTAATAAATTTTTTGGTGTATATATTTTCAGGATCTGACTGGTTTTGCAGGTTGCAGGGTTTTACTCAGAAATTTTTTTAGGATCTAAGCCAGATCTAACCCCCAACAGCAAGATTTGGCCTCAGAATCTCTATCGTTGGCAGATCTGCATAATATTTGATTGAAAGAGCATCAAAAATCTAGGTTTTGATGGGAAAAAATTTAAGTTCGCTGGGCGAAATTTGTGTGTACTGGGTTTATTTGAAATTTTTCTGCCTTTGTTTACTGCATAAATATAAAAAAATCCGTCTCTTCACTCTACATACGATCTTTGCCTGTCTGCTGTCAACGTCCTTCCTTATCATTGTCTTGACAGCTCCTTGATTCCGCTTTCCCTTCATCGCTCACACCTCCCTTGCCCTTCGATTTCCTGTGATCGATTTCCTTAACGTTGTATCGACCTCCTTTCTCCTCTGCCATCCAATCTGCATACGAATCCTTCGACTTGCATTATTCTTCCGCTATCCATTTCCTTGCCGTCCCTTTGCATCGCTGCAACCTAACTCTGCATCTGTATTCCGTCGTTTTTCCTCCTTCCAGCCATCGATTTCCTTAACCATCACCTTATCCCTGACGGTCGACCCTTCTTCCTTGTCCGTCCAACCTATGCTTCATTTTTCCTGTCGTCGTTTCCTCCTCTACCCACCGCCGTCGTGCTCCTTTCCTGTCCACCGTCTGCTCCTTCTCAACCTGCAAACAAAAGATACAAACGCATACATTCATATTCGAAAGACTTTGCATATGCGTTAATTTTTTAGGTGTGGATTCAGTTTTGTTTTAGGTTAGTTTTTAGTTGTAGTTTCATTTTTTTTTTTAAATTAGATTTTAATTTCTAGATTTTAGAATCCGATTTGGTAAACTTTATTTAGATTTTAGCTTCTGTTAGATTTAGTCTTAGTTTAGATTTTATTTTCTTTTTCTTTTTCGATTTTAATTAGTCTGGTTAGCATTAGCGTTAGATTTGATTTTCGATTTTTTTTATTTTTTTTATTTTTTTTTTAATTTTAATTCTTTTAGATTTTGTTATTTTTAGTTTAGTTTTTTTTAGTTTTTGTTATTTAATGTCTATTTTTAAATTTTTGTAGTTATAACTTTAGATTTAATTTAGTTTGAGTTTAACTTTAACTTTTGTTTTGTTTTAATTTAGATTTAGATTTTTTTAATTTGTTTTAGTTTTAAAAAATAATATAAAAATATAAAATTTTATAAATTTTATAAATTTCTAAGTCTTATAGTCAAATGAGCCTAAAATCTTCTATCTGAAGTTTGACTGTAGAGCATTTCAATTTCTAGACTGGGTTATATTGAGACATCATAAAACTCGGAAATTTTTCAAGCATCTGGCATTTGATTTAAATGATCATTTCATGATAAACTTTAATGATTGGCTTAAGTATCTTAATGAATGGTTGTGGTGTTTTCTATTGAATATCATTGTGGTCATTTATATTTTCATAGCAGCAGTAATACATCAACTACTTGGCTTTAAATTGCATAACGGGATCTTTTAACTCCATAAGGCACTGGTTTTAATATAATTGATCTGTGAAATCTCGTTAATCTTATCAAGTATTTGGTGTTTTAGCTGTGTCTCCTAGATTGGTTGGTTTTCAACCAATCATTTCCTTCATTTTCTGATTGTGGTCTACCTCCCTTAGCTTGCAAGGAAACAGCTTAGATAGAGAGATTGGGGATCAAGGTGACAACCCCCGATCTGAGCCATTGTCGCGGTGCCTAGACATTCTGTGCAACAACACATTGGAAATTTTTGGACAGAATTATTTTCTTGTTTGGGTACTCAACTAGCTCATAGCTCATCTTATCATCCTTAATCCGATGGGAAAATTGAGATAGTGAACAAATGTTTGAAAGGATATCTTCATTGCTTTGTATCTGATAAACAAACACAATGGGTCAAGTGGTTACCTCTGGCTGAATGGTGGTATAACACTTCCACACAGCAGCAAAAATGACCCCATTTATGGCACTTTATGGATATCATCCACCGTCCATCACATCATCTTTAAGAGAAAATTCTAAGGTTCAAAGAGTGGAAGATCACATCGAGCACCAACAAGAAGTTCTCCAACTCTTAAAGGATAACCTAAATTTGGCACAGAATCGAATGAAGCAACAGGCAGATCAACATCACTACGAGAGAAGTTTTGATGTAGACAACTGGGTAATTTTACAGTTACAACCATACAAAAAAATGTCCCTCAAGCAAGCTAAGAAGGATAATAAATTATCACCAAAGTACTATGGTCCTTGCAAGGTGTTGCAAAAGATTGGTACTATGGCATACAAATTGGAGCTTCCTGCGTCTTCCCGAGTGCACTCAGTTTTCCACATTTCATGCTTAAAGAAGGTTATAGGTGACAAACTGCCAGTTCAAACAATATTGCTAGAACTTGATGAGGAAGGAAAAATCATATTGGAACCTGAAGTTGTCACGGAAACAAGAACTCGACAGCTACGAAATCAATCAATTTCAGAGTATCTCATCAAGTGGAAGAACTTACCCACTGAAGATTCCATATGGGAGGATGAGAATTTTAAACAGAAGCATCTAGAACTACTCAAGCATTGAGGACAACACTTTTTTGAAGGAGGGGGGCATGTTAGGTCCCTATATTACTAGTGTAGTTCCTTATTATTGTTAGTGTAGCCCCCTTATTGTTATTGTTGTACCCCTGTAGTCCCCATATTGTTATTATTGTGCCTCATAAAATACCACTATTGTTATTTTTGTGCCCTTACATTATTATTATTAGGTCGGCTAAGATTATATTGTGACCCCACAGACTCTTATATATAGAAAGGAGGTTTTGTCATTTGTATCATCCAAGAATTGTTCATTTATGTAATGTAAATGAGGTTGCCCCCTCAAAGAGGTTGATTTCTAAGTCGTTGATCTGTCTTTTATTCTATTTTGTGAGTTGGTTTCATAACTCGATCCCAACCTCTACTTCAAGGTAGTCCAAGGTATGTCGTTGATTTTAGTTTTATATTTTGACAATCTATTCTTAGCAGGTAGTGAGCCTCTGATTTTAATGAAGTTGGGATTCACAAGAAGCAATGTCGATCCTAACCACTACTTCAAGGTAGTCCAACGTATGTCGTTGATTTTAGTTTTATATGTTGACGATCTATTCTTAACAGGTAGTGAGCCTCTGATGATTGAGTGTAAGAGGGAGCTAGCCTCTAAATTCAAGGTGAAGGACCTTGGACTCATGCAATACTTTCTAGGCCTTGAGGTGTGGCAAAGGCCTGGTGAGATTTACCTCTCAGAAGGAAAATACGTTGTGAAGCCGCTGGAAAGATTTGGAATGAAAGAATGCAAATCCATGGCTACACCGATGGAAATGAACTTCAAGAAGTTACGTGTGCAGGACCCAATTTGGAAAATCCATCCGAGTATAGACAATTGATTGGGGCTCTTGTGTTCCTTGTGAACACCCGTCCAAACATATGCTATGCAGTGAACACATTGATTCAATCCATGACCATGCCCCTCCATGCACATTGGATCGCTGCCAAACACATATTGAGATATTTGCATGGGACGTTCACACTTGGTCTGAAATATTTTGCTAAAGATGTTCGACTTCATGGATACATCGATGTTGACTGGGCAGGAAATGTTATCGACAGAAAGAGTACATCTAGATGTTTTTTTAGTCTTGGATCTACCTTGATATCCCAGATGAGCAAGAAACAAAAGTTTTTAGCGTTGAGCACCGTCGAAGCAGAGTATATTGCCACTAGCATGGCTAGCTGCGAAGCAATTTGGTTGAGGAAGCTCTTTGGAGAGCCATTTGAGGAAGTCCTAGACACTACAGTGATATAATGCGACAACAAGAGTGGGATCCGTCTGGCAGAGAATCTCGTATTTCATGACAAGTCCAAGCACATAAAGATTCGATATCATTTTATTCGAGACATGGTGCAGAAAAGAGCAATTAGACTCCATCACATATCGACAGATGAACAGATTGCAGATATTCTCACCTAATCTTTACCGAAAGGGAAGTTCTTGGTCTTAAGAGAACAACTTGGACTGATGGATGTAACCCCTCCTGATAAGGGGCAACGCTGATCAAGGACACTGAGCCAACTCTTCCCACCCTGTTTGAGCTCCCAGGGTGAGGAATTGAGATAGAGGGCTCCTGGGGTTGAGGGATCTCTGGACAATAGGGTATCACCCTATCCGTTACCCACAGGGTTGGAGATGTTGCTCCCCTATCTTCATAGGATCGGAGATGTTGCTCCCCTATCTAGTCTATGCAGAATATACCCCAATTGGCATCATACCCACAAGTTAAGCTTGTTGGGAATACTGCTCCCAGTTTGGCCAACGGGTTGAGAGTGTACATGGGGTGTACAACCCAAGTCAATTATGATGCAGGTGTTCAACCACATGACTACTCAGAGTCATCAATGGGAAGATTAGCAGGCAATAGTATTGGGTTGAGATTTGCTCCCCTTTATGGTTCCCGGTTGAGAATAAGCTCCCCAATGTGATACCAGGGTTGAAGATGTGCTCCCCTATATGATTGGATATCCTATTGCTCGGTATGGGTGGAAGCTAATGCTCCCCGATTCTTCTTCTTTTAGATTCGAGAATGTTTCAATAGATAGAGTTGAACAGAGACAGTCAAAGCATGATGAAAACGTGACAGGATGATGTGATGATCAATAGACAGATATTGGCAGGTTGAATTCTTCCTAGTTGAGAGGGAGTGTTAATTTTTGCAACTAGGGTCAAATTCCACCTTGTACAGCTCAGATGACAGAGCTGATGATTGCATTGAATTCCTCTTTTCAAGAGGACCAAAATTGACCTATAGATCACCTCATTTGGACAAGTAGAAGTTGATTTTTGAACTTATGTACCCACTCATGTATATTGGATTAGGTCGGCCCGATGCACATGTATAATTGGACAGGTCGACCTCAACATCAAGTGGACCCTCATGGAAGCCTATAAATAGAAGAGACCTCAAGCTCATTTGGACACTGACATCACACAATCTTTTCTCCGCTTCCATTTGTCTTGGTTCGCATAGGTCTGACAGAGGAAGTTCGCTCAAGGGTCTGAAACTACAGGTCTAAGGCTCGCACGCGTCAAGGGTTTTTGTTTCTCAATCGCAAGCACGTCACTTGGCATTTTCGTCCCCGGTCGCATGCACACAGTGTTCCTCAGTGCGACTAGGAAGTCAAAGTCGCACGTACAGTAGCCTGAAGGGAGCGACTGGGACCTTGAGGCAGATCCATAGGGTTTCATCCCTAGTCACACGCTTGCAGTGTACCTCAGTGCAACTTGGAAGGCAAAGTTGCACGCACAGCCCCTTGAACACTGCAACTGGGGGTTTGAGGTTGTTTTGGGTCAAATTATCCTCCGTCGCAAGCTGACAATTCTCCTGGGAGCGACCAGCAATTCGCATACAGTGTCTCAGGGAGCGATCAGGAAGTTACAGTCGCTTGCAGCATATCTTGATGAGTGCGACCAAGGTTCTGAGCTAGGGTTTGACAGTTGACCGCAGTTGACTACAGTTGTCTGATGGCTAGATGGTTTCTCTCTACTATACAGTAATTCTGAAAGTACGCTTTTGTTTTGTATTAGGTAAATCTTTGCTGGAAGTTTATGTATAGGGCTCATTGTACTCTCTACTGAAACATTTTATGACGATCTAATAAGAAGAAAATTTCAAACGATTTTCCCCATAGTGAGTTTTTCCCTGGTCTTTGACCAATCTGGTGTCTCTTATGGTTGTGCTATTGTCTCCTTTGTCATTGCTTATATTTTTCTATCTTCAGTTACTGCTTATGATTGGAAACATTGTTAATAATCGGATGCACTACTCAATAAAGATCTGAATTGGGCTAAAGTAAATGAAACAACATAGAACAAAAATTAACAGGATATTGGCACATATTTCTAGAAAAATTGGATTTGTAAACCTTATTGAAGAATACTTTCTCCTAAAGAAAAGTTGTTGGGTTTTCTCCCAAGGGTGGATTTCCCAGGGTAAAAATATTGTCTTTATTGTGCATGGTTGTCTTTCAATGATCTTTACTATTTCCGCTATATTTTCTTAAGTGTAATTGCTTAATGATATTTGTGCATAAGAATATTGTGTGTAAAATAATTGGGAAGTAATTATCTGGCAAAAAATAGAATTCTACTATGTACCTTGTAGAAAATTCAACAATTTGATCATACTCAAGGCATAGTTTCGGGATTGAACAAACCCAAGCATCTTTTCTGAAACAAGATTGGATTTCCACCAAAAACTTCACCTAGATTGGTAAGCATATTAGATCCTTTGGTGAGTTCACTACATCCCACTTCTAATTTTTTTCAAGCTCTCTATTAAGTGGATCTTCAACCACTATTTTCTTTGGTTTCATGTTTATTTTTATCTCAAGTTAATATTATGGTGCTAGTTCTACCTATTTTCATCTTTATCTTTTAAATGACAGCAACTAGAAATCTAGTGAGGTTTACACTTACTTTTTACAACCCATTAGATTTAACTAGAATTCCTAATCAACCTCATGATTTTCCTATGGGTAGTTTGTTATGAACCTAATTCATAACTTAGGTGATAAATATAGTCATTAATGGAATAAATACAAATAAATGTAATTACTAGCTAATCAATTAGGATTATGTTAAATAGTCATTAGGTTAATGAAAAGGCATGTCTAAAAGACATGTCCATTCGTGAAAAGGTACCTGCATAGGTATAAAAGCGGGACCTCATTGTAATCATTCAATCGTCTTACATCATATCAATAAATATTTATTATTATAAATACATCTTGTGTATTTTTATAACTAAAGCCTTTTTGCTATTAAGTCAACAAGCACACAAGTCTTACTGCTACAGTATTCAAATCTACGAATTCCGCTGCTACAGTGGTATCGGAGCCATATTGAAGCTAAGTTGAAGCAATGGCACACAACATCGTTCTACAAGCCTACGAACGTAGTTTACAAGCCTATGGACATAAGCTACCACACTATGTGTCATTACGAGAAGATCCCAAAAAAATTGAGCAGATTAGAAAAATTCAAGAAAAGCTTCAGCAATTAGAGAATTCATGTGCAAAAGTCACAAATGGTCTTAAAAAAAAATTTGCAGATCTTAAAAAAAATTCTGCAATAATCCATAAGAGAGAAGATGAAAAATACTGTAATAATGAGAAGGTAGTTAGTTATGCTAAAGGGAAATCAAATAAAACATCCATAGAAAATTCAAGTAAATATATTCCCCCACCAATGCGTAATAAAAGTAAAGAAGAAGGAAAATGTTGGAAATGTGGAGATAAATATCTCGCAGGACATAAATGTGCCTTTATGGGTAATGCCACCAGATATAAAACGGCGTATTTGGTAGTGGATACAATAACTGATTCCTCCGTTCCTCTAAATCATCAAAGGCTGCAAACCAGCAACTGTGATGAAACTATAAAGAACCAGAACCTTAGTTACGGTGGTGATAGAATGGTCTTGTTAGCAGGTGATGATGCAGCTGAAACATCTAAAGGACAGTGTTCTATGCTGCATGTTGAATCCCATGTTGATGGTCAGGATGGCCTTGGTCAAGCATATGAAGATGTTGATCAAAAAGTTGCAGAGGGCTCAGAAAACAGCATATCTAGGTCCTCTACATTCAATCAATCCAGTATTTCTGGTGAGAATAGGTCAATTCACACAGTTATGAATTATGAATTAGATTACAAATTCCTTCGCTACAATGTCTCTTTGATTGCTGCCTCGATAATTTACTATGCCTTGCTGATCCTTAATCCAAAAGATAAGAATCCATGGGACCAAAGCCTCAGAGATTTAACTGGTTATTCTCTGATTCACATGATTGATTGCATAAAGGATGTCCATCGTCTTCATCGCAACACAGAGTTACGTGGATTTTGTGAAACCGCAGATAACAAGATGACGAGACCACGATTGAGGGATGATGATGATTGGATAGCTAGTGCGTTCTCAAATCAAAAGGATGCAGAGTCGAAGCTGTTCTTGCCTCCAGGTGCAAAAAAGTTCATTGATATCATTCCACGATTGGTGCCGGCCTGAAAAACAAAAACAAGAATCCACACATAACGTTAAAGGATTAAATTCCCAAGCAACATGTCCGCTGGTCAAACGGTGCCGCGTTTGGTTAGATGGGTTGATATATCGTTCAATTAGAAATAGTCGGTCGATTCAATACATCATAAATTTTATATTATATAAAATATACAGTGATACCTTTACAGAAGGAGGTTCTTGTTCCCTTTCTTCTTCGCTGGACACAAACGAGGAGAAAGAAATTGATGGCAGACCTCCTAAGACTGAAAACATAGGTAATCAAATCAGTGTTGCCAAACACCAATCGGTGTTGTCGTCGTATCGTTACCTGCAACACGTACAGAAGGAAATAAACAAAGAAGTTTGTTCGAAGTTGGTGAAGATTACTCATCCAAAGACTCGTGAAGAGATGAGGTTTGATTCCAATGGTAAGAAATCTGGATCGGATAATGCTGCCACAACTTCTCTTTCAAGATATGTCTCCTTGTCAGTGAGAATGGCAGCAAATGGGTCTACTCTCTCACATCCTCCAGGTGTTTCACAAGCTATGAAATTTTACCCTGTACAGACGGGATCGTATGGTCATCCTTCATCTACATTTTATCCGCTGCCAAACAAAAATCGGGACGGCTGTGTAACGTTTCGCCTGTGGAGTCATTTGTGTAGCGGGGACTGTGTTGTTGAATTAAAATTACACAGTGTCCAATTAAAAATAATGCTGTGTCAAACGTCATGGTGGAAAGGCATTTGTCTGTTAGCCAAACAGCGTGATTACGAACGTTATAAACCGAGATTTGGGATGTATAAACCATGCTGCCTTATGTTGCATTTAATATTTGTTGTGAAGTCTAAGCTGCGTTCAGACAGTGCTTTAGACATGCCTGGAGATTGGATGTCGGGAACAATCAACCTAAAATGTTGTGATGTGCTGTCGATCGCTCGTTCTTTCTTCTTGCATGCAAGCGAAATTTATTTCTATTGAATCTCGGCACGTGAATCGATGCAGTATTTTATATAAACTTACACTCTACGAAACATTCACTCCATCAGGGTGGTGGTGGAAGTAATCCATAATTCAACCGTTGCAGGTATGGAGACTGCATGCTTCGTTGGTAAGAAGGTCTTTCCTTTCTTCATTGCGCTTCAATTTCCAACCAACATAATCAATGGTTTTCCGGGAGGAATGGGTTTATACATCTAAATTCAAACGCCAATTTCCAAGGTAGACAGATCATTTCTTGCCTTATAAATAAGGTCGAAAGAGTATAATGTGATAAGTTCGATAAAAAAAAAAAATTAACTTAATTAATTAAAATCACTTTTTAATTAATTAAATTAATGAAAAAAAGAAAAAGAAAAAGTAGTTCTATATTATTATAAAAATAAAAATAAAAAAATAAAAAGAAAAAGGGAGTTATGAGTACAAATTATATGTTCAAGATAACGACATGAAGAAACTTGGAAGGCGATTAAAGTACAAGAAATTGTCGAAAAGTTAAGCTTTGAGGACAAAGCTTTTCGAGAAGGAGGCAATGTTATGAACCTAATTCATAACTTAGGTGATAAATATAGTCATTAATGGAATAAATACAAATAAATGTAATTACTAGCTAATCAATTAGGATTATGTTAAATAGTCATTAGGTTAATGAAAAGGCATGTCTAAAAGACATGTCCATTCGTGAAAAGGTACCTGCATAGGTATAAAAGCGGGACCTCATTGTAATCATTCAATTGTCTTACATCATATCAATAAATATTTATTATTATAAATACATCTTGTGTATTTTTATAATTAAAGCCTTTTTGCTATTAAGTCAACAAGCCCACAAGTCTTACTGCTACAGTATTCAAATCTACGAATTCTCACCAGAAATACTGGATTGATTGAATGTAGAGGACCTAGATATGCTGTTTTCTGAGCCCTCTGCAACTTTTTGATCAGCATCTTCATATGCTTGACCAAGGCCATCCTGACCATCAACATGGGATTCAACATGCAGCATAGAACACTGTCCTTTAGATGTTTCAGCTGCATCATCACCTGCTAACAAGACCATTCTATCACCACCGTAACTAAGGTTCTGGTTCTTTATAGTTTCATCACAGTTGCTGGTTTGCAGCCTTTGATGATTTAGAGGAACGGAGGAATCAGTTACTGGAAACATTTACCTAAGTTTGCAGGGAACAACACAATATTGATTGAGGATTATTTGATTAATTTTCTAAAATTTGTGGAAGATTTCAACATAGACTATGAGGATGTAATAATGAAGATGTTCATCCAAACCATTGAAAGGGATGCACGGACACAGTGCAAATACCTTCTTGATGCTTCCACTAATGGATGGAATTCATTCAGCAAAAGTTAATAGAAAAAAGGGGCCACAAAGAGGAAAATTCATTCTTATTAATTGAACTCAATTCCACATTTGAAGAGGAGAATGAATCTATTTTTGAATTTAATAACAATTTTGCTAAATTTTATTTTCAGATCCCTCAAAATGCGTGTCCTAGTGATGTGTTTACATTGCATAGTTATTTCAAAGCACACACGATGGATCGTTTGGTCTCTTGCTCAGGAATAAATATGTTCATAATATGGAGGAAGCACAAGTTTCTACTATCAAGTTGGAGATAAATATTATTGCAGTCAGGAAAGGCCAAACCGTCAAATCCCAGTTGTTTGATCCATTGGGTAGATCACCTCAAAAAGTGAAGAACGAAGCTATCGCTGAGAACACTAAGGTACAAATACAAATTGTTGATTTATTATAAGATTTAACCAATAAGATGACCCTGTTAGACTATCAATTGGGGTTATCTCAAGTGGTTGGGCAGAATGGTTGCTATCTCCCCCACCCAAGTTCAATTCCCTGTGAGTGACATGATGATGAGAAATATTGTTTTAATGGCTTCATGCCTATGAATATTGTTGTATTGACCCTCACTCTGACCCTCAGGCTAAGAAAGAGGATGATTTCCTTAAGAAGACGAAAAAAAGATGGCCCTGTTAGAGAGAAATTAGTGTAATCAATAGGCTTCCCCAAGCAATCAGAGTACATTTCAACCAAGGCAACCACTTCTTACAGGTTCTTTCTAGCAGGAGAGGAAGGTGGAAGCTTCAAAGGTTCCTATGCCCATGATTGGTAAATGTTTTGTTGACCATTTTTCTTCCAGCCAGTATTGCAGGGCTTGCAAGTTGCCACATAGTAAAGAAGGTTGTGCGGTGTTCAAACAAACATCCAATAAGTTTCCTCCAATCCATTTTCCCAACCAACTTGAGCCATCATTCACTAAGAATTACAACAATTCCCAAATTTACAATTTTTTTGATATCAATGAAGAGAGTACCTCGACAAAGGATTTTCCTTTAAATGAGGGCAGTTAGAAGCCTACAGGAGTGTTATGGTACCTGTTACCGCAAAATCTAGTAGGCCAAGTGTAAAGCCTCACTAGGCAACCTAGGTCTTATAACAAGAATAAGGTCAACCACCACTGTCACCTACAGTGGCCACTCCCCTGCCATCTAGTGGTGGATGTTATCCCCAAAAGGGAGGCATCCTGAGCAAGGCTTAGATGTTAGATGATTTGGATTGCAAGCCAAATAGCTTTCTAAGGGACTTGAGGATGAAATCACCTAAACAGATCTTAAATAAAGGAGGGTTCAAAGGTGATAAAAGTCCAATGGTTATGGGAGAAGGTACTAGCCAAAACATGAAGATCAAAAGAAGAGTTACAAGTGCTCAAGTACACTTTCCACCAACCTCGATAGATTAGAAGATGGTTGTTATAAACTAGGGTTATATGGTATGCAGATTTACAGCATGCAAAAGCATATAATAGGTAGGAAATAGCCTATAAATGATAGGATCAACAAAGGATCAAAGGCTATCAAAGAGTAAGCAAGGGGTAAGAAAACTTTAAGCTTTATTAATGATTTCAAATGCATAAAACAGCAATAAAGTCTAGACGTTGGCCCTATTTCTAGGGGTGAAAAATGCACTTAATGCTAGATTCTGGCATTTTAAATGTATTAAATGTGATTTCTACTGATAGGACAACAACATATCGATATAAAATTACCATAAGATGCAATTTTAGACCAAATCTTAATCCCAATTCCTGAAAAAATATAAATAAAAGTAAAAGAGGGAAAATTCAAATGATCACCACTACTAGACTAGTGTCTTTATCAATAGGGCAATAGAGTCAATTAGGGCAAGATCAATGATAAAAGGCCTTGGATGAAGAGGGTGGAAGACCAAAGTGCTTCTCTTAATAAACCCAACAACTTCTTTATATGGGAGGTTTAAGGTCAAGGGGTGCATGCACCAATTCCTTTGATGGATTCTTGAGAGACAAATTGTCCATAACCATAAAGAATCAAAATTTCAAGAAAGTTATTGCATTTTTAATTTGGAACAACATAAATATAAATTTTGGATAGACAAGATGTTCTATGTTTAATGCAAATTTACTTCAATCTTCTAGGGCCCGATACAATATAGCAATCACATAAACATGAAAGTAAAATGCTGATAGAACATATCAATAGATCAACAGAAGACAAGCAAATAAAATAGATCAGATTTACATATCTTCTTGTCCAGCAAAGATGTAGAATAGTGTGTGTTACGGCAGTCAACAGGATGCTACAACCAACAAAGTCTTTCTCAAGTCAGCCAACCCTCCAAGTGTGACACACACAACCCTCAAAGACATCTCATCAAAAGTCAACATAATTCAACAAAAGAATCCCACATCCAGATTTTCGACATACAAATTTCTGGCATCATCCATATTTCCGGCATCCAGATTTACGGCATCATCCATATTTACGGTATCCAGATTTACGGCATCATCCAGATTTACGGCATCCATTTCCGGCATCATCCAGATTTACGGCATCCATTTCCGACATCATCCAGATTTACGGCATCCATTTCCGGCATCACCCAGATTTACGACATTGATTTCCGGCATCATCCAGATTTATGACATCCAGATTTACGACATCGATTTCCGGCATCATCCAAATTTACGACATCATCCAGATTTATGGCATCCACTTCTCATCCAGATTTACGGCATCCATTTCTAGCATCATCCAGATTTATGGCATCCATTTCTCATCCAGATTTACAGCATCCAGATTTACGGCATCCATTTCTAGCATCATCCAAATTTACGGCATCCATATTTATACGTGGGAGAGAGAAGCATCTTCTAGGCTGAACGAACCAATCAGATCATGAGGAATGTGTGTGATGAGATGATGATAAAATGACCTCCAAGTCTCTCCAATTTATATCCATCTGTGAGGGTGTGTGACACATTTGTTGAGGCACTCAAGCCTACATTACAATTATGGCCGACCTTGCACATAAGTGGAATAAATTCAAAATAAATGTTCTGCTCATCCGATCAAGATGATCTTTAGATCAATCTTGCACCTCTCCGAAAGAGGAATCCAATAAAAATATTGACATCATCATCTGAGCAGTACAACATGGAGTTTGGACCTAGTTGCCCGAAATTAACACTCTCTCTCAACTAGGGAGAACTCTATCCACCGGTGCCATCCAAACATCGTGCGTCATCCTGTCGTAACTTGCTTTGCTGGCTCTTTATTTCAAACGATGAGTCACAAAGACATCACACCTAGCTAACCCGAAGTCAGCTCAGAGGTCTGAAACCTCTATAAGACTTAAAGGAGTCTCATACTAACCTAAAGTTAGTTTAACTGACCCGAAGTCAATTGGAGGTTCAAAACCTCTCTTGGATTCAAAAGAGTCATATATTAACCCAAAGTCAGTTGGAGGTCTGAAACCTCACTTCGACTCAAAAGAGTCATATACTAACCCGAAGTTAGTTTAACTGACCCCGGAGTCAGTTGGAGGTCTAAAACCTCGCTTGGACTCAAAAGAGTCATCTACTAACCCGAAGTTAGTTTAACTGACCCAAAGTCAGTTGGAGGTTCGAAACCTCACTAGACTTGATCCCAGATCAAGTGGTTGGACACGTGCCATCCTAGACATAGAGAATACGGCAATCTCCGATGCGTCCATCGGTCTTGCTATTGGTCTCTATCCACATTTCCCACCTCATTGGCCAAGATGAGAGGTACTTCCCATGAGTTCGAAACTCCATGGGTAGGATGCATGTGGAGCATAGATCAAAGAGAGGAGAACCAACTCAATATCATCACGATGGGGCGGAACTTGGAAGCACACCAACAAGATTCGACAAGCCTACCCCTGTGGTTGCTTATAGCTCCAAGAAGCCATCCCCAAGCCCCTGGAGCTCCCAGAGCTCATCATCCAACTCAAGCAGGACCCTCAAAATAGGGTTGTTCCACAATTCCAAGATTCTCACGGAAGGTTAGGAACTTGACCTTCCCCAAGGGCTTCATGAGAATAACTGCAACCTATTCATCAGTTCCTATATGATCGAGCCTTACGGCGCCTCGCTGTACCATGTCCCTGACAAAGTGGTACTTAATATCAATATACTTGGATCGATCGTGGAACACAGGATTCTCTGACAAACGAATCCCACACTGGTTATCACAAAGGATAACGGTGATATCTAGCACATGCCCAAGCAGCTCACTGAAGAGCTTTCGCAACCAAATAGCTTCATAATAGGCAACCAAATAGCTTCACAATAGGCCATACTCGCTGCAATGTATTCAGCCTCAGCGGTGCACAAAGCCACCGACTTCTGCTTCCTACTCATCCAAGATATCGAAGTAGAACCAAGTGTGAAGCAGCATCCAGATGTGCTCTTGCGATCCACCACACTGCCAGCCCAATCGGCATCAGTATATCCATGGAGTCTCAAACTCCTGGCAGTGTATCTCAGCCCATGGTTTATCGTGCCCCGAAGATATCTCAAGATATTCTTGGCACCAACCCAGTGAATGTGATGAGGATCAACCATGTGTTGACTCAAGGTGTTCACTGCAAAACATATGTTCGGGCGGGAGTTCACTAAGAACATCAATGCCCCTACGAGTTGATGATACTTGGTAGGATTTCCCAGAGCAAGCCCAACAGCATTTCCACACAACTTCTAGAAGTTGAGTTCCATCTGTGTCGACACGGACTTATAGTCCACCATACCAAATCTCTCCAGCAGCTTCACAATATATTTTCCTTGAGAAAGGAAAATCTCACCAGGTCTCTGCCAGGCCACCAAGCATAAAGAAGTAATGCATCAGTCCTAGGTCTTTCATCTCAAACTTAGAAGCTAGCTCCCTCTTACACTGATGAATGAGAGGGCTAGCACCTGTCAGGAAGAGATCGTCCACATAGAGAACCAGAATGAGAGGCTTTTCTCTATCAACCTTGAAGTAAAGGTTTGGATCAGCATTACTTCGAGTGAAACCCAACTTCATCAAGTAGCTATCTATCCTCTCGTAACAAGTCCTGGGGGATTCCTTCAACCCATAGAGGGCTTTCTTCAACCTGCATACATGAGAGTCTCTATCTTGGACTTTGAACCCCAGAGGTTGCTCCATATACACCTCTTCCTTTATCGAACTATGCAGAAAAGCAGTCTTCACATCCATCTGATGTGTTGGGCATGTGTTATATTCTTTCCACGACTAGCCCCACGCGCTGTACGTTGCGCCAGGCGTAGCAAGGGGGTCACAAGGGGGGAGGCAGCCCCCACTGTTGGGGTCTGGGGCAGCGCCCCAGCGAAAATTTGTTTGGTGTGCGGACCCACTCATAGGCAGACCCACCCATGTTTTGTGCATGATTTTGCACATTGTTTTGGGGCACGATGGTTTTCGGCCCCTGGTATTTTGTAGATCCGGTCAAGGGAACTACGATTATGTTCTAATCTAGGGTTAATGGATTGGGGTTTATGTATGCTTCGGCATGTATATATATGTGTTGTAACACTAAAAGGAATAAAATAAAAAATCAAGCTGGTCGTCCCGATTTGGGATCCAGGGGAAAATCTCTGTGTTTATCTGTTTTATGTTTTATGCTCTCGCTATTGTTTATTTTCTGTTATAAGATTCGTGTGTAGATAATTTTTGTTCAAGGTTAAAACCTACATTTGGTATCAGAGTTGTTTCGGCTTCAAGGGGACGCCTTTGCTGCTGAGGGTTTTTTTGCTCGGGCCTGAGGTAGACCCTGTTCAGTGGGAGATCTGCAGGATCGATTCTTGCAGTGAAAGAAGATGGCGAGCGGCGGAAAGATAAAGATTGAGAAATTTAATGGTCAGATTTTTGAGTTGTGGAAGCTCAAGATGGAGGATCTGTTGGTGGATAAAGATCAGTGGATCGCGGTAGATCCAGGTACTAAACCAACGACAATGTCAGATGAAGACTGGAAGAAGCTGGATCGAAAGGTAAAGAGCATAATGTAGTTGTGTGTCTCAGATTCAGTATTGTTGAATGTATCTAGGGAAGCTACGACAAAGCCTTTGTGGGACAAGCTAGGGACTTTGTACCAATCTAATTCTCTGGTGAATAAATTGTTCCTGCGGAAAAATTTGTATAACCTGAGGATGAAGGATGGAGACTTGGTGAAAGAGCATCTAAACGCCTTAAATACTGTGGTAAGTCGGTTATTATCTGTTGATATTAAAATATGAGATGAAGATAAGTGCATCAATTTTTTGTGTTCTCTACCCGAGGGTCGTGGGACGATCCTAGCTATTGCAATAGGTAGCAATACAACTACCTTGAATTTTGATGAAATTGTCTCAGCCTTACTGTCGGAGGAAATGAGACGGAGAAATATGTAGGGCCAGAATGGAGATGCCTTATTTGTACGAGGAAGGTCCCAAAACATAAACAAGAATAAGGTTTCGAGTGGGAGATCCAAATCTAGAGGGAGATCTAAATCTCCTGGAAAGTTTGTAAAGGTATGCTGGAAATGCGGAAAGGAAGGGCACTACAAAAATGAGTGTAGATCTAAAGCTCCTAAGAAAGGAAAGGGATCTGATGATGCTCCTTCTGCAGAGGAAAAAACCACCTCGGATGAAGGTGGGGATGTGTATTTGGCTTCTTCTTCAAATACACATGTAGATCATGAGTCATGGTTGATTGACTCGGGTGCATCCTTCACTTTCCTCCCCATAGGGAGTGGTTCTGCGAGTATGAGAAATATGATGGTGATGTCTTCCTAGGGGATGATAGGAAGGCCAGAATTGTCAGATGTGGAAAGGTCAAGCTGAAGCTACAAGGTGGAAGGATTAGAACACTTCCTGGTGTTCTGAATATTCCTGCATTGGCCAGAAATCTGATTTTTGTAAGCAAGATGGATGATGCGGGTGTAAAAACAGTGTTCAAGAAAGATGCCTACAAGATGGTTTGGGTAGCACTAGTATTAATGCGGGGAGTTCGGACTAGAACTCTGTACAAGCTACAAGGTAGCACTTTTATTGATGGGTCTAACAGTTCTGTGGTTCTCTGGTGGTGGCGACCTAGGCTTGTCTCTGGAGAAAACACCATGCTATGGCATCAAAGGCTTGGACATATTGGAGAGAAGGGCCTTCAGATACTGCATAGAAATGGTATGGTAGAAGGTATGTCTAACTGCTCTCTGGATTTAAATTTATATGAAAATTGTGTATATGGGAAGCAAAATCGGGTGAGTTTTCCTTATGGTGCTAAGAGGGCGAACAAGATATTAGAACTTGTGCACAGTGATGTGTTTGGACCTGTGTCAATTCCATCACTGGGAAAGTCTGTGTACTATGTTTCATTCATAGATGACTTCTCGAGGAATACATGGATATATTTCTTGAAGGAAATGCGGAAAGCTTTGTGATTTAAAGAATTTAAGGCTCTAGTGGAAAACCAGACAGAGAAGAAGATAAAGGTGCTGAGGAAAAATAATGGTGGTGAGTTCTGCAAGAAGGAATTTGAAGAGTTCTTTAAGAAGTGTGGTATAGCACGGTAGAAGACTACTCCATACACACCTCAGCAAAATCGAGTTGTAGAAAGAATGAACAGAACAATGATGGAAAAGGCAAGAAGCATGCTCAGTGGTACCGGGTTAGGAAAATAATTTTGGGCAGAGGTATTGGAGATTGCATGTTACTTGGTTAACATATCCCCTTCATCAGCGTTGGAGGAGATGACTCCACATGAGGTATGGACTAGTGCGAAACCCTATCTTTCACATCTAAGGGTATTTGGATGTGATTCATATGAACATGTTGCAAAGCAGAAAAGGACCAAGTTAGATAATAAATCTTAAAGGTGCATCTTTATTAGGTATAAGGATGGTTTAAAAGGTTACAAGATTTGGAACCCAGAAACAAGGAAGGTTTGTACAGCTGAGATGTGGTGTTTAGAGAGGTTAAATATGTTGTTAAACATGAATTAATACCAAAGGAACCTAAGAATATAGAGTTTGAGACAAAGGAGTATCAATCAGACTCTAAAGAAGAAGAAGATTCAGAAGAGGAAGAGCCACAAAATCTAGCTATGAGAAGATCAGTTTTGGAAAGAAGGCAACCAGAAAGGTATAGTCCATCTGCTTTCTATTCAGTTTTTGCCTTAACTATAAATGATGATGATCCTAGAACTGTCAGGGAGTTAGTAGATTCAAAGGATGGAAAACTCTGGAAGCAGGCCATGGTGGATGAAGTGGCATCCTTGCACAAAAATGAGGCATGGGATGCGGTGGAGTTGTCGAGCTGGAAGGAAGCCCATCGGGAGAAAATGGGTGTTAAAGAAGAAGATGAATGTAGAAGGCAAGGTGGAGAAATACAAAGCTCGGTTGGTAGCAAAAGGTTATTCCCAGGTGCCGGGAATTGATTTTGGTGATATTTTTTCTCCTGTTGCCAAAGTTACTTCTATTAGATTACTTTTATCTGTTGCTGCTGCATTTGATTTTGAGATAGAACAGATGGATGTGAAGACGACATTTCTTCACGGGGATCTAGAAGAGGAGATCTACATGAAGCAACCTGAAGGCTTTATGGTGAAGGGTAAGAAAGAACTAGTATGCAGGTTGAAGAAGTCTCTGTATGGGTTAAAACAGTCACCAAGGATGTAGTATCAGAAATTTGATACCTATATACGGGGACTTGGCTTCACCAGAAGCAAGGAGGATCACTGTGTTTATTTTAAATTAATTGGTGACCGTGTTATTTATTTGGTCTTGTATGTGGATGATATGTTGCTGATTGGAAATGACAAAGAAATTATCCAAGATTTGAAGACCCAGTTGTTCTCCAAATTCAACATGAAGGATCTTGGTGCTGCAAACTATATTTTGGGCATGGAAATTAAGAGAGATCAGGCAAAGAGGAAGCTCTGGTTAAACCAGAGGAAGTATGTCGAGACTATATTGCAGAGGTTCAATATCGACGAGCTGATGGATGAGTTGAGAGGAGCACGGTTCTTCTCAAAGATTGATTTGAGATCCGGGTACCATCAGATACGCGTGAGGGAACAGGACATTCCCAAGACCGCTTTCAGGTGTCATTATGGGCACTTTGAGTTTTTGGTCATGCCATTTGGGTTGACCAATGCACCTGCTACTTTCCAGTCTTGTATGAATCACATTTTCAGGGATCATCTGAGAAAGTTTGTGCTGGTTTTCTTTGATGACATCCTTATATACAGCAGGACTTGGGAGGAGCACCTCCAGCATATTGAAACAGTCTTGCACATTTTGGAGGAGCAGCAGTTCTATGCCAAGCTCTCCAAGTGTGAGTTTGGGTTGACGGAGATGCTGTATCTGGGACACATTATAGGAGTGGACGGGGTGAGAGTCCACGAGGAGAAAATCAGGGCTATCAGGGACTGGCCAGAGCCGCGGAACGTGACGGAGCTTCGGGGGTTTATTGGTATCTGCACCTACTACAGGAAGTTCGTCAAGGGCTTCTCTCAGCTTGCTGCACCCCTCACGGATCTGACGAGGAAGGGGGCATTCAGTTGGTCGGACACAGCACAGCGAGCTTTTGACAAGCTCAAGGAGGTGATGACCAGTTGTCCCGTATTAGTGTTGCCAGATTTTACGCAGCCCTTTGTCCTAGAGTGTGATGCATCAGGAGAGGGGATTGGTGCAGTTTTGATGCAGGACGGTCATCCGATTGCTTTCGAGAGCCGGAAGCTCCTTCCACACGAGAGGCTATATCCCATATACGACAAGGAGATGCTGGCCATCATGCATGCATTGGCAAAATTCCGACAGTACTTGGTGGGTGGCAGATTCAGGGTGAGGACAGATCACAACAGCCTGAGGTACTTTCTGGAGCAGAAGCAGTTGCAGGAGAGACAGCAGAAGTGGATCAGCAAGATCCGGGCCTACGACTTTGACATAGAGTATGTCAAGGGGAAGAATAACGTGGTAGCTGATGCCCTTTCTCGTAGACCGGCCACGTTATCACTCATGAGCCTGGACGCTGATTGGAAGGCTCGACTATTGGTTGAGTACTCCAAAGATAGATTTGCATGCGAGGTTCTGGATGGGCAGGTAGCAGATAGCAGGTACAGGGTGGTCGATGAGATCATCTATTACAGGGACAGGATCTTCTTGACTGAGGGATCTCAGCTCAAGAAGAAGATACTCCAAGCTTCACACGATTCACCATTGGCGGGCCATCAGGGGTTCACCAAGACGTACAGGGCCATCCGGGAGAGATTTGCATGGAAGGGCCTCAAGGAGGACGTACTCCAACATGTCAGGGAGTGCGAGGTTTGCCAGCGGAACAAGGGAGAGATGAGTCATCCTGCAGGGTTGTTGCAGCCTCTTCCCATTCCGGAGGGGAAGTGGGAGAGCATATCGATGGACTTCATCACAGGGTTGCCCACCGTGCAGGGCAAGGATTGCATCTTCGTGGTAGTTGACCGGCTGACGAAGTATGCTCACTTTTTCGCCATTTCAACACATCACACGGCGGCACAGGTGGCGGAGCTGTTCTTCAGGGAAGTTTTCAGATTGCATGGTCTACCCAAGACCATTGTCAGCGACAGGGACAGCCGCTTTATGGGCGGATTCTGGCAGGAGCTCTTCCGACTAGTGGGGACCGAATTGACAACGAGCACTAGTTATCATCCCCAGACGGACGGGCAGACGGAGATAGTTAACAAGTGGCTGGAGGGCTACTTGCGTAACTACGTCAGTGGGCAGCAGCGGGCATGGCTGAAGTGGCTACATTTGGGCGAGTACTGCTACAACACAACGCACCATATGTCCATCGGTATGACACCTTTCTATGCTTTGTATGGATATCAATCCTTATCTTTTGTGGACATGATGTTTGGTATTAGCAGGGCTCCGCGAGCCAAGTTATGGATCCAAGGGAGCCAAGACATCCTCCGAGCTCTCAAGGACAACATAGCTACAGCACAGAATCAGCAGAAGCTGTATGCTGATAAGGGTTGGGTGGAGAGACACTTTGAGGTAGGGGACCTGGTCTACCTACGGCTGCAGCCATACCGACAGTCTTCGCTCAAGCAGAAGGGGGCGGAGAAGCTAAAGCCTCGTTTTTATGGGCCATACAGGGTGACACGCAGGATCGGGCAAGTTGCGTATGAGTTGGAGCTGCCCCAAGGCAGCCGGATTCATAACATCTTTCATGTATCATGCCTGAAAAAGGCACTGGGCCAGCATGTGACAGTCACCGAGGAGCTACCGCCTACAGATGATGAGGGGCATCTGGTGTTACAGCCGGAGGCTATTATCGACACTAGGGAGAGGCAACTGCGGAGCAGGAAGATCAGAGAGTTCTTGGTAAGATGGAAGAACTTGCCGGATGAGGATGCCACTTGGGAGGATGAGAGGATCTTACAGCATCCATCACTTCAGTTGCTTGAGGACAAGCAACGTTTTGCCGGGGGAGACTGTAATATTCCAAATTAGCATTGCTAATTGGAATATTTCATTTTTGTTTAATTTTGCCGCTTTAGTTAGAAATAATAAATAAAGTGAGAAATAAGAGGGGTCACCTCACTTTATAAAATAAAGTGCTTTTCCTATTTGATTGACGTTATAACTTAAAGAGGGGGCCTTGGGGGTCCACATGAGTATGAGGGGAGGCCTCACGCTGACCCAAGGTTAACTGCGCAGGCCAAGGAGAGTGAAGGACGCAGTGAAGGTTTTGGAGGGAGTTTAGCACTATAAAAGGTGGGGTTCTCACCTCATTTGGCATGGTTGATTTGATATTGATATTGAGAGCTAGACTTCTGTCTACTTCAGCACGCCGGTTGTTTAGTCGGTCTGCAGCACTGTTTAGTGCAAACTGAGTGTCTTCGGTCGGAGATCTCACCCTTGGCTCCGGGGGACTTCGAGTGCCTGCTCGAGAAAGGTTTCTTTCCTTCAGTTTCAGTGGTGATTTGCAGTAGTTTCTGGTGGAGATTTGGTAGAGGAGTTACCCCCTTTCTTGAGACTGCGCAGGCTAGGGCAGAGGACGCAGATCCAAGGAGATAGGACGCAGATCTGGATAGGGAGGACGCAGATCCAGCTAGGGAGGACGCAGATCCAGCAGATCCAGATAGAGAGGACACAGATCTGGATAGGGAGGACGCAGATCCAGCAGATCTAGCTAGGGAGGACGCAGATCCAGAGTGAGAGGACGCAGATCTGGATAGGGAGGACGCAGATCCAGCTAGGGAGGACGCAGATCT
Organism: Pinus albicaulis; assembly: GCA_034641835.2. Taxonomy (NCBI): domain Eukaryota; kingdom Viridiplantae; phylum Streptophyta; class Pinopsida; order Pinales; family Pinaceae; genus Pinus; species Pinus albicaulis. The sequence continues at coordinate 933,310,814 of CM076571.1, read as the reverse complement.
GATGAGCAGGGTTGTTGTGTGGGATTTTGGCAGTGTTTTTCAGTATTTCCAGCCCTGAGGAGTTTGGTTATCTTATCCGGAGGATTTGTTGTTAGATTCAGCCCTTTTGCCAGCGTTTCTTTGGCTTCTGCGCTGTCACTGGCAGAGACAGCGTTTTCACTGGTGAGGGTTATTTGGTGTATCTTCGGAGGTGGAGCATCTGCTTCACGATTTCTGGGTTTTGTCTGGAGGATTGAGATCAGCTACCTTTCCAGTTTTCAGCTCATTCCATTGAGGGGATCAGCCCCTAGTTCCAGTGCATTGCAGCAGCAGTTTTCCATAGCAGTTTCTTCAGCCAGCTAGGACGCTGTCCCTACTGCAGCCATTCTTTATTCTGAGAGGGTCTCCACTTGCCTAGGGCAAGGATAGGTGCACTTATTCTGATTATCTTGTACCCCTATATATGTATTCTCAGATTAATAAAATGGCTTAGTGTTCTGGCATTTTATGTGTACTTGTTCCATGATTCTGGTTCCGGCATTTTGTTTTATATATCTGTCTGGCATATTTCTGTGGATTACTGGTTATTTCCCGTTGGGGATATTACACAATGATCGATCGGATGGTGGTGTAGCGAGCAACAGGTGCAAATATCTCATCATAATCTATGCCTTCCTTTTGCGAGAAGCCTCGGGCAACAAATCTTGCCTTGAAATTTTCAACACTTCCGTTGGCTCCATGCTTGATCTTGTAGATCCATTTCGAGGTGACAACAGATTTGTCCTTTGGTCTAGGGACCACATCCTAGACATCATTCTTCATGATTGACTCATATTCCTAGTGCATAGCATCCTTCCAAACTTAATGCTTCACGGCTTCTTCAAACGTTCCAGGCTCATATTGTACTATGGTGCTCATGGCTACTTGGTACCCTTGGTACCTATTCGGCTTCTTACTTTCACGGAATGTTCCCCTTGGGGCAATATGTCTCTCGGCATCTTCGAGAGTGTCTCTAAGCCATGAGGGTCTCCTTTTATTTGAAGAAGGTGGATCTATAGGATCCATCGAACCTTCAACATTGGGCATCAGTTCATCCTTCGGTTCTTCCTGCCTTCCTGCTTCTTCTTCTTCTTTGTATTCCTTCGAGATAGGAAGATCCCTAACCTTCCTGAGGGCAGCATCTTCATCAAAGGTGACATCATGACATATCTCCACTTCTCTTTGACCAAGCACATAAACTCTATATGCCTTCGAGGTTCACTGTAGCCCACAAACATTCCCTTTTTTCCAGAAGCATCCAACTTGCTTCTCTTTTCTTTCGACACATGAAAATATACGGGATTTACCAAAAACTCTAAAATGAGAGAAATTAGGCTTCTTACCAAAGAAGACTTCTTCGGGAGTTTTGGAGTCCAATGCAGAATGTGGGCATCTATTTTGAACGTACACAACAGTGATGGTAGCTTCTCCCCATAGGAACTTCGGAAGACCTTGGTCATAGATCATGGCACAAGCTGCTTCCAAAATGGTTATATTCTTCCTTTTAGCAACACCATTTTGTTCGAGAGTATACACAGTAGTGGTCTCCCTCTTAATGCCAACTTCCCTGCAATAGTCATTGAATTCATTTGACTCATTCGGTTCCATTATCGGTCCTCAAAATTTTGATCTTTTTCCCCGTTTGATTTTCAACCAAGGCCTTGAAGGTGCGTAACCACTTGAATGCTTCGTCCTTCTTCTTCAAAAAGTATATCCAAGTTTTGCGGGAGAAGTCATCTATAAAAGTGATGTAATATAAGCATCCTCCCAAGGATGTTACGGGCAACATACAAGATAGATCAGAATGAATCAATTGTAAAATATCACATGTCTTCGTGACACTTCGGCACAACCCTGACATACACCTTCATGATCATCTTTGAAGTCAGGCATACTTGTCACCACCTTCCTTGCTTCAGGAAGGGCTTTATAATGAAGGTGTGCAAACCTCTGATGCCATAGCTCAGATGCAAGATCAAGGCCCCTAGCGGACTTCTTCCAACCTTATAAAGTGTATCAACCTTGAAACCATGAGTGAACATTTCTTTGAAGTTCCTCTTCCAAATGCGTACTTTTCCATCGATGAATACCACCTCGAATCCTTTGTCTTCCATTGCCAAGATAGACACTAGATTCTTCTTCAATTCAAGTACGTACAACACATCTTGCAAACGAAGGACTTGACCTTGATTTAGATGAAGGGTCACAGTCCCTGTTCATTTCACGGGATAGGTGGAATTGTCTCCAAGGATAATCTCCAATAATCTCCAAATTAGTATCATTTTCAATCAAATCAAAGAGGGCCTCTTTATATCCAATGAAGTGCCTTGAGGCGCCACTATCAATCAACCAGTTATCCAGGGTGTCGGGAGGAGATGCAGCAGAGAAGGCAAATATAAGAATACATTCATTTCTCTTATTATCAACAGCATTAGATTCATCATACCTAGAGTTCCTTGACCTCTTGAAAGTTGACCATTTCCATTTCCATTTCGATCAGAGGGAGCCTTCCTCTTTCCTTTGAACCTGTTGTTTCTTCCTCTTTCCTTTGAACCTGTTGTTATTCCTCTTCTTTGCATGAGCAGTGAATGCAGTAGGGTCACTTCCATTCCCACTTGAGGGATGGTCTCTTTCCATCATCCTTGTCTCCTCTTGAGTGCATCTCGTCAACAATTCATCAAAATCATGAATTATATTATTATTGAGAATAGTAGTATTAAATACATACCATGGTCGAGGAAGACCTCCAAGAGAAATGAGTGGGTGAGATCTCGGTCAGCTATAGCCTCTCCAATAGCTAAGAGATCATTCTTGATTTCGGTGATCCTCATGAAGTAGGATTGGATGGACTCTCCCTTGTCCATCTTGATGTTCTTCAACTTGTTCTTCAAAAAGAGAATTTGATTTGCATTGCTTGCCCTGAACATGCTAACCAACTTATCATACATCTCCTTAGATGTGCCCAGCTCGGAGATATAAGCAACCAAGTGCTTATGAATAGAATCCCTAATGATCTTCTTCATCTTGACTTCCCCTTTCTTGTACTTTGTTTTAGTGGCAGTCGGTGCATTTGACGGAGACTCGGTGATCTTTCCCTGCACATAATCCATAACATCTTGTTCCTCCAATGTTAGATCCAAGGACATTTTCCAAGCATGATAATCAGACTTATCATTCTGCTTGTCATCAGATTTGAAGTATGATGAGGAGGCCATTGATCCTAGTCCTTGTCTATTCAAATTCGATGATTTCTCTTCTCACTCTTGCTTGGTCTTTGTGTTCACCTTAGCTCTAAAACCATGTTAATTTTAGTTAACCATGGTATGTTCTATGCTTAGAGCAGTTTACTTCAATATTTCTTATTAACCCAATTCAATTTCCAGATATGCAATGACATAACCATTGACAGTAAACGCTGATAGAACATAAATAAATCAACAGAAGACAAGCCAAGACAAGAGACACAAATATTCTTATCATTCTTCTTATTTAACAGAGAGAGAAAATATATTTTACAGTAGTCGACAGGATGCCCTAGCCAACAAAGTCTTCGTTGGTCAAACCAGCAAATCAGCCTCCAATGAAGCTCGGTCAAACTTAGTCAAAATTGGCCTTTAGTCAAAGTCAAACAGAGCCCAAAACAATCCTAAAATATGGTCAACGCAGTGGTCAAAGTCTACAGTCAAAACAACAGTCAAACATGCAGTCAATAGCAGTCAAAGTCAACACTTCACCTTGGTTTTTGTGCCTCCAGCTGCGGCCTCTCCAAATCAGAATTCTAACCCAGAAAACGCAATCAAATCACAAGAGTTGACCCAAAGTCAACATTGGTCAACGCTGTCCAAAAAAGCCCTAAACCAGTCCGAAAATCTCAGCTCTTGGTTCACATGTGTGGAGGAGAGAGAAGCCTCTAAGTTTGTACGAACCAATCAGATGAGAGAGAGATGTGTGAGATGAATGAATGATGAAATGAGGATCATGTCTCTCCTTTTTATATCCATGACTGAGGGTGTGTGACACAACTTTTGGGGCTTGTGAGCCTACATTACAATTCTAGCCGACCTTGACAAATTGCATGTGTAGAAAATAAATTCAAAATCCAACTTCTGCTCATCCAAACAAGATCTTTAGATCAATCTTGCACCTCTCTGAAAGAGGAATCCAACAAAAATATCATCTCCATCATATGAGCAGTGTAACATGGAGTTTGGCCCTAGTTTCCAAATTTAACAATGAGCAGGGTGGCTAAGAGTGGATAGAGAGAGAGCAAACAAAAAGAGTTTGTGTCTTGTAGTAACCCACGAACCACAAGTCTCACTTTTTAGTATTTGCATACATTTCCATTTAAACAAAGAGAGATCAAAGCAACCTCTGGGTTTTCTCTTGTAAGGGTTTCCCAAGTCATATCTTGTGTTATTATGGTTGTGAGTCACTGTATTTGTGTGTGTTCTCTATTTTCCATAATTCATATAATTCAAGCATAAGCATAACATAGTAATTAACAAATCCATAAATCTAAGGAAAAATTAACCCTCATGGTGTAGATTTTGGATTTTCATTACATCTTCAGTAGATATGTTGTGATGAACTATCCAGTGGAATATCCATGGTAGTTTGCAAATCATTCTACCATATTTTAAGGCTTGGATCAAGCAGTTTCATCAAAATTGGGTGGTGATGACTAATGTCCCTAGAGGATTGAGGTAGAGGCAAAGGCTAGACAAGAGGCAAAGAATGAAGAATGATATTAATGTAGAGGATCCCGATACAAGCGATGGTGGAACATTGCTTGTCAAGGAATAATGGAGCACACATGGCAGTGATACCCCATAGCTACAACATTTGACAACATGGTTGCTTTCACAATTAGTGGACATTTCTTCTAAAGGGAGGTATTTAGCAACTAGCTCAATTTATTGTTTGGAGTGACTGGACCTTTCAGCCTTCATACTTCAGTGCACAAATGGCCTATTTTGTACACATAATTATTTGGTCATGTTATTGTTGATAGTTGCTAGATAACCTATTTCGTTCCATAAGTTAATGGACTAATTCTTTTTGGGGCTAAAAAATTTGTATGTTTGTTTGTAATTGCTAGAATCTAGATTCTAGATGGTCAATGCTTGAATGATTAATCATTAATGTACTACAAATGTCATTTCTACCTTCATTAATGTAAAAATGTCATTTCCACAACAAATTTCGAAATAAACACTACTACAGTCATCACTTGTACATATAAAGAAAAGAACAGTAAAATGCAAGCATAAGAACCAATCACAATGACAGTTATTTTTGGACAATTGTCCCCGGAAAAACCCAATGTGGGAAAACCGGTGCAGCAGATGAGGATTTATATATTAATCTTCAGCAGTAAATTCTTTACAAGGAAAGATTGGCGGTCTAACTGAGAAACTTCATGAGAAAACACCTAAGATAAATTCTCATCAATGCTCTAGAGAATTTTTGACACTCTGAGGACTCACTGCCCCAGTCTGCGTCACCGTTGCATGTCTCTTTGCGCAGAGCTTGCATGAGACTGCGTCAGCCTGCGTGAGCTCTCTGCGTTGTTGCTCTGTGCTACCCTCTCCGGCCTTCTGCGTCCTTCCCTCAATCGCTGACACTGTGATGCCCTCTACTTCCTCTGTTCTACAACTCTCCCTCTGAAATCGAATTCTAATCCTTCAGAATTGACTTCCTTCATGTCACTGAGTGTATGCCCGGCTTACTTTCCAAATGACCCTCAAGCCTTCTTTTATAGTCTTCTCATTGAAGAATCAATGGCCCAGATTAGAAGTTTAATCAATGGCTATGATAAAAAATTGACTTGATCTTCGTTCTCTAGAAGATTCACACTCCGTTTTATTAATACCCATTAATTATTTAATTTCCCTAAGTTTAGACTTAGGGTCTCCATTAAAATAATTAATTATTTTGAATAAAACATGAACCGAGTGAAATTTCTACAAAGGTTTATGGGTTCTTTGGAATACTGTTGTCTAAGCCTCCTCACCAAATTTGAGACTTAGATCACTTTCTAATGCTACAAAAATCAACACTCCCTCTTAGCGAGGAAAGTGTTCTAGCAATTTGCCTATTGCATACTGCTCTGACCCTGAAGCATCGTCTGCGTTGTTGATGCTTGGCTGTTGCTGCCCCTCATCTGTTGCGTTGTTGCCTTCTGTACTGCTGCCCATGACACTGCCATTGTCACTGCCTCATCTGTACTGCACATCCCTCTCAATTCTGCATCAGTCCACTTCTGTTATTGAAATGGATTATTGATCATCCCCATCTTCTCTCCGAAGTAGACAAACAATGTCTTTCCCAGAGCTTTAGTGAGGATGTCTACCACCTATTCTCCTGTCGGAGTGTACTGCAATTGTACAGCTCCCCGCTGGACACAGTCTTTGATGAAATGACACCTGATGTCAATGTGCTTCGACCGATCATGAAACACAGGATTTTTAGAGAGCTTGATGCAACTCTGATTATCACATAGAATGTTGGTCGCTTCCATATTTTCCTTGAGTAGATTCACAAGCAGCTTCCTAAGCCATATGGCCTCGCACAAAGCAGTGCTTGCAGCCATATATTTCGCCTCAGCCGAGCTCAGAGCCACGGACTTTTGTTTCCTGCTGCACCAGGAGGTCATTCCTGATCCAACATTGAAACAGTACCCACTGGTACTTTTCTGATTTACTGGGCTCCCAGCCCAATCTGCATCAGTGAACCCACTCAATCTGATGTCATTGCCTCGGGTGTATCTCAATCCAAGCTCGAGTGTTCCCTGTAGATATCTGAGAACATGCTTGGTTGTTGCCCAATGTTCCCTCCTTGGTTCCACCATGAACTAACTGAGGGTGTTGACAGCATAACAAATGTCTGGCCTAGTATTGACCAGAGACATCAGGGGCCCTATGAGATGCCTATACAAGGTAGGATCAGCCTCATCATTTTCGGAAGTATCAATCTTTTTCCAGTTGGTGATCAGTGGTGTAGCCATGGGTCTACAGTCCTCCACCTTGAACCTCTTCAAGGTTTTTGTACCATGTCTCCCTTGACCAAGGAAGATCTCACCCTTCTGCTGCCAAACTTCCAACCCTAGAAAATAATGCATCAGCCCCAGATCCTTCATGTCCAATTCTACAGCTAAATTCTCCTGGCAGTCCTTGATGATCCTAGATGATCCTGTTAGGACTAGATCATCTACATACAGCACCAGTATCAGAGGCTCATCCCCTACTCTCATATAGTAGAGATTGGGATTTGCGTCACGCTTGACGAATCCCATCTTCTGCAAGTAGCTATCAATTCGACCATACCAAGCTCTAGGGGCATGCTTAAGTCCATACAAGGCTTTCTTAAGCCTACACACATGAGTCTTTTGCTCATGTGTCTTAAAGCCCTCTGGTTGTTCAATATATACTTCTTCTTCTATCACCCCATTCAAGAACGCAGCCTTGACGTCCATCTGGTGAATCTCCCATCCCGTCTGCACAGCAAGGGATGTCACGGATCTAATAAAAGTATATCTGGCAACTGGGGCGAAGGTCTCTTCATAGTCTATTCCTTCCTTTTGAGCATACCCCTTTGCCACAAACCTGGCTTTGAATTTTTCTACACTGCCATCTGCAGCGAATTTGATCTTGTAGATCCATCTCGAACCCACAACTGATATGTTCTGAGGCCTAGGAACCACCTCCCAGACATCATTTGTCATGATGGAACTGTACTCTTCCACCATCGCATCGACCCATACCTGGTGTTGAGTTTCCTCCTGAAAACTAGAGGGTTCCCCAACCTGGGCTACCAAGGCTTGGTACCTGTCTGGTTGCTTACGCTGCCTCTTCTCATTTCTAGGGGCCCCGACAAACTCCTCTGCATCCTTCAGAATTTCTCATAATTCCCCACTCATCCTACCACTGATAGTGGGTGGCTCTACCTGCTCCCCCTCCTGGAAATCTTCTGGAGATGAATCCGTTGGATCTTTCTACCTTGGAGAAGCACTCGGACTAACCTCAGCTGGTCATAGTGGTTGCACCAGTAGGTCATCTTCAGACTGCGTTGCTGAAGGCATCTCTCATTATTTTCTGAAAGCTCTTTCCTCCATGAACTTTACATCCCGTCGCACTACAACCTTCCTGCTGCCAAGAATGTAGATTCTATAAACCTTAGCATTTTCATTGTATCCCACCAGATACCCCTTTTCAGCAGTCCTATCCAATTTCTTCCTCTTTTCTTCGAGTACATGGCAGTATGCCACACTACCAAAGATCCTGAAGTGGCTTACCTCTGGCTTCCTACTAGTAAAGACACTTTCTGGAGTGATCTTACCCAATGCATTATGAGGAACCCTGTTCTGAACATATACAGTTGTGTTACAAGCTTCAGCCCACAGAAATTTTGGCATGTCTTGATCATACAGCATTGCTCTTGTAGCCTCCACAATAGTTCTATTCTTCCTTTCTGCAACTCCATTCTGCTCCGGATTATATGGAGTAGTCCACTCTCTTCTGATGCCTTCCCTCACGCAAAATTTTGTTTAGTCCTTATCAATGTATTCTCCACCATTATCTGATCGCAGAACCTTTATCCGCTTTCCTGTCAAATTCCCAACCAGAGCTTTAAACTCCTTGAATCGGTCAAAGACTTCGCCTTTGGTCTTCAGAAAGTAGATCCAGGTTTTCTCGAAATGGTCATCAATGAAGATGACAAAATACTCAGCACCACTAAGAGCTCTAGTGGACATTGGTCCGTAGATGTTTGAGTGTATCAATCCTAACACACTCTTAGCCCTATTATTGCTTCTGGGGTAGGCTGCCTTAGCGTACTTCCCTAATTTTCACCCTCTGCAAACGTCATCTCGTTTGGTGCTCAAATCTGGAACTCCTGTGATGGTCTTCTTGAGAATTCTCAAAGCCCCATGATGGAAGTGCCCCATTCTCATGTGCCATAGCTCATTCAAATCATCCTCTTCACAGTTGCCTATCAGTGCCATTGGAGATTCGAGTTGTAACTTATACAGTTTATTGCTCTTGACTCCGATTTGTGCCTTCTTCTTCCAACTCGGGTGTTTGACATATACTCTTTTGCCAATGAAGTAGACGTCATAGCCCTTGTTTTGTAGCTGAGACACTGAAAGTAAGTTCATCCCCAAACCAGGCACATGCAACACATTGGTGGCCCGAAGCTTATTTCCAGCTTCAGTTTGAAATACTATGGTACCTCTCCCAACAGGGGAACACTTTGCCTTATTGCCCATGGTGATCTAGAAATTCATCTGCTCTTCCTGGTAGTTTAAGAAGCATTCTCGTACTCCCGTCATATGTGCAGAAGCTCCACTATCAATATACCAGACTTAAGGAGAAGCAGAGCTTGATCTGCAAGCAAATTAATTTTCCAGTCTAGATGCCAATACATGTGAAAATTTATGAATACAAAATTACAGAAACCCTACTGCAGTATCTTGATTTACTTCTCCTACTTGTGATTTACTTCAAAAAATAGTGAAGTAAACACAACTAGTAGCTTGCACAATTATAGATCATTTACTGAAGCATAGCGCACATATGACAAAGGACACGTGATTTTTCATACAAGTGTCCCCGGAAAAACCCAATGCGGGAAAACTGGTGCAACAGCTCTTTGAGGGTTTTATTTATTAAGAAGAATATTTGAATACATCTAGGGCACCAATAGTGGTTTGCCCCACAGAGAAATTCACGGCAGTAGTACCTTATCATTCAGAGACAGAAAATATGGTTGATTCAAACCCTTCGGGAATTACTGATGTAATGACCCAACTCGAATTAAATGGAACATAGAAAGATTAGCATGCATATGAGACCGACATATGATAGCTACATATGCATGTATCACGTGCACTGCACTAGTACATGCACTAATCCATTATAAAAAAAATCTCAGTATAGAGTAATGAGTGAATTATTGAAAGTATTGAAAAAATACCTAACTCACCAGAATATAATAAATGTATTGTAAAGTAAAAGTTATACCTACCACTATCATAATATAAACTAATATTTTCTTCAAAAGAAAGTAAAAGCATTGACTTATGCAAATAAATGATGATATTTTAATAAATCCAAGATATTTATTAAATAATAATATTTTAATAAATCCAAGATATTTTAGGAATCCAAGATATTTATGAAATAATAATATTTTAATGTAAACTCTAAGATATTTTAAAAGAAGATATTTTAATAAATATCTTGAAAAGATATTTGACTAAGATATTTTAAAAGAAGATATTTTAATAAATATCTTGAAAAGATATTTGACTAAGATATTTATTAAAGGAGGATATTTTAATAAATATCTTGAAAGGGGATTTGTGTATAAAAGGAGAAGGGTGGGAAACTTGATGGGCATGGGTAGTGAGGTGGAAAAACTGACCCGGATGTTGTCAGAGGAGTTCTAACTGTGAGAGACATGAGCAGTGAGTTCTAACAGAGTCATGGAGTGATCTCGATTGTTATTGGAGTTTTGGGCACGGGGGCCAGAAGATTTGTCTTCTGGATCTGGGGACCGGAGAGGTTGACCCCAAAGGGAGGAAAATGGAGGTTTGGTAATGGGAGCAAGAGCCATGACGGGTCAGGAACATCTTTAAACACAGTTCCAGGTAAGTATTCAATAGTGAATTGATATATTCTGCTTCAAAAATTTCACACTGGATTGTGTAGTATCAATTTTGTTAATGATTGTTAATTCTGAAATTTAGGATCTTACACATGGTATCAGAGCTAGTTTGAAACCCTTTCGACCTTATAGGCCCTACATGTTGTGTAATTTTCTGACTATGGCGTGAAAATTTATCAAATAAGTAAGTTGGGTTATTATTTCTTTTGGTTTACAGTTAATATTATTCTGTATTGATCAGTATTGGTGAATCATTTAGCCAGGCCTTCAATTAGGGATCAAGCCCCATACAAATCGAGTTTGAAAAGTTTTTAAAGAGTTGGGTCCAAGTTTGGCTAAGGTCATTTTTGTCACTGTGTCTACCCTTTTCAGCATGGATCTGGCTTGTCACTATAGCCGTGGATAATGACCCATTAATTTGGGAAATTGAATGTAGGTCTTACTGCCATAGCAGAAATACTCACATCACCCTCACCACCTTCAAATCTCAGACCATTAGTTTCCTCACGAAGAAGAGAAGACTGGTTTGTACCTACAGTCTCATGCAGTTCGCCTGAAACTTCTGCACCCATGCCTGATTCCTCATTCTGCCTGATTTCTCCAAGGTATGCCCAAATATTCAAGAATGATCAAAAGTCCATGAGATAAACTCTAAGGATGTCTTCGATAGTGCTTCCAAAACACCCTTTACTAGTGCTTCAAGATGTTTCCAAAATAACTCCAATAATGCTTTCAAGACTGTCTCCAGTAGTGTCCCAAGTGTAGACAAGGATGCCTACTCTATATCAGCTCAATAAGTCTTCAACAAATCCGCTCTACTACAGTTCCTCAACAAGATTCTATAATTGTGACTGCCTCTAGATCAACTTAAATCTACTAATGGTGACCTCAAGAGTGCTCCAAAAAAAAAAATAATAATACGCTTTTATGTCTGCTCCAAAGTAGTCCTTTTCAAGCTCCAAACTGAGCTAAAACAATGCCTAAAAGTCCTCAGGTCTGAACTGAGCTCTAGCCGAATTTCAGTGATATGTGATATCACAATGGGATGTTGAGATTCTGTGTTATCACAGGGCCCAAGTAACCTTCTTCAGACTGCTCCACAAATTCGATCTTAAGGCTAAATGTCCAAGCTCTTCTAGGCGTGTTCTTGAAGTATTTAAACCACAGTTCAAGCTCAAATTGAGACTGGTCCGAGATGTTATTAACACTGTCCACAAAGGCAAATCCGATCTCTTTTATATGCTTCTAAATTGAGACAGGTCCACAATCTGTTTACCTGTACATTCTTTTCTAGAAGCTGCAGCCTGAGAGGAAGACCTTTACTAGGCCTAACAGCCTCAAAACATTCCTCACAATATGCTGCCACATCTACCTTCCTTTGCAGCCCTGTAACAGATATATGTCACAAAAAAAAAATATATATATATATATATATATATTTTCGCTCAACCAGTCCTCTGCGTCCTCTTGGATTTGCAAAACAGTCAATAAATATAGACCAAAACAGATTTCGTTTTTTTTAAATGTCTGTGGCCAGCTGCTCAAAAAAATTCCACCCTTAAACAGAGCTAACTTTCCTTAAAAAAAATACTTGGATCTGCCCAACAGTGATTTTTCTTGTCTCCTCGGCTTCTATCTCTTATCTGTCCTCTTCTCTCTGAATTCTTCACCGAATTCATTGTTGCAATGACGTGTTGGATGTCATATTTATATAGTATTTGATTTATAACGAATAGGCACGTCCTTTTGGAGTGAAGCCAACATAGGCAGCTGAGCATAGGTCGGCTAGGATATAAAATACGATATGTCAACTTTAAAATTCGATTTCTCTTAGAGTTTTTGGAGTTAGGAGCTGAATGAGGGCTCATTGGAAAGAGGAAAGAGTCCTCTTCAAGATGGTAAAGGAGCCATTGTGATAGGATGCCTCCAAGGTGACAAAAAAATAATTTTCTTTGTAACTGCTATGAATTTTTAGTGCAGACCTTGGGATTACTGTTTTGGAATTTTTAGTGCAGATCTTGGTGATCTACGATTTTTCATGTATAAGGTCAATGGTTAGGGTATTTTATTAGGGCTTCAAGTGTGGTAATCAATTCAAAGTCATCATTAATGTCATCATCAAGTAATGTGTCATCAAATGTGTCATCATTAATGTCATCATCAAATGTGTCATCAAGTCAAAGAAGACCATGACCTACCTTGTGTGGGTAAAATTTTGTCAAATTTGATAAAATTTATGTTCACTTATACCTACTACTTGCTTTATAGTTCGTGTAGAACATGGTAAACCGTAAAACTGAGTCAAATTTATTTTTACTTATCAAGTATTCCTATTAGATAATTTAAATTTATGTATTTTACTCATTCTACATGGATTAAAAATGTTTTGAATGTTTGTTGATTACTCGAAAACCAAAGTTAGCATATCTTTCTTTGCTTTTCTCAATGTTTTTACTAAGATCATTTGTGAGCTGGAGGTAACCTTACATCTATGGTAATGATAGATTAAAGAATTTAAATTGTCAATGTTGACTAAAACTACAAAAGAGCAAAAAGATTTACAACCTTTAAATTGAAAAAATAAATAAAAATAAATAAATTGCAAAATATTTTATTAAAATTGTGATAAGGATGTTTTAATTAATTAATTTTAAAAAAAAATTATAAATAATGGGGATTTACAACCTTTGAATTGAAAAAAAATTAAAATAAATAAATAAAAAATTGTGAAATATTTTATTAAAATTGTAATAAGGATATTTTAATTAATTAATATACTAAAAAAAAAAAAAAAATTATAAATAATGGGGATTTAGTTAGAAGGAATCTATAGGAAAGGAGGTTGATGGTTATTATAAAGGTATTATATGTAATGAGATATGGCTTGTTAGGGTTGATCTGGATAGATAAAAGTGGTAGTTGGGTTGACAACTGTATCCTGTTATTCTTTTCCTGGGAATCATAAGTTTTATTTTTCAATTAAAAGAGTCACATGGACACCCGTCGATGTCATATTAGCATTTGTAAGGTTAGTCCCATGATAAACTTTCCTTCGTATTATTCGTATTATTGAGTCAGCTTCACATACCAAATCAAGACCCGTTGAGCCCGTTGTTGATCCCAAAGAAGGACATGAACCTACAATTGGAAAGTATGTTGAATATTTTTAACCATAATAATTGAACAGATATTTTCATAATAATTTATAAATATTTTAATATTTATTATTAAGTTAAAATATATATATATATATATATATATATATATATATATATATATATTCAAGGCTACTGAGGTGAGTTTTCACTATTTTTAGGAAGGGTTAAATTTAGAGGAATTATTTAACTAGGGGCTCGATTTTTTTTTAATTTTAATATCTATAATTACTGAGACTTTATGTTAAAATTGTGGTATAGTAATACAAACACAGTGACTCCACTTAGCACCAAGTCGAAAGGTTCCTCTCTACTGTGTATCGCCAAGACCTTTCTAATACATCAACTTGTGTACTTCTATTTTGAATCATATAAATTAAGAGAATCTGCGGACACAAAGAGTCGTCATCAAATACTTACATATAAATTACGAAATTGAGCTTGAATTTACGAAATTGTATTTATTAATATAAATTGTACATCAAATACTTATAGCCATGTTTAAAGAGTCATCATCAAATATCAAAGACAAGCATAGAATCCATGCAGTGGTCAACAAGAACTAGGCAGAACAATTGTCCACTGTAGTGGAGTCCTCAGGTACTATTAGCAGCATAAAACTCAAAATCTGATTTGATACCGGTGCTACTGATAGTTTTATTTCATCATATATATTAAATAAATGTGGGTTGGCAACCGCAAGCAAAACGATTTCATACAGGTAGAAATGGCTTTAGGAGAACTTCAATCCATAGGTTTAAGTGTTGAAGAATACAAATTGAATCTAGGGGTCAGTTAGAGTAGGTTGAAGGTAGGATGAATAATCAACAATGGGAATTAACTTAGTTTCCAACTATTTCCTGAGGTCTTGTGTTGATTCTTGGATATCACCATCTTATTTTCATAAATATAGCAACAATCCTAATATAACCCGAGGTGTATTACTCCGAGTCATCCTTGATAATTTACCCAAAGTATTCAGTGTTATGTAAAATTCCATGACAAGAAAAGTGGTTTTCAACTTTTGGAAGAAGTTGAAGCTTTTAACAATGATAAAATGAAATTTTATATAATTCGATATTTGAAAGCTATGAACCCTAGGATGATAAATTTTATTAGAAGAGATGGGATATTTAATGCTAATCTATGTATCGAAGACGTATATCAAGCTCAATCCCCCTTGATTCTTAATCCATTACTTTTACATTACATTCCATCCAACAAAGGAGTTGAGATAACTCATGGATATCACCTGCAAATTTTTCCACAATGAAGTTTAAGATTTTGTATATCATGCAAGTAGAATTTGAAGTACATTCAAATTATTATATTAAAATGGACACATTAACATCACTTTAGACATCAAACTTTTTCTGTAAACTTTTGAACGTTATAATGGAAACTAAAATGATTGTTTTTATGCAATTGAAACATTTCATTCTTCAAGTGACGTTGAGATTTCCATGTATATATCTTACTAGCTGATAACTATAACCATTGATGATAGGAATTTATGCAAATATCGTTTATACCATTTTCTTATGTTAATACTTTAATCACTATCCAAGTATATGTGTAAGTGGTTTAAGGAGGAGAGTGAAGGTTTAAAATTTTATAGTTTAATATACACTAAATTGGACATTTTGATATGCAACCATTATATCTTTGTTAAGACACATAATTTGCCATTTACAACCGTAAAGATATATCGATGTCCAAAACGAAATAATATGGCAACATAGTATTTTCATGGAAAGGAAAACAATGTGGTTTAGGAAAGAGAAATTAGGGACATTATGACACTATATAAGATGATTCATGGTAATTATTTAGAATATATAAAGACTAGTTAGCGGAGTTGCTCCAAAGAAGTTAACTCTTGAAGAAAGAAAGAATGGTAATGAAAACATGACTATTGACATTATGACAAGACCATTAGATATGAAGCTACAACTACATAAAAGGCTAAAAGCTAGTTTGAGGTAAATTGATGGATGAAACATATGTTAATATGGTGAGTAACCACCCTGTAAGGTAGTAAACACACTATTAGAATAAGACAATATAGTTACCAAGAGAGTGCAGCGGAAAATTTCAAAGTTTGATCTCCATTGTTACCATAATATAATCAATATAGTACCTAGGGAAGACGGGAAAAGAACGAAATGGAAAACTTCTGATGATGATAATAAATGTTAGTTATCATAATCAACTTAGAATATTGAAATCAACAAAATAGCACCAAAGGTGAGTGAGTGGAAGTTTCACAAAGCAACATAAGAAGTCAATGACATTAGATTAAATAGTGAATCTATGATAAAATTGATCAACTATATGATAATTTATGTGTATGGCAACATCTACAATAGTTTCTCTTTCTAATGGGAGAGTCACATTATAAAATTTTCCTTAAGTGTGACTAACTATATCCATGGATTATGGACATCATGGAGTATTATTAGGAAATTCTATCCCGTGATGCCTTAAAACCTGAAATAATAAGTAGATTACATTTGATATCCACGTTACTAAATTTATTTATAGTCTTACCCAAGTTGGGAAATAGTAACGACATTTCCAAGTGAAATAATTGTATGCATTAAGAGAAGAAAATAAAACCATGATGACTAGAGGTGAGAAAACAAAGTCAATTTGATAAATATGTTCTATTTCAAATTGAAGTAAACATGGAATATTAGGAATATCTGGTATAAGGAAGTGAAGGGGTGTTTTCTATCAAGAAGAATTTTCTTAAGGAGATAAGCAACATGATTGATAAGGGTCAAAGCAATGACCTATAAGGAGTTGTGAACACTCCTAATTTGTTAAGAGTAGCAAGTGATAAACTGAGAAAATGTTTGAAGGTAAATATTAAAGATAATAATTATACACCGTTAGAAAAGAAGCTACATTTGGTGATAAGATGAGGCCTAAGGACTAATGAGAGAACGATTAATGTGAAGAATAAGGAGAGGGTATACCAGTGATGTGTTATGTGTTTGAATTAAATGAGTCAAGATAGCAGAAATGAAACAATGGTTTAAGGAATGAAGGTAAAGCCAGTAATATCCTAGCTAGAGTTAAGACTCTAAATAGTGAAACTTGCAAGTGAAGAGACTATATCAAAATTGTAACATACTAATAATGTGACTATACATATCTTGTAAATTGTGAATTTCTTATTAAAGGAGGAAATTATATGTTTGTCAACAATTGACATCTTGTTGAAAACATGACACTCTTAGTAGACCAAGTATAATGCAAAGTGAATAATGCATTTTCAAGCAGTGACAAATTCCCTCTATAAAAATAAACCTTTCACTAAGGGATCTTTAGAGTAGTCAATTAACTCTTCCTCCATCTCCAGCATAACCCTAATGATTAGCCCTGCAAAACCCTACTCCTTGGCTTCTAAATTTTAGGTTGAAGATGAGCTGAAATAACATGATAAAAAAGTTAATGTTATTATTATCTCTTGGGATCCAGATTACAGATCAAAGATAATTAGACTTAAAAGACAAATAAATAACAAGAATTAAAAGATTGGCTGGATCCATTTGTAGTTTTGTGTTTTAGAGTTCTTAATCAACTTGTATCAAGAAATTAGATCATACTTCGACTAAACAGTAAGTGTTTTGTGCTCTTGTTTCAATTCATTTTGTTTCTATATATGCAATCATAAAGATTGGAGCATCCCTCCATTTAGATTTAGAGTCTCAACCTGTGACTTTTATAAGGTTAATCGGTTAATATAGTATAGAAAATAGTAGCTACACCCTTATTTGTATATTTGTGTTCGATTATTCTATGTGACATTTATAATTGTGGATTATATTTATAAGCATTTAAAAGCTTATTTTGTATAATCTTACCTTATTTTGGATGGATACTTAAGACTGCCATTTTGTACTATGACATGTGAAAATATATTAATTGGTTAAACATTGCTGGTACATGGATCCCAATATGAAAAAAGTTTTGCTTAAACATTGTTGGTACAGGGATACTGATATTAATTATGAATTATGTTATGGATATGGTATCTATAATTTTACATATCAACATAAATGATGAGATAGAAATAAAAGAGTGATTGCACTTGACTATTCAAGGTGAAAATGAATTTACAGACCTATTAGATAAACATAACAAAGTATGTTATATGAACTCAAGGATCAATATCGTAGATAGCAACATATTTGGAATGTGTAGAAATTGTTATGTGGGTAACAATTTTCTTTGAACATATTGATACATATGTTATAATTTGTGGACAAGTGTTTTACATCGCAGATGATATCATTACCAAACTGACCGCTGATGACAAAACTCCAAGAACAATTGAGATGCACTGAGATTCCATGATAGGGTGTTAACCTTGGTCCTACTAGGAGGGGTGGAGGTGTTGCCCACCGTTTATCCTCCAAAACCTGGAGTCATGGGAGGGTTGTGCGAGTCACGCTCCCCTAGACGTGTGATGATGACTGCCGGATGCCTACTGGTCAATCAGGTCGACGTAATCGATGCTGACACTCTTAAGGTCTATGAATGATTGGATCAGTAAAACTGATGCCATGGCATATTATTGTAGAGGACGGATAGGATGGGAGCGGAAGAGATTAGGGAGGATAGGATGATTCTAGAATAGCTTGGGAACACTGTTGGGGCAAGACGTGACTACTAAAATTTGTAAACCAATAAATGATCAAAACATAAATGTTAAAGTGTTCTCACACATTAAACGAAAATTCAATTATGGTACACCACCCTTATATGATTATACTAATCACTTAAATAATTAATGATATACAACATAAAACTTAACTTCGGGACGAAGTTTTCTGAAGGAGGGGTGTATGTAATGACTCAACTCGAATTAAATGGAACATAGAAATATTAGCATGCATATGAGACCGGCATACGATAGCTACATATGCATGTATCACGTGTACTGCACTAGTACATGCACTAATCAATTATAAAAAAATCTCAGCATAGAGTAATGAGTGAATTATTGAAAGTATTGAGTAAATACCTAACTCACCAGAATATAATGAATGTATTGTAAACTAAAAGTTATACCTACCACTATCATAATATAAACTAATATTTTGTTCAGAAGAAAGTAAAAGCATTGACTTATGCAAATAAATGATGATATTTTAATAAATCCAAGATATTTTAGGAATCCAAGATATTTATGAAATTATAATATTTTAATATAAACTCTAAGATATTTTAAAAGAAGATATTTTAATAAATATCTTGAAAAGATATTTGACTAAGATATTTCACCTGTCCTAAGGATGAACCACATTAGTTGGTTCGAAACGTCGACCTAATCCTAATGATGTGATTAATCCGAAAGTTCTTTTATCTACATTATGGATCACAAAAGGCTTAGATCTAACAGAAGATATTTTAATAAATATCTTGAAAAGATATTTGACTAAGATATTTTAAAAGAAGATATTTTAATAAATATCTTGAAAAGATATTTGACTAAGATATTTATTAAAGGAGGATATTTTAATAAATATCTTGAAAGCGGATTTGTGTATGAAAGGAGAAGGGGGGGAAACGTGATGGCCATGGGTAGTGAGGAGGGAAAACTGACCCGGATGCTGCCAGAGGAGTTCAAACTGTGGGAGACATGAGCAGTGAGTTCTAACAGAGTCATGGAGTGATCTCGATTGTTATTGGAGTTTTGGGCACAGGAACCAGAAGACTTGTTTTCTGGATCTGGGGACCGGAGAGGTTGACCCCAGATAGGCTGGGAGGAAAATGGTGGTTTCGTAACGAGAGCGGGAGCCATGACGGGTCAGGAACAGCTTCAAACACGGTTCCAGGTAAGTATTCAATAGTGAATTGATATATTCTGCTTCAAAAATTTCACGCTGGATTATGTAGTATCAATTTTGTTAATGATTGTTAATTCTGAAATTTAGGATCTTACAACTGAATACGAGCCCTTTTTGGCCCACTGGAACCCTCAGCACAGCTCTCCCAGCTACTTCGTCAGCCCCTCTAGCCCAGCACAGGCTACCCCTGTGTCACTCTGAAGGCCTCTGCGTCACCCTCTGTGTGGTCTCTGCATTAGCTTGGCGGGGCTGTGTCCCTCCTACTGGCCTCTGGGCTGCCTAGTACAGTATTGCCTCTCTAATGTATGTATTCTCGCCGCTCGGCCTCGGATCAGAACATCCCTTGCCGATCTGCCCCGCACTAGCACTGCAAGCTCACTAGAATAATCTCAGCAAACCACACCCCAAAATTTTGACCTAGCTCCAGTGCTTCTACTATGTGTGTGTGTCTGGCCCCAAGCCTTCCTTTAACACTTTTCTCGTTGAGAAATCAACAATCCTGATCTAATCACTAATCAACAGCTAAGATTAGAGAAAGCTTGATACAGGTCACTTAGAACATTCTCACCACATGTGTAAATTAATTCACTTTAATTTTTCAATTTCCCTAAGTTATACTTAGGGTCCCCATTAAAAAATTTAATTATTTGAATAACTTTTACACCAGGTGGAATTTCTCCAAACGATTTTTGGGTCTTAGATATCTCATGTGTTCTAGCCCCTCACAAAGTTTCGGAGCTAGAGCACATCCGATGCTACCCAAAATCTCAACACTCCCTCTTAGCGAGGAATGTGCTCTAGCAACACTTCACCACTGAAGCATCACCCTGATCTCTGGCATCGGTCCCTGCGCTACTGATGCTTGGCCTGCTGCCCTCCATCCATTGCGCTGCTGCTTTCTGTACTGCTGCCCATGTCACTGCCACATCTGTACAGCAGCTCCCTCTCAAAATGTTGCATCATGCTGCCTATAACATTGCCACTGCTAACTGCTGCACTGCGACTCAGTTGCTGAGAAGTTAGAAACTGAAGGACAAACACCCAACAACTGACAGACAAGTCAATCTGGCTACATCTCATCACTGAAGCACTCTCTGTTGTTGCTCTGCGCTGTCTCTCTGAAGCTATGCGTTGTCTGTTGCTCTGTACTGTGTAAGCACTGCCTCTGTGCTGTTGAAATCCCATCAGCCTCTGCACTGTTGCTGCCTCTCACTGCGCTACTCCTCCCCAGTGTACTAGCACCGCCAATGTGCCTCCCATGATCTTCTGCACCACTGACTTCAGTGATCCTGCTACTGTCTTTAGGCTCCCGTAGCTCGTATCTGATCCAAGATTTTGGGCACCTCAAGGATCCTGCCTGCACCATCTGTAGCTCAATCTACAGATCTATGTTGCCCCACCTCTCGAGGTACATGAGCACTCATGGCCACATCATCTTCGCTGCCACTGTCCCTTCTAGTTGTTGCTGCCTTGGAATCTGAAGCTTCCTTGTCCTTCCTCTTAGGACAAGTACTGGTGAAGTGTCCAAGTTCACCACATCTAAAGCACCAGACCTTAGATAGGTCCTTCTTCTTCTTCCCTTACTGTCGTTGTCCCTGAGATGCTAAGATTGCATCTTCCTCCTCCTCCTTCTTTATCTTGACTCCGTTGCTACTGAATTCCCTCTTGGTCACCCTCTGGATCTCCTCCTGTCGAAGGATTGCCCACATGTCTCCCCAATTTGGGAGTTGTGCTCTACCCAAGATACTTTGGACAAAGGTCTCCCACTCATCGATGACTGCGTTCAGAGCATTCCTCACCATGAGCCCATCATCCAGAGTTGCCCCCATGGCAATCAGCAGGTCTTGGATAGTCTGCAATCTGAAGAGGAAGGGATCGATCTCCTCTCCCTTGTGCATCTGGAACATCTGCATCTGGTTCTCCAAAAGCATCTTCCGCTGGACGAAGCTACCTTGATACAGCGTGGTCAAGGTTGTCCACACTTCATTTTCCATCTTCTTCTCGACAATGTGTGGGACCACGTGATCCTTTACTCCATCCATGATCAAGTGCTTAGCCCGCGCCTGATTTTCGTTGAACTTCTTCAGAGCATCCACATCGGTCGGCACAGCTAGGATATTTTCTGCGTGGTCTCTGATATCGTACTCCTCCAAGACTGTTAGGATTCTAGCTTTCCAGATCGCAAAGTTAGACACACCATCTAGCCTATCCTGATTCTCTCGGTCCGTACGAGGCCATCTCTGCTCAAACAGTCGAAACAGGTCCTCTTCTCCCTTCTACTGCTGCTGTACTCAACAGAATATTGGATCTGGGTTTCTTGGCGATATAAACCCTCTAGAGAAATTGCTCCCTCTGACAATTGATTTCCCTCCCGGAAATCCTCCACCAATTCTGTCGATCAGCCCTCTACGATCACCCTCCTGATCGAATCTCAGATTTCTTGACAAAAATCTACTAAGGGATTGTTTCCCCTTACTTTGTCACCTTTGCTAGGCACTATTCTGCACCAACAAAACCGATGCCCCACCAGCAACTTCGAAGATCAGAAGCTGCACCTCAAGCCCCGGTAACTAGCACAGCGTCTCTCCAACTCGGACTGCGTCACCCTTTAGGGCCTACATCAACCACTGCGTTAGCCCAGCATCAGCCCAATGTAAGCTTGACAGGCTCTATGTCACCCACTAGGGCCTACTTCAGCCACTGCGTCAGCTTTGCATGAGCAGACTGGCTCTGCATCCCTCTTGGTGTTGTGCTGCCTTCTCCCGGATCTGTGCTGCTTCAGCTGCCCTTCCTACAGCAAAAAATCTTCAGCCCCTTGTTGATGGCTTCAGCTTGATCTGTAATGCTTTAATACCATGTGAAATTTCTGAATACAAAATTACAGAAACCCTACTGCAGTATCTTGATTTACTTCTACTTGTGATTCAATTATACAAGTTATGTTCAGAAATATTCAGAAAATAGCAAAGTAAACACAACTAGCAGCCTACAAATTTACAGATCATTTACTGAAGCATAGAGCACATATGACAAAGGACACACATGATTTTTCAGACAAATGTCCCCGAAAAAACCCAATGCAGGAAAACCGGTGCAGCAGCTATTTGAGGGTTTTATTTATTAAGCAGAATATCTGAATATATCTAGGGCACCATTAGTGGTTTTCCCCATAGAGAAATTCACAGCATTAGTACCTTATCACTCGGAGACAGAAAATATGGTTGATTCAAACCCTTCAGGAATTACTGAATACGAGCCCTTTCTGGCCCACTGGAACCCTCAGCGCAGCTCTCCCTACTACTGCATCAGCCCCTCTAGCTCAATGCAACCTCTGCGCAGCACAGGTTGTCCCTGCGTCATTTTGAAGGCCTCTGCACTGCCTCTTGCGTCACCCAGAAAGGTCTGCATCACCCTTTGCGTGGTCTCTGCGTCAGCTTGGTGGGGTTGCGTCCCTCCTGTGTTGAGAATTTGAAAGGCTGTAGGTTGATCCAAATTCTCTACTTGATAATTACTTGTGAATGTACTTGAGGTACTTATGTCTTCTCTTCTTTTAGTTAAGTTAATCTTTCATCAAGTCATTTATCAAAACACAAGACACAAAGGTTAGGCTCCTAGAGCCAGGGAAAAACCTCTCCCTCTTGGAGAGGAAAACCGGCAAATAATTCTTCTTATCGATCTTCAAATGACAAGTACCATGACCCAGACTTAGACCCTAGACCTAGATTTGCTTCCAGAACTTCGATCTTCACTTTGTGTATGTTTGTATTTGAATTACTTGAACTATGGCCTCACTATTGCTGCTGCTTCTCCTTATGATCACTGTCTCATCGATTGTTAATTTAATCTTGATATCACAATCCTCAACTATATATATCAACCACTTGCTAATTACAAACTGTTATATCCGCAGACTATCCTCTTCCTTCAATTCCTCATGCATAAGTTAACCTTGATCTGCATTTGTTTATTGCCCTAATACTCTGTCTTGTCCGCACTAAGTTACTGTGGTGCATCCACAAATCTATCTATGGATGATCTGTCCAGGTGTCCGCACTATAATATCAGCGTTTAATCAAAGTTCTCCTGAGGTATATCTGTCCTTACATCTTGCTGTCATCCGCAATGTAACTTTTGTGTTTGTTCGATTATCCTTCTTCAAGATAGTCCGCAATACTAACCATACTTGTCCGCAACTACCTTCTGTATCACGACGTCTCTGCTGTGGTGTCCACAATTCCCTTGTTGTCTCTTCCTGTAGTTTAGGCTCAGACTTATCCGCAATTTTCAAAGTAATACGCATTAAATTGTGTATATGTTATCCGCATAAACATAGGAATATATATATATATATATATATGTGATGACTTAGCTTTTAGGCTGACCTATATGTAGTCTTGTAGGCCGACTTCAACAACTTCTCCTTCAATTATTTGAGAGAGGTCAGTTTGAGGACATTTTCTTCCATAAACTTATTGGATGTAATACAAGGCTTTGACAAGATCTGGAGCATATACTGAAGACAGATTCCTTCATGACACAATTATATTCTATGCCTAGAAGACCTAAACCTAGTAGACATCAAGAAGAAGTCTATCTACATAAAAATCTTGCTCATGAAACCCATGAAGCAAGTACACCAAATATACTTTATTATCTTTGACTCCTTCTTTACATATATACATAATTACTTAGTCAACATGAAGGCCGACCTAGTTACACTTTTCAACACTCCCTCTTAACTAGGGAGGTATTCATACAAGTACATGGTTACTTTCAAACTGAAGAATCTCGTAAGAAGAATCGGATTGGTAATCGCATCTGTATAGCATCATATCAACCAGCATTGTCCTCATGCAAGGCCTTGACTAATAGCCCCATCTCTCAACGAGACAATGGGCTACAATGTTGGCGAGACACATGACTTATAGACACCTTCGTCATTGTCTCTCCAAGGTACATACTCCACCCGAGTGTTCCCAAAGTATGACCTTCTTGGACTATTCTTCTCTTGGGTAGCTAGCCCTCAAAGAATATCGGTCCCCGACTACTCTTATCTTGAATGCCCTAACACATTCTCAAAGAGTATCGAATGCTAGATGATTACCCAATCCTCCATTCTGTCTTCCCAAGACCAGAATGATGTGTCTATCTCTCCCTCTCAACCAAGGAGGACCTATTCCACAAGGGAATGTACTCATTCCTATACAAGGAATGTACCTAAGCTCATTCTTAGGAATTACCAAGTTTCTTCCAAGTAAGAAACTTATCATCAGGCTCCCTCTTAACCAGGGACCTCCAGCAGCAATGGTGAGACACCCAGCTGCTCATGAAGAATTCATGTCCTTGATGTCATGGATTTCGATATTGAGGAATCTCCAACTTTTAGCTTCATAGGGCACAAATCATTCATCACTTTCATCCTAAGTCATGTCTACTATCAGAAAGTGATTCATCAGACTTCCTTATCTGGTCCACTGTTATGCCATGATGCTATCCTTTGAATCATCTCCAAGGATCATACATCCTTTCTCATGATTAGTAGCTCTGCACAAATTCATCCAGATAAACATATACATATGAACCTTTTAAAACAAACGTTACCTCAGTGATGATCTTTCACCATGACATCTTCCTATAAGCATCGACATCCTCTATTCAGATTGACACATCTCCTAATGATATGTTTTGTCGAGGGTCTTCTTATTTACCAGACTTGTTAGAGTCTACATATCCTCCCAGGAGATCTCCTAGTCACATCTTCTTGGCTTCCGGATGATAACTGCCTCTTGACATGGTTGCATTTCATGATCTCTTCCTCTCTGCACATTCTTCATTCCCAGGAACTTACAAATTTTCCAGTTTCTCGTTCATATACAACCACTTCATATTCCATGAGGACATATTATGTTGATTTCATCTGTCCGTGCATTGAGAGATACTTCTCCATAGATCATACTTATAAGTACAGAAGTCCATTACCTGCAACCATATGACATGACTGCAACCAATAAATATATACATATCTCATACCCTTTTCCCTTGAGTCATCCTGTAGCAATTTCTCAAGAATGAAGAGCTTCATTCTCTTGGCATGCTCCATCAATATCCCAGAAATCTGTTATGATGACCCTTGCTCTTGATGACTGCTTTGCATTAGTAATGTTATCAGAGAGGTTTTCCTGGAGCTGATTTACCAAGAGCTCCTACCATGCTTTCATCAAGATGCTCCACTGCTTTCTATCATATAACCAACAAAAATCACTTAAAGAAGAAGTTGATTCCAATCATAGTGTAGATCCCTTGCTTTTTCTTTCTTAGACTTTCTTTGAACCAGGTTCTTCCTCTTCTTCAGATGTTTGAGTTTTGCAAAACTATTGCCTTCAACTTGTTTTCTTCCATAGAAACCCTAGGTTGATGAGTGAGGTAACTTACTTATCCCATGATTTTGTTACCCTCGTGATTATATGAGTTCTTGTTTCTTATATTTCCATGATGTCACATCGCATCAAATCTTAAGTAGGATCTAGGAGCCATAAAGAGACTTATTATGAGGGAGACTAATCTTAATGATCTCTTACTCCCTCTTTCCATCCACTCCTTCCATCCTTTCCGGTGACATGAACTTTCTTGTACTGTTCATAATTCTTCTTTCAGCTTCTTTTGTGTCTCCAACATTGTTCATGTGAGAGAACCTTAAGAGTTCCATTCCATGAATTCAAAGGAGACCCTTATCTATGACTTCAGTTATCTATGAGGACCATGACTATGCAAGGATCTTCGGTAATACAACCACCTTATGTATCTCCTTGCAAATCAAAGTCATTTAACCAAAATTAAAATGAAAATGAAAGATACTTACTTGGCAAGTGAAGAGGAGATCTTCACCTTGTTCTTCCTTGAATGATCTTCTTCTTACGCTGTTCTAGACTTGAGATCACATGTCATCCATTCGTGTAGTTGAACTTTCAGACTGTATTTTTCCAAGGCTGTGACCAACATTGCAAACTCTTGCTGAAACTGTGCTATCCGAGTTCTGCTTCCTCTATCAAACTTATATACCATCAATAATCTCAGATTGAGTCCGAACTGTGGGGATGTATGTATGCCGAGACTGTGTAATATTACCTCATAATACATATGTATGTCGAACTGAAGTATCATCGAACTTGTGATGTAGGTGACACGTTTCGTAATATTTGTGCTATAAGCACTGCAATGTAACCAAGCTGAGAATGTAACCTCCAAACTGAAGTGGATTTGTATCACGGATAGCCCTTTCTTGTAACCAAAGCTCTGATACCATGTTGAGAATTTGAAAGGCTGTAGGTTGATACAAATTCTCTACTTGATAATTACTTGTGAATGTACTTGAGGTACTTATGTCTTCTCTTCTTTTAGTTAAGTTAATCTTTCATCAAGTCAATTATCAAAACACAAGACATAAAGGTTAGGCTCCTAGAGCCAGGGCAAAACCTCTCCCTCTTGGAGAGGAAAACCCGCAAATAATTCTTCTTTTCGATCTTCAAATGACAAGTACCATAACCCAGACTTAGACCCTAGACCTAGGTTTGCTTCCAGAACTTCGATCTTCACTTTGTGTATGTTTGTATTTGAATTGCTTGAACTGTGGGAAGGTAAATCAAGGATTTACCTTCCTCACTATTGTTGTTGCTTCTCCTTATGATCACTGTCTCATCGCTTGTTAATTTAATCTTGATATCACAATCCTCAACTATATATATCAACCACTTGCTAATTACAAACTGTTATATCCGCAAATTGTCCTCTTCCTTCAATTCCGCATGCATAAGTTAACCTTGATCTGCATTTGTTTATTGCCCTAATACTCTGTCTTGTCCGCACTAAGTTACTGTGGTGCATCCGCAAATCTATCTGTGGATGATCTATCCAGGTGTCCGCACTATAATATCAGCGTTTAATCAAAGTTCTCCTGAGGTATATCTGTCCTTACGTCTTGTTGTCATCCGCAATGTAACTTTTGTGTTTGTTCGATCATCCTTCTTCAAGACAGTCTGCAATACTAACCATACTTGTCCGCAACTACCTTTTGTATCATGTTGTCTCTGCTGTGGTGTCCGCAATTCCCTTGCTGTCTCTTCCTGTAGTTTAGGCTCAGACTTATCAGCAATTTTCAAAGTAATACGCATTAAATTGTGTATCTGTTATCCGCGATGACTCAGCTTTTAGGCCAACCTATATGTAGTCTTGTAGGCCGACTTCAACAGCTTCTCCTTCCATTATTTGAGAGAGGTTGGTTTGAGGACATTTTCTTCCATAAACTTCTTGGATGTAATACAAGGCTTTGACAAGATTTGGAGCATTTACTGAAGACAGATTCCTTCATGACACATAATTATATTCTATGCCTAGAAGACCTAAACCTAGTAGACATCAAGAAGAAGTCTATCTACATAAAAATCTTGCTCATGAAACCCATGAAGCAAGTACACCAAATATATTTTATTATCTTTGACTCCTTTACATATATACATAATTACATAGTCAACATGAAGACCAACCTAGTTACACTTTTCAACATCCTGCTGGCCTCTACGCTGCTTGGTACGGCATTGCCTCTCTTATGTATGTATTCTCGGCCTTGAATCATAACATCCCTTGCTAATATGCCCCTCACTAGCACTGCAAGCTCACTCGAAAATTCTCAGCAAACCGCACCCAAAATTTCAACTTAGCTCAAGCGCTGCTACTCTATGTGTGTGTGTCTCCAACTGACCCCATTCCTTCCTTTAACACTTTTCTCTTTGAAAAATCAACATTCGTGATCTAATCACTAATCAACGGCTAAGATTAGAGAAAGCTCGATCCACGTCACTTAGAACATTCTCACCACATGTGTAAATTAATTGACTTTAAGTTTTCAATTTCCCAAGTTAGACTTAGGGTCCCCATTAAAAAATTTAATTATTTGAATAACTTTTATACCGGGTGGAATTTCTCCAAACGATTTCTGCGTCTTGGAGATCTCATGTGTTCTAGCCCCTCCACAAAGTTTCGGAGCTAGGGCACATCTGATGCTACCCGAAATCTCAACAATACAAAGATATTGTGATCCCTATGTTCTTCCATGCTTTCATTTTTTCTCTGGAGAGCTGCGTGAACCCTTTCAAGTTGCTGCTGCAGCAGCTTCTGGACTTCGTTTCAACACAGTCTCCAATCCTGTTACTCAACTCAGCTCTGATACCATGTGAAAAATTCAAATCTGAATTGCTACTGCAGTTATAGATTTATTTCTCCTACTTATTTCCACAATAAGTTATTTACAAAACCCTTACAGCAAATTTCGAAATAAACTCTACTGCAGTCATCACTTGTACATATAGAGAAAAGAACAGTAAAATGAAAGCATAAGAACCAATCACAATGACACAGTTCTTTTTGGACAATTGTCCCCGGAAAAACCCAATGGGGGAAAACCGGTGCAGCAGATGAGGGTTTGTATATTAATCTTTAGCAGTAAATTCTTTACAAGGAAAGATTGGCAGTCTAACTGAGAAACTTCATGAGAAAACACCTGAGATAAATTCTCATCAACGCTCTGGAGAATTTTTGACACTTTGAGGACTCACTGCCCCAGTCTGCGTCACCTCTGCGTCTCTCTGCGCAAAGCCTGCATGAGATTGCGTCACCCTGCGTGAGCTCTCTGCGCTGCTGCTCTGTGCTGCCCTCTCTGGCCTTCTGCGTCCTTCTTCCCTCGATCCTTGACACTGTTGATGCCCTCTGCTTCCTCTGCCCTGCAACTCTCCCTTTGAAATCGAATTCTATTCCTTCATAATCGACTTCTTTCGGGTTACTAAGTGTATGCCCGGCTTACTTTCCAAATGACCCTCAAGCCTTCTTTTATAATCTCCTCATTGAAGAATCAACGGCCTAGATTAGAATTTTAATCAATGGCTAAGATTAAAACTTGACTTGATATTCGTTCTCTAGAAGATTCACACTCTAATTTATTAATACCCATTAATTATTTAATTTCCCTAAGTTTAGACTTCGGGTCTCCATTAAAATAATTAATTATTTTAATAAAACATGAACCGAGTGAAATTTCCACAAACGGTTTCTGGGTTCTTTGGAATACTAGTGCATGAGCCTCCTCACCAAATTTGAGACTTAGATCACTTTTCGATGCTACAAAAATCAACACAAATATGCATGTTTTCATATCTTATGCAACTAATTTGGCTGCATGTTTTTTTAATATAAATGCAATATATATATATATTTGTACCTTTTGCGATAAGCTCAGTGAGTCTCGCATCTATAAAGTTTATCATAGCAAAATCCCCAAAGGATTGACAACATATCTAAAATGGATTTTGCCCAATAACAAACCATAAGCTATAACATTTTGTAAAATTCAAATGGAATCCTGTCCATCCCTAAAGATTTCCTGTTAGTCATGCCCTATATAAGATTGGACAACTCGGCTCAGTGTAAATGATTAAAAGGAGGCTTCTCTCAAATTGGGAGACTATAAAAAGTACAACCTTTCTAATCGATGCCTTGGTTAATCACTTGTTATTTTAATAGCTAGTGCTAGCATCTCTTGTTCTTTTCGATTCTCTGTCATCTCTCCTTGAGCATGCTTGATAGCAGACATAATTTGTTATCCATGCTTTCTTTGTAAATATTCAAAATGAAATATTGTAGGTTCCTCATCATCCTTGGCGCAATTGATCATGCCTTTGGTCTTGGCTCCCTACTTCTATTCTTTTCAAACACTCTAAGTTATTGTTCAAGCTCCCCAACCTGTTATTTCTTGACTGTGTTGAAAAGGTCAGCCTTCGAGTCTCAATGTCTAACAGTGATGTGTGGCTTCCTAAGGTTTCTCTCTTTCACTTGACAAGTATGTGCTACTATCTTACCCCAACCTCTCAATGGCCTTTACTGAAAGATACCTCTAGATTTGAACTTGTCCTTCTTCGCTATTGGTCTTAAGACTTAACCCATTCTCCTATTTCAACAATGTTAAAATTTAGACCATTTTTTAATTTGTTTGTGTGATCCTTGTTCAAGGCCATGATAATCTTCTCTCTATTGTTCCAAATTTAGTTGAGGTTCCATATGTGCATAGGTTCAACAGAAATTGTGATGTTAAAGCATGGCTATACCCAGACTCAAACCCACATATTTAGCTGCTTTTGAGTGTGTTTGGTGGCTTTGGCCATTGAAGGCCACTAAAGAGATAGCAAAGGCAGTTTCCTAGCTTTTTCTGCTATATCATCATATTTTATAGTCATTTGGTTCAACTTTGCATCCTATACCCTGACTTAACCCCACATTTTTAGCTTCTTTTGAATGAATTCGGCTGACATTGACCATTGAAGGCCACTAAGAAGATGACAGAGGAAGTTTTGAGGCTATTTTTCCCATATCCTCTTATTTTATAGTGGTGTGGTTCATTCTTTCATCCCCACACAACTTCTCTTATACCAGTTTCTATACAATTATTGGATCCGCCTATTTGGACTCTCTGGCATATTCTCCTCCAACTGCCCTATATACATTGACTCAACGTTGCCTCCATTCCACAAAAAGGTATGGACCAGGAAAAACAACTACAGAGATAAAGGTGGCTTTGGGATCCTTGCTCATGCTGGATCAGATTCTCAAAGATGCCCCATTGGAGCATAAATCTTTTCAGGTGCTGATAGTATCAAGAAAGTCCACAAAATCTCGTTCTCTTGGTTCATAATAATTCAACGAGCATTTGGATGCCTCTTAATAAACTGCAGGAGAATAAATGGCATGTTAATCTGCAGAATGACCTTTCTCAGTAATTACAGGCACCGCGAGCATTTTACAGCCTTTCACAAGGAGCAATGCAATCAAAATTTTAATGAATTTCTGCCAGATAATTCTTCTCGTTGTTTCAGTTTTCATTCTATATGCAAGTGAATTACTCATATTGGGCTTATTCCATATGAGTATATCAGAAGCACTATATGACTAAAATGCTCTGCCTCCTTAGTTAGCAACTGGTTCTGGCTTCTCATTAGTTTACTGGATGTCAAACGTTTCTCGCAGCAATGCCATCCCTCCAAATGACGGAGAATTGAAAACATATACCTTATGAAAAGAGTGTCTTCGAAACACATTAAAAGAGGGAAAACAAACACAGATCACAAAGACCAAAGGTTAAGAGTGCCAGGGCCTGAAAGTGACATCGAACAAATAACCTTGAGGATCCGAACCCTGCATAAAACAACATAATACGGATGTAATGGACCTATTGGCACTATGGGTTTGGCTTTGACTTTGAGCTGGCGAAGTTCAGGGCTCATACTAATTTCATGATTATTAGGCGACCGTGTTATTGTCATGGCTTCGAGGACTGCACCGGTCAGGACATGATGTGTTAGACCCCGTGCAAACCCAATTTACCATCTACTCTAACATAACACAGGCGTTCATCAACGGAAGGATTTAGTGCACGCGAGGGGTAGCTTCTAAAGGTGACAGCGGGACTAGGTTCCAACATATCCTTTAGAAATAGGGCATCTGATGTTAGTGTAAGTAAATAAAGTAACTCCCGTGGACTTTCAACCAATTTGCAATTGCAAAACTGCTGAGCAATGGGGTTGAGTATTGACCAAGTTGGCATATAAACATGAAAACAGTGCATCAGAACAGGTCTGATTTCATCAAGCCTCTTCAATATAAAGACTAACCAATTATCCAATTACCCATAAAACAAAACAGTAGTCCCCAAAGACAACCAAATCAAAAATAAATCATTCATCTAAAGCAGCTCATCTGAATTCTATGGATGCAACACAGAAATACACATGAAAACTTTTTCCACAGGGTACCCATGATAACAATGAAACAAAACAAGCAGTTAAGCACTGAGATAGGATCGAGTTGACAGATAGCGTGTTGCATGACAAATAAAATGAATGATTGAGAATCTTACCAGATATGTAAGATGAAAAGCAAGGCCAGAGGCAAATTTCTACCCAAAACAGAGTATAGTTCGCCCAACCAAATGAAATAACATTGTCACATTGTCGTTGGATACAAAACGTCTGCAGTGAAGCAGACGCAGCGCGAATATGTGCTTGTCATAATAGCGTAGGCAAAGCATAGGCATATTCCTCCTCATTTCCTACCAAGAGCACACCAGCACAGCGTGCTTGGCTTTGCCAACTTCCGTTTAGTTTTTTATTTTCTCTGTCACCTTTGCTTTCCCGCAGCCCTATAAAATTGAAATTGTACATTAACGAAGCCCTTTTTTGTATTTTTCCCATGACAGATATATTTCACAACTCTGTATGAATCAAGCATTCCACAATAGGCTGCCAAAAGCACACCACCTGCTGCCAAAAAAATTATCTTTCAAATCGAATATGAGTGAAGGAATGTTACAACTTCTGCCAAAAGTACACCACCTGCTGCCAAAAAAATTATCTTTCAAATCGAATATGGGTGAAGGAATGTTACAACTTTGCTTTACCTTCAAATCAAGATTTAATATACAAATCGATTAAATAGTTACTTCTGTCTTACATGGCAATTTATTGAAAAAAATAGACAAAATGATTGAAGACGTGATTGGATGTCATAGACAGTTGTTGACTTCAATCCACCACACCTTTTATTTAAGAATAATAAGGTGGCGTACGTGTTATGAGAAGGTTGGTTTGGAATCTTCTTCATCATTTTTATTCATTCTTTTTCAATATTGAGAAGGGAAGAAGATAAAATTATCAATTATTTTATTTAGATGTTTAAATGGTAAAAATGATTGAGAAGGGAGGAAGAGAAAATTTCAATTAATTTATTTAGATGTTTAAATAGTAAAATATTAAGTTTTTTATTGATTAATTTTTTTAATTCATATTATTATGGCATACTTATTTGTGTTAAGATGTGATTATAAATCGATTTTTTCATAGTATATTAGTTGGTTTGTGTCACTTTTAGTTTTTGTTAGGCTATTGATTTAAATCTCATGAAAAGGGATCGAGGGCAGTAGCCACTTGTAGGGGGAATAAAAATTGCCCCAAAGGGCGGCAGGGCTTAATCGAACCTTGCACAATCCTTGTGACAGTCTTTCATGGGAAAATTGTTCTTCTATCCAACATTAGGGTTGGCCCTGGCCTGAGATTAACCTAGCTAAAAAATAATAATAGTAATAAATAAATTTTCAAAAAAATAGTAATAATTATTATACTTGTACTCCTCTGAACTTTGCAAAAAAATATCTTTTGTCCCTTTAGACATGTTAGACACCTAATCCATTTGGGTTGTGATGAAGAAGCCTTCAAGAGTCTAAGAGACATTGGAAACGGAATCCAACAAATAGAATGATGTATTTAAATGTGGTTCATATTAATGGAAAAACACTTCATGTTTATCCTTCAATTCTTACATTTGTAGTTCAACAACGGAATCATAGTAGGTCTCACCCAAAAGCTCATCATCATATATGCCATATTCTTTGTTGGTGTCACCTTTATGTCATATTCTTTGCAAGTCTAACCTCTCAGATATGTCATTACTATAACATCCCTGGTGAAAAACTCATGTAATAAAGTTAAAATAATAACCATGGTTGATGGGACACGTATTCCAAGTTGAATGTTGAGCAAAATATCCTAGGGGGTGTTCATTTGGTCTATTATGGCTAAGGAAATTGGCAAAGGCTATGAATAAGGCATTAAAGAGGCAAAAAGTATTTTTGGCACATTTATTTATGAAAATAATGGAAATTAGGAGAAAAGGGAGGTAAAAGGTCACAGGTTGCATGTGTGGAGGAAATTGAAGGAAAATAATGGAAAATGAAGAAATTGAGGCCTATTCTATAAAAAGGCTTATGAGGATCAGTTGACAACTTTTGTCAGTGCATTTTTTGGAGCTCTCATTATTCTCTCTCTGATACTCTTGGATACTTAGATTTTTCTTGGAGCACTCTTGGAGAGTGTGGATACTTGGTGATTTGGAGCAAGAAGGGAAAGGAAGAGTAGGGAAGCGCAGGTGGACATCGAGGTCAACATCTACAGCAGGATTTGATTGCATGTACCGAGTTGCATGTATGTTTTCCTCATTGGTTTTGGCATGCATGGTGTATGCATGTGGATTGACTAGACTTTCCATTTCCTTGAGTTATTAGTTCATTGAGCTTTGGTTGGACAAACGTTGATCTAGAGCCCGATGGACAATTGTTGGGTTGAGTTACTAGTCCTGGAGCCTTGGTTGGACAAACGCTCTGGAGCCCAGGAACAGCTCGGGTTGAGTTACTAGTCCTAGAGCCTTGGTTGGAACAAACGCTCTAGAGCCCTGGATCAGCTTGGATAGAGACCAATCTGTGACAATTGTGATGTCCGACCGTGAGGTGGAATCACTAGTTGAGGGTTGAGATGGTTTGGCCTCTAGAAGCCCTGGATTGATTGTTATTGATGTTTTTGATTAAGTCTCGCATTCATGCTTGGAATATGGCATGGGGGTGATTGGTTGAAGTGAGACTTGGCTCAGCCAATCTATGGTCGGGTGGTACGTGGGAGTCCCATCTCCAGTTGGTTTTTACATTCAGTAATGAAGAGCTTATTTCTCTGGTATTCGATATGAAAATGTACTAGTTTATGTATGGATTTTATTGCTATTGTATCCACTGTATTTCTGTTATTAATATGTTGGTTGTGAGCATGTATTCGATCAGTGATGATGTATGGCTCTATTCAAGTTTTTGCATGTAAATGAATATCCCATGTATCTATGGTAAAATTGATTGTATGATAGCTTATGATGTAGGGGAGCAATGTTTCTTTTTCATTCTTAGATAAGAAAGTGACCCATTTGTTTAAATTTGTTGTTTATACCTGTAAATGCTATGTTTGTGACATGTTTGACGAAATTCCTGTCATGGTTGGGTGGGTTCGGATGAGTTCCGGTTGTTGTGATTGCTTCCATATGTTTTTTAATGTTAATTACCCTCTCTTGAAGTTACAGTAATTTCTGGGCAGTGACCTGGGCTCAGGGGCTGAAAATGTGGCACAAATCCCAGAGCTACAGGCAAAAAATTCCTTGTTTAGGACTTAGTTGCTATCTTGACAAGGCTAGCCCGCGCCTATAGGGTCTATATCCCTTACCTTGCCCTTACAAGCCCGTGGCTCAACCTCAAACTGGTTAAAAATCAGTTCCCCTATCAGGGAATAGGGCCCTGGAAGGTTGGGTTAGCTCCTGGGGATGTCAGTGATGCAGTGTAAGCTGTGTTTTTGGTGTTTCCATCAGTTCCAGTTCCTTAAGGTCATCTAGGAGGTTGAATCTCATATTAGTAGCCTCTCATCACATGTTTACCCTGGTTGGCCAGTTACTTGGGTAGATGTGGGAAGAGGGTGTTACAGAGTGGTATCAGAGCATGGTTCAACTTTCAGACTTGATGGGTGGTGTGTTGGTCATGCTTTTATATTGATTGCTTATGTGTTTTCATACCTATGTTGTATGTGTGTTGCGCCCATGTTGTGTTGGCCATGGTGGTAATGGTGTTGCCATGGATGTGGTTGTGGTGTCGCTGTCAACCTGTTGTCTTGTGTGTATGACTGATTGTGTGGTGTTTATGTTTATCTATTGTCCATGCACACTTGTTTGCATATGGTTACATATTGTGTGTGCATCGCTTGTTTATGATAGGTTACATATTATTCATGTTGTGTGTGTTTGTGTATGCTTGTTTGAGTGATGTTATGCGTTGAACGTGCATTGGTCGTTCATGCTAGGTTACATGTTGCTTATGTTTCATTTCATTCATGCTTGTGGTTGTGTGTGGTCAAGCTTGCATTGGGGTGCATTTGGTATGCTTATGCATGGATGAAGGGACCCCAACTAGAATCGTAATTATGCGCTAGTATACCATGTGTTACGAGTTTATATGTTGATTATGATTATATCTATACATGTATCACGCTGATTGGTTGATCTTATAGGAAGTATCCTCCCCAAATTACACTAAGTTATGTTGATTTAATTATGAATTGGTTTATTTGACATATTGCACGTTGTAGGAAGAATTCAAAGATGAATAGCAGAATGGTAGACTACAGAGATTCTCCATATGAGTCATATGAGCAACATGGTATTGGACAGTCGCCTAATTTGGTAGATACATTGAGAAGTATAAAGGAAGAAATACGAAGTTGCAAGGAAAAAAATGATAAACTTATACAGGCATAAGAAAAGCAAGCAGAGGTTAATGCAACCATCCTTAAAAGTTTGTCAGAGTTGCAGAAGTAGGGGCCACTCAGGATCAGTTATGGGCAAGAGACAAAACAAATGGGGCATATGGCAGTAGGTCTCCTAGTAGGCATGGGTCAGAGAGAGTTGATACAGTGAAAGCTGGCAGGTTTTTGGACACTCCGGATAGGAGGAGTGATGAGCACAAATATCATTCTAGTTGTGGTTCAGATAAGCATCGTGATCATCATCGGTATCATCCTTACAGGAGGAATGACAGGGGCTATTTGTCGGAAGAGTTTAAAAAGGAAAAACCACCTACATTTTACAGAGAAATGAAGAAACCACAAGATGCAAAGGCATGGTTTCTTGGAATGAAGAAGTTTTTAAGATTGCATGATTACTCGGAAAAATATGAAAGCTAGGATGGCTACATCCAGCCTTAAAGGTAGAGTAGACATTTGGTGGGAAGACGTGAAGAACATCAGAGATATTTCTAAGGAGGATTTGACTTGGAGTGAGTTCGAAAGGCTATTTCGAAAGAAGTATCTATCTGAAATATATTACGATGACAGGGCAAAATAGTTTTATGAGTTGAAGATGGGTTCCATGACATATGAGGAATATACTAGCACGTTCTTGGAGTTACTGAGGTATGTGCCTTGCCTCAAAGAGGAGAAGGCTAAGATTCAGAGATTTATTAGTGGGTTTTCGATTGCATTCAGAGATAGGAGTGAGTTTGATGAGACCAGATCATTGGAGGAGGCCATTCGGAAACTCAAGCATCGTTATGAACAATCAAAGCGCAGATCATAAACTAAGATAGAATGGAGAGGCAATGATAATATCAAAGGAAAATGGGACAAGAAGTGAGCAAGGACTCAAGGCACAAGTAACAAGGAGAATGTTGCACCACCGACAAAGTTCAATACATCTAGTAGAGGACGGGGATTTCGATCAAAGGAGTAGAATAAGGATGAGAATAGGGAGCAAGTGAGTTGTTGGACTTATGGAGGATACCATCGTAGGAGGGATTTTCCACAATATCAGGGTGGTAGGCCACAGATCTACAGTGCACAGGAGGCACAAATAGTGGGAAATGTTGGCCATAACATTCCTTGGATCTATGCAATTATGGACAACATGCAGGCAGATCATCAGGCTTCTATCATTGAGATGGATGGTAAGCTTTGTGATCAATTTGTTTCTATTTTCATTGACCCTAGATCTAATTATATTTATATTAATCATAACTTGGTGGATAAGTGTGGTTTGAGTAAGGAAATGCATGTTGAATATTGGTTGGTGCATTTAGCCATAGGTACGAAGAGAAGAGCTCACCATAGGGTAATAGCTTGCGCATTTGAGGTAAATGATATGCCTACAACAACGCACTTGAACATATTTCCATTGGGATTATATAGTATGATTGGGTATGGATTGGTTATATATTCATAGGACCAAGGTAGATTTTTACAACAAAGCTATTGAATGTGTGCATGACAATGGGGAGCTAAGAGTATTGTAGGGAAAGAATAAAGCCACATCAGTTAGTATGGTAACAGCTATGCAGGCCAAGCGCAGTCGTAGGAAAGGGTGTGTACTTTTTGCAGTCCATATCTCTAGTGACAAAGGTAAAGAAGTTGAGGGTGCAAATTTGTTGAATAGGTACTTGGTGTTGCCGCGGTTTCAGGATGTGTTTCCATCAGAGATTTTAGAGTTTCCATCGCATAGGGAAGTAGAATTTTTTATTGAGTTGGTGCCAGGAGTAGCTCCAGCATCAAAAGCACCTTACAGGATGAGTACACCAGAGTTGGTAGAGTTGAAATTGTAGTTGAAGGAAATGTTGGACCAAGGGTACATTAGGCCTAGTGTATCACCATGGGGTGCACCGGTGTTGTTCATAAAGAATAAATATGGCACTCTTAGACTATGCATTGACTACAGACAACTCAACAAAGTGACCATAAAGAACATGTACCCACTACAGAGGATTGATTATTTTTTCAATCAGCTGAAGGGAGTAGCAGTGTTCTCTAAGATCGACCTGAGAATAAGATATCATTAGGTACACATCAAGGAGCAGGATATCTAAAAGACCGCATTCAGGACCAAGTACGGGCATTATGAGTTTGTTGTACTTCCATTTGGTTTGACTAATGCCCCAACTAAATTTATGTGTTCAATGAATAGTGTGTTTCATCCTTACTTGGACAAATTTGTGATTGTTTTCATTGATGATATACTGGTGTATTCTAAAAATAAGGAAGAGCATGTTGAAAATTTGGCAGCAGTATTGAGGTTGGTGAGAGAGCATCAGTTGTATGCTAAGCTCGACAAATGTAGTTTATTTCAGACTGAGGTACACTACTTGGGACATGTTGTCTCCATGGAGGGAATTGCAGTAGGTCTGGAAAAGATAAGGGCCATCATGGATTGGGTAGCTCCTAAGAGCGTAGATGAGGTGACATCGTTCATGGGACTGGCAGGTTACTACAGGAAGTTCATTAAGAACTTCTCACATATCGCTTATATGATTACATCATTACAGAGAAAAGGTAAGAAGTTTGACTGGACAGAGGAGTGTGAGGCCATTTTTGAGCAGCTCAAGCAATTGTTGACACATGCTCTAGTGTTAAATATTGTGTATCCGGATAAGGAGTTTGTAGTGTGTACAGATACTTGCAAGAAAGGGCTTGGTGGAGTCCTTATGCTGGATGGACATGTGGTATGCTATGAGTCGTGAAAGCTAAATGAACATGAGCATAACTACCTGACACATGATCTTGAGCTAGTAGCGATCATTCATGCACTGAAGATGTGGAGGCACTATCTTCTTGGCAGGCGGTTTGTACTTATGAGTGATCACATTGGGTTGAGGTACTTGTTTGACCAGCCGAATTTGAATGCCAGGAAGGAAAGATGGTTGGCTACGATCAGTGAGTTTGACTTCGAGATCAGGTACATCAAGGGAAAGGAGAATAGGGTTGTAGATACTCTTAGCAGGAAGTTATAGTTAAATCACTTAGCAGCAATGAGCTCCTATGGGCCAGACTTACAGGATAGGATCTTGCAGGTAGGTTAGTTGGATCAAAGTACATGGAGTTTGTGCATAGGTTGCAGCAGGGTACATGTACAGGTACATGTGTTGTTACAGGTACAGGTGTTGGTACATGTATAGGTAAAGGTACAGGTACATGTGTACAGGATTTGGATTATCGTATCAAGGCAACTGGATTGGTTAAAATTGGAGACAGGATATATGTACTATACAACAGTGAGCTCAAGAAGGTGACCTTGAGGGAGTTTCACGCGAAACCATATTTGGGTCACCCAGGCTACCAGAAGAATTTGACTACATTGAAGATATTATACCATTAGCTGAATCTAAAGAGGATGTAGCAGAGGTTGTGGCTAGATGTTTGGATTGTTAGATGGTTAAGGCAGAGTGCAAGAATCTAGGTGGATTGCTATAGACGATTTCGATTCCAAAGTGGAAATGGGAGGTCATTTCCATGGATTTCATCACAAGTTTTCCTAGGACAACTAGACAACATGATTCTATTATGGTTGTTGTAAAAAAGTTAGGGAAGGTTGCACATTTCATACTGGTGAAAACTACATAGTCGACTAGTGATGTAGCACAAGTGTTTATGAGAGACATAGTTAGATTGCATGGTGTTCTGAAGAATATTGTGTCTGATAGGGATGAAAAGTTATCTTCCAGTTTTGGAAGGAGTTATTTGAAGGTTTAGGCACTGAGTTGGCCTTCAACATAGCTTATCATCTGTGGAAAGATGGACAAACTAAGAGGGTCAACAGGATATTACAGGATATGTTGAAGATTTGTGTGATGAATCAACAGTGCAAGTGGGAAGAGTATCTTCCACTGGTAGAGTTTGCCTGCAATAACAAATATTAGGAGTCGTTGAGGATGAGTCCATTTGAGGCACTGTATGGGCAGAGTTGCAACACTCCTATCAGTTGGAGTGATTCAATTAATAAGGTATTGATTGGACCAGATATGTTGACAGAAATGGAAGAGGAAATGTAGGCGATCAAGCAGAACTTGAAAGCAGCGCAGGATAGGCAGAAGAGTTATGCAGATAGGAACATGTCGTTCAAGGAGTTTCAGGTTGGGGATCAGGTGTATTTTCGTATCAAGCCCAAGAAGATATCCTTATGGTTTGGATCATGTGCTAAGCTGGCACTAAGGTTTTGTGGACCCTTCAAGATCATTGAGAGGATCAGACTGGTGGCGTATCGAATTGCACTGCCTTCCACAATGAAATTCCATGATGTTTTTCATATATCGTTGCTTAAGAAATATGTTAAATATGTTGATCATGTTATTGATTGGTTTGTATTTCAGGTGGAAGTAGAAGGAGAGTTCCAAGCAGAACCGCAATGCATTTTGCAGAAAAAGAAGTTCATGCTCCGGAATTGAGCAATAGAGCAAGTTAAAGTGAAATTGAATCACTTTGAGCTCGATGAAGCTACATGGGAGATGGAGGATCAAATGCAGGCTATGTATCCTTCTCTGTTTTCCCGTTGAGGGAAAGTAGTTTTGGTGTGATGTTGGTTTTTGTTTAGCATGTCTTTTAGCGATGTTTTGGTATATGTTTTGATGTGATGGTTGGATGTATGTACATACATATATGGATGTAAATGCCGCAATGAGATATGTTATAAAGCTCCAGTAAGCGGTGTGGTGTCATGTCATTATAGTGTCATGTTGTTATGATGTCATGATGGTTTGCTTTTCATCAGGTTGATCACGGTAAATATTGCATCAAGCTATGTTATAAAGCTCCATGAGCAGTATGGTTTGATTTTCAGCGGTATTGTTGAAGTATATGTGTGATTGAACACCGAGGATGGTGTCCCCCAAGGGGGAGGGTTCTGTAACAACCCTGGTGAAAAACTCATGTAATAAAGTAAAATAATAACCACGATTGATGGGACATGTATTCCAACCTGAATGTTGGGAAAAATATCCTAGGGGTGTTCATTTGGTCTATTATGGCTAAGAAAATTGGCAAAGGCTATGGATAAGGCATTAAAGAGGCAAAAAGTATTTTTGGCACATTTATTTATGAAAAAAATGGAAATTAGGAGAAAAGGGAGGTAAAAGGTCACAGGTTGCATGTGTGGAGGAAATTGAAGGAAAATAATAGAAAATGAAGAAATTGAGGCCTATTCTATAAAAAGGCTTATGAGGATCAGTTGACAACTTTTGTCAGTGCATTTTTTGGAGCTCTCATTATTCTCTCTCCCTTATACTCTTGGATACTTGGAGTTTTCTTTGTAGAAATTATATAACTTATATGTTATATGTCTAAGATTCTCTTGATCACACACTATTTGACTTCATGCACAATACAGAATCTATTCCACCATTGATCATCACATGCGGAAATTAACACAATTGCAATGCACACATGAAACCATAAAATTCACACACATTAACACAATGATTTAACGGGAAAGCATGAAGCTAAAAACCCCAACTATCTGTATATAATATATGTCATAGAGATCATGTAACAATCCTCATACAAAATTTGTGTTTATGTCAAAGCTCTGGAGTATAGCCACACAATCGCTGCACACTAATCGAGGGTTCGAACAGCAAAT
Source organism: Pinus albicaulis (assembly GCA_034641835.2). NCBI lineage: Eukaryota > Viridiplantae > Streptophyta > Pinopsida > Pinales > Pinaceae > Pinus > Pinus albicaulis. Next base: position 933,268,267 of record CM076571.1, on the reverse strand, counting down.
CCATGCCTTCCCGATCTAACCACACCCACTTTGCTTTGCCTCTCATGCAATCACACCTGCTAGAAGAATGACTGCAGAATGAACTTCCGTCCACAACTCACGCAATCCTCATTGGCATCTCCACTAAGTGTTGGATGAAATCAATGCATCACTATAGTCACAACTGATAGTCATCTTGCCCTTTCACCTATCTCACCACTGGTCTCCACTGAAATTGTCCATGCACTGTAGTTAACTGATGTATTCTTAAGTTGTTTAATGAGTTAATATTTAGTGAATTAATTATTAATTAATTCACACCACTCTCACTAGTGTATCAATCAGTTAGACTAGATACAATAGCTCATTGTGTCTGGCGAGTTAAAAGCCCAGAACACAACTCCCACCAACTACTTTACAACTCACAAAGCTACACAGTCGTTCTAACTGAATTACATACATGCAACTGGCAACTCCAAATAAACCCAGCAAGAACAGAGTGTAATTCATACAGCAGTGACACTTTTACATCGCACTTATGGCAAGGAAAGTGCTCCAAGAAAATAAGATAATGTTTATAGTCCAAATATTATTAAGAGCTAATAATATTCGACATATCTATTTTTAGACTGGCAATCTAAAAATAGATTCCGTCCAATATGTCTAAAAATAGAAGTCCATCTATTTTTCCAACTTGACCAACCATCCACAAATAGCATCCTGCAACTCATAGAATATGATCGACATGTCTAAAAATAGACTTTGCGCCAAAAATAGCCTGTGGGCCCACTTAGTGAAGGCAACTCTTTTCACTAAGCTCATCATCTTGTTGAATCTCAAAATTCTTGAGCACTCTTGGAGAGTGTGGATACTTGGTGATTTGAAGCAAGAAGGCAAAGGAAGAGCAGGAAATCACAGGTGGACATCGGGATCAACATCTATAGTGGGATTTGATTGCAGGTACTGATTTGCATGTATGTTTTCCTCATTGGTTTTGGCATGCATGGTGTCTGCATGTGGATTTCCTAGCCTTGCCATTTCATGGACAAGCATGGAATTGTGGGTTTATTTCCATTGATTATTTTATGGTTGGTTGTCATGATTCCTTTAGCTATTGGGTTGAGTTATTAGTTCCTGGAGCCTTGGTTGGACAAATGCTCTAGAGCCTGACGGACAGTTTTTGGGTTGAATTACTAGTCCTAGAGCATTGGTTGGACAAACGCTTTGGAGCTCGATAACAGTTGAGGTTGAGTTACTAGTCTTGGAGCCTTGGTTGGAATAAACGCTCTGGAGCCCTGGAGCATCTTGGATAGAGACCAATCCGTGACAATTGTGATGTTTGACCATGAGGTGGAATCACTGGTTGAGGGTTGAGGTGGTTTGGCCTCTGGAAGCCCTAGATTGATTGTAATTGATTTGTTTGATTAAGTCCCACATTCATTCTTGGAATATGGCACATGGGTGATTTGTTGAAGTGAGACTTGGCTCAACCAACCTATGGTCGGGTGGAACGTGGAAGTCCCATCTCCGATTGGTTTTTACATTCAGTAATGAAGAGCTCATTTCTTCGGTATTCGGTATGCAAATATACCAGTTTATGTATAGATTTTATTGCTATTGTATCCATTGTATTTATGTTATTAATATTTTGGTTATGAGCATGTATTCGATCAATGATGATGTATGGCTCTATTCATGTTTTTTCTTGTAAATGAATATCCCATGTATCTATGGTAAAATTGATTGTATGATAGCTTATGATGTAGGGGAGAAATTCTTCTTAGCCATTCTTAGATAAGAAAGTGAACCATTTGTTTAAATTTGTTGTTTATATATGTAGATCCTATGTTTGTGACATGTTTTTCATGGATGGGTGGGGTTGCATGATTTCCGGTTGATGTGATTGCTTCCATATGTTTGTTTTAATGTTAATTACCCTCTCCTGAAGTTATAGAAAGTTTTGGGCAGTGACCTGGGCTTAGGGGCTGAAAATGTGGCACAGATCTTAGAGCTACAGGCAGAAAATTCGTTGTTTGTGCCTTAACCACTACCTTGACAAGGCTATCCCGCGTCTATAGGGTCTATAACCACTACCTTGCCCTTACAAGCCTGCAACTCAGCCTCAAAGTGGATAAAAATCAGTTCCCCCTGAGGGAACAGGGCCCTGGAAGGTTGGGTTACCTCTTAGGGATGTTAGTGATGCAGTGTAAGGTGTATTTTTGGAGTTTCCGTCGGTTCCACTTCCTTAAGGTCATCTAGGAGATTGAATCTCATATTATTAGCCTCTCATCACATGTTTACCCAGGTTGGTCAGTTACTTGGGTAGATGTGGGAAGAGGATGTTACAATTACCTTATCCAAGTCTCCATTTTTCTATAGCCATTTCTTTGACTATGCATGAGAAACCCAATCAAACATGTGATATATCTTGTGTTTGAAATCATAAACCCTTACCTCTATCCCTGCATGAACTAATATGTACGTGATAAGGGATGTTCACAACCTTATCCTATGTTCATTCATGTAGAATGGGAATTTTTTGGCTCGACCTTCGATTACCTCTTTTGTTGGCTTCTTCCCATTTGAACTCAGCATGACATTATGACCTTATTCATGTATGAGCCAATATCTCAGCTCATGTGGAAATGCACTAGATTATCTCCAACGATGAAATATGCATCTTGTCTAGGGAGATTATATTTGCAACCTCTTGTTAGAAAATTATATATTACAGAGCAATGGAACAAATAAAATATATGTGGAAAACACAAACACACAAAACACATAAAACCAAAGAGACACAGATATACATGTTTCACCCAGTTTGGGCTACGTCCACCCCGAACAACTAGTCCTTCCTTTCTATTATCTAGCAAAATGAAGAGACACAACCTACAGCAGATCCGCTGTAATATCCTATGTTCTCTCTCACAGTCTCCCTATCATTTTCTCGCTCTAAGAATACATATACAATACACAGCCGCAATACAATACCCTCATACAAGTGAGGGGTTTCTTTCTAGGGCAAAAATCCCTAAACTAAACATAACTTCTACTGTCAAATCATCTGCCTAATGAACAACCCAGATTGACTAGAAATTACTATACTTTTACAAGGCAATTGCCACCCCCCCAAGCAGAATTTAATTAAGCGCTGCGTTGCCACCCCATTAAGGTACAGGGGTCCAACATTGTGATACAAAAAAACAAGATAATCAGGCTCCACACCCAACAATCTCCCACTTGGATACTGATCGCAACAACTCCACCACTACTTTATTTGCTGGACAATGACTCCACTTTGAACCTAGTTGTTTCTCATCTTCATCATCATACTTGAAGACCAATTGAAACTGAGCATAATCTCAGTTTCTCCTTGAGCATATCTGTAGGATTCTAGCTTGTGTGTATCTTTTCCAGCTTCAACTGTCCATCTTCCAACAGTGACCGTATGAAATGTTACTTGAGTTGTATGTGTTTAGTCCTGGAATGAAATGTTGATTTCTTTGCAAGATGAATGGCACTTTGGCTATCACTATATAACGTGCCCATATCATGCTTCTTACCCGATTCATCCATAAACCTTTGTAACCAAATCATTTCCTTACTAGCCTCTATAGCAAAAACATACTCTGCTTCTGTTGCTGAAAGTGCAACAACACTTTGGATTTTTGAAACCCAACTAACAGTTGTTCCACCTACAGTAAATACATACCCTGTAGTGCTCCTCCTATTATCTCTGCACCTGCCATATCTGCATCAACATATCCCTGTAGAGCAATGTTTGAACCACCAAAGCATAATGCTTGATTTGTGGTACCTCTCAAATATCTGAGAATCCATTTCACTACCATCCAATGTTCTTTTCCTGGATTGTTCATGTACCTGCTTACAACTCCCACTGCATGTGCAATATCAGGCCTTGTGCAGACCATTGCATACATTAAGCTTCCAACTGCTGATGCATATGGAACTTTAGACATATAATCCATTTCTTCGTGGGTCTTGGGGCACATCTCCTTACTAAGTTTGAAATGGCTAGCAAAAGGTGTACTAACTGATTTTGCATTCTGCATATTAAATCTTTTCAACACCTTTTGTATGTACTCATTCTGAGACAATGTTAATTTGCGATTTTTCCTGTCTCTAGTTATTCTCATACCAAGGATTTGTTTTGCAACTCCCAAATCCTTCATTGCAAATGAATTTGTCAATTTTCTTTTGAGCACATTTATTTCCTGCATGTTAGACCCTGCAACAAGCATGCCATCTACATACAATAACAATATAATATAGCTTCCATCATTTTTCTTTTCCAGATAAACACAATGATCAAAGTGACATCTAGTATAACCTTGTTCAGACATAAACTTGTCAAATTTTATATACCACTGTCTTGGAGCTTGTTTTAAGCCATACAAGCTCTTCTTTAGCCTGCACACTAATTTTTCCTTCCCCTTGACCTCATATCCTTTTGGTTGCTACATATAGATCTCTTCCTCCAAATATCCATGGAGAAATGTTGTCTTTACATCTAACTATTCAAGATGCAAATCTTTTGCTGCTACAAGACTTAAAATAGCTTTGATTGAAGTCATCTCAACAACAGGAGAAAATATTTCATCAAAATCAATACCTTTCTTCTGTGAAAATCCCTTCACCACAAGTCTAGCTTTTTACCTCTGTTTTCCTCCATCTTCTTCCTTCAGCCTGTAAACCCATTTATTCTGCAATGTTGTTTTACCTGCAGGAAACTTGACTAAGTCCCAAGTCTGGTTATGTATTAAGGATTCCAACTCTTCTTCCATGGCTAGCTCCCACTTCTTCTCGGTTTCAACCTGCATTGCTTCTTCATAACATTTGGGTTCACCATAATCAGTCAACAATAAATAATATAATGAAGGAGAGTATCGTTCAGGGGGTCTACTTATCCTGGTAGATCTTCTAACACCACTTTCAGGTGTTTGAGGTGCCTGTTGCTGTTGTGGTTGTTGTTGTTGTTGTGGCTATTGATTATTATTATTTTCAGGCACCATTACTTTTTCTATGATCTGATCAAGAACTGTGTATTCTTTGTTTTCTTTTTCCTGTTTCTTTTCCTGCAACCGATTCTTATACAAGACCTTTTCATTGAATATTACACCTCTGCTCCTAATGATTTTGTGATTTTCATAATCATATAAGAGATAACCAAAATCATTAACACCATATCCAATAAAGGTACATCTCTTTGATTTTGCCTCAAGCTTTGTTCTATTTTCTTTATTAATATGGAAAAAGGCCTCACAACCAAAAGGCTTTAAAAAGGAGTAGTTTACCTTTTTACCTGTCCATGCCTCCTCTGGAATACCACCATCCAAGGAACTTGAAGGCCCTCTGTTTATTAGATAAACAAATGTATCTATAGCATCTGCGCAAAATTGTAAAGGCAATCCTACATGCAATCTCATGCACCTTGCATGCTCCATGATTGTTCTGTTCATCCTTCCTGACACACCATTTTCTTGTGGTGTTCTTGGAACTGTCTTCTCTTTGCGAATTCCATGCTCTGAACAATACCTATCAAACTCTTTGCTGCAATATTCACGTCCATTATCTGATCTGAGACACTTCAACTTCTTTCCTGTCTCAATCTCAACCAAAGCTTTCCATTTCTTGAAAGTATCAAATACATCAGATTTATTCTGAATACAAGAAATCCAAGTTTTTATAATTGTGTCATCAATAACAATAACATAATAACGAAAGCCACAGAGAGATGATACCTGAGCAGGTCCCCATATATCTGTATGCACAAGCTCTAATTTTTTTCTCTTCTTTTCTTTCCCAACTCTGAGAAATTTGACTCTCTTTTGTTTTCTATAAATACAATTCTCACAGAAATCCAAATCAACATTCTTCAAACCCGGCAACAAATTTCTTGAGTGAAGAATCTTCATCCCCTTCTCACTCATGTGTCCGAGCCTATGATGCCATAATGCTGCATTTTCTCCTTTGGAAGTTAAAGCATTAACAGAGTTAGAAATACCATTGCATAAATACAATGTACCAACTTTTTTTCCTTTTGCTATTACCAAGGCTCCTTTGGTGACCTTCCAAGTTTTATCTGTGAAAGTTGTCAAACAACCTTCACTGCCTAACTGCCCTATTGAAATCAAATTTTTCTTTAGATCTAGAACATGCCTTACCTCTTTTAATAACCATTGGTTTCCATTCTGTTGTTTTACAAGAACCTTACCCATTCCAATAATTTTACACGGTTTATCATCACCTAAACGAACTTGTCCAAAATCTCCTTGAACATAGTCACAAAAATATTTCTTATCAGGTGTGGCATGGAATGAGGCCCCTGAATCTTCCACCCAGGAATCAGTAACATTTTTAAAAGAAAGAATCAAAGCATCTTGTAACACATCACCTGTCACATTTGCTTCATGATTGTTTTCTTGTTGTGCGTCTCCTTCTTTTCCCTTCCGAGATCTACAGTCTTCTTAAGGTGTCCTTTCTTTCCACATTTCCAGCACACTATCCCTGATCTAGACTTGGATATGCCTTTCCTTGATTTACTGCGATATCCTAGGCTCTTTCCTCTTTCCATTTTTCTTCCCCTAGACTCTGCACTCAAAGCATTACCCGATGTCTCACCAGAGCTTTTCCGTCACATTTACTCGCTAAGGATAGCACCGACAACATCATCAAACTTTAAAGTACTAGATCTAGAGACAGAGTTACTAATGGCCATAACTAAACCATTCCAACTTTCTGGAAATGAGCACAGAAATAATAGAGCCCTAACTTCACAATCAAAGCTTACCCCTATAGAACTTAACTGAATGGTAACTGTATTAAAATCATTTAAATGGTTTGCAATATATCCACCTTCTGGCAACTTCATATTAAATGAATGTTTCATAAGAGATACCTTGTTTGAGGTTGAGGGTTTTTCATATAGTTTCGCCAATGCCTTAATCAAACCCTCTGTTGTTGTTTCCTTCGAAATATTGAAGGCTATCGACGCCGCGAGGCACAACCATACTATTCCAAGTGCCTTTCTATCGAGAATCTCCCATTCTGCGTCTGTCATAGTCGTCGACTTCTTTGTTTTTTCGCTCAATGGTAGGTAATAATCTTCCATCTGCATCTTCCACAATAGGAAGTTTTGGCCATTAAATTTCTCGACCCTAAATTTACCATCTTCCACCATTTCTCCCACTCGAACCAGGAACCTTTCTTTCCTGCGAGTTTATCAGCCAAATAGACCTTCGACTCTGATACCAGTTGTTAGAAAATTATATATTACAGAGCAATGGAGAAAATACACAAGCACACAAAACAAATAAAACCAGAGAGACACAAATATACGTGGTTCACCCAGTTTGGGCTACGTCCACCCTGAACAGCCAGTCCTTCCTTTCTATTATCCAGCAAAATGAAGAGACATAACCTACAACAGATCCATTGTAATATCCTTTGTTCTCTCTCACAGTCTCCCTATCAGTTTCTCGCTCTGAGAATACACATACAATACACAGCCACAATAAAATACCCTCATACAAGTGAGGGGTTTCCTTCTAGGGTAAAAAAACCTAAACTAAATATAACTTCTACCGTCAGATCATCTGCCTAATGAATGACCCAGATTGACTAGAAATTACTATACTTTTACAAGGAAATTTCACATACATTTTTAGCTTCGGGGGGTTGCCCCCGAAAACCCCCCGCCAGGGGGGGGCTCCATAAAGTCCCAGCCGCCCCCCCCTGGACCCCCCCAAGCAACGTTTAATTACGGGTAGCGTTTCCGCCCCATTAAGGTACAGGGGTCCAACTCTCTGATACAAAATAAACAAGATAATCAGGCTCCACACCCAACACCCCTTACACCTTTTCTCTCCATGATCACCATGCTTGGGCACTATGGCTTAATTGTTGAAAAATCATAGTGAAAGTGGCATCATTGGATACAGTTTACTACTTTTACTTGCACTATGCTACCATTCTATATTTAAAGGGATCACCATCGGTGTTGCAAGAATAGGGGATGAGTGTAGAGAGCAACTATGTGGGTGATGTGTATACATAAGATATTTGTTGCAATAGAAATGGGAATATCCCTCTTGAACATAATTCCTTACAAGCCCTTTCTCTCTTCTGTAGTATACGCTTTCACTTATTTGATTTAGTGCCCCATTGGAGTTGCCATTAGGATACATATCAACACCATTATAGAAGGGGGTGTGGTGAGCTATATTTATGTAATTTCAATGGATTTTTCCTTGTTTGGTTTATGTTTCCATCAAACATCCTATATTGAATGGAATAATACACAATTGGAAAAATGAGTGCTTAGAAATCTTGTATTGGAGCGATTTAATTTAATGCTCAAAAATCAAATGGGCATTGTGTGTCTACGAGTTATAAGGCCTAAACTACTTTTGTTGTCCCTTGGAGTAGTATATTCAGGTAGGAAACATCTCTACCTGGTGGTCCAATCTATTTTTCCTAATTTGTTAAAAATATCAAAGTATGGAGTATTTATGTTGTGTTCTTAATAAATAGAATGGCTCCTATCTAGTTTTTGACTATAGGGGAACATGACATTATTTGTATATACATTCATGAATATTAATTCACAATTGGAATCGAGAATATTAGTAACTTGCAAATAGATTTTTTGTAAGTTTCCTAGTAATTGTATTGTAAACAAGTGCATTTTCGGTAGAAGTTAATGTCCCCCATTTGTTATTATTAGAGATTGATAGTCAAACTTTAAGTTTTGAAGTCCTATTAATCAAGCGTGTGTAAAGTGGGCCCGAGCCACAACTAGAACTAGAGCTTCAAGCCTATGTCAGAGTCAAAGTCGTAGCCAAATTCAAATCCATAAGCGTGATTCAGTTTGTGGTCTCCTTGAAACCACCATTTACTATAAGAATTACAACTTCTCATAGACATTAATTTGTGGTCATCTTCAAATCACCATTTGCGAGCACTTCTAGTTAGTAGAAGACATCAACTTAGAGCTAAATCGAGAAATATTGCATGAGCTTTTAGACCCTAGATCTAAGTTCCAATAGTTTGTGGTTATATTGAAAGCACCATCAATTTGCAATCATCTTCAAATCACCATTTTTGAGCACAACTGGTCAACAAGAGACATCAAATTCTAGCCAAATTTGGAAATATTGTGGGAATTGTTAAAAGTTAGAGCCAAGTTCTATAGTTAGTGGTAATTCCAAACAAATATTTAATAGAAGACTAACAACTTCTCGTAGACATTAGTTGCATTAATCTTCAACTCGCCATTTTCAAATTGTTGGCGAAAAAGTTTTACAAAGTTGACCCAAGGTTCAACCCCAGGTTGCCAACAAAGGAGTTCATCGTAGTCTAGTGCAATGCCAACATTTTCAATCTTTTGTAAGGGAAGAAGATCACACTCGAGGTGTACCAAGACTGTTAATTGATGCGATAGGTATTTAGATGGTAACAAGATTCATTCCATCAATTAAGTTATTCATTGAACTTAGATTCATTCATGGGTATTCAAAATAACTTTTATGAAAAAATAAATAAAAACATAACAACAAAGTTAATAGAGAACTTAAAAAAAAGATTAAAGGGCTACACAAATCAAACACATTCGAACACAAGATACATATAAATAGATCCCTACAACAGGCTCATGTATATTATACTTCAAAGAGTCGAGCCATTACAACATGGATTTATAGAAATTATGCAACATTTGCTTCTAACTTCTTGGAAACTAGATGAACAGACGGGATTAAAATAGAATAAATCAAATGGACTTCAATTATAATTTTAGTAGCATGTCAGCCTTGTTATTGGTCTCTCTCTTTCGGCTTGATCTATGAGGCTCTATATAGATTTTTCTCCTTTGATCTTGTCTGCGCTCGCTTGATTTGGTCCAACTTAGCCAGCTTAGCGAAGTATAACTGCTTGGTCTACTTTCTGCTTGATTCATTCAAACTCAGTGTCTCGATCCTTCTTTCATTGCCATGGAAATTCCCAATGTAACTGTTCTCTTCCATTGCTTGTCACTTTCTTATTTATGTTTGTTGATTTCCATGTTGTTTAACCATTTGTTGTTTTGCTTGTGATTCTTATATCTACAACTTTTTTCCATCAAAATTAGTCAAATATATTTAAAAAAAACGAAGGACCCAAACGGCCCCAACCAAAATCTATTGACTTTCCCTCAAGTTAATCCTTTTCTTGCACACTTGGTCCTTCCCATAGTTGTGCAACCGATTGCACTCTATCTTTGTGTCAATGTTTCTCCTTCAAATGAAGGACCCAACTCTGGAACAATTTTCAAAACTCAAGTCTTAAAATTGTTGTAAACATCCATTTCCTCTTTCCATGCAGTAAGTAGAGTAGCAATCTTGTCAATAAATTGGGTTGTAGCCTCTGTAGCTAGTTTCTCACGGCATGAAGCAAAACAAGTTGGTCATTAAGTATCTGCATCAAAATTGAGCTGACAGATAAGATAATATAATTTTATTTATGTCCAACTATTGACCACAAAGTAGGTTAAAGGGATTGTTGAGTACAATGATGTCCATATAATGCGGGAGAACCAAACAGTCTCCTATAAAATATATAATGCATGAATATAAAAGATACAATGCATGAAGTATAAAATATACAGTGCATGAGCATAAAATATACAATGCATGAAATGCCATGACAAAGAAGATCTAAGAGATAATGGGTTTGAGGATCATACCCATCTCTCCTAACTTATGATGTTGAATGAATAACACTGAAGGAAACTCAACAAAGTTTGTTGGCTTGATGAAGAGTCGGTGGAAAGTGCAGACTTTCCACTAAATCATTTCCTAAGGGAGTTCACATGTTGTTGAGGTATGGAGGATCTAGTCTGTCTCCCAGGAACAAATTTGAGACAAATATGTTGGTGAGATCTTGTGTGGTTGGGTGAGGTCCCACGGATTCTCACTGATCTAGAGTGGATATGTACTGGTATCAATCAGTCTCTTGGTGCCTTGTCTGAAGGTAGTACCCTAAAAATTGTTGTGATCTTCTATTTGAGGTCTGGTCTGATGGGAGGTTGAATAATACGCTCTCGGAACCTAAGAGCCTCCTACATATATAGGGAAAAACATCTCTAATTGGGATACCTGGAAAATTTGGCGAGGGTCTAAGAATATCTGAATAAGCAATGGCACCTTCCTCTAATCTCATAGTAGACAGGGCATCCAAAAATGAAGTGCACCTTGGACTTTAATTCCTGTAAATGATCTACTTGGCAGATTTTTTCTATTCTATCAATTTGGTGGTTTGTCTCTACCCAAAGTCTATGAGAACCTACTATGGACTAGCCTAGAGGAATGCAAATAGCATGCATCTAGTGGAGAAACGTATACTAGGGTCGAACAATAAGCCTGTCTCTCAACTCTAAGAAGGGCTCAGCGTAGAAGGCCATCTTTGGGCATAACCTCCCCCCTATAGGATTGACCCAGCTGACCTCGACAAACTGCCTATAGATGTGTTCCCTCATGATCTTTTCCAAATCCTGTCTAATAGGTAAAAGGTGACCGGGAGCATCTAAGGAATATCAAAAATTGGGGAGATGATCCAATTGAATGCCCACTGACTCTAAGAGATTTGGAACTCTTGTAAACCAACATTAGGCTCTGCCCGAGGGAGTAGAACAGGAAATAGTCTCATAAGAGAAATATTCCAAGCAAGGATATCGATCCCTACTCTTTATCGAGTATGCAAATCCCCATATACGATGCAAGAATGAAACCAATTTTAATATCGTGTCAAGCCAAAAGGGCTAAGATACAAACTCTATAAGGATAATGTGTTGAGGTACTATCTATTTGAATCTAATGATGCGATGGAGAAGAATAATTTGGACTCTATCAGTTGAAGCCCAATCTGACTCAAGAAAATACTATCTCTGAATCTCTAAGCCATATAGAATAGTGGGACGGATCAAAGTGTCCATGAGGCTCATTCTCGACAAGATGTCCTAAAAGTGATATCCTTTGTTGATCTGAGGCTAAAGTGCTGGTCACAAGATGAAGCAAGGACCTGAGAATTGCACCCCCAAGTAGGTATATGTGTTGGCGATCTCAAACTCCTCCCCTTTGAATAAGAAGTGAAGCTCTGAAGTTTTCTTCACCCCATTGAAGATCATAAACTTGGTTTTATGCAAGTTGACTGTCAATTGTCAAAGATCAAAAAACAGAGCTAAGGCATCCAACTGCCTTTGTAATCCTTTTAGGGATGAGGAGAGGAGGACCATGTCGTTAGTAAACAATAGAATAGATATCAAAACCTGGTGAATAAGGCAACCATCAATGTCTTGGATATGATCGTGTAGAAATGCCTCCAACTCATCAATATATATCCCAAACAGGGTAGGAGAGAGTGGACAACCCTGTTTAACCCCAATAGTGCTTCAGATGAAATCAAATATCCTATGAGACGCGAAAATAAGACCAAGGAAAGACTCATATAGGTGCATAATAACTGTCAATAGGGTCGCAAAGATGTTATTATCTCTGAGTCTCTGGAGAAAGGCTTCCCTCATAACATAGTCAAAATATTTTCGAAAATCTACAAAAAAACAATAGACTTTCGAAGAGTGGTGTCGTGCCTCCTCAATCATGGCGCAAAGGGTGAAGATGTGGTCAATGCTATGATGAGTCAGTAAAAAACCTGTCTATCCCCTAGCTCTGAGTTGTCTCTGCTCAAGGTCACTGGAGAGTTTCCTATGTAGAAAAATAGCATACAACTTCGAGAACGTATACCCCACCATGATCCTTCTATAGTTATTGGGATTTGAGTTGGAATCTGATTTGTGGATTAGATGGATGATATGGTGTAACCATGCTGGTGGAAAAGCTTAATGGACTACATGGTTGTTAGCCAAGTAGCTAACCAACGCACGGGAATCATGCTTAAAGAACTCTGCTTGGTAGCCTTCATCATCAGCTTCTTTGTTGTTGTTCATCACCCAAATGGCCTCTCTAATATCTTTTTCTAAGAATAGGTAACAGGAATAGGGTGGGAAGGTAACATGAATTTGGGCCTCCCTGGGAATATCATAAAGGTTGGAAGTGTGAAATAACATGGATGTAGGGTCAAAATAATATGGAAGAGGGGATTTTCAGGGAAGGATGGCATGCCATAATTGTTTAGGGGATTGGGCAAGGAGAGTAGAAAGTTCTCATCTTCTATGAGAGACAAAGAGTCGTTTATTGCGACAAAGGAGATGAAATTAAAAATATTTGAGTTCAAAGTAGAAGGGTTGAGAGTGGGTGAAATCATATTGAAATTCTCAATGTAGAGTACTGCATTCGTCATCATACCATTTTTTCATGGGGCAAGATCCAACTTTTGGGGAGATGGAAGTGGAATGAGTGGAGTGAGGGAAGGATTTGAGTGTTGCTTCCCAAATTGCAGATGAAAGGCAAGTGTATTTAGTGGAAGCATAATCAATCAAGGAGAATTGGATCTCCTATGGGAGAATCTTGCATAGGGAATACGAGAATATGTCAGGTTCACCTCCATTAAATCGAAAGGTGGTTCAAGGTGGGGCCCGAGGGGAAGGATGGGGTGCAAGGGGAGGGTCAAACCAGAGAGAGAAGGAAAGAATTGCATGATTGGAAAAACTGATGGGGGATACCAAGAGATGAAGAATAAAAGAGAGTGAGTTATGGCTAACGAGGACATAATCAACTACACTCGCACCCCCTCCATATGGCCGACATGTGAAAAAACGGGATATGGGAAACAAGGGAGAACATTTAAAATAAGAAACCATTGGGATTCCCCCAATTGAAATAGATGATTACCATAAACCATACTGGGCCCCAAACCACCATCTGACATTCGGTAAAGCCCTATTGTATCTGGATCTATCCCCTGGGTACAAAACACATCCTCTGATTGATCATGGAGATGGATCTGGAGATCTCTAATACGAGCATTGAAGTCACCTAGGAGGATGAATTCCCCATCAATAAAGTGTTGTGGATGTCGGTGTACAATTCTATAAAGGGGTCCCCATTTGAGCCATTATGGATGGAAAATGGTGAATTTGTTGGGGGAAAGTCACTCCCTCAAAGGAGAGACTCCGACACTAATCTGAATCCACATAAACATGGTAAAATCATCTTTGGCTACCAAATATACATTATTTCAGAGTGAGTCGCTAGCCAAACAAGAAGCTCCACCTTATTCTCTGATCCCTATCAAGCTCCTCGTCTCCTGCCTGCAAAGTGAGAACAAATAGTAACCTACAATATCTAGGAGAGGTTGAACAAGTCTTGCATGAGTCTCGATCATGAAGAGGATGTCCCCTGATTCAAGAGCATCATACAAGAGTCCTGCCAATGCCCATAAAGATCCATTTCCATTTAAACAGTGGATATAAATGCCTATAACATGTCATCTCCCCAAGTGATTCCTTCATTTGGAACCTCCAATTTGGGGTTCCCACCCAGCTGGGAAGGAGTCCCAAATGACTACCCAAAGAATATTGACAACTGCCCATTTATATGCTTGTCGTGTTGCCATAACATGTTCTCTAGATTTTTTAAGTTCCATAACTTGTGCTTGGATGAGGTCCTCGTCTAAGAAAATCCTGCTAGGAAGAGAAATCAAATTTCGCTTAGCCTTGAGGGCGCAGAATCGATCGGATGCAATCCAGAACCTAAGGAAGATAGTAGATTCATAGCCCAACCAAGCTCTGTCCAGAGCTATATCAGGGAGGAGAAGAGTATCTCGAAGGAACCTAGCCCCCACTTCTATAGGATCCAAATAGGGGTGTGGTAAGGGGAGACTTCTCACCTCGAGTTTCAATTCTATTGCCCGCTTGGTGTGTTCTTCCACATTTTTTTCTTGCACCACCTCCTAAACCACTACAAGAGGGGTAGGAGTTTTATCCTTCCACTGAACCACAAGTGACATGAATTGATGTGTGTCTCAGTTTCTTGTCTGAGGGTGGCCTATTGGGTTCATATTTCTTCCTGCTTGCTTTTAAGGTCAAGAATTTATGAATGCAATGCATCATTTGGAGGATGGAGAATTTCCTGCTCTTCACTTTCATGTAATATATTCTCAAGGAATAAATTATTCCCTTCCACCTCTGAAACTCTTACAAAGAGGGTGTGTATTTCTGAATGGAGATTTTTTTTTTCATTTTCTAGAAATTCCATTTTCTACAGCATTTTTTTTACCTGGGTTATTTAGAAAGATAAATCCAACTCCATGGTTTTATCAACTCCATGGACCCCAGTTTCAAGCTATACCCCTTGACCCTCAGTCGTGATTTCTGTGGGTTTAGGCAAAGATGGGGGATCTGACAATATTTCAAAGATTTGATTTACATATGTGTCTAAGTCCATCAGAGGTCCTCTGGAACTCTGGAACACAGTTTCTTGCTCTGTTGTCTCACTCGCTGCTCCATTGAGTCGATCTCGAAGATGATTGCTCATGTTTAAAACTCTGATCTTTGTCCACTAGAGAATAGGCATACATGCATGGATAATCCTACTACAATGATCCTAGTATATCTATGACTACCTACAGTTTCTTCACTTCTTCCAAAATCCACCGAATCCACGAGCCATATCGGATTGCTCACGTTGAAATCTCTGATCTCTGTCCACTAGCGAACAAGCATGCATGCAAGGAAAACTCAATGGCAAAGAAATAATCAACAATTACCTAGAGAATTCTAGAGGACTTGAATGTAGAGAAGACAAGACTATTAACCATTCATGTTTAGAGTGTTAATCTGAATATGCATTGCATTTGCACCAACAACGCAATCGATTGTTGCAGAAATCACGCCAGGAACCCCCGAGACCACGTCTAGAGAGGAACTGCTAATGCATGATCTCTTAGCACACACCTTCCTCTAATCACATGCATGTACATGACCTTTCATGTATTTCACTTTGGCAACAAGTTGAAGATCCTAGATAGTAGTCTTAGCCTCTTGTGATTCCTTGTCCATTCTATGAATTGTTGTTGTTGCACTAGGTAGGTTGTTGTAAGAGCTTGATCCATCAAGTGTTTGCTTTGTTCTCAAAATTGATATAAAGGTTGATTACATTTAGAAATAAATCCTGGCCAATCCTATACTTCATGGAATATCTCTTGTGAATCCTACATGCACTATTGAACGTTATCCCAGAGAGTGGATCCTTGTTCAATGGTTTGATTGAACTACTGTTGGAACTTCTTTGTAGAGTCATAAATGGAATTTCAGAGCTTGAAAATGGTGATGCACAAATCCTTATTTGTAGTAACTCGATATGCAAGACATTGTATACGATCATATTAAGGAGAAATACCTTCCGACACATTAGAGGAATACTCTGCAACTATTGGCCACATTTGTTGAATTTTGGCATTTATATCTATAGGCACAATTAATCACGCTTTTTGAGAAAACTGAGAAGTTCTTGTTGTTGCTCATGCATGATGACAAGTTTGTTATATTTAGAATCAACAAGAATCAATAGATCCTACAATTGTACTGATGAGGTCCTGGTTAATTAAAAGAGTTGTTTTGAGGATCAATGTTGGATATTTGAAGTGGGAAGGCTATCAATAGAGGGAAATCTAGGTTGTAGGGGTTTTACACTCGCAACAAAATTCTAAGAATTTCCTTGTGGTGAAGTATCTCGTGCATTATCTTGTTCTTGTTAAAGATCTTCTCAAACTTTGGCAATCACATAAGAAGGAAGCAGGGGAATAATATCAAGAGTCTAAGGACACAAATGAAATAATTCCTTACAATAATTTGAACCTCAGACAAAGAGAGAAAAATATGTTGGAGAAATGGTGATACTTGGTTATTTTTGCAATGTGGATGAAGGCTTCACAGGCGACACCAAAACTATCTTTGGAATCTTCTCAAGTTTCTTTGTATTCGCGGGCTCATAAATGACCTCCATATCAATCTCATTCTCAATGATGTCTTCAAGGTTAGACTATTGGGAAGGATTATCAGAAATGGTGTCAGAAGTTGTGGCAGTTTGTGGTGAAGAAACATGGCTATATGGAGGTGATGTGTTGGGGGGGAAAACATGTTCTTCAATGATGGTGGTTAGTCGAGTAGGCTCTTCAGGCTCATCATCTATAATATGTATGGAAATTAAAGGGGCTAGAAGTGAGGAAGATGGATATTGAAACCATTACTTTGGCAATAAGATCAAAAGAAGAATATGCAGATGAGACATTAAAGGCCATAGAAACAACGTCGATAGTAGAAATGGTGGGTAGTGCAGAAGACAAAGGAGCTATAGAAGTTGAAAGGAGAGTCAAAGCTTTAAAAGTTCTAACCCGGTATGGAATAACATCATGTATGGAAGAAGTTTCGACAGGTGGACTTATTAGGGATTCAACACTACAGAAGGTGGAAACAGAGGATATGTATTCCTGGAGCCTCTTCATCATAGCCTAAAAGTCAGATTCAGGTGCATCTAAGTGCTTCCAAGATGATGACGAAGCATCATAAGATAAACTATGTGGCTTCTTGCCTTCAAGAGAATAAACATTCCCCACATGGGTCTCCATGCGTTGAACTCCTGGCCAAGACATAAATTCCTAGTGGAATGCTTCTTCAAACATATAATATGTTATTGGATGCATCTTGAGGGTATCCTTATTAACTACTTTAGGTCGAACATATGTGTTTTCGTGGTCAATGTTGAATCACATCTGATAGAAATATATATCCAAAATTGGCCTAGGGATCCTGATGGTCATTGTCGCATTGATCATTTTATTGTACCATGATTTGAAAATGGATTGTACTTGAAAAGGGTGCAAGTTATCCAATTTCATTTATGTAAATGAGTGCAAATACTCCAAATTTTAAATCTAAAAATGTGAGAACTTCTTATTTCTAATACAGAGATAGACTGTAGGGGCATTTACCGGATATGTTACCTTTCAAAGAAAGGATGAATCCAGAAGCTACCTGGCCTTCTTACAGACTCTCCCTAAAGAAATAATAGAAGTAAACACTCAGACTTAATTAAAATGACCTTACTCAAACTTGACATTATGCAGAATTTTTGCTTGGAAGAGGTGTATGTCTTTTCTTCTGTTTATGTGTTTTAAGTTTATTTGTTTTTTCTGAAACTTAACATGTATATCAGCAACATAATTCAGCCATAGAATAACAAAACACATCAGCAATATAATATAGGAGTTCACCCCAACTCTTGGGCTACATCTCCTTTGAGCTTCGTCAACATGACTAGACTCTTTGAGATTAAGGTACTTAAATTCTTTTACAAGCTCCACACTTAACCACAATGAATATGAAAATGATTCAAAGGGCCGAGAATACCATTTTAAATCCCTTTAATGGCTGTCCAATTCCTACAAACAGCTTTAGGCTTCCATGGACACACATCCTTCTGTCGGTGCACTAAGCTTCTCTGAGCTTCTAAATGGCACAAAATCCCTCATATTTCTATTTCTGCTCCTAAAAACACTACTACTGCATCCAATAATGATCAGACATCAAATATCAACTGATAATTTGCTTACATTAAGCACAACATCCCCAAAAATGGCTCTCCTCCACGGTTTGCCCAGGGCTACCCACGACTTCATATCAACTTCTCGAGCTGTATAAGTACTCAAAATGATCTAAAACCACTTCCATTGGTTCTAGAATGACTGAAATAGTCAAGATAGAGTTTTGTTTCATCAAAAACGGCCTCCGGCTGCTCCGGTCTCACCTACACACTCTGTTTGGAAAATGGCCTCTAGAAATTAAATGAAGCTTTTTCGCTTTCTAAATTTCTTAACAGGCTCTGAAAACCATCTAAACAAATTCAAAATGCATGAAATAGCTAATAATGCCTATTCATTTACCTTAAATAGAGAAACACAGTCCAATACACAGCCTTCTCCTTCCAGGCCCTGATGGCTCCTTCATCTTCTTCAATGCTTAAACCTCTGAAGATGACCTCTGTTAGATTTCAGACCTGCTCCATTGAGTCCAGAAGGTCGAAGAGACCCAAAATAAAAAAATAAAAAAAAATTCACACCAAAAGGATCTCCCATGTGAAAGATATGCTCCAAACTGTATTTTACCCAATGTTAGGCAAAAATCCCACTAATTGTGGGCCAACTGTAGTTAACTGGAGCTAAAAGTGGAATTCCGCCTAAAATGGAGGGATGGCGCTAAAATTGGCAGAGCATTTTCTGTTGGCAATAAATGTCATAGAACATGTGACCACAAATCCCGCATTAACTGTTGTTGTAATCGCCGGATTAAAGCTGTGGTTCTGGGCCACGGTTATGTGTAGAGGGGCTGGCCCCCCATGCCCTTAACTTCCGCTCCGCCAATATTGTGCCACGTAAACCTTTGAATGGTGGGTTTTAACCGTTACATTAGCATTGACCCACGTGACTTTAAACTTAATACGTAACCTTCAACCATACGTTGCCACATTTGATTTTCTTTTTTGGGTTTTAATAACATATGTGTGGTTTAATATTAAAATTTTAGTAAGGTTTAATTAAATGTTTTTTAATAATTAATTAAAACATATAATTAATAATATAATATATTATTTAATAAAAAATCATAAAAAATATTAAAAATATATAATTTAATTAATTTATTAAACCTTAATAAAAAATAAAATTATCCCCAAACAAATTTGCTCTGCCCCCTCCTCGTGCGCTGCATGTATTAGGGTTGCTGGGTGCATCCCTGCGCGCCCCTGTGGTTGCTACGCCCCTGTTCTTAGCCCTGCAGCGTCCTCTCATTGCTCATGGAGCCCTGCGAGGGCCCTGTCCCCCCCCTCAATCCGCCTCTGGAGGTTCTAGCATTCAGAACTTTGATTACTGTTGGCCCGAAGCGCCCCCCCACAGTGATTCAACAGAAGTTCATTAAGAAAATGGACTCGATTCCTTCAGTTGCCCTTCCAGAAGAGGAAATGTGTAAAGCGGCCTTGAACCTGGCTGAGAGAGGCCTCATTGGCCAGTTCACGGGCCTCTGGCCTTCTCCCAAGACGGTGGATGAATGGACTCAAAGGAACTGGTCTACATTGACCAAAGATGGTGTCAAAAGCTATTTTTTTGGCAAAGGATACTTTGTTTTTATGTTTGAAAACCTGGAAGACAGAAGTTTAATATTCAGAAATGGCCCATACTTCTTGGGTCCGCAGGGATTGTATCTAAACAAATGGTCTCCAGATTTCGATCCTACGCAGGATGTCCCCTCTACAGTTCTGGTTTGGGTGAGACTCCCCCATTTTCCCCTCCATTGCTAGAACCAAAAATCCCTCCAGATCATCGGTAATGCGCTGGGAAAATACATAGACCAAGCTGTTAGAAAAGATCAGTATTCATGTGCTCGCATCTGCGTAGAAGTGGACCTAGAAGAGGGGCTGCCGGAAGCAATCAAGCTCACTGTTTTTGGGTGGACGCATGTCCAGGAGTTGGACTACGAACAACTCCCCTTCAAATGCAAACATTGCCATGGCCACGGACACTTTGAAAAGCATTGCAAGAAAAAGGCCGAGGAGCAATTAGATAAACAAACCGGGGATCAATGGACATTAGTCCAGAAAACTGCACAGCCAAAAAAAGGGGCTGGCAAAGGCAATACGATAGGAGTTCCAACCATCTCTAAGTCTAATCAGGAAAAGGAAACAACCCCAAATGGTACAGAAAGCGCCCAGACCAATCTAGCAAACTCAGTCCAGGAAAATTTGGAATAGGCAGAAAACCCACCTCCAAGCAAAGATGGAGGGAAAGCTATTCAGATCGAAGCTCCCCAAGGCAGTCCCTACAATCCCTCATACGCAGAAGTCACAAAGAAAAAACCAGCGGAAAGCTCAAGCTCCTCGGAGGACAAAACCTTTGAGCACCCATCAAAAAGAGCTAGAAGGAAATCCCGCAAAGAAATGAGGGAAGAGGAGGCTGAAAGACTTAAAATACAAGGAAGCCAGTCCACAATAGAAATGTCTATCGGACGAAATACCAGACCAAGGTCTTCCAAGGGAGGCCCCAACCCCCCCTCGAGTAAATAATGAAACTCGTCTCTTGGAATTGCAGAGGACTGAGGAATCCCTCTAAAATAGATGCAGTTAAGGACCTTTTGAAAACAGATCCCTCAGACATTCTCATGCTCCAAGAGACCAAGATAGAAGGGCAAGCCCTCCTAGAAATCAACAAGTCAAAGTGGAATAAAAGTTTAGGTAAATCTGTCAGCGTAAGAGGCTCTTCTGGAGGGTTGGAAACTCTCTGGACAAACGACTTATTCCAGCTGAACAAATCTCATGAAACTCAACACTGGATCTTCACGGAATTGACGCATTGTGCAAGTAAGTTAACCATCTCCCTCTTCAATCTTTATGTACCTGTCAATTACTTTGAAAAAGGAGAATGCTGGATTTCTCTCTCAGCTTTTTTAGAGCAGCGTTCCCCTAGCAACATCATCATAGCCGGGGATCTTAATATTGTTCTGAAAGCAAAAGAGAATAGGGGCGGATCCAGCATCAAAGATCCCATGTTGGCCTCTGTGGAAGAGCTCACCCAGCTTTGGGATCTTCTAGACTTCAATCGTGTCCGAGGTCTCTTCACTTGGTCCAATAATCGGGTTGGGTCGGACCACATTTATGCCCGCCTGGATCGATTTCTGGTGCAAAGCTCCCTAATGATGAATAAAAAGATCATTATCACAAAAATTCTGCCCAAATTAACCTCATATCACAAGCCAATTCAAATTTTAATGGAAGATGAAGAAGATATGGGCCCTATTCCCTTTTGATTCAGCCCTCTCTGGATCGAGAGAGAAGGATTCACAGAGACAGTGAAAGCAGCATGGGCAAAACCCTTCACAGGCTCCTCAAGTTATGTCTGGGAGAAAAAGTTGAAGGCCACAAAACAAGCGCTGAAGGAATGGATAAAGAAACCAGCCCCTACTCCAACAAACCAAAGAAAAGAAGCAGTGCAAATGTTGCAGACCCTGCAAACAGATATGGAAAGCAAAGAGATCACAGCAGAGCTGTTGGAAAAGGAAATAAAAGCTCAAAGATCCACTTACCAATCCTTTCGAATGGAAGAAGAATACTGGAGACTAAAATCCAGAAGTATGTTGCTAAAATCAGGAGACCGGAACACCTCCTTATTCCACCAAAAATATAGAGCACGACTGTCCAGGAATCATATAGCAGAAATCAAAACAATGGAGGGCCAAGTTTGCAAAGGATTCAATCAGGTCAAAGCTGCTGCTGAAATTCACTTCAGGAACCTCTACAGTGAGGGAACTCATGCCAATGATGAGGAAGCTGTTGACCTCCTTTCTAACATCACTTTTCTCATCAGCCCTGAAGATAATACAGACCTCTGTAGACCCACATCTGAGGAGGAAATCATCAACGTTATTTGGTCCATGGAAGCAGACAAGGCCCCTGGGCCAGATAAATTCACAATACATTTCTACAAGTCTTGTTGGGATATCATCAAATTCGATCTCCAAAGAATGATTAGAGGGTTTATGAAAAAGCTAAGATAGGTGGAGGAACCAACTCCACCTACCTAGCCTTAATCCCCAAGGACACCAATCCTAAAACATTTGCAAGATTTAGGCCCATATCACTGTGTAATGCTTCCTACAAAATCTTGGCCAAACTACTAGCAAATCGAATCAAGCCTCTGCTCAAAAGACTGATTTCCAGTTCTCAAGGCGGATTTGTGGAAGGTAGGCACATTCTGGACAACGTTATTCAAGTACAAGAGACAATCCATTCAAGAAAACAGCGAAAAGAGAAAGGTATGTTGATAAAACTTGATATGGCGAATGCATTCGATAGAGTTAATCGCTCTTTCCTTAGTAATGTTCTCCTATCCTTTGGCTTCTCTCCTCACTTTGTTCATCTTATAAAAGCTTGTATTGACAACCCATGGATTGCCCCTCTAATCAATGGCCTCCCAACCAATTTTTTTCAAGCACGGAGAGGCATCAGGTAGGGATGCCCACTCTCCCCCTTCCTGTACATTTTAATGGCAGATTCCCTCAGTAAAAAACTCTCAGCTGAAAGCATTGCAGGCACTCTTTCGGGACTCAAACCTTCGTATGGCACAGAACCTATGAATCGTGCTCTATTTGCAGACGATTCCCTTCTCCTTGGAGGTGCATCCATCAGAATTGCCAAAGCTTTCGACTCTGTCCTCAGAAGGTACTGCAGAGTTTCAGGAGCTTTAGTCAATGAAAGCAAATGTGAAGTCTTTAGCTAGAATATAGATCAGCAAGAACTAACAAGTATTTCAAATATCCTCGGGTTTAAAGGACATGCTCAATGGGACAGGATCAAGTACTTAGGCCTGCCTATCACTTCTGGTGTGAATAAGAGGGCGCTTTGGAACGAAATCATCAGTAAAATTAAAACTAAAATCTCTGCTTGGGGAGGCTTCTGGTTAAAAAATTGCGGCAAAGTCATCCTGATCAAGTCGCAGCTATCAGCTCTTCCAATCTACCAAGCAACATTTCTTTTAGCCCCAAGAAACATGATGGAGCAGATCTCTACTCTTCTCAGAGACTTCTTATGCACGGGGGGGGGGAGGCAAGATTTTGTGGAAGATGATCCACGAGCCTTCGCATCCAGTTAGTGTCACCTTGCGGACAAAATACGTTCACAATAATTCACTCAGGAATCTACAATTGGACAACTCTGTAAACTGCATGCAGGTCTGGAGACTCTGCTGCAAAAGCAGTTTCTTCTTCAAAAAATCCGCTTATCGAATTCTGGGTAATGGCAAATGAACTCTCCTGTGGCTCGACTGCATCATGGGGCGGGATCCTTTGGCAGAAAACGAGGATATTTCAGAACTCAGAAGCTGGCTGGAAAGAGCAGGTATAAATAGGATTTATGACCTTTCGAAATGTGATCAACGTGGTGATTGGGTCGGCTGGGATTTTCATGGCATCCCTGCCCGGTTGTATCCTCAACAAAACTTTCTTGTTGATTTGCTGGAGGACTCTGTCCCGGTCAATCGATCCATGAAAGACAGATGGGGATGGGGCCAGTCAGGATTTTATTCTACAGCTGCAGGATATAGAGTTTTACAGGTTTCTAGGAACAACAGCCAAACATCAGCCTTTTGGAAAAACGTTTGGGAGCCACTAGCCTTACCAAAAGTGAATTTTTTCTTCTGGACTCTGGTCCATAATAAAATCCTAACGGGAGACAATCTAGCAAAAAGGAAAATTGCAAGGCCACATAGATGTGCGCTATGCAGAAGCAATCCCGAAATAGCTTAGCATTTATTCATGGACTGTCTTTTCGCCAAAGAGGTCTGGGGCCTTATCCTACAGGACTTCCAGATTGCTGTCCCTTCTCAGATTTCAGTCCAGGATCTCTTTGCCACTTGGAGTCTCTTCTACCCTTATCGAATCCCCTACAAGTCATTTTGGCGCAAAGTTTGGATTGCTCTTCCCAAATTCATTTGTTGGCAGCTCTGGTTGGCTCGCAACCAGATGATCTTCAAATATTTGCAGCATACCCCGCTGCAAGTTGCTGCAAAAGCCAAGTCCTTCCTTTTGGAAGCGGCCCAACAACAGTATTTCAAAGAAGACTCTCTGCTTCTGCCTGAGGAAAAGAGGTGGCTTGGTCCCCTTGAGCCTTATCCTCGTAAGTATCTCCTCACCCCTCAAATAGCAAATCTAGAATGGCGTAAAAGAGATCTTGATGACATATTCCAAAATTGGTGGTGGTCTCAAAATTTAACCACAATATTCTTCGATGGGGCGTCCAAAGGGAACCCCGGTGATGCCGTTGCTGGTGGGGTCATCTACTCCCCGGATGGGTCTTCTCGAGACTCCTTCTATTGGGGTTTAGGACAGAAAACCAATAATCAAGCTGAGATCCTCGGGCTCCTTAAAGCATGTCTTATAGTAAGAGACAAAGGTGTTAAAGATCTCCAAGTCTTCAGAGATTCAGATATTTTAATTAAAAAATAGAGTCTTATTAGACTTTTCTTCCTACAAATTCTATCATACCTCAGAAATTCAAACAGTGAAGCAGATCGGATGGCGAACAAAGGCTGCTCCCTCTTGAAAGGATTGCAAATTTTAAATGAGGAACCTACCTTTCAAATTCCTTGAAGATGTAATAGCTCAAAAGCAGCAGTAGATGGATAACAACTTTGTATTAGGGGTATCTTAGGCAAAGACCCATTCTCTCTTCTTCATATAAATAAAATTCATACTCGTTCCAGTTAAAAAAAAAAAAAAAATTATCCCAACACATAATATTAAAAAATTTCCTTTTAAAATTGAAAGTTATTGGGCGATTTCAAAATGCAATAACTTCTTCATACAACGTCGGTTTTCAGTGTTGTTCACGGCGTTGGGATTGTATCGCAAAGGCCTATCCCATCGCTCAGGATCCAAATAAATTTGAGCACTTTAATTTTTGAGCTTTTTCCCAAGCTCAGATTTGAGCTCTTGATCACACCTCCCAAATGAGAGGATTTTGGTCCCCAAAAGCTTACTGAAATGATGAACTGAACTGTATCACAACAAATGAGAGAATAAAAAATCCTCTTCTCTTCAGCCCTTCAAAAAATTTTCCTTACAAAGCAAGTGACTTTGAACCAAAAATGAAAAGAAATCGACATTTCCCTTTCTGAATGCGCTTGTCCACAACTGTCCACAATTGTCTTTCTTGAACTCACGCAGAAATTTCTGGCAAGAAATTTACAGAATGAAACTGTACAACGCTGCCTTGATCAATGATCTAAGGTGGCTCAAAACAAATAATATATTACAGCATAAAATACATGCATACATCCTGTTGTAGCTCCTACAACACCCTCCAAAAATACATAAAATCATAACACACACTTCAAAATTTTTGGAGCCCCTTTGAAACTAAAGAAGGAAAAAGCCAAGTAAAGTTTTTAAGAGCAAGTCGCTAAGTCGCGGATCCATGATTTGCGACCCATGCGACCTATGCGACTCTGCGACCCTAAGGTCGCAGAGGTCGCCAGGTCGCAAGAGTCGGAAGTCAAGCAATTTGAGACCTTGCGACCCAGCGACCTTAAGGTCGCGAGGTAGCAAAGTCGCAAAATGAAGTATTAGAGGAATTAGCGACTCAGCGACCTTTGCGACCCAGCGACCTTAAGGTCGCAAGGTCGCAAACTGACAACTCACGACCTCATTTATTGCCCGCACGTGCAACTCCTTTTTATAAGGGCAGGTCGCTAGGTCGCATTTGTGACTTGCGGCGGAAATCGTGGAATTGCTCTGACAGGTCGGCTGGCACGTTTTCTTCTGGGTAAGTTGCCATTTCCTCCCTGATTTTTTCTTTCCCAGCAGTTCTTGCTAAAATCCAACCACCCCATGGTCTTAATTACTTGCTGGTGAGCAGATAGGGTTTTCCGGTTGAGTTTATTTTTTGTTTTGGTTCCCGCAAACCCCAGGGTCACCCGTCTCTTGCCCAATTCCTCATGGCTATGCCTTATTGTCAGTTTAGACCCTTTCAAGCCGCGTATTTTTCCCTGTAGGGAAAGTTTATCCGCAAAACCACGCGCGCGCGCGAAACCCCCTGGCAGGCTCAAGTGCGACCTGCGACCTAGCGACCCGGTCGCAAGGTCGCAAGGTCGCAAAACTCCCTGTTAGCGACTTTGCGACCCTGCGACCTAGTCGCAAGGTCGCGAGGTCGCATGTGAGTCCTTTTTTGTGGATCAGCGACCCAGCGACTCCCAGAGAACAGTCAATTAAAATTTGTATGTGTGGACTTTATTTAGCCGTTATCATCATGTCTTTCTCATCCTGGGATTCTTTCTTGAATGCAACAGGTGAATTTAGAGCAGACACGGTACCGGTCCTCTCCGACTCTAGCAATATGGCACCCCGGGTATCCCGAAGGAGAAGTAAGCAGGTGGTGGAGGAAGAGTCAGACACAGACATACAAACATCTCCTCCACCAATATACCGAGACACCCTTTGCACCTTCGCAAAGGAGGACAGCCTCAGGTGGTATGAAGTATACCGCGAGTTCGCCATAACAGAAGATGAGTTTCCGGAAGATCTCCCGGACCGGGAGGTATACCTGAAGGTCAAGAAATCCAAATTGCACCTAGCAGGGTCACATCCCGCCATCTTTCCGTGCCCAGAAATGATAGACTGGATCATACAGAAGACGGATCCTAAGAATTTCGCAATCCGAGATAGTGGAGGTAAAGCTTTTGCAACGTTGGAGAGCTCAAAAGCACAGGTCTATTACTCGCTCCCCAAACCAGAGGTAAACTTCACCCCGAGATGGTTTTCTGCAAATGAAGTGCCAATGGTTGATACAATCAGAAAATGGTGGGCAGAACCAGATAAATTTAAAATCAAAAAAGACCAGGAGTACCCGGTGGCCAGTCTGAGGAAGGTGTATAAGTTAGTGGCCGCCATGCTGTGCAGAGTATACGGGCGTTCGGACGCCACCACTTTCAACGGAACATGGGCAATCATTATGGAACACGTAACAGTACACGGCACTCGGTTCAATTGGGCTGGTATATTAATGGGCTCCATGCACACAAATTTGGCTTCAGCTTTAGCCCCAGATGACGGAGCGCCATCAGAATTCTATATGGCTTCGTATCTTTTAGATGCTATCTGTGCCCAGCTGCATGTTGAGGGATGGCCACATAAATGGGACTCCGAGCAGACCCAGGCAATACATTTGCAGACCAAGGTATTCTGGGAATCCAGGTACAAGTCAAACATCGAGCAAATCTCTCATATATTCATTCCCTCCCTCTACGGGAAACTATTTGGTCATGACAACCCCTTCATGTCTTGGCGAGCAATGGAGACACTAGGTCAGGTGGCACATTGGTTTCCATTCGCTGAATTCACAATCATCCGAGTATTTGGCTCGTTTAAAGCACCACATGCTCTGCCTAAGTTTATTACCGATAAGGTGCTCATGCAGGAGGTGTGTTTCCAGATGACCTCGGGCTTCTCTAACGTCCTTTCCAAAGGGAAGAAGAAACCTTGGCCCGCTCTACCTCTCACCATTGGTGCTTATACAGTCAAGGACTCCAGAGAAGTAGCGCGTGAAGGGAAAGAGGTAAAAAGTTATCACTTCAGAAATCTGGATTGCCGAACTTATGACCCAGTCAGGATAGTTCCTGAGCATTGTAAAAGGGCCAATTTTAGATGGAGTTATCAGCATGTCGAGCGCCCGGCAGAGGACGAAAAAAGAAAATGGTACAACGCAAACATGCATCTAGCTCCAGGGATCGACTCTGACCGAGAAGAAGAGGATCACCAGAATTTAGGAGATAGAAGCCATAAGCTTGGAGGCTCTTCTTCCTCCAAAGATAAGAGAACACAGACCGGTACGGGGCCTGACACCACAGATCAGCAAAGGGAAGCAGAAGCCCAAGCCAAGAAGGAAGAGGAAAAGAAAATGAAGGAGGATGAAGAGAAACGTAAGAAAGATGCCAGGACAGAGCGAAAAAAGAAAAAGGAAGAGGAAAAGGAAAGACAGGAAAAGGAGGCATAGGCGGCGGCAGAAAAAGCACTTAAGGAAGAACTCGACAAAGTCGATCGTCAAAAGAAGGCAGAACAAGCCGCCGCGGCAGAGCGAAAGAGAAAAGCTGAAAAGGAAGCAGAGGCAGAGACAGAACGCAGGAAGAAGGAGGAACACGACAAGGCGGAAGCCGAGCGCTGGCAAAAGGAGAAAGAAAAGGATCAAACACAGGATGAGGAGGACGAGCTAATAGACGACATTGACATATCTCCCCTGGAGATCCCTTCAGGTGGCGCGAAAAGTACCCTCAATGTTGATGATTTTCTCGGGGAGCAAGAAGAAGAAGTCTTCGACCTGACCAGATTGACATTTGACCAATTCTCTTTCAAAATACGGCAAGAGAAAAGGAAATCCTTGGCGCAAAGCCATCCTGCCATATCTACGGTCGCCACTGGAAAGGACATAGTCCCAGATACAAGGACTAACCCTGTTATGATAGCGTCAGCAGGCACCGCTTTTGCCGCAGCCACGGAGGAAAATGTCACTAGAATGAGCAGGGAGATTATTTCCCTACAGAACAGGCTAAAAGCAGCGGAGCAGGAGAAATCAAGATTAGAGAGTGAGATGCTACAACTCCAAGGTAAGCCCGCCCAAGTGAACGAGGTCCCACTGGCGGTCAGGAAAGAGTGTGATGTGTTGGAAATGACCATGAGGCAAGTATATAAAGAAATGCTCACACTAAAACAAACAGTGGCCCCATTGGCAGAGGCACGAGAGGAAACCAAACAGAAGCACGAGCAGCTCAGGGAAGCCTCGGCAGCTTTGGAAAAAATGATGAACTGGACAGCGCAGTATCAGCAAGCTCCCGAACATGTGCCTAGGAAGGATTGGAGTCATACGCAAGAAGCCAAAGTACAAATTCGGATGAATATGCAGTCCAAAGACAAGCTGGCCAAAGATTTGGACAAAGTGATGTCTGCATATAATCACCTGATCAGTGGTATTGACTCCATGAACGCTCTTCATCACATTCCGTCATTAGGGGCACTGGATGAAACTAAAGACTGAGAGCAGGTAGAGCAGGAAATTCAGTCTTTTCTGCAACCCGTGAGACAAGCTGCTGCCGCACCAGAATTCGAGGCATCACAAGAGAACCTAAATCGGTTGCTTGTCACTCCAGTACAAATCTATACCAAGCTTGCCTCCCTCTCAATGCTGATCTCTCAGAAGAAGGAGACTCTGGTACCGAATTCCCTAGAATGTATGCATCGAATAAAAGAGGAAATCCCTCTTGTCGCTCCTATAACAACAGATTACCAGACTTGGCGAGATTTCCTCAAGGGCAAGAAAGTTGACGTTCCAGAAACCTCAATTACGCGACCACCTCCATAGTTTAACCGCTGGGTCGCAGGTCGCACCTGCGACCAAGTCGCAGGTCGCAATTTTCTGGTCGCAGGTCACAAGTGTGGCAAAGGTCGCAGGGAAGCTGAACCATCGGGAAGTTGAAGCATCGGAAGGCCATAAGAGCGTCTCTTGAATCTATAAATACCCCTGTGGGGCACATAGTAAAGGGCTCCTCTTTTGTGGATTGAAAGGCAATATTGCATTGTAATTGAAGAATCATACTCTTGACATATGTAATACAAATACTTGTTAAAATCCCTTTGATTGGATGATGTGTCTAGCTGTGACAACACTGTGTGTATTCTGCGTATAGTTTCAGAATATCTTTTGATTAATGAATCTGTGTTATTAATAGCATCATTCATGCTCCATAGCTATCTGTGATTGTGTTGATGATGCTCAAGTTTGCTATTTACTCTTATGTTGAATGTTAATGAACTGTTTTATTAGCATTTCGTTATATCTTTCGGAAAGTTAAGGGATATTCTCGCCATTAAAGAACTGTTTCTTCGGTGGTCAGATTATCTTGTATGCATTACCCCATAGATGTGTTGCTAACGACATTTCCTGGGCGCATGCATTTTGTTTATTACCTTGCTACGCACAGTGTCATATATCAGTTTTGATACATCAGTCATGTATTCTGTATCATGTGAATAAGTGTATGTTTGCAGATTCAATCAGGTTGTTCGAGACCGAAGAGGAAGTCATTTAAGTGGTAGCCGGACCCACACCCCGGACGGGATCCCTACTCCAAACGGTTCAAAGCCTAATTGGGAATTTCTACCGGGGAGATCCCCTACTGTTGGCCGGACATATTTTCCCATCAACACATCCGAAATTTTCATATGTACAAAAGGAGTACGTCTTACTGTGTCAAGAAGTCCATCCACTTCTCACCAAGCCACTTCCATGGCGACTTTTGCTACTGCAAATTTTCTTCATGCGAAACTTCCCTTCCCACATCAATAATGGAATATGAGGTTCCACCTTCGCCAATATTTTTGTCTTCTTGTTGCATGTGCGTGGGACGACGAGTTGGATGCAAAGTCCAACAATGAGAGACAACATGTCCCTTCTTTTGGAAAAAAGTGCAAATCATATGCACCTTCTTTGAAGGTAGTCTCTGCTTCATCTGCTTCTTGTGTGCCTTCTTCCTCATCCAGCATCTCGAAACATGATGGTTAAATCGACCACAAAATGTGTAACAAAACTTCTTTTCCTTTGAACAAGAAAAAATATCATTCTTTGTTGAAACATAATCAAATTGATCATGTGAATGATTATACCTCTTTTGCTGCATGGAATGTCCATCTTCTTGCTGCAATGATGGTTAAAACAATGGTAAGGAAGATTTCCATCATGACATTGATGTAATTGAGAACTTGGGAGAAATTTTCTCTTCAAATTTGCATCACATTCTTGAATGCATGTGCTCAAAGCTTCTCCATTAAGTTGCTCATAGCCAAGACCAATATTCTTGGGACGCTCCACAACAAAAATAGGCTCAACAATGCCTTGTGCATGCTTGCCCAAACCTTTGCCTTCTTGATAGCCCATTTTCAACATCAATTTGGACCTAATACCTCTTGTATGCCTTTCCAAAGAACCAACACACTTTTCAATAGAGGAAACTGAAGACAAATCAGAATGATTTACCTCATGATTTACATCCTGAAGATGAGGTATTTTCTTGGACAAAGCTTCTTGAGCTTGAAGAAGTTGCAACTCCATATCATGCAATATTTGAAGAATGGCTTCTTTCTCTTCCTGCATAGCTAGCAATTGTGCACGAAGTTGAACACTTTCCCTTTGATCCTCAAGGAGAATCTGAATCATTTCCTTCACCTTAAAGAACTCATTCTTCATGTCATCATTGAAGAATCTAGTGAAGGAGGAAACTTCACTTGTAGAATAAGTTGACATTATGTAAATGGTCAAAACAACCAAAAGGAGCTTCCAAAGAAAAGTCCTCAAATATTTCAAACAAACGACAAGCTTTTAACCAAATGTCAGAAAAGACCCCTTCTCATTCAAGCAGCCATTTTGCAACCAATAAAACAGTAAATATCTTATACTGTTTTAAAACCTTTTGCACAATAAAAAATGCTCAACCCAAGATCTGATACCAATCTGATCTGAAAATGGATTGTACTTGAAAAAGGTGCAAGGTATCCAATTTCATTTATGTAAATGAGTGCAAATACTCCAAATTTTAAATCTGAAAATGTGAGAACTTCTTATTTCTAATACAGAGATAGATTATAGGGGCATTTACCGGATATGTTACCTTTCAAAGAAAGGATGAATCCATAAGCTACTTGGCCCTCTTACAGACTCTGCCTAAAGAAATAATAGAAGTAAACACTCAGACTTAATTAAAATGACCTTACTCAAACTTGACATTATGCAGAATTTTTGCTTGGAAGAGGTGTATGTATTTTCTTCTATTTATGTGTTTTAAGTTTATTTGTTTTTGCTAAAACTTAACATGTATATCAACAACATAATTCAGCCATAGAATAACAAAACACAACAACAATATAATATAGGAGTTCACCCCAACTCTTGGGCTACATCTCCTTTGAGCTTCGTCAACATGACTAGACTCTTTGGGATTAAGGTACTTAAATTATTTTACAAGCTCCACACTTAACCACAATGAATACAAAAATGATTCAAAGGGCCTAGAATACCATTTTAAATCCCTTTAATGGCTGTCCAATTCCTGCAAACAGCTTTAGGCTTCCATGGACACACATCCTTCTGTCGGTGTACTAAGTTTCTTTGAGCTTCTAAATGGAACAAACTCCCTCAGATTTCTGTTTCTGCTCCTGAAACAACTACTTCTGCATCCAATAATGATCAGACATCAAATATCAACTGATAATTTGCTTACATTAAGCACAACATCCCCAAAAATGGCTCTCCTCCACGGTTTTCCCAGGGCTGCCCACGACTTCATATCAACTTCTCGAGCTGTAGAAGTACTCAAAATTATCTAAAACCACTTCCATTGGTTCCATAGCGACTGAAATAGTCAAGATAGAGTTTTTTTTCATCAAAAATGGCCTCCGGCTGCTTCGGTTTCGCCTACACACTCTGTTTGGAAAATGGCCTCTAGAAATTAAATGAAGCTTTTTGGCTTTCTAAAGTTCTTAACAGGCTCTAAAAACCATCTAAACAGATTCAAAAGGCATGAAATAGCTAATAACTCCTATTCATTTACCTTAAACAGAGAAACACAGTCCAATACACAGCCTTCTCCTTCCAGGCCCTGATGGCTCCTTCATCTTCTTCGATGCTTAAACCTCTGAATATGACCTCTGTTAGATTTCAAACCTGCTCCATTGAGTCCAAAAGGTCGAATAGACCCAAAATAAATAAAAAATTCACACCAAAAGGATCTCCCATGTGAAAGATATGCTCCAAACTGTATTTTGCCCAATGTTAGGCAAAAATCCCACTAATTGTGGGCCAACTGTAGTTAACTGGAGCTAAAAGTGGAATTCCGCCTAAAATGGAGGGATGGCGCTAAAATTGGCAGAGCATTTTCTGTTGGCAATAAATGTGATAGAACATGTGACCGCAAATCCCGCATTAACTGTTGTTGTAACCACCGGATTAAAGCCGTGGTTCTGGGCCACGGTTATGTGTAGAGGGGCTGGCCCCCCACGCCCTTAACTTCTGCTCCGCCAATAATGTGCCACGTAAACCTTTGAACGGTGGGTTTTAACCGTTACATTAGCATTGACCCACGTGACTTTAAACTTAATACGTAACCTTCAACCATACGTTGCCACATTTGATTTTCTTTTTTGGGTTTTAATAACATATGTGTGGTTTAATATTAAAATTTTAGTAAGGTTTAATTAAATGTTTTTTAATAATTAATTAAAACATATAATTAATAATATAATATATGATTTAATAAAAAATCATAAAAAATATATATAATTTAATTAATTTATTAAACCTTAATAAAAAATAAAATTATCCCAACACATAATATTAAAAAATTTCCTTTTAAAATTGAAAGTTATTGGGCGATTTCAAAATGCAATAACTTCTTCATACAATGTCGGTTTTCAGTGCCATTCACGGCGTTGGGATCGTATCGCCGAGGCCTATCCCGTCTCTCAGGATCCAAATCAATTTGAGCACTTTCATTTTTGAGCTTTTTCCCAAGCTCAGATTTGAGCTCCTGATCATACCAATCCTCAAATGTTTTTTCATTGTGAGCACGATTTGCAGAATCGACCCAGGCTTACCACAAAGCATACGCGAGAGAGAGAGCTTCACAATCTGGAATCTCATCCTAATTTCGACCCTCTGGAGCACACCACTTCGTCATCGTGATAACCACTACTAAGTACCCATAAATAAAATAGGTGTCCCTCTTATAGACATCCTTACATGCATAAAAGAGCTCATCCAACATAAACTTAGACCAATTTAATGACACACCCTGTACAAAAAATTTGGCTATAGAAATAGTGTCTAATGTACATTCTCCTTTAATATAATTCCATGTGACTTTCCCTACAATGATATAACATGTGGATTGGATTTTGTCATTTTTAATGATGTCAATGACAACTCCGCGTCCCTTTCATTTAGTGTCATATTTATCATAAAGGTTTGCGCCACCTATTTTCTTGTTGCGCTTTGAGGTGCCGTGGAATGTTGTGGAAACATCTTGGTTGTGCATAGACAACCCAATGCGATTTTGGATGCCTTGAACATGAATTTGGTACTCTATATCCAACTACAAAGAGCCATTGTGGATTTTTCTAACAAGGAACTTGGTGCATCGTATAAATTTTCCTATGGTTCCAAATATCGTCAAATATTCCAGCTTCATGATGGTAGACTTGTGCAGTGGCTAAAACTATGGATTGATTTTTGAGACAAACTCATCGAATGAAGTTGAGGTAGAATGCATATAGACTTTTGAACAAAGGGTTGGAAACAAAGTTGGGCCTGATAAATCATTATCAACTAGGGTTTCCTTCTCATACTTCCCCAGCATATCATCCATAATCTATATGTGGTTATCATAGAAGTAAAAATGAACGATTGTTTTATTAGGGTGAACCTTGGTGGAAGATTGATGACTATATACAAACATAACAAGTGGACAATGATGGAATTTGGACACAGAGCGTTGGTATACGAAATCCAGGGCGATAGGCTTATAAATAAATTACATCGACAAAGATGAATGATAGTGCATCCATATTCTATACTTTAGTGAGTCCATTTTCCAATATCTTATTGAAAGCTTCAACTATACCATTTTCTTCTGGATGATACACACTACTTTTGTGGTGCTAAATCAGGAAATCCCATGTCAAAGTTGCAATGGTATCATTAATAAAATGGGATCCCTGATCTCTTGTCAAAATCCTTGGACAACAAAATATTGCAATAGTATTCTAAAATACAAATCTGGATACAATACTAGTAATATAATCATTGACAGGAGTTTCTTCAGCCCAATGCATCAAATAATTAGTGATGTTGATAATGTAGCGAGCATGTGAATATCGCGCAGGGGGTTTATGGGACCAATTGAATCAACAACTAACTTCTAAAAGGATTGAAGAGGTGTAACATGATGTAGTGGAAGTTCATCTCAGTGAGAAGGCCTTCCAACTCTATGACATACGTTACAATTTATAGCGTATTCCTTTGCATATTTGAACAAAGTTGGCCACCACAGTCTTGCTTGCAATACCTTTCTCGCAATATTTTTTCCTCGTACATGTCCTACTGCAATTCCATTATGACATTCCGAAAGAACATCATCTTTTTCATGACTCAAAATACATCTACATAGGATATTGCTAAGCCCCATCTTATACAATTGTCCTACAATCAACAAATAGTTTGTTGCTCTCACTACCAAATGTTTCTTTTGTGTAGTGGAATATTTATTTGGACACTTACCAATGGTAAAAAAAGGGTGCAATTATATCGTCAAGGTAATTTGAAGTAGCTTCAATTCAGAACAAATATGCATTAGGAAACCGATCATTGACTAAAACTCTTACTTCCCAAGACTCCAACAAGAAAAGTGATCTGGGCCAACATTAGTACGACCTAGCTTGATAATAACTTTGAAAGATAATCCATGAAACAATAACAACCATCTATGAATTCCTCCTTCCAAAACAAGCTTGTTGACAATACATTTTAATGCACGGTGATCATTGAAGATTTTGAAAGGTCCTCCAAGGAAATAATGCCTAAGATTTTGAAGTGAATACACCATATCAAGACCCTACCACTCATTAGTATAATTTATATCAACATTGCAAAGCTTTCGACGGGAAAAATAAATAGGAAGATCAAAATTGCCTTCACTAGGTTGTGGCAAAATGGACCCAAGGGAAATACAAGATGCATCGATGCACACATGAAATTCTCTGTTCCAATATAGATAGACTAGAATCTGATTACTTGCAAGCTTCTCTTTCAAAATATCAAAAACAACATCACACTCATTATTTCATATAAAGTGTTCTAAGTTCTTCAGTAGATTCTCCAATTGCGCGGTAATTAGGGCATAGTAGCGGATGAATCTTTGATAATAACATGTATGCCCCAATGTGGATGGAAATTGTTTGAGACTTGCAGGTGGAAAAATATTGAGTATTGTCACAACTTTGGTAAGATC
The DNA here is from genome assembly GCA_034641835.2 of Pinus albicaulis. Lineage (NCBI taxonomy): Eukaryota > Viridiplantae > Streptophyta > Pinopsida > Pinales > Pinaceae > Pinus > Pinus albicaulis. The sequence continues at coordinate 933,231,691 of CM076571.1, read as the reverse complement.
TATACATACACCATCTTTGCATACATCAAAGTATCAAATGGCACATAAAAAACACACTTCTTCAAGTTTAAAGAGATTTGCAACTGCCGACATCTACAAACATAACCTGCAATATACTAGATTTTTTTTTTCAAAATGCTATAAATTATCCAATCATCCATATAAAATTGTGATAAAATTAAACAAATTATGTATAAACTCCATGAATGTAGCAATAACGACTCTAGAAAAGACGACTGGGGCATTATTAAGACCAAAATGCATGACATGATAAGCATATGAACCCCACTTGGTGGTGAAATTAGTTTTATGTTTATCCTCATTTGCAATGTGGACTTAATGATATCTAGAAAACCCATCTGTGAAAGAATAAGATTCTTGACCTACAACATTATCTAACACTTCATCGCTGAAAGGAGTGGGAAATGGATGATAAACATAAACATTTTCGAGGCTCCGATAATTTACACAAACCCTAATATCAGATGAATCTTTCTTATCTTTGATGAAAATGGGAATAATTCATTCAATTTCATCAACAAGAAATATGAGACCAACAACCAACATCTTATCAATATCTCTTTTAATCTTTTCTTTGACTCACAGATTCAAACAATATGGACGATGCTTAATTGGCCTAGCATCAAGTTTTAGAGAAATATTCAACTCTCATATATCTCTTTTTATGCCTTTAAGTTATGAAACTGACACAGGGAATAAATCCTCATACCCCTTCAACAAATCAAAGATTTCCTTTGTAGTTTGTTCGTCCCAATAATCACCAATAAAAGCCAACTTGGGTTTGTCTCTAGTTCCATTGTTGTACTTGCACAAATTTAAAGGTTTTAGATGTGGCACATCCTCAATAGGATCATCGTTAATACTTCTCTCACCTTCAAATTCCTTAAAGGAAATATGCCTTATTTCTTCCAAATCATAATCTTTGGGTTCTTTGTTAACTGTACCATGAGTGACAGCTTCTTGCAATCCTGACTTATGTATAATCCCACAACTTACATTGATGTTGAATTTAGAATTGGATTTCTAGTAGGGAATAATACCCTCTTAATTGCTTTCAGAGCTTCAACTATCTGCACATCCTCATATAAGGAAAAATTACTACAAAATTAAGCTATCAATGCATACCAAATAGTTGTTTGCCACTTCATTTCTTGTTTTAAATAATTGAGCTATCAATGCATCCCAATTAGTTGTTCGCCTCTTCATTTCTTCTTTTAAATAAGGGTTTGCGGAAAAGTTCCCAGTGTGTGAATAAGTTGAATAACCCACAAATCAACAGGAAATCAAACCTTTGGCCAAACAATGTTGCAAACTTGGACATGCTTATGAGGACTAGTATAATCCTCATACACAGGGACTGTATTTGAGCACTTTTCTTGAAAAATGAATTGAAATAACATAGCATATTTATTAGAATCCCAATTATGGAACTGATTATGATGATCTCCTTAGCATCTCATGGGTCTTTCTTACAAAGCAACATCCACCAGGGGAATTCTTTGATTTCATCAATTTTCTACTCAACTTATTTGATAAAATTAGCAATAATAACGCCCTTGAAAGTACAGTAATTCCTTACCTATGTATTGATACATCCAAAAGAGTGAATGGTTGCACAATATCTAGAGTATAGCTCATGATATCCCTATTGTCAGTCATCTAACGCAATGCCTAAACCAACACAATGTATTAAACAAATTCAATACGTTGAGCACTCCTCCAACTGAGAGAACCATCAGCTGTAGGATTAATGTAATACCCCCTTTTCTCTGCAGTCAACTGATACAATTGATCCATAACATTAGGCTCCTCTACATCATCAACATACATTGTAAACCTTGGACCTTGATAAAGATCCAATGGTTGAATAACGCTGACTTTTTCCACTTCAATGGTCTTAATTTCTTGATTGAGATCAATAATGACATAATATCTGAATGTGTACTCTACTCCCAAAAAAGCTAGATGAGGATCCCTGTTGCTAATAATATCAATGAATTTAAAGTCTGCATATGCCTTTATTTTTCCAATATCAACTTCTATATCTTGTAAACGATTAATGGGGAGAATGTAGTACTGGTTAGCCATACACAATTGAATAGGAGAGAACATTAACTTGGGTCTTCACAAATCTTCCCAAGCCTTTCACGACAAGATATTCACATCAGAACCTAGATCTAACATAGTGTATTTGATATGGTATCCAATGATTTGGGAATCATTCAAAAATTCCCATCCTATTCTTCATTTATTTCGACGGACTTGTATAGAATGCCGCTCAGGCGAGTTAGTGGAAATGGGTCGCTCTAATTTTTTTATTTCATTTACAATACTTCCTAGTTTCTTCTGAAATAGTCCAAATAGTTGTTTTTCATTCATAATATGCAAAAAACATTAAACCATTCCATAATAGTTTTAGATGTGTCTTGGGGAGGTCAAGCAATCCTCTTTTGTCTCTTTTCTTGTTGTTTTACTATCAGAATATAAGAAGAAATCAACTACTTGACAATCTCAGTAGCATCCATGTAATATTCCTTTTTTTGAATGGGATCATATGGTTTCTTTGGTGATGTAGGCTTTATAAAAACAGGTTATTCAGGCACCTCCCTATCAACTCTAGTGCACTTGCCTCCTCTAGTGGTAATGTTAATATTGGATTGAGAAATAGATTCAATTTATCTTGGTTATGTGTTCAATTGATCATCCCAACGAGCAATTAATTCTGAAAAATATTTAGTAGCATAAGTATTCACTCAAAAATTAGTGACACCAAGTCCTCCATGGTAGTGGACAGTCTCAAGTAGCATGGCCTTATTGATCACAATTATAGCACCAAACCAAACCTCTACTTATAGTTCTCCCCCTCTCCCCCACCCCCCCTTATGCCACTTCCTCCTTGTCCTCGAGGAGATTCATTGACCCTAAATGTTGTATTATCTAAGAAATCGGACAGAGCATCCAAGGCTCTGCATTGGTTGGTATGGTGAGTCATATACCCACAAAACTCAAAAAATATGTTATTCGGGACATTAGAATACTTATGAAAAATAGAACAAAGTCAAGGTGCATGACCATAGGTGCAACATATCTCACAATATTCATTAGAAGACATACCTTGGTGATTAGGGAACACATGATACTGAGTGTATCCCTAGTAAGGAACACTGGCTAAAACTTTGTTTGACCCCTCTAAAAGGTCTTGGTTGTGGAGGAGGTGGTCCCACAGTTACTGGAGAAGGTCTTATGCTTTTCGACCTCGAGTATTCTGTTGCAGGATTCCTTTCAACATGACATATGGTACACCAAACTTCAGATGAGATGGCCTTGTAGTGTTCATATCTTTCAATATTTAAGTAAAATCAACAATTTGATGTTGTAAACTATTGAAAGTAGGGTCAGTGGAAGAAATAACTCCTCTATAGTCATGTAGATACCTCGACATTACCTCAATCTTCACAAATTGATCCAAAGCATCTTGTAAAGTATTGCAACTTGCTCCAAAGCATCTCGTGAAGTATCAATCTTCTATTGCATTAAGGGAATTTTAATTAGCGGAAAAAAAAAACTTTGATAAACCAGTCCTTTTGATGATGAGGATGAATGGGACAAGTAAATTTACCAACTACATCCTTAAATAATTGCATATACTCTTAGGCAGTTTCCCCCTCTCATTATTTGATGTCCCACAATTCAATTGAGCCTTGTTGCTCTGTTAGCGAATTTTTATGCTCCTTGATAAATTCTTACTTGATGATATCTAAAATTGGGTTTTGATTGATTGTTGACTACTTGATGAACCACTAGAGAGATCTATCCCACAAATTTATTTTAAATTCAATGATTTTAGAGTTGTTCGGGGTATGAATAGCCCTCCAAATGGCTTCACACAAGTACCAATGTTGTTCTGTATCTTCATCTCCTCGTCTTGAAAAATCAGGATACCACGTAAAAAATCCTGCCACATTCCCAACCATTGATGTATGACCAGACAGAAATAAAACAAAGCCTTCTAAACCAGGTTGTGAAAAAAGTTCGAGACTGCGATTGAGGACTAACCAGCTCCAAACCTTACCTTCAACCCTTGAAATGTATAAGGTGCATTGGTAAGGCCAAAATGCATGACCAAAAATTCATAATGACTTTCATGAGTTCGAAATGTTGTTTTCAGAATATCTTCAGTCTTCATTCTAATTTGATGATATCCTGAATGAAGATCCAACTTGGTAAAATAAATTGCTCCATGTAATTCATCCAATAATTCATCAATCACATGAATGAGAAATTTATCTTTAAAAGTGAGCTTATTGAGCTCCCTATAATCCAGACACATGCGCCATGATCCATCCTTCTTGTGCACTAATACTACTGGAGCAGAAAAGGAACTTTGACTAGGTTGAATTATACCAGCCTCTAACATTTCTGCAATCATATGTTTAATTTCGCTCTTTTGGACATAAGGATATCTATAAGGCCTGATGTTTGGAGGAACACTTCCTGGAATCAAATGAATAGCATGATCATGATCACGAATAGGTGGGATCCCTTTGGGAGTTTCAAACTCCTTGGAATGATTGTCCAAGACTTTTTGGATATATGGAGAAATAGATGATTTTGATGTTGGAACTTCTAGTGAGCACAATTTTGCAATTACGCCTCATTGTTCTTTTTTCAGAAGCTTTGTAATGACATTAGAGCTTATTAACTTTCCCTTCTTCTCTGCAATACCCCGTAATTCGAATTCCTTTCCTTCCGAAAAAATTTTCAAGAAAATTTCTTGAAAATTAAAATCTACCATCCCTAAAGATTGTAACCATTTTACTCCTAGTACAACATCAACACCTCCCATTGGAATGGAAAGCATTGGACTATTCAATACATATTACCCCATGGTTAGCTTCATATTATGAAATTTTCCAGAAAAAATTATAGTTCCTCCATTTTCAACCATCACTTGACATTCTCGTGCTGGGTATAGGAAACAATTCAATTCCTTGGCTACCTTACAATGAATAAAATTATGGGTACTACCCGAATCAATCAACACTATTACATTTTTCTTCTTGATATGTCCTATCTTGAGAGTTTGAGAAGTGGTAATTCCTGCCAATGCACTACATGATATGGTCAGACTCATTTCTTCTTCTCCTAGGTTTGGTTCTTGGTGTATATCCTCTTCTTTTGAAGTTTCTAGTTCATTTTCTTCCTCCTCTTCACAATCTATGTAAACTAATTTCTTCTCAGCACACTTATGAACTTTAGCTTATTTTCTATTACAATTATAGCAAAGCCTTTTTGCTCTTTTTTCTTCCAATTGTTATGGTGTAAACCTTGTAGGTTGTCGAATTCTAGGAGTAGCAACACTTCCATCTTTATAGATGTGAGTGGTAGGCTTCCTTGTCTCCATAATTTTACATTCAAATTTTCTTTCCAACCTGAATGTCTTCTCCAATGAATCAGGTTCTCAAACACGAACCTCATGTTGGATGTTATCATTTAAAGTCCCTATGAAGACATCAATCCTGTGTTCTTATGGAATATCAATTACCCTTATATTCAATTTTTGGAAGTCCTCAATGTTCTCCACCACCGAACCCTTTTGTTTGAGATTTATCAATTGGCTAAAAAAGGTGTTGCTCTTTGTATCCTCATAATGTGCTATCATTTCCTCCATAAAAATTGACCAAGTGACAATTTTTTTTACGAGAGAAAAGCCATCGATACCATACAAATGTATGTATTTTGTTCTAAATATAAAGTTGTAATGTGTACCTTTTGTGTGTTTTACACATTATTGAGATCAAAATATTCCTCCATCTGTAGTATCCATGGTATGGGATCCTTGCCATCAAACTTCCTCATATCGATCTTTGGAATATGGTGGGTCTTCCATCCAACATTAGAGTTTATGAAATCACGATTAACATTTATTTTGTTCTCATCATGAGTTTGCTCTATTATCTTTTCGCCATTAGGAAACATTTCTTGTATCAACTTTGTCAAACTTGCCATGTCTGATTTTAGATCATTCTTCATGTTTTCCATTTTTTCATCGATCTTAGCTTCCATGTCATCCATCTTAGCTTCCATGCCATTCTTTAAACCACCCATCTTGGCTTCCATGCATTTCTTCAAACCATCCATCTTACTTCCACGCATTTCTTCAAAACTTCCATTTCATTGTTTGTTGCTCTTTGCGAGAGCGAAATTTGGTGCACTTGCTTGTGTAATTTTGATATGTCATGTTGCACTTCTTCATCTTGATGAGTCATAGTAGAGCCTTATAAAGGATCAATGGGTGTTGAATTCTTTTTAGGGGTCATTTTAGAACCCAATATTGATATATATTCTACAATATTCCCTTGGAATAAATTCAAACTGATTCTTCAAACAAGCCTTATGCAATTCGAAAAAAAAAATACACACCTTTTTCTTGCTTTTGAGGAGCTCGATACTGAAACTGAATTATCTCTGTGATTTTGGATCTTCAATATCTGAAATTCGGTCCTGTAGTAGCCCTCTAAATCTTCTTTCAAATGCCATAGGTCTGACTTGATTTGGATTCTTCAAGGAAAATTTATGCCCAATCTCCCATAATGACCTAATTATGGACTGGTTCATTAAAGCGAATTAGTACAGTATGCCACGTGTCACTGTTCCCTCCTTTGGCTATGAAATTGAAATACAAGAAATTGCAGTCCATGTAATTATGGTCACTTTTACAGAATTTCAATCTGATGCTCAGAGAGAGAGTTATGACTATTTTCCCACGGTCACCTCTTTAAGATGAAATTCAGGAGCATGAAAAAGCCCTAACTTCCACAGATTATATCTCCGAAAATATTGCGAAAAAAGATATGAATTTTTTACACTATTTTCCTCAGGATTTTGGCTTCGTTTTGTAAAAATTTCAGCTTTTGAACCTTCGTATAAAAAAGTGATAGCGAAAATTCCACGATGACCTGTTTAGGTGAAATTCGGGAGCCTGCAAAAACCCTAACTTCCACAGATCATATCTCTGAAAATATTGTGAAAAAATATCTGAAATTTTTACAAGACGTTCCTTGGGATTTCCTCTTCGCTTTGTAAAAATTTCAGCTTCTGAACCTGTTGTCCTCCACAACAACCCCCCATTTCATATAATTTTTATTCACAACACTATAATATGAAATGGGTCCCTTTTAGTTTTAATTGGTATCAACTTTGTATTATTCAAAGAGGTCAAAATATGAAATGAAAACATTACAAAGTTACCTTTTTGACAAACCAATAATGGCTTTATGATATAAATAATTAAATATTTTATCATTGCGATAAAGCGATCGCAAGATCGCATATCGCAATAACAAAGGAATCATAACTTAAAAACCATTGGTTTGCTCCGACGCGATAACACGCAATAGGCGATCGGCGATATACCATGAGATGCTTTTAAAAGAGCCCCAGTTAATGCTCCCGATGCGATGCGATATCGCTATCGGCGATCGAGGATTCCAAGAGATGCCAATATAACAAAAGCACCTTTCGCCCTGATGCGATGCGATAAAGCCAAAAACACGAACTTCGAAAAGTTGTTAAAACGGGGATATTACGATTAATTCGTATTAAAGGCCTTATCTTTCTAATAGAGATTCACCTGCGCTCAACGGCCAAAACGGCCAAGGCACGCTTAAACAAATCTTTCCACCAATAAACGACATGATGGACATTTAAAAGATTGACAGGTTTTTACGGCCATTTAATGAAATAGTAAGTCTAAAATCTTTTCACGGATTGGATCCACGGCCACCTTAAGTTAATTCTTCATCATGCATTAATCAATATATTTCGCTCGTATTTGGTTTTCACTGCCAATTCTATGTGTTACGCTTATTTTCACTCCTGTGCAGAATTCTTCCAAGCTAATAGATGCAAGCAGAATGGGGAAGAAGTCCAAGAAAACTGCAAACGCTTCCGCTTCGCCAGCCATAAAACAAGCCATCACTGATCCAGGAAATAAAAAGAAAGGATTGATATCTGATACTACATGTTCAGGTCTCGGGAAAACTTCTTGGCAAAGTACCTATAATTTGATAGAAGCTGAAGAACCTGAGGTGACAACAGTACAAGCCACGATAGATGCGACTCGAAAATCTGAAGGTACTTTAAAGGACTTAGCCGACTCTTTCCTTCATCGGATATCAGCTCGGGAACAAATTCTCCCATATACGGATGTAGTAAGGTGGGCAATTGAGGAACTCCCAATCACAGACAGAACTTTCTGCACCAGAGATGGGAGAATCTTCGGTTCATTTCAAGCTAATGATTTGAGGCAAATGTATCATTTGCCTGAGCCAGAGAAGAAGTACAACAAGGCATTCCTGGAGAAATTCTGAAATGAGAACGAAACTGAATCCGAACCCATTCGGGATTGGAGGCAGAATCCGGAAACACACAAGCATAAATCTTCCGGTATGTATTCTTTTGATTCTCTATGTTCTCCTTATTGTTATGCTGGGATCATGATGTGTAGATTATGGGGGTTGCACGACTCCTCTAATTTCACTATAGAAATGGTTCCTTTGATGGAAGCAGCGTGTAATAGTGAAATTATGGATTGGGGAACTATACTGTCCGATAAGCTAGCCACCGCAGTTCTTGATTTCAGAAACAAGACCCGCGTTACTGAAAGGCTTATTCCCCCATTCTACTACAGCGCTTATATCCTGGACACCCTGTGTTTTAGTTTTGAATTTCTCGTGCTCGGCTGGAGGTGGACTCCACAAGACCCCATGCCCATTCACATATACCATCAGAAATTGTGGAAAACCTCCTATAGGCACCATTTATACCAAATCGGCAATGGCTTCATGTTACCCATTCATTACTCTATTTTTGATAAACCTGCTCCCAAGATTTCCTACCAAGCAGGGATTGATTTAACTGGCATAGGGAGATGGTTTGCAGAGGAAAAATTTACTTATATAAGAATTTTCGGCAGCCAAGCCAAACCTCATGTTCTTCCTTTGTACATACCTGATAAACTGCTGGCAATGGAGATAACCTATCAGATTATTTCCGAGGGCGTTACACAAACTCTAATGAAAAATAAGAAGCAGGTCTGGCCCTCTTTTCCTCTTAGATGTGGTGTCTACACCTTGCATGATCTCAAACATGCAGAGAAAGAAGCTACAAAGATAAAATCATTAACTCTAGCAACTCTCCCTAACAGGCAATTTGATCCCAACAAAGTTGCCTATAATGCCCTTGAACAAGCCAAATTGGCAAAGTTTGATCATGAAGAAGATATGTTTGATGACCTGTTCTCCACAGCCGAGTCGATGTCCCAAGTTAGATCGTTGGCCAGAATGAAATATCAAGATGAAGGGTTAGTTGAATTCAACAGACTTAGAGAACAGAGGTTGCAAACTCTGCCCTTAGATCTGTTAGCAACAAGCCCAGCAGCAGGATCAAGCGAGCCTGAACAGCGACATACTAAGGAACCTCCGGTTATAACAAAAGAACAGGAGAAAGTGCAAGAGGAAACCCGGACGAAAGAGCAGGAACAGAGCACCATAAAGGTAAATCAAGATACTCAAATTGATCCCAAATTGCTCCAGGAATGGCAGCAATTTGATTCAATTATCAACAATCCTGAGGGTTCAAAGGAAGCCCAAACATCAAGAGTAGCAGACACACAGGAGACCATTTCAAAACAAGTTCCAGGTGAAACCAGTGGCCTACCCAGTTCTAAAGGAGTAGAGATAATCCCAAAGGATCCCTCCGATCAAATTATTTTGCAGATAGAAAAAATTCCTCCCTTGGATGTCTTCTATAGCCCGAAACACAAAGCTGTGGTAAAACGACAAAGGAAGAGGAGAAGAACTGATCAGCCTTCCCTATTCCCAGAACAAATGGTGACGGGCAATGTAGTTTGGAAGGAGGAATTTGACCCCTCTGACGACCTAACAAAACTATCACAATTTGCTGGAGCCTATTCGGCAGCAACAATAGATAAGGCATCAGAGGTGAGTCTTTTATTAAAAACAAAAGACCAGGAGATTGTCTCATTACAAGCGCAACTATCAGAAGCACGGAAGAAGGCAGAGCAGGCAGAACTGCAATTGTCAACACAACATCAAACCAATAATCAATTAACTCAACAATTGCAGGAGGAGAAGCAGAGGATTGATCAGAGTGCAGTCCAGAAGCAGAAAGAGTTGTCAGAGGCATTGGCACAACTCAAGACAGCCAATGAACAAATGCTGAAGATAAAATATGAGCAGATTGCTCAACTATCAGCCCAGCTTGAGAAAACAAAGAATCTTCCACAGGTAGCTGAATTCAGGGCAGAGGCAGTACAAATAAACAAAGCATTATTAACACAGATAAAGCTGTTATGTCAACAAATCGCCCAGGCAGAACCTTTATGTGACTCAACAATATCTCTAAGTGATAAATCGGTTGATGCTAGAACAGACTTCGAGCAGGCCGATGAGACATTGACCAATTATCTTGAGTGGCAAGGTACTGAGGAAGGACAGTCGGCTAAATTGCCAAAGATCCTAGAATCGCATAAAGAGATATTATTTATGGAATGGAAATCCCAATTAATGAAAGCAGAGAGGGCAGTTTCCAGATGCAAATTAACCACAAGTAATTTGGTTGAATTGATTAATGACACTCTCTACTTATCTAACATGATTTCTCAATGTACCCCAGGTAAATTGACATCAGCTAAAACATTGGAACAGTCATGTTACCCAGAGCTGGAGAAAACTGGCAGATTAATCGCAGGAATTAACAGTTTGACATGGGACACCTATTGGATGTTCTTAGTCAAACCTTACAGCCAGAGAGCCGCCCTCAAATGCCTCTCAGATGCAATCGGGTGCATCATTCCCGAAATACAGGATGCCACCTATGATGCCCAACTCAATTCTCGCCTTAACCGACCACTAGAAGTGGAGCCGATGCTTGCAATATGCCAGCTCAGGACTAAAGACGAACAGCCTAAGTGATGATTCATGCCGCCGACTGCCAGATTGCCGTGAAGGAGATATTCAAGATTGTTTAATACCAATTAAGTAGGATTTTTAGTTTCATAGATATTTAGATAAATTAAGTATTTATAGACCCTTTCATGTATTTAGAAAGGGTCGTAAGTTTTGTATATGACTTAAAAACCTGAAGTTGCACTAATGTACTTCAGGCATACTCTTTTATGAAACTGGACCAATTATTCTAATTTTGACAAGGAGGCTTTTATGCAAATGTGCACTACTGTCTTTGTGTGAAAGTATTTTTGCGTTGAAAGAAGAATTTCAAATAGCAATTGATATTGGGGAGTGACTCGCAGCTCATATGGTACTATTATCTATGTCTGAATCCATTCTTTTTATATGAATTGTTGTTTGATTACTTTTGCTATTACTGAATATTTAAATGTGTTTTAACAGCAATCTTTATACTTTCCACTACTGGATGTTTACAGTTTGCTATTCTTTCAATCATTTACGTATCAATAATATAAATTAAGATAAGTGTAACAATGTTTTATCAATTACTTCATTCAACTAATTGAATGAAGTAATTATTATTTAAATGAATATCTTTGTTTATTGAATAGTGTCATCTATATGCCTGTCAATAGACATAGATCATCAAGCGCTACACTTCAAAGTACAATAGTTCCCGGGATTAGTGTTAGTTATCTTATTTCACTAATAGATTAAGTTATTCACCTATCATTAGATTAGACAAACAATCATTCATCCACCCCTTTTTATTCATTATTGGGAAACTGGTCCCATCATATCCAGTCGGAGCCACTATTCCAAACGGAAAAGGAGCTGTATTAAGGTCCGGACCGGGTGGTTATCCCCCAATGTTGTTACAGCGATTTTCGAGGCATCAACAGAACCTTCGTAGAAAAAAATGTTATAGATAAAATTCCACGATGACCTGTTTGGAGCATAAAAACCCTATAATACAACGCTATGATACCAAATGTTATGAAACCAACTCCAAAAATAGAAGAAAAGAGAGATCAACACCTTAGAAATAAGCCACTTTGAGGGGAAAGCTCCATTACATTACATAAATGAACAATTATTGGATTATACAAATGGAAAAACCTTCTATATATAGGAGTCAATGGGGTCACAATATAATCCTAGCCGAACTAGCAATAATAATGTAAGGGAACAATAATAACAATATTGGGGTTACAAGTGTACAACAATAACAATAAGGGGGCTACACTAACAACAATAAGGGACTACACTAGTATTATAGGGACCTAACACTTCGATTGCTCCAATTGATCCAAATTTACGAATGGAATGAAATGATATACAAATTTATAAACAAAACATGAAGACAAAATAAAACTTGACTTCTATTAATAAATGGAAAATGTTGAAATTATATAAATGCATAATGAAAACAATCTAGTTGATAACCCTCAGTATTGCAACAACAATGTTGCAACTCCTAGGAGTCTCAAATTTAATTAAAGAACTCTGCTTGGTATCCTTCATCATTGACTTCTTTGTTGTTTTTCATCACCCAAACGACCTTTCTAATATATTTGTTTGAAAATAGGTAACAGGAATAGGATGGGAAGGTAACATGAATTTGGGCTTGCCCGAGAATATCATAAAGGTTGGGAGTGTGAGAGAACATGGATGTAGGGTCAAGGTCATATGGAAGAGGGGATTGTCAGGGAAGGATGGTACACCATAATTGTTTAGGGGATTGGGCAAGGAGAGTAGAAAGTTCTCATCTTCTATGAGAGACAAAGAGTCGTTTATTGCGACGAAGGAGACGACGTTAAAAATCTTTGAGGTCAAAGTAGAAGGGTTGAGCGTGGGTGAAATCATATCGAAATTCTTGATGTAGTATATTGCATTCATCATATACCATTTTTTTGTGGGGAAAGATCCAACTTTTGGGGATATGGAAGTGGAATGAGTGGAGCAAGGGAAGGATTTGTGTGTTGCTTCTGAAATTGCAGATGAAAGATAAGTGTATTTAGTGGCAGCATAATCAATCAAGAAGAATTGGGTCTCCTATGGGAGCATCTTGCGTAGGGCATAGGAGAATATTTCAGGTTCGCCTCCATAAAATCGAAAGGTGGTTCAAGGTGGGGCCAGAGGGGAAGGATGGGGTGGAAGGGGAGGGTCAAACTAGAGAGAGAAGGAAAGAAGTGCATGATCGGAAAAGGTGATGGGGGATACCGAGAGATGGAGAATAAAAGAGAGTGAGTTATGGCTAGCGAGGACATAATCAAGTACACTCACACCCCCTCCATATGGTTGACATGTTAAAAAGCGAGATTTGGGAAACAAGGGAGACCATTTAAAATAAACAACCCTTTGGATTCCCCCAATTGAAATAAATGATTACCATAAACTATACTGGGCCCAAAACCACCATCTGACATCTGGTAAAGCCCTACCGAATCTGGATCTATCCCCTGGGTACAAAACACATCCTCTGATTGATCATGGAGAGCGATCTAGAGATCTCTAATATGAGCATTGAAGTCACCTAGGAGGATTAATTCCCCATCAGCAGAGTGTTGTGGATTTTGGTATACAAGTCTATAAAGGGGTCCCCATTTGAGCCATTATGGATGGAAAATGGTGAATTGGTTAGGGAAATGTAACTCCCTCAGAGGAGAGACTCTGATGCTAATCTGAATCCACATAAACGTGGCAAACTCATCTTTGGATACCAAATATACCTTGTTTCAGAGTGAGTCGCTAGTCAAACAAGCAGCTCCACCTTATTCTTTGACCCCTATCGAGCTCCTCGTCTCCTGCCTGCAAATTGAGAACAAATAGTAACCTACAATATCTTGGAGAGGTCGTATAGGTCTCACATGAGTCTCAGTCCTGAAGAGGATGTCCCCTTATTCGAGAACATCATACAAGATTCCCAACAATGCCCAGAAATATCCATTTCCGTTTAAACAGTGGATATAAATGCTTATACCATGTCATCTCCTGCAATGATTCCTTCATTTAGAACCTCCAGTTTAGGGTTCCCACCCAGCTGGGAAGGAGTCCCAAATGACTACCCAAAGAATATTGATAACTGCCCATTTCTCTGCTTGTTGTGTTGCCATAACATGTTCTCTATATTGTTCAAGTTCCATAAATTGTGCTTGGATGAGGTCCTCTTCTAATAAAATCCTGCTGGGAAGAGAAATCAAATTTCTCTTAGCCTTGAGGGTGCGGAATCGATCGAATGAAATCCAAAACCTAAGGAAGAGAGTAGATTCGTAGCCTAGCCAGGCTATGTCCAGAGCTATATCGGGGAGGAGTAGAGTATCTTTAAGGAACCTAGCCCCCATTTCTATAGGATCCAGAGAGGAACGTGGTAAGGGGATATTTCTCACCTTGAGATTCAATTCTCTTTCCCGTCTGGTGTGTTCTTCCACATTTTTTTCTTGCACCACCTCCTAAACTGCTGCAAGAGGGGTAGGAGTTTTATCCTTCCACTGAACCACATGTGCCTAAGAATTGATGTGTATCTCAGTTTCTTGTTTGAGGGTGGCCTGTTGGGATCATATTTATTCCTGCTTGCTTTTAAAGGTCAAGAATTTATGCATGCAATGTATCATTTGGAGGATGGAGAATTTCCTACCCTTTGCTTTCATGCAATATATTCTTAAGGGATAGATTATCCCCTTCACCTCCGAAACTCTGGTAGAGAGGATGTCTATTTCTAAATGGAGATTTTTGTTTTAATTTTCTATAAATTCCATTTTCTACAACATTTTTTTTCCTGGGTTTTCCAGAAGGATAAATCCAACTCCATGGTTATATCAACTCCATGGACCCCAGTTTCAAACTATACCCCTTGACCCTTAGCCATGATTTCTATGGGTTTAGGAGAAGATGGAGGATCTGAAAATATTTCAAATATTTGATTTACATATGTGTCTAAGTCCATCAGAGGTCCTCTGGAACTGTGCAACGTAGTTGCTCGCTCTACTGCCTCATTCGCTGTTTCGTTGAGTCGATCTCGGAGATGATTGCTCACATTGAAACCTTTGATCTTTTCCCACTAGAGAATAGGAATACATGCATGGATAGTCCTACTAAAATGATCCCAGTAGATCTATGACTACCCATAGTTGCTTCACTTCTTCCAAAATCCATCGAATCCACGAGCCATATCAGATTGCTCACGCTGAAATCTCTAATCTCTGTCCACTAGAGAATAAGCATGCATGCAAGGAAAACTCAATGGCAAAGAAATAATTAATAGTTACGTGGAGAATTCCAAAGGACTTGAATGCAGAGAAGACAAGACCATTAACCATTCATGTTCAGAGTGTTAATCTAAACATGCACTGCATTCACACCAACAATGTAGTCGATTGTTGCAGAAATCGTATCAGGAACCCCCAAGACCACGTCTAGAGAAGAAATGCCAATGCATGCTCTCTCAGCGCACACCTCCCTCTGATTATACCTTTCATGTATTTCTATTTGGCGACAAGTTGAAGATCCTAGAGAGTAGTCTTAGCCTTGTATGATTCCTTGTCCATTCTATGAATTGTTGTTGTTGCGCTAGTTATGTCATTGCAAGAGCTTGATCCATCAAGTGTTTGCTTTGTTCTCAAAATTGATATAAAGGTTGATTACGTTTAGAAAGCAATCCTGGAAAATCCTGTACTTGATGGGATATCTCTTGTGAATCCTACATACACTGTTGAACGACATCCCAGAGAGTGGATTCTTGTTCAATGGTTTGATTGATATAATTTTGGAACTTATTTGTAGGGTCAGAAATGGAATTTCAGAGCTTGACATTGGTGATGCACAAATCCTTATTTGTAGCTGTTACACAGTAATTTGTCACCGTCCCTGCAATCCCCATCTCTCCCATTGGAGGGTCATTTCTGTGACCAATAAGCAGTGTCATGTCTTGAAAATACCATCATTGCATCCCTTTCCATGAGGACAACAGTTCTTCTGTTGATCATTTCCTGAGCAGACCCCTGAAAACACCTGTTTTTGCCTTGGTGTTGGTAGCCCGTTATGTAATCACGCCAATGAGGAAAATTAACACTGAGCCCGTGCCAATTGGCGCTCTGTCCCAGTTAAGTACTCGCGCCAATATGCTTTTGGAAAGTTTTTTAAAAAAAGAGGCGAAGTTTCGATTACAACAACTTCGTGGATGAGTCATCAGGAGTGGTTTCAACTGAATAACCACGGCCTTCCTCCTTTGGCCTCTTGTTTCCACCTTATAGGGAACCTCCCAAGGGATAAGGCCTCCCTTCCACTATTTTAGGGATCCCAAACTCCTCCTCTCCTCTATAAATATAGCCTTCATCCATTGATGAAGGGGCTGAATGGTTGAATGGTTTAGTCTCCAAGTTCCCAAGAGCCTAATGCTGCAAGAGCTTTGATCCATTCCCTTAAGGCAAAATCCAAGCAAGGAGATCATTGTCGACACATCCGGAGAAAGAGGCTTGTCCCATCCCTGACAGGCTTTATCGAGACACGTTCTGCTGACGACCCTCCGAAGGAGAATTCAGCGTCAGATTTATGGTTGTATTCTTCTTTTGATTAATTAATGATAAGCGACTATTGGTTATGGTTCCACTCTTGTTCTTGATGATGATCATGAGTTATGTATTCTCTGACTGACATATAGTTGTATGCATTGGATTTTACGCTTGCGTTTGTTTTGTTTCTTGCGTGTGCAGGTGTCTGATCACGGAGATTGTGAGGATTGTGATCTGCCAGAGCTAAGGAACGGGAGTGCTACCTCTACGAGCGACAACGTTGGATTCCAGGTAAGCCTTCATCGCTAGTTGGTTTATTTGCAATTAGGAACCTGCACTATAGCGTGAAAGATTTTTGCTAGACCTGATCTGGGCTAGTAGGGATTGCCTCGGTCCGCAGAGGGGATTTACCTCCACAAAAAATTGGTGACTCCACTGGGGATTGTCTAGCTTGTTGTTGTTTGTTTTATAAGCTACAGACGGAGCCCGAAGTTAGCGAGATAGCCTTTGAAACGCTATTGCTCCGCATTAGCGAAGTAGATCAAAGCTGCTTCAGTCAATCTCCGGTTTAGTTTATGAACTGAACGCTTGGAGTATTGTCTTGTCTTTTCGGTTATTTCTCGATTCTGCTTGCTTGATCGGTTCTTTTGGCTGGCTCTTTTTAGGTTTGGCTTTGGTTCAGCCCCAAAGGATCAGATCTGACCTCTCTTTTTTCCGAGTTTTCATCCTTTCATGGTTGGCTTGATTGGCGCGGTTTCCACCTTGACAGTCACGCCAATTGGCGCGGGTTGCCAGTTCATCACTCGCGCCATCCCTTGTCTGGCGCAGATTACAGCCAGACAGTCGCGCCATCTCCTCTAGGTGCTAGGGTTTACCCTTGTTCGGAAGTTTCTTTTGGTCAGTACTTTGCTTCTGGGTTTGTTTTAGATTCTGCTTGAAGTGGTGAGTCTGGTCTTGGTTGGGAGAAATTCTTTGTTTTTTCATTTTCAGGCGTTGGTGCTTGTTGTCAGTTAGAAACTCGTGCCAATTGGGCATTGGCGCTAGTTGTCAGTGAGCAAGTCGTGCCAGTTGGCGCTAGTTGTCAATGACAAAGTCGGGCCAATTTCAGGGTGTGTGAAAATTGAGACTTTCCCTGAGTCCTTCACCAGTGTGTCTTTCCCTTCCGGTCTTTTCTCTATATGAGCATAGATTACATTGCTCATTGTTTGAAATGTCTTCTCTCCACGATTGCTTGATGTAAAAGGGAATGAATGCCTTGTTTTGATCTCTTGCTTTGGAAGTCCTCTTTGTGTTTGACCTCATATGTCTTGTCGCCTTTTGAGGGATTTCGTGACAAAGTGTTTGAAACAACGACTGCATTCTTAGTGTTTGTTTACATCTCTTTTGCATTCATCCTTCATTAAGAAGATTTGTGTTTATTTAGTTTTCGTCTCAAAGTGTTCTTTTTGTTAAAATGCATTAGATCACATTGCATTGAAAAGTATTTTTTGAGATCCATCATTGAACTTAGATTACATTGTTTAATGATTGAAAACTAAAAATCGCTTTTAGTGCACTCTCTTTCATTGAAAGCATGCATTAAGTAGATTCTCATTTCATCGAAAAATGCATTGAGTGCATTCTTATTATTTGAAAAGGAAATTTTGCATAGATTACAATTGCATAGTTTTCGGAAAAGAGGATTTTGCATAGATTACATTGCATTGTTCGCATCGTTGAATGTTTGAAATTACTTTTGGATAGTGAAAGTCACCTAGTTTGGAAAAGATTTCGTTTGCAGTGTTGTTTTATGTCGCATCATTGTTTGAAACTCTTCCCTTAACTAGATAGCATTCATTGAATTGAAAAGTTTTCTTTTCTCATATAGTTGCATATAGGAGATTGTCAGATGACACTCGCTAGGGCCTTGAAACCGAGACATAATTGAAGATCAACATTAAAATTTATTCAATCAACCTAAGGAAGCATTGAAAAATTAACACAACATTTAGTGGTCTAAGCTAGAGACGTGTTCCGGCGTCTTTAAACCTAGCAGCTGTCGTTTGCCTCTTGGATTTTGACAACACTAGTATGGACTTGTGCTCCCCGTACCGTCGCGTATATAAAGGGAGACCCCACTAGGTTTCTATCCTTTATCCATAGGAAGCCGAGTCTGCCGCCCTATACCCGTGATACACCGGACACAACATTCGGGGAGATTTCCGTACGTTAAGTCCTTGGTTGATTTCTCTTTCATTTTGAAACCAAGGTGTATATTGTAGTTACTAGTTATTTGGCAGACACCCTTTTGTCAGAATTCCCGAGGAGTCATTTCGATCTTTTCTGACTCTTTAAATTTGAAAAGATCATCAAGCACTTGTCCTTTCACGCTTGTTTCCAATCTGAAAGTGATAGAGTCACCTTTTTCCTGTTTCTCGACTCTCAAAAGATGGAACAGCAGAGTTTTATTTCAATGTTTTAAAAATTAACCGCCCACGAAATATTCCTGGTTAAAGTTAGTTTCCTTAGGGTGTTGTTCTAAAGATCGTTTCTGATGGAAACTTTTCCGGAGTTCACCAACCAAGGAATCCCCTCCGATGGGAATCCTGGTCCTTTTCCTCCTTTTGGAAATGTTGGTGCTCCTTATATGGCAACGTTTTCCCTTCCTGGGTTAACTGTTGGGTTGCCTGTTTGGTTGTTCTCAACCTCAGGTCCCAAATGTCTCGCCATCGTTCAATCGCTCCTCCGCCTCATCACATCATGTTGATTCCAAGGTGGGACTCTCTCCTCCCCCTTCTTTCGCCTGCTTTCGCGTCCTCCTCTTCTACTTTGCTCCGGTGAAACCGGATTCTAGTAATGTGTGGCTAAGAAGAAGAAGAAGAAGACAAAGAAGAAGAAGTCTGATAAAGGAGAGGCTAGCTCTGCGGCTATTGCGCCTAAGAAGTCTCCTCTTGATAAACCTTCCAACCCTCCATGGAAATTCAAGTTCCCTTGCATGTTGTGCACGGGAGACCATCTTCTTCGATACTACCCTGGCATTCCCAAGGTACTCGAAGTATGGTCCAATGGTCACCCGCTGTTGCCTTTGGCTTCCGGGAGTCAGGTTGGGGGCATGTCTTCAGCTGCTACTGGTAAAGATCCTAAGAAGCAGGGTAAGATTACTAATCCCTGTAATTTGTGTGAAGGGCACCATGCCATTCACCTTTGTGCATATATGGATGAAGCGAAACGAGTTTTTGACAACTTAACCGGTTCTACACCATGCCTTCCAGTTGGTTATAATCGGCTTTCTTTGAGTCCTTCACTAGCTGATCCTACGGTTGGTCAAGATTCATCCTTAATCAATCCCACTCCCCTAGAAATTCAAATTCAGGAATCCATTCCCGACCAACCATTGGTCGTGGGATCGGTTGAGCTGGCCCTATCTGCGGTGCACCAGGTCTTTTCCGTTGAGAGTGGACCCCACACCCCTCATGTCCTCCTGGTTTCTTCAGATTCTTCGGACTTGGAGAAAGATTCTCTTGTCCCTATATCTCAAGAATTTTCTCCTCCGCCTCCCGTGATGGAGGTCCTGGAGGATACTCTTCCCGACTCCGTGATGGAAGTCATGGAGGATGCTCCTTCTTCTTCCGTAACACCAGGGGAAGACCATCTCGGTTCGATGGTAGCCCCTCCGAGTAGTTTGGTCACTTCCTTTGATTGGAATCGATTTACAGGATACCGCCTTCCGTCTTATGTGCCTTTCGAGATAACAATACAAGCTTTTGGTCTGGTCGTACCCAGCACCATTATAGACGAAGGCTCGTCTGTTAGTATTTTTTCCTCAACTACTTGGCACACTTTCGGTTCACCGCCTCTTGCGCCTATTACACATAATCTGTTGGCATTTAACAGAAGAACGAGTCAACCATTTGGGATCCTTCCGAGGTTACTTGTTACTTTGGGAGGTAAAATCGTCCATATGGACGTGATGGGTTTTCCAGGCCCCTTGGATTTCAATCTTCTCTTGGGGCGTTATTACACTTATGCCATGGGAGCGCTTGTCTCCTCCCTTTTTCGTGTGGTATGTTTTCCGCATGAAGGACGGATCATGACCATTGATCAGCTTTCGTTCTTTGGTCCTGATGTGGCAACTGGCCCACCATCATCCCTTTCTAGTTTTTATCCACCCGTTGTATCTGCCCCACCGCAGGTCAACTATGTGGCTACCTACCCTGTGTCTGTGCTCAGTGATGATGCCGTCGTGCATCAGTGCTGGGGGAATTGGGTCCTTACTTCCAGGATGTTTTCCTTCCATCGAGAGTGGAAATCTTGGAAGCGATGACTTCTTGTTCACTATGATGAGGTTGGTCGGAGCACAGTTCGTTTTCTTGTGTCAAGCTCCTTAAAAAATGAAACAAGGTTATAGAGAACCGTTCGTTTTCTTGTGTCTAGCTCCTTAAACCATGAAACAAGGTGTCTGAGGATAGTTCTTTTAATGTGTCAACCTCGTTAAAACAATGAAACACGTTCCCATTCAATTCGAGTCTTTGATAAGTTCTCGTAAAATCCCAGTCGAGTCTTCCTCTTGATCTTGTAACTTGAACCGTCACTCCATCTGCCTTTCATATGGACTGAAGCTTGGGGGGCATGTACCTCGAATTGAGTCACCATGCTGGGGGCATGCTTACTTTTTCAAGCATAGTTTGTTTCCGTTTCAAGCTTGTGTAAAAATGAAACCGGTTTCAAGCATAGTTTATCTTTGTTTCAAGCTTGGGTAAAAATGAAACCAACTTCAAGCAGAGTTTTCTGATTTCAAGCTTGTGTAAAAATGAAACCTTTCCCATTTTACCTCTCGTGATTTCCATTTTATCAGCCTGTTTTTGCCAGATGAGCCTTGGTTTTCTCACTCCATCGTCACTATCTGCTTGGCCGATCATATGCCTTCACTTGGTTGTTTTACTCGTTCCTGAGGAACCGCTGCGATGAGTGGTCTTGTTAGCCAGCTTCTTAACCTTTACTTGTTCCGAGGAGTTCCACCATTACCAGAACTAGTTGCTTCCCTTTATACCACTCGTTCCTCTAGGAGGAGTCAACTTTCAACTCTTTTCTGACTCTTGAAAATTGAAAAGATTGCCGAGTCACTTGTCATTTTGAACTTGTTAAATTGATTACGAAGTGACATCTACCCAGTATACGTTTACCCCTTTTTCGGGCTGGGATAGATTACTTACGAAAAAGGAATACCCTAGCCTATCGCGACTAGGAGGTTTTATCAGACATAGTTTTCTACCTTTTCGGATCTGAGGAACTATTTACGAAAAGGGACTGTTGGAGTTTACTTTTCTGCTATCTTTTCAAACTCTCTAAACATGAAAAGACGCCGAGTTCTTCCTTTGTTAGACTCATTAAATCTTGATGACATTGGATTCAGTCGTAATGATGATATTCGAGTTTCTCCTTCCTAGGGCTCGTTAAATGTACTAGGTTGGGTTTGTCTGAAGGATGGACTTATATGACAACCATACAGTATCCTCTTCAAGCTTGTGTAAAAATAAAGAGGTACTCGCCAGGAATGGTGGGGGAAAAATGGAAACAACATCATTTTCGTGTCGGCAGTATGTCGCTCTTGAACGTGGCACTTGTTTGCATTCTGTCGGGTTGGGGACATCTCATCTCATTATCTATTTGCCTCTGTGGGTTTGGGTAATCCTTTTGACCTCTCATCTTCTCTTTGCCTCGTCATCATGACCCTTGATCTTTTGATGTCAAATACTTCCAAATCCACTGTCGTGCCGCAGATATGTTCAAGAGAAGTTGACCTCTGCAGATTTCAAACTTCCTCTGATTCTCATCTGATCTTAATTCAAAAAGACATTATGTTCCTTTGTCTCGTGTCGATGATGTGGGAAACAATATGGCCCACCTTCGATCGAAGTCACTTCCTGTCGACTTCAGTTCATTATCCAGGAAGCTGATCTAGAGACTCCCTTCTGGTACCTTGGAGCTTGCATGCCTCAATGGTAGGTTCTTCGCATTCGACGTGAGGTTTTCATCATTGGCCTCCGATCGAGTGATTCTACGGGTGTTCGACGTCAGCTCATTGTTCACATGCCGTAGATTGTACCTGTAGTACCTTGAGGACCATTGGAATTAATGGTGGTACCTCTCGCGTCTGTTGACAACTTTCATCATTGCCTAGTAATCAGGCGATGTTCTTGCATGTTTGACTTCAGCTCGCATATTCGCATGCTTGAAATTGTACTTTGTTCGGGTCAAGATGGAGTGCAAGACCCTGGATTCCTGTTTGTTATAATCTAGGCTGCGATTTTGTGGATTCTTATGATAGTTACATGACTCACTGATTGGATTTTTGCGACCATACCTGAGTCTATTTATCGATCCTCACTAGATGGCTGCGTCCATACCTTGAATCTGGATTATTGTATACTCTGTGATGGATGGCTGCGCCCATACCACATATATCATGTATCTGAGATATCAGTTGTATTTCTCTACGCAGGTTTTCCGACGGCGGTGTTTTCAGTTGGACACGTTCTCGTAAAGCATTTCACCCCTCTCTCTCTTTCGGGCCTCATGCTTTAGGGGGCATCTGGTACACAGTAATTTGTCATCGTCCCTGCAATCCCCATATCACCCATTGGAGGGTCGTTTCTATGACCAATAAGCAGTGTCATGCCTTGCAAATACCATCATTGCATCCCTTTCCATGAGGACAACATTTCTTTTGTTGATCATTTCCTAAGCAGACCCCTAAAAACACCTGTTTTTGCCTTGGCGCTGGTATCCCATTATGTACTCGCGCCAATGAGGAAAATTAACACTGAGCCCGCACCAATTGGCGCTCTGTCCCAGTTAAGCACTCACGCCAATTTTATTTTGGAAAGTTTTTTAAAAAAAGAGGCGAAGTTTCGATTACAACAAATTCGTGGATGAGTCATCAGGAGTGGTTTCAACTGAATAACCACGAACTTCCTCCTTTGGCCTCTTGTTTCCACCTTATGGGGAACCTCCCAAGGGATAAGGCCTCTCTTCCACTATTTTAGGGATCCCAACCTCCTCCTCTCCTCTATAAATATAGCCTTCATCCATTGATGAAGGGGCTGAATGGCTGAATGGTTTAGTCTCCAAGTTCCCAAGAGCCTAATGCTGCAAGAGCTTTGATCCATTCCCTTAAGGCCAAATCCAAGCAAGGAGATCATTTTCGACACATCCGGAGAGAGAGGCTTGTCCCATCCCTGACAGGCTTTATTGAGACATGTTCTGCTGACGACCCTCCGAAGGAGAATTCAACGTCAGAGCTATGGTTGTATTCTTCTTTTGATTAATTAATGATAAGCGACTATTGGTTATGGTTCCACTTTTGTTCTTGATGATGATCATGAGTTATGTCTTCTTTGACTGACATATAGTTGTATGCATTGGATTTTACACTTGCGTTTGTTTTGTTTCTTACGTGTGCAGGTGTCCGTTCACGAAGATCGTGAGGATTGTGATCTGCCAGAGCTAAGGAACGAGAGTGCTACCTCTACGAGCGACAGCATTGGATTCCAGGTAAGCCTTCATCGCTAGTTGGTTTATTTGCAATTAGGAACCTGCACTATAGCATGAACGATTGTTGCTAGACCCGATCTAGGCTAGTAGGGATTGCCTCTGTCCGCAGAGGGGATTTACCTCCACAACAGTAGCAACTCGAAATGCAAGACATTGTATAGGCTCATATTAAGGAGAAATATCTTCAGACACATTAGAGGCATACTGTGCAACTATTGGCCACATTTGTTCAATTTTGGCACTTATATCTGATCTTCAACTTGTTTTCCAATTTTTATCTGTAGGATAAATTTATCACGCTCTTTTTGAACGCTGAGAAGTTCTTGTTGTTGTTGCTCATGCGTGATGACAGGTTTGTTATATTTAGAATCGACAACAATCAATCGATCCTACAACTGTACTAACGAGGCCCTGATTAATTAAAAGAGTTTTTTTGAGGACCAATGTTGGATATCTGAAGTGGAAAGGCTATCAACAGAGGGAAATCTAGCTTGTGGGGGTTTTCCACTCGCAAAAAAATTCTCAGAATGTCCTTGCAGTGAAGTATCTAGTGCATTATCTTGTTCTTGTTATAGATCTTCTCAAACTTTGGCAATCACATGAGAAGGAAGCAGGGGAATAATATAAAGAGTCTAAGCACACAAATGCAAGACTTCCTTACGATAATTTGAACCTCAGAAAAAGAAAGAAAAATATGCTGGAGAAATGGTGATACTTGGTTATTGTTGCAATGTGGATGAAGGCTACACAAGCGACACCAAAACTATATTTGGAATATGCACAAGTTATTTTGTATTCACGGGCTCATAAATTACCCCCATATGAACAACATTCTCAATCGTGTCTTCAAGGTTAGACTATTGGGAAGGGTTATCGGAAATGGTGTTAGAAGTTGTAGCAGTTTGTAGTGAAGAAACAAGGCTATGTGGATGTGATGTGCTGGGGGGGATAACATGTTCTTCAATGATGGTGATTAGTCGAGAAGGATCTTCAGGCTCATCATCTATAATATCTATGGAAATTAAAGGGCATAGAAGTGAGGAATATGGATATTGAAACCATTATTTTTGCGACAATATCAAAAGAAGAATATGCAGCCGAGACTTTAAAGGGAATAGTAACAACGTCAATAGTATAAATGGTGGGTAGTGAAGAAGACAATGGAGCTATATAAGTTGAAAGGAGAGTCAAAGATTTAAAGGTTCTACCCCGGTATGGAAGCAGTTTTGACAGGTGGACTTACTAGGGATTCAACACTGCAGACGGTGGCGAAAAAGGATATGCATTCCAGAGCCACTTAATCATAGCCTAAAAGTCAGATTCAGGTGCATCTAAGTGCTTCCAATATGATTACAAACCATCATAAGATAAACTATGTGACTTCATGCCTTAAAGAGAATAAACATTCCCCACATGGGTCTCCATGCGTTGAACTCTTGGTGAAGACATAACTTCCTAGTGGAATGCTTCTTTAGACATATAATATGGTAGTGGATGCATCTTGAAGGTATCCTTATTAAAAAATTTAGGTTGAACATATGTGTTTTCGTGGTCAATGTTGAATCACATTTGATAGAAATATATGTCAAAAATTGGCCTAGGATCCTAATGGTCATTGTTGCATTGATAATTTTACCGTACCAATCCTCAGTTTTATTTTCATTATGAGCACGATTTTCAGAATCGACCTAGACTTACCACAGAGCATATACGAGAGAGAGAGCTTCATAATCTTGAATCTCATCGTAATTTCAACCCTCTGGAGCACACCACTTCATCATCGTGATAACCACTAATAAGTACCCATAAATAAAATAGGTGTCCCTCTTATAGACATCCTTACATGCAGCAAAGAGCTCATCCAACATAAACTTAGACCAATTTAATGACACACCCTGTACACATATTTGGCTATAGAAATAGTGTCTAATGTACATTCTCCTTTAATATAATTCCATGTGACTTTCCCTACAATGATATAGCATGTGGATTGGCTTTTGTCATTTTTAATGATGTCAATGACAACTCTGCATCCCTTGCATTTAGTGTCATATTTAACATAAAGGTTTGCATCACCTATTTTCTTGTCGCGCTTTGAGGTGCTTTGGAATGTTGTGGAAACATCTTGGTTGTGCATAGACAACCCAATGAGCTTTTGGATGCCTTCAACATGAATTGGGTACTCCCTATCCAACTAAAAAGAGCCATTGTAGATTTTTCTAACAAGGAACTTGGTGCACCATATAACTTCACCTATGGTTCTAAATATGGTCAAATATTGCAGCTTCATGATGGTAGACTTGTGTAGTGGCTAAAACTCTGGATTGATTTTTGAGACAAACTCATCAAACGAAGCTGATGTAGAATGCATATAGACTTTCAAACGAAGGCCTGTAAACATATTTGGGCCTGATAAATCATTATCAACTAGGGTTTCCTTCTCATACTTCCCCAGTATATCATCCATAATATATATGTGGTTATCAGATAAGTAAAAAAGAACGATTGTTTTATTAGGGTGAACCATGGTGGAAGATTGATTACTATATACAAACAGAACAAGTGGACAATGATGGACTTTGGAAACAGAGCATTGGTATACGAAATCCAGGGTGATAGGCTTGTAAAGATTTTACAACTACAAATATGAACGATAGTACATCCATATTCTATACTTTAGTGAGTCCCTTTTCCAATATCTTATTGAAATCTTCAACTATCCCATCTGCTTCTGGATGATATAGACTACTTTTGTGGTGCTAAATCAAGAATTCCCGTGTCAAAGTTGCAATGGTCTCATTAATAAAACGGGATCCCTGATCTCTTGTCAAAATCCTTGGACAACCAAATATTGCAATAGTATTCTCAAATACAAATCATGCTACAATAATAATAATATAATCATTGACAGGAGTTGCTTCAACCCAATGCATCAAATAATTAGTTAGGTTGATAATGTAGCGAGCATGTGAATATCGCGCAGGGGGTTTTTGGGACCAATGAAATTAACAACTAACTTCTAAAAGGATTTAAGAGGTGTAACATGATGTAGTGGAAGTTCATCTCAGTGAGAAGGCCTTCCAACTCGATGACATACATCATAATTTATAGTGTATTCCTTTGCATATTTGAAAAACATTGACCACCACAGTCCTGCTTGCAATACCTTTCTCGTAGTATTTTTTCCTCCTACATGTCCTCCTACAATGACATTATGACATTCCTAAAGAACATCATCTCTTTCGTGATTCAAAATACATCTACATAGGATATTTCTAAGCCCCATATTATACAATTTTCCTACAATCAACAGATAATTCGTTGCCCTCACTACCAAATGTTTATTTAGTGTAGTGGAATATTCATTTGGACACTTACCATTGGTAAAAAATGGTGCAATATCCTCAAGGTAATTTGAAATAGCTTCAATTCAGAATAAATCTGCACTAGGAAACTGATCATTGACTAAACCTCTTGCTTCCCAAGACTCCAAGCAAGAAAGGTGATCTAGGCCAACATTAGTACGACCTAGCTTGATAATAAATTTTAAAGATAATCTGTGAAACAATAAAACCATCTACGAATTCCTCCTTCCAAAACAAGCTTGTTGAAAATACATTTTAATGCACAATGATCAATAAAAAATTTGAAAGGTCCTCCAAGGAAATAGTGCCTAAGGTTTTGAAGTGAATACACCATATCGAGACCCTACCACTAATTAGTATAATTTATATCAACATTGCAAAGATTTCAACTAGAAAAATAAATAGGAAGATCAATATTGCCTTCACTAGTTTGTGGCAAAATGGAACCAAGGGAAATACGAGATGCATCGATGCGCACATGAAATTCTTTGTTCCAATCTGGATAGACTAGTATCTAATCACTTGCAAGCTTCTATTGCAAAGTACCAAAAATAACATAACACTCATTAGTCCATATAAAGTGTTCTAACTTCTTTAGTAGATTCTCCAATTGGGCAGTAATTAGGGCATAGTAGCGGATGAATCTTTGATAATAACATGTATGCCCCAATGTGGATGGAAATTGTTTGAGACTTGTAGGTGGCAACATATTGAGTATTCTCACGACTTTATTAAGATCTATACATACACCATCTTTTCATACAACAAAGTACCAAATGGCACATCAAAAACACACTTCTTCAAGTTTAAAGAGATCTGCAACTGCCTACATCTACAAACATAACCTGCAATATACTAAAATGTTTTTTCAAAAGGCTATAAATTATCCAATCATCCATATAAAATTGTGATAAACTTAAAGGAATTATTTATATACTCCATGAATGTAGTAATAACGACTCTAGTAATAACTTAAAGGAATTATTTATATACTCCATGAATGTAGTAATAACGACTCTAGAAAAGACGACTGGAGCATTATTAAGACCGAAATGCATGACATGATAAGCATATGAACCCCACTCGGTGGTGAAAGTAGTTTTATGTTTATCCTCATTTGCAATGTGGACTTGATGATATCTAGAAAGCCAATCTTTGAAAGAATAAGCTTCTTGACCTACAAAATTGTCTAACACTTCATCGCTAAAAGGAGTGGGAAATGGATGATAAACACAAACATTTTTGAAGCTCCGATAATTTACACAAACCCTAATATCATATGAATATTTCTTATCTTGGATGACAATGGGAATAATTCATTCAACTTCATCAACAAGAAATATGAGACCGACAACCAACATCTTATCAATATCTCTTTTAATCTTTTCTTTGACTCACAGATTTAGACAATATGGACGATGATTTATTGGCCTAGCATCAAGTTTTAGAGAAATATTCAACTCTCCTATACCTCCTTTTATGCATTTAATTTCTGAAACTGACATAGGGAATAAATCCTCATACTCCTTCAACAAATCAAAGATTTCCTTTGTAGTTTGTTCTTCCCAATAATCCCCAATAAAAGGCAACTTGGGTTTGTCTCCAGTTCCATTGTTGTACTTGCAAAAATTTAAAGGTTTTAGATGTGGCACATCCTCATTAGGATCATCTTTTTTACTCCTCTAACTTTCAAGTTCCTCAAAGGAGACATGCCTTATTTCTT
Source organism: Pinus albicaulis (assembly GCA_034641835.2). Classification (NCBI taxonomy): domain Eukaryota; kingdom Viridiplantae; phylum Streptophyta; class Pinopsida; order Pinales; family Pinaceae; genus Pinus; species Pinus albicaulis. The sequence continues at coordinate 933,202,545 of CM076571.1, read as the reverse complement.
CCAAATCATAATCTTCGGGGTATTTGTTAATTGTACCACGAGTGACAACTTCTTGCAATCCTGACTCATGTAGACTCCCCCAACCTACATTGATGTTGAATTTGGAAATTGGATTTATAGTATGGAATAATACCCTCTTAATTTCTTTCAGAGCTTCAACTATCTGCACATCCTCAGATAAGGAAAAATCACTACAAAATTAACCTATCAATGCATCCCAAATAGTTGTTTGCCAATTCATTTCTTGTTTTAAATAATTGAGCTATGTATGCATCACAATTAGTTGTTTGCCACTTCATTTCTTCTTTTAAATAAGGGTTTGCAGAAAAGTACCCAATTTGTGAATAAGTTGAATCACCCACAACTCAACAGGAAATCCAACCTTTGGCCAGACAATGTTGCAAAATTGGACATGCTTCTGAGGACTAGTATAACCCTCATACACAGGGATTGTATCTGAGAACTTTTCAGGAATAATGTATTGAAATAGCATCACATATTTAATAAAATCCCAATTCTGGAATTGATTGTGATGATCTCCTCACTATCTCATGGGTCTTGCTTACAAAGCAACATCCACCAGGGGAATTCTCTGATTTTCATCAATTTTGTACTGAACTCATTTGATAAAATTAGCAATAATAATGCCCTTCAAAGTACAATAATTCCTTACCTCTGTATTGATACATCCAATAGAGGGAATGGTTGCACAATTTCTAGAATGTAGCTCATGATCTCCCTATTATTAGTCATCTAACACAACACCTAAACCAAGACAACGTCTTAAAAAAATTCAATACGTTGAGCACTCCTCCAACTGAGAGAACCATCAACTATAGGATTAATGTAATCCCCCCTCTTCTCTGTAGTCAACTGATACAATTGATCCATAACATTAGGCTCCTCTACATCATCAACAGACTTCGTAAACCTTTGACCTTGATAGGGATCCAATGGTTAGATAACGCAGAATTTTTCCACTTCAATGGTATTAGTTTCTTGATTAAGATCAATAATGGCATAGTTTCTGAATGTGTAGTCTACTCCCAAAAAATATAGATGAGGATCCTTGTTGCTAATAATATCAATGAATTTAAAGTCTGCATATGCCTTTATTTCGCCGATATCAACTTCTCTTTCTTGTAAACGATTAATGGGGAGAATGTAGTACTGGTTAGCCATACACAATTAAAGAGGAGATAACATTAACTTGGGTCTTCATAATGCTTCCCAAGCCTTTCACGACAAGATATTGACATCAGAACCTAGATCTAACATAGTGTATTTGATATGGTATCCAATGATTTGGGAACCAATTCAAAATTCCCATCCTATTATTCATTTATTTCGACTTACTTGTATAGAATGTCACTCAGGCGAGTTAGTGGAAATGGGTCGCTCTCAAAAAATTTCGTCCTTTACAATGCTTCCTAGTTTCTTGCTAAATAGTCCAAATAGTTGCTTGTCATTCATAATATGAAAAAATAGATTAAACCATTCCATAATAGTTTGAGATGTGACTTGGGTAGGTCAAGTACTCCTCTTTTGTCTCGTTTCTTATTGTTTTACTAGCTGAATATAAGAAAAATCAACTACTTGACAATCTCAGCAGCATCTTTGTAATATTCCTTTTGTTGAATGGGATCATATGGTTTCTTTGGTGATGTAGGCTTTATAATAATAGGTTATTCAGGCACCTCCCTATCAGTTCTCGTGCACTTGCCTCCTCTAGTGGTAATGTTAATATTGGATTGAAAAATATATTCAATTTATCTTGACAGTGACACCAAGTCCTCCATGATAGTGGACAATCTCAAGCAACAATTATAGCACCAAACTAGACCTCTACTTCTAGTTCTCCAATGATTTGGGAATCAATGCAAAATTCCCATCCTATTCTTCATTTATTTCGACAGAATTGTATAGATTGTCGCTCAGGCAAGTTAGTGGAAATGGGTCGCTCTAATTTTTTTTGGTCCTTCACAATACTTCCTAGTTCCTTGCGAAATAGTCCAAATAGTTGCTTGTCATTCATAATATGCAAAAAGAGATTAAACTGTTCCATTATAGTTTGAGATGTGCCTTGGGGAGGTCAAGTACTCGTCTTTTGTCTCTTTTCTTATTGTTTTACTAGCAGAATATAAGAAGAAATCAGCTACTTGACAATCTCAACAACATCCTTGTAATATTCCTTTTATTGAATGGGATCATATGGTTTCTTTGGTGATGTAGGATTTATAACAATAGGTTATTCAGGCACCTCCCTATCAGCTCTAGTGCACTTGCCTCCTCTAGTGGCAATGTTAATATTGGATTGAGAAATATATTCATTTTTTCTTGGCTATGTGTTAATCATATTAGCACCCCTTTGTCTATTATGCTCATCCCAATGAGCGATTAACTCTGAAAAATATTTTTCAGCATAAGTATTCACTCAACAATCAGTGACACCAATTCCTCCATGGCAGTGGACAATCTCAAGCAACATGGCCTTCTTGATCACAATTATAACACCAAACCAGACCTTTACTTCTAGTTCTCACCCCCCGCCCCTTATGCCACCTCCTCCTCGTCCTCGAGGAGATTCATTGACCCTAAATTTCGTATTATCTAAGCGATTGGCCAGAGCATCCAAGGCTCTGCATTGGTTCATATGGTGAGTCATATACCCACAAAACTCAAAAAATATGTTATTCGGGACTTTGGAATACTTATGAAAAATAGAACAAAGTCAAGGTGCATTACCATAGGTGCAACATATCTCACAATATTCATTAGAATACATACCTTGGTGATTAGGGAGCACATGATACTGAGTGTATCCCTAGTAAGGAACACTGTCTAAAACTTGTTTGACCCCTCTAGAAGGTCTTGGTTATGGAGGAGGTGGTCCCACATTTATTACAGAAGGTCTTACACTTTTCGAACTCGAGTATTCTATTGCAGGATTCCCTTCAACATGACATATGGTACACCAAAATTCAAATGAGATGGCCTTGTAGTGTTCATATCTTTCAATCTTTCAGTTAAATCAACAATTTGATGTTCTAAACTAATGAAAGTATGGTTAGTTGAAGCAAAAACTCCTGTATAGTCATGTAGATACCCACCATTACCTCAATCTTCACAACTTGCTCCAAAGCATCTTGTAAAGTATTGCAACTTGCTCCAAAGCATCTCGTGAAGTATCGATCTTCTATTGCATTAAGGGAATTTTAATTAGCGGAAATAAAGCTTTGATAAACTAGTCCTTTCGATGATGAGGATGAATGGGACAAGTAAATTTACCAATTGCATCCTTAAATAATTTCATATACTCGCAGGTAGTTTCCCCCTCTCATTATTTGATGTCCCACAATTCAATTGAGCCTTGTTGCTCTGTTAGCAAAAGTTTATTCTCCTTGATAAATTCTTACTTGATGATATCTAAAATTGGGTTTTGATTGATTGTTGACAACTTGATGAACCACTAGAGAGATATTTCCCACAAAGTTGTTTGAAATTCAATGATTTTAGAGTTATCTGGGGTATGACTAGCCCTCCAAATGGCTTCACACAAGTACCAATGTTGTTTTGTATCTTCATCTCCTTGGCTTGAAAACTTGGGATATCACGTAAATAATCCCACTACATTCCAAACCATTAATAAATGACTAGACAGAACTAAAACAAAGCCTTTTGAACCAGGTTACGAAAAAAATTGCAGAATACGATTGAGAACTACCACTTAAATTACCAGAACTACCACAATTACTAGACTACCAGTATCATATACTTTATGAAATTTCTGAAACTTCAATGTTTTAACTAACTTTGAAATCAAATTGATAGGATTTCGATAAATTACTATGGGTAGGTTAGTGAGAGAGCTAACTGCATTTTTTTCTTAGAGACTACATCCTGTAGGGAAGGAATAATATTCAAGAAATAACTCTCTTGTGACGAAATGCATCTCTTCATCCATGAGATTAATTTGATTAATCATTTCGACCAACTATCTTGACATTTCTAGTGTTTGGATTTCTTCTGACTCCTGTTTCGCTCCACTATCCCTACTCTGACGTCCTATCTCATTGTTTCTAGCTCCTCCAAAAGTGCTAGAATTAGACCCTTCACCTACTTCCATATTCTGCAACTCTGGGCTACCCATTCCTCCTATCTGCAACCTCAAACTACTCAACACTTCAACTATTTGTTGAAACTCTCTTCGTATTCTCCTAATCCCATGCAAATTACTCTCCCTCCATTCATCAACGATCGTCGCATTTCTAAATGATCTAAATTCTTGTGCCTTCTGCAACTCCTCTGCATCCATCACAACTTCCCTTCATCTTCCACAACTAGCCAACATCTCTCCCATAAAACCTACCCCTAGTACAAGGGTTTTATGTTGCTATATTGGTTTCTTGGAATGACAATAATATTTCTTCCACCATAAGGACCTTAATCCACAAGGGAATCTCTTTTAGAAATCTACCTCGCAACCCGTGCTTGAAAATTGATTCAGCTTTAGAAAATGACTAGCGATTTTCCATAGGAAACTCTATGATATAGCTTTCAAATGTGGCTTGAACCCAAAAATCAACATCCCTCGTTCTCTCATTATCTAGTTGATGTAAAGCAACTAAGTCGATTATAGTCCATGTTTTTAATATAACCCAACACTCCCAAGTCCCTTATGATGCCATACCCTAATCAACCAATGATACAATTATTCAAGGAATTTACACCAAAAAATTTCATATCAATCACATGTAGGCTCTTTAAAAATAATTTCTTCCATAACCCTTGATCTAGGTTTTTCTGCCTCAACTCAACTTGTTGATGAAAAAAAGAGTAAAGAATCTCTTCCCGACATTTACAAATATTGGCTTTAAGAATCCTTGTCACCATTATTGAGAAACCCCAATTAATCTTCAGGTCCCTATAATGGAACCGTTTGTTTGTGGAAAAGTTTTATTGTGTTGACCCAGGGTTCGACTGCAGGGTACCAACAAAGGAGTTCGACGTAGTCTAACACAACCCAAACATCTTCGATCTTCTACAAGGGGAGAAAGTCTCACCTGAGGCATACCGAGACTATTAAGTGATGTGTTAGGGATTTAGATAGTAACAATATTCATTCCATCAATTAAGTTATTCATCGAACTTAGATTCATTCATAGGTATTCAGAAGGACTTTTATGCAAAAGTAGATAAAGACATATCAACAAAAGTATCAGAGATTTTTTTTTTTTTAAATGGATACTCAACTCAATTACATTCAAACACAAGAAAAATATAAATAAATCCCTGCAACAAACTCATTTATTTTATACTTTAGAGAGTCAAGCCATTACAACATATATGTACAAAAACTATGCAATATCTGTTTAAGAATTCTTCAATATTAGATGAACAGGAAAGATTACAACATAATACATAAATGGATTTCAATTCTCATTTGAGAAACATGGTGGTCATATTCTTGGTCTCTCTCTCTGCGCTTGATCTCTGCAGCTATATATAGAGTTTTCTCCTTTGATCTTGTCCACGCTCGCTTGATTTGGTCCAACTTGGGCAACTTGGTGAAGGCTAACTACTTCATCCACTTTTTTCTTGATTCCTTCAAACTCAGCATCTCGATCCTTCTTCCGTGACCTTGGCAAGTCCCAATGTAATTATTCTCTTCCTTTTCTTGACACTTTCTTCTTCTTTTTTCACTACTTACTGGATCGTCTAACCATTCTCTTTTTTCGCTCGCGCTTCTTATCTCCGTAGCTCCGTTCTATCAAAATTGATCAAAAATATTTACAAAAAATGAAGAACGAAACACAAACACTTCTAGTTAGTAGAACACATCAACTTCCAACTAAATCAAGAAATGTTTCAAGGACTACTCTGTTGAGCTCAAGGCACCTGATCTACACTTTAGATAAAAAAATTCTAAATACAAAGTTGGCTAGACATACAAACCAGACTATAAGCTCAGTTAACATAAACCTTTAAAAAACATGAGAGAACTTGAAGAGAAAAAAATAAACAGTGGCACACCATAAATAAGTACACAAAAAACAAATATTTTACTCTCGAAACCCTTACTAAGAATACCAACTAACATTTGAGCTCCACTACTCCTATATTCTCAATTGAATATTACAACTATTTTACAATGAATTTTGACCTTAGTTCACAACTAAGACTAATGCATTCATACATCTCTACTGATTGTCAATGATCATAATATCATCAAATTTACATCATGCCATATTTAAAGACATAAAAAAAACCCTATTTTGAAGCATCTTGAATCAGTATAGGTGGTTGAAGATCATTAGTTAAGATCCCAAGAATCTTGGGATTCAAAACCTTTTTCCAATTATAGTTAATTCCATTTCAGCAACTATAATACCACCAATCTAATTCAAATGTGTGCTTACGCCTGACTATGATCCCTTCGATTGCTCCAATTGATCCAAATTTATGAATGGAATGAAATGATATACAAATTTATAAACAAAACACGAAGACACAATAAAACTTGACTTCTATTAATAAATTCATAATGAACACAATCTAGTTGGTAGCCCTCAGTATTGCAACAACAATGTTGCAACTCCTAAGAGTTTCAACTTTAATTATCAACCCGATGTTTGGACAAAGACTATCTCTTTAATTATCTATATGTGCAATAGGCACTATATCTTTCTCTTGTTGATTTTTATGTACTTGGTGGAAGTATTGAAATGAAATCCAGATGTATAGAGACTAGGTTAACTAATATATACTACAGGAAAAATGCAATTGTTGAAGGGAGAATGGCACACAAACCTAAGCTACAAACAATGGAAGGAAGCACACTTACACACTTAACAATGTTACCAACTTAACAAAAACTTTATTGAGTTATAATTTTCTTGGAGGTCGTATAAAATCATGATTTTCATAGTGATTTTTAAAAGTGGTGATGTATCATCACAAATTTTTCATTTCAAAGTTAAAATTCCAACATTTTTTATCCATGACATTAAAAACAAAATAGCATGATTATGAAAAAAATGAAAACCCAGGTTTAAATGCAAAATTCGTCATGCAAGATAACCTCCTTTCTTTCGGAGTTGTCTTTAATGCGACTTTTTGGAGTTTCCGGTGAAAAAATTTGAGGTGAAATCTTGATTTGTGTTATTTAAACTGGTTTTTTGACTATATATATAGATTCAGTGCCTTGAAAAATCTCGAGGGCACTTCAATTGTGCAGGGGTTACCCATCAAGCTTGTGATTTCCATGAATTCCTATCGGATTTTAGAGAAACTAGACCGGAAAAAACCACGAGAAAAGCTTTCAAAAAGTTGCATTAAAGACAACTCACTTTATTTCAAGGTCAACATTCAAACTTTTTTCAATCATATCATGAATAAATAAAAAAACACATCGAAATGTAAAAGTGGTGATCCAAAATCAACCCCCATTTTTTTAGGGTTAAAATTTAAACTTTTTCAACCTTTGTATTAAAGACCAAATATCCTACATATGAAAAACAATAAAACTCAACACTTCAAGTTTATTATTTACCTTTTTATTGTATTTTTTTAAATGCTTGTTTTTCAAGTGTTTTTCAAAGTTGTCTAACTTTTATTTTAATTTTTGAGTTAAATTTACCAATTAATTTACATTGCATCCTTAACCATTGATAGCATAAAAGAAAACAACATAAAATCAACTATAATTTTGAAAGTTCTTGGGTGGCAAGAATAGTAGGGGTTAACTTTTGCCCCAACAACCAAAGGGAGATAAAATATGTATGGGGTTTGGGTTATGCCACCAATAACCAAGCAGAATATCTGACTTTGTGGCAGTTAGAAATAGCCATCGTAATAAGAGATCCTAGATTGTTGTTCTTTGTGGATTCCATAATTGTCATTCAATAGGTCGACAAGATTCAAGCAAAATGAAACATCCACAACTCTTCTATATTGCAAATAATCACAACTCAATTGAGGAGCTTTGAAACAATGGACTTTTACCATGTTAAAATACATTTGAATGTCAAAGCAAATATATTAACTAATAAAGGTGTAAGTTTTAAACAAGGCATCTTGGAATTCGAGGAAGGTATAATAAAATACAAGCCATTACCATGACCTTGAGATTAAATAACATGAATGGAATGTGAGAGATTTCGTCGAAATATTAGTTGGCATTACAAAATTTTTGTGGCATAAATCCTAAAACCTTCATAATGGAGACCTACAACAACTGATGCAAATAATCTGAATATCCCCAACTCATCTGCAATTTTCCATCACAAGTATGAAGCACTAGCATGTGGAACATTTGGACGATCGACCTTTCTTGTAAAATTTGGGAAAAGGGCTCAATCAACGTCAACCTTAATATCATGTCGAGGATAGTTTATATGTTAGGTGAAGTTTTAATGGAGGCTATTAGGGAGGTTATCAGGGTAACAATCAAGAAGAAATGTCTGGACGACACCATGAATGAGGCAAGGCTAATATTGATTACTAGTAAATGCCCTCATTGTTCGAGGAGAGAAAAAGCTCCAAATTGGTTATTTTATATAAGGGACAATTTTTAGTCATAATGGCATAGTTAAGGGGACACCAGCAAACTGCCAGGTGTAACAGTTTTGTTAGTAGAGCTTGGGATAGGTAGAAGAATGGAGGGAGATTTGCAGATTCTTCAGGTCAAGGAGCAGGAGAAAATGAATCAGAAAGTGACATCAATAATTTTTGTATAATAATAATTATTATTATCTTTAATAATTTAATTTAAAAAAAGTTGTTGTTGCTGTTGTTGTTGTTTTTGTTGTTTTTTTTTTTTTTTTTTAATTTAAAAAAAATCAACTTTTTATTGCAAAAAAATATTGAAAATTTGTAATTTTTTTTTTTTTTTTTTTTGCTTATGGGACAAATTGACCTCATTTTTAGAGAACGACACAGAGGCAAAGGTTGTCCTAATTGATGCAAAATTTGAAAGTTTGGAGGCGAGACTAGAAAGAAAGATCATCAAGTTGGAAGCAAATTGGATGTCTAGCAGTGGAGATCTTTCTAGTGGTGGATTGTTTGCAGAACTTCATGAAATCTTGGCTAGAAAAGTTGGTTCCGACCTCAAAGAACAATGAGAGCTTCCTTGTGATGGTGTTGCTTAAGCAACAACGAACAAAGGAAAAACAAGGTAGTTTTTTGTTGGGTCAATTTTTTGGGTATATGGTAGGTATCAATGTAGAATCATAGTTTAAGGTCTTGTAGAGGCAAGAAAAATTTTCTTTGAATCAATTGGAACATGGAGGGAGTAGAGATCACTTAATCTCTGCTTTGAATCTATTGGAACATAAAGGCAACAAAGATCACTTAATCTTTGCTTTGAATCTACTGGAATATGGAGGCAACATAAATCACTTAATCTAGTTTTGTATTATTTAATGTAAATGGTTATGGCCATGTATCCAGGGTTTACTAGTAGATACGTGTTAGGCAGGCTGCTAGGTTCCTCTTGGATACTAAAAAAAAAAAAACCCTCAAATTTTTTGATTTAGTATTTTTTTTTTTGGAAAATGTAAATTTATTTAAGTATTTAATTTGTTTTAATAAGTATCATATGTGGGTATGCCATGTTTCGAACAAAATGTGTATGCCGTGTTTTAAATCTTACACATATGCCGAGGCCCTACATAACAATAATAATGTAAGGGTGAATTGATGCTTCTTCTACTGCCTATGATCCCACGAACGCCTGAAGCTAGGGCTTCATCACGCAACCATGGAGGTTTTGGACTCACCCCAGGTTCCTCCTCCCCCTCCTCCTCCATCCATTGAGGATGCTTTCAACTCATTGCTGGCCAAGCTGCCTAAAAAGAAGAAAATTGAAGCTGCAAAGTTCTTGAAAAAGCTGGATGATATTTCAAAAATATCCCTTCCCCCAGAGGGACCAATCCAGGTAGCTTTGTCCCTGGAGGATTTTGCCCTTGTGGGGCATTTTACTAGTCTTTAGCCCTCTCCAAAAACTATGGAGAACTGGGTTGTCAAAAACTGGACGCCTTTGATCAAGAACAATGTAACCTCGTATTTCTTGGGGAGAGGCTATTTTCTGTTCGAAATCATTTCAAAAGAGGATAAAGACCTGATCTTTCGGAATGGTCCCTACATTATGGGACCTCAAGGCATGTATCTCAACAAGTGGATGCCAGATTTTGACCCAGTAGTGGATGTTCCAACGACCGTCCTAGTGTGGGTTAGGTTGCCGAATCTCCCAGTGCATTGCTGGAACTAGGATTCTCTGAAGCACATAGGTAATGCCTTGGGAAATTTTTTTGATCAGGAAAATAATAAGGATCAATATGAATGTGCCTGAATAAGCATCAAGGTCGATCTAGAGGTGGAACTTCCGTAGGCAATAAAAATCAAAGTTGGTAGTTGGAATCATGTGCAAAATCTTGATTATGAGCAACTTTCATTCAAGTGTCGGAAATTCCATGTATATGGTCACTTTGCTAGGGGTTGCCCGAGCAATGGAGAGGTGGAGAAAGGGAAGGAGGAGGTCTGGAATTAGTTCAAGCGGTCAAAGAAATCCCACAAAACCCCCAAATCTGGGGCTCCAAATGGTAAAGGTCCTCAGCTGACTTCTGTTCAGCAAATCCCACCCCCGAATGGTCAAGAAAACAAGTTTGGGCCCTTAAGCTCAGCTTTAGAGGAAATCTAGGAGGTCGAAATGGAAAAGAAAGAAACCCCAGACAAAGGGACCTCCTCAAGCTCGAGGCAAGGAGAAAGCGCCTCAGAAAGATCTAAGGAAAAACATGCAGAAGCTTAAGAGGAAGAGTAAGGCTCAGAGGAATCAGAGGAGGAAGGAGAAATAGGGGAATCACAAACTTCGGCTAGAAAATCGACAAGAGGCCAAAAATCTGCCCGTGAAAAGAGAGAACAGGAAACCTACAAAGACAATCACTAGGGAAGTCAACCAAACCTTTAGAAACTTTTGGAAAAAACTCCTAAGATGACAAGAAACCAGACACAGGGCTCCAAGGGAGCTCACCACACCCAAAAAAGTAAGCGATGAAGGTTGTCTCTTGGAATTGCAGAGGTATGGGGAGAAAAGCGAAAGAAGAATCCATAAGAAGCCTTCTAAGGATAGAAACCCCAGACATTCTTCTAATTCAGGAGACAAAAATGGAGGACAAAGACTTCCTTCAAATAAGCAAGAAATTTTGGAATAAAGGTGGAGGAAAGGCCGTCTCTTCTCGAGGAGCCTCGGGCGGGTTGGGCACTCTTTGGAATAACAACAAGTACTTGATGGTCATTGAGATCATAAATTCTCATCGGCTATTTTTGAAACTCCTGCACCTTGATACAAAGGAGGTTTTAAGCCTCTTCAATGTGTATGTCCCAGTAAATGCAAGGGAGAAAAAGTCCTGTTGGGACTCCATCAGAAATCTGGCAGAAATAGAGAATCTGGAAAATATCATCATTGATGGCGATCTCAATCTCACCTTGCTTATGTCAGAGAAGCGAGGAAGTAGCATCGTAAGTAATCTGGAAAGGGAATGGGTGGAGGACCTCATGTAGGATTGGCACTTGATCGACATCAAGCCCTCCATTGGTAAGTACACTTGGTCAAATAAAAGAATTGGTCCTGGGCATATTGCTACAAGGCTAGATAGATTTCTCGTTCAAAGTTCTTTCCTTCTTTTAGGTTTAGAGGCTAGAATGCACATTCTTCCTTACAGTGTTTCAGATCATAAACCTATCAAGATTGAACTGCTGGCCCAAAATGATCTTGGCCCTATGCCATTCAGATTTAGTCCATTATGGGTCAAGGATCCGGACTTCATGGATAAGGTTAAGGAAAGTTGGAAGATGCCTATTAAGGGCTCTCCCTTCTTCGTTAAGGAGGAAAAGCTCAGAAGAGTGAAATATGTTCTGAAAAGTTGGGCGAAATCCCTCCCTAACCCAACAAATGAAAGAAAACATGTCCATAATAGTCTTGAGCTCCATCAATTGCAAATGGAAAACGAAAAAATGACAAAATAAGTTCTAGACAGGGAGGCAGAATCACAACAGAAGTTTCATAAAGCATGGTTTTTAGAGGAAGAATATTGGAGACAAAAATCTCGCAGCCTTTGGCTTAAAGTGGGATACAGAAATACCTCCTTCTACAAACAAGCCCAAGAGAAAAGAAGCTTCAAATCCATTTCAGAAATCAAGGAAGAGGCCATAACTCACAATGATTTCATGAGCATTAAAAGGGTAGCTTTCTCTCATTTTAAAAATATTTACAGTGAAGAAGGGGTGATGGATCAGAATTCTAAATTCCTAGATGTGGTTCCTTGAAAGATTATCTCCAGGATGAATCAGTATCTGGAGGCAAAGGTCACTAAAGAAATAAAGGCTAATATCTTTGCTATGGAGCCCGAAAAAACCCCCGGACTGGATGGTTTTACAGCTAGATTCCTTCAAAATTGTTGGCATATTGTGGAAAAGGATTTGCACAAAATGGTTTTGAAAGCCCAAGCCTGTCGTAAAATTGGGGGCAACACTAACTCTGCCTTTCTTTCCCTCATCCCTAAGGAAAAGGGAGCCAATGCTTTCAACAGATTTCAACCCATTTCTCTATGTAACATAGGCTACAAGCTGATAACCAAGGTTATTTCCAACATATTAAAAATTATCCTTCCTAACATTATCCCAGAGAATCAAGGTGGTTTTGTTCATGGGAGGCAGATTGTGGACAATTTTATCTTAGTTCAAGAGGCAATCCATTCAAGCTTGCAACGAAAATAAAAGGGCATGGTTGCCAAACTAGATCTATAAAATGCCTTTGATCGTGTTAGACATAGCTTTCTCTTGGATGTTATGCACAAGTTTGGGTTTGGGATTTATTTTATTAGTTGGATTCGGGCTTGTATCTCTGAGCCTTGGATCGCCCCTCTCATGAAAGGGCGAGCAACAAATTTCTTCAAAGCTACGAGAGGGATTCGGCAGGGGTGCCCTCTCTCCCCTCTCCTATATGTTCTCCAAGATTCTGTTCTAAGCTTTTATTTGGACAAGAAGCAGCTAGACCAAGAGATTATGGGCCTTAACATTGAAAGAGGAGTTAAAAATATAGATCATGCTTTGTTTGTCGATGATTCTCTGTTTCTGGGCACTGGCTCTATGCTTTCGGCTTCAAGGTTCAAATATGTGTTGGATGATTACTGTGTTGCAACAGGAAACATTCTAAATAAAGGGAAATTTCATATATATTGTTGAAACATTTCTGCCAGCATTCTCAATGCCATTTCTAGATGTATGGGCTTTGCTGCCTCTTCCAACTGGTCTTCGTTCAAGCATCTGGGCCTCCTTATCTTCCATAAGAACGCCTTCAGCAGATATTGGCTCCCTCTGTTAGAAAAATTCAAGCTCATGATCCAGGCCTGGGGTTTCTCGTTGCTCAACCTTACTGGTAAGTCAGTGCTCATCAAGGTTGTTCTCAACAGTCTTCTAATTTTTAAATTCTTTGTTTTGCTGGCTCCTATTTGCATTCTTAGGAAAATGGAGGACTTCGTCCAAAATTTCTTTTGGAAAGGTGGTAAACATAATGAGAAGAGAATCTCTCTTGTTAGCTGGGACAAAGTCACCAAGCCTCTGATGGAAGGAGGATTGAATTTCAAACATCTTGTTGTGGATCATCTGCATATCCTTTTCTATTTTATTTTGAAAATTTAAAAAAAATCTGAAATTCTGAAAAGTATATGCTATGGTATAATGTTTTTATTACTATAGCATAAAAAAGAAGCATTTCTAAAGTTCATTACAAATTAAGTTTATTATTAAACTTTATTTGGATGTATATTATGATTTGGGGTTTAAGCGTCGAGCAAGTCTCCGAGCGGAAGTAGCGAAGTGTTGAAGTTTGTACCCAGATGATCAAATGCGGAGGCGCAAAGAGCTCGGGCATTATTGAATCATGTGCCCCCGCAGTTGACTTGTTTGACCGCGGGGTAAGTCACGATCGACGGTGTGGATTCACTGCGGGGGGTCTAGCCGAAGGTTGCTGCCGTACTCCAAGAGCATCCGTGATGACGTCATGAAGCCATGTGGACGACAGCTGTAATCCATGAGGAGCCTTGTCAACTGTTTTTATTTACACGTCAGTTTAGGCATTTAATATGGGTTTGTGCAGCTGTTAAATTGGTCCTTATTTCATTTTCAAGTCATTTGCAATCTTTTTCCCTTTAAGCCATGTCATCGCCACCTTTTCATTCCCCATTACCCAACGGTTAACTCCTGTTGTCTATTCAGCCATGGCCAAGCGAGTTTCTCTACCTGGTGCGACTAGCCACATCTCCCTCATGGAAAGTGAGCAAGATATCCAAGATACCGTGTCTTCCATGAACCACCCCCTCCTTTATCATCAAGTAACCCTAAATGCTAAAAATTCTCAAGTCTTTTTTGCCATGAGGAAATCTAGTGTCCTTCCTGCATGTGTCCCAAAAGCTCATTTATTTCCCGAAGTTATTTGTTGGCTAGTTTCTTCGATGTATCCTGGTAAGTGCTTTATAATGAATTCGCAGGAGGAGAATGTGCTACAGGTGTCGACGCAGCTAATTCGTCAAGAATTTTGCTTCCCTGAAGACGAATCACCACTTCAATTCTCAGAAAGCTCATTGGCAAGTTATTTTGAAAACCTTTCAGGGGAAGAATTTAATCAGTGTATGTTTTATTTGAGACTGAATTCAAAATAATTTCAACCAGAAGCTGAAGAATTCAATTTGGAGATTTTCGATGCTGAGAGTAGACCGGTCCTAAGCTGCATTGCATAAATTCTAGGCAAAGATAGTGATCATACAGTTGATAAATTAGTATTAGGAATGTACGCAATAATGATGAAACCGTGAATAGTTCTGGATATTCCATCTTTCTGGCAAGAAATTGTCAACTCTCAGTTGATGAACTTTGCTCTCACAGGTTACTTTAAATTCCCCTCGTTAATTGTTTATTTATTCTTATATCAGAATTTTGAGGAGTTTATGAGTTTGGGGCTAAATATAGTGGATGTTAACAAACAAAAGTAGTCGGTTATATTTTGGACTGACATAATTAGAAGAGAGGGAAATGAAGCAGGGTTGTTTGAGTTTGCTAGTCATTATATGTCAATTGCTTATAGAGTATTGAATGGGGTTTCTCCCCCTTGTTTTCTACCCAAATCCAGGGAGTTTTTATAGTTTGGACCTAGTTGCAGGTTTGGGGATTGGTTTGTGTTTGAGGAATATTCTAAGATAAGATTGTATGGAGCTAATATCGAGCCTTACAGGCTCCCAAAATTTGTGCCTATGAGGTGTTTTGACCTTAAATTCATCAGACAGTGTCTCAAAGTAGATCAGGTGCATTTTGTTCCCATGAAGAAAGGTATCATGTATAAGCTTCCTATGAGTGTAGGACCCTTTGTGGTAAATACGAGACAAGCATTTGGTGAAGTGTCCAAGTTGTTGGAAGAAACACATTTGTTACTGGGTGAAAAATGGTCGTATGATCCTCATGGAGTTATTTCCCAAAGGAGAATTGAAAATGGATATTCTGCTTTTACCCATGAAAGCAGACCTGAGCAAGAGAAGATGGCAACCCCGGGGAAGTAAATTCAGCAAATACAAGCATCCAGACACCTACTATAACTGAAAGGATAAATAAAAGAAGTAAGGATTTTGCTGTTGAGTTAGATGATGAAGAACCAAGAGAGGAGAAAAGAACTAAGTTGGCTGAAGATCATTCTTCATATTCATCAGGGTTCGCCTTCCATATAAATGAGGAGCAAAATTCTCCCTCTTCCCCTGGAGGTCATGAGCTTTACCAAGAGGTGCCCTCAGTCAGACAGGTGTTTACACAGATTGAAGAGAAGAATCAAAGAATAAAAGCTAGTGTGGAGGCTCAGGCAGAACATTACATAGCTACTAATCAGTCTAGGTTGCTAACTGTGATGGATCTTGAGAAAGATCAGTTCCGAATGGCTTTGACACATCCAACAGGGATGTCTCTTGGATCTTCAAGCAGTTTTAATGCTGTAAATATAACTATGGATGTCAAAAAGATCCCACTGTTGGATAAGATGAATCTACACATGCAGACTGGACAATTAATTGTCAATGATCTGACTAAGACCAATGCCACAGTTGTTAAAGCTGAAAATATGTTAGCAAAGGTTATCAAGCAGTTCAAGTTGGAGAAGGCCAATTCAAGGGCCTTATCAGTTCAAAATGAGGAATTGAAAAAGATTATCATAAAATTTGGGGTAGATCCTAATGACAAATCTGCAGTACAAAAGCTCATGAAGAGTGCTGACATAGAGATATCCACCCCGAGAAAAAAGCTGAAGTTACCTGCTGCAGAGCATTCAATGGTTGCGGAAGTGGCAGAGGTGGAGAAAGAGAAATAGGAACTTCATCATAAATTGTTACAAAAAGAGGAAGAATTATCTAAAGTAAAGCAGACTGCCATCTCTTTACAAAATCACATTGAGAATCATACTTGTACCTTTACTTTTCCTATAGGTGATACAGATCCCCAAGCATAGATTGCTCAACTTGACCTAGAACTGAAGATGGCAGAAAGAGATCGAAATCAAGCTCAGTCAGAATTAGAAACGGCCACAAAGATCATACGATCATTAGAAAATGAAGTTGATCGGAATAAACAGAAGTTACAAAACGCTGAAGCCGAGATTAAAGATCTCAAAGAGAAACTAAAAGGAAACATCTCGCTTATAAAGGCTAAAGATATCATTTGGGGTGAAATTATCTCAGAGATGAAGTCCAATTGGAACTTCTTGAATATAGTTGCAAAACAGAAAAGCCTTATCTTAGAATATAAAGAAGAGATACTATCTGATAAGCAAATGACAATTAAAAGAGCCAATTGGGCTAGGAAGTTCATAGATTTTATCAATTCCAAGTCAGATGAGGAATTAGAGGACATGGGAATACAAGATAGATATTTTTATGCTGTGGAGGTTAATAAGATGATAATTAGAAATGATCTTCGGAGAATTGCAGAAAAGAGGCTACTATAAATCAAAGAGAAAGTGAGGAAGTTTGATATATCATTTGATAAATTGACCAGGATAGGTTTACCTTCATGTTGGACAGAGAAAGGAAATATTATGATATGGAAATTTTATGAAGATTCATTGGTATTGGCAAAAAGCAAGGCGGATAACAGGCATGAAAAGACGCAGATCTTAAAAGGGGAGACAATGTTTAATTTCTTGCAAAGACATTTCAATTTGTTATGGATGGTCAAGACTCTCTTCACATAAATACCTACACACAGTCAGATTGTTGCATTCAAATTGGAATATCATAGTTTCAAAAATTCTTCAACAACCCAAAGTGAGATATGGAAAAAGTGCAAAACATTCTCAATGGACTCAGCAAAAGGAATTCCAACATCTCAACAAAAAGTAGCCATTGATTCAACAACAGTATCAGAAGCGGTTGTTCTTATAGATTAGGAATTTTCCATTTCCTGCTATGTTGTTTTCTTAAAATCATGTAAATTGTAATAGGACCTTTTTGAGGCATGTACCTCCGTAACTGCAAGTAGTTAAAGCAGTTAGAATTAGTTTCATTGCTAAAAATTGTTTTGTTATTTTGTATTTAAAGAGAATTCCGAGAAGGGAAAAGGTTCCGAGTTTTTGAACCTTGAAGCCAAATTTTTGTACTGAAGAATAGAAAATTATGAAAGAAGTATGCAAGTTTCTATCATTCTGTTTATGCTGAAAAGTTATCCAGTTTACATTGTGTTTTCATTTCTGTGGTTAAAATAGAGTAATTTGAGCAGTAGGTCTCTTTATACATGTGTATTTAAGAGTTAAATCAACCTTAATGTGCGCTCCTCTGTTTAGCTTTACTTTACTTAATTCTTCAGGGTTTTAAAATGATACATTCTGTTTGAAAGAACATATCAGATTTAAATCCTCTTCTCTTTTTCTTCCGTTCATTAATTTCAGCATAAGTGGAATATAGCATTGCAGAACATGCATGGATTTGATATTTGAAGGTTACATAATCACTGTTTAAGGGTTTAAAAAATAGAGACAGATATATATATTTAGTGACATAATCAGATAATGTCTTAAGCACGGATTCCTTATCACAGCTAATAAATTGTTTCTTAAGGTACAACATCAATTGGCGCCATTGCCAGGGACGAAGATTCGAAGATTTTCCCTAGGTTTTATTTGACGTTTCCTCTGGTTGTTCAGAGAGGAGGAAATAATAAGCTGTGTTTGTTTTAAAACAACTCTGGCTCCCAAAAAACCTCACACGAGGTCAGATACCTCTCAGCAAAGAGTTCCTGTTTTGTCCGATCCTGAAAAAATTGTTTCAAAGAGGGGCTGGAAACCAAAAATATTTGATACACCAGATGCTACACTGCTCACACCAGGCAGCAGTTCATGTACTTTCTCATCTAAAGGTGTTTCCAAGAAACTCGTTTTCTCGGAAAAAGAAGCCTCACCATCACCCATCCATTTCCAAGAACCTACATTAGAAGAGCAATCTTTGGAGTTTGTGTCTTTCCCTCTTAAAGAAGCTCAATCTCATTCAGTTTCCAGCTCTTCTGAAATCGTTCATCCACCAATCCCTATATTGGTTGTTTCACCTCATTCATCCCCACCTACAACTGGTACTCATTTTACCCCCGCTCAAGGAGCAGTAAACCAGGGCATAAACATGGAGGCCCCTGCTTTCTTGATGAATAGATATACACCATTAAATCTACCCCAGCCACTGAATGCAATGCCTCAGGAGTGTCTCAAATTACTCCCTATATTTACTGGTGAAGATGAAATAATTGCAGAACAACACTTTCCCTTGTTCTGCACATTTGCTGAGAATTTAAATGTTGAGCATTTAGATGTTGTAATGAGACTTTTTGTTCAGTCTCTAAATGGAGAGGCAAGGAAATGGTTTAAAGGATTGCCTAATGGTTCAATAAATGATTGGGATGGACTAGAAAGACGCTTCATCGAGAGATGGGGTGAAAAAAGGGACCATGGTTATTCTTTGACAAAATTTAATGCAATAAAGAAGAAATCTGATGAAAATATGAATGATTTTGTGAAAAGATTTAACAAATTGTATAATAGTTTGCCTTTGGAAATGAAACCCCCTCCTATTGGAGCAAGGGTCGTTTTTTTTGGTGCATTCGAACCAGATTTCAGTTTCACGTTGAGAGAAACGAGGTCTCCTACTTTGGAGCAGATTCAAACTGATGCTCTGGAGATTGAGGCTAATATTTCTGCTGCTGGTAAAGTTCAAGATAAGGGAAAAGCTAAGGAAGAAGCCTCATCTCAAGATCAGAGAATTGATGATATGAATAGAGTCATAAATTTTTTTTCTAACAAGTTGGTGAAGTTGGAAATAGATAATAATAAGCCTGCAGGACAAAGTAGAGGGGTTTTTAATCCTCAATTTAAAAAACAGCCCCTGCAGATTCTACAAAGAGAAAATAAAGATCAAGATCAGGTGCAAGCACCTTTGTATTTAGAAGCAGCTCCATCCCGTTCAACAGATGATGATGATGAGAAAGAAGATGATGCTCGAATTTCTGCTGTCTACTTGGAAGATGATGAAACATAAGAAGAAACCGAGGAAGAAAGAGTGGAAGAAAATGAAGAAACTGATCTTTCATTCGACCAGGAAGAGATGGTTGATTATTGTAAACAATTTACAGATTTCATGCAATCAGAATTACATAAAAAATACGATTTGAGGTCAAAGAAGAGGTTAAGAACTCAAGATGATGAGGAAAAAGAATCAGAATCAGCCCCTGCTCCAATGGCGACTCCATCATAGAAAAACCAGATTAAGAAGCCAGATAAGGGAAGCAGCCTGTGAATGAAGAAAAAGAGAAGGAAAAACAGCCAGCTGAGGCTTCTCAAACAAAAGGTAAATATCCTAATCTTTTGGAGAAAGTTGTTACTGTTTCTAATCAAAGTCTAAATTCCAAGAAAGATCAAGAAGAACCTAAAAAGTTGACAAAACAAAATCAGACTTTCAGTTTGTCAAAAGAGTTGGAAAATGTGAAAATTCAAATACCTCTTCTTGAGTTAATCAAAACACCTGGTTATAAGAAGGAGATTGCAGAATTTATCAATTTGTCTCCCTCCGATGAAGTGGGCGATATAGGAAATCTGCAAGAAGAAAAACCAGTGGTTACTTTTGGACCTCATGTTGAAGAGGTAGATTCGTCTGTCCCTCCATTTTATATATCACTTCTGTTACATGATTTTGTTGTTCATAATTGTATGCTAGATTCCGGTGCATCCCACAATCTGATGCCATTGTGTGTGATGAAAGAGTTAAATTTACAAATCACTAAGCCATACAGAGACCTTTATTCTTTTGATTCAAAAAGGGTGAAATGTGTAGGTATTATTAAGGATATGGTTGTTTCATTGGCTCAAATCCCAGCCAAGAGCATTATGATGGATGTGGTAGTAGCAGATATTCCAGCCAGATTTGGTATGTTATTATCTAGATCTTGGGGGGCAAAGCTTGGAGGAGTTTTGAAGTTAGATGTTACATATGCCATCATTCCTGTTTTTAATGGGGAAGAAATGAGGTTGTATAGAGAAACTAGATTTCAAAAAACTGCTACCAAGAAGGATGCAGGTAATTCACCTACTTATGACCAAGAGAAGGATGACCTCTCTTGTTTCATGTTGCATGAAGATGCAGAATTTGTTGAAGAGTCGCAAGGGCAGCTCCCTTCAGCCATTGTACATAAGGAGCTGCATTCAAATAAACTTTGGAAGTGTTATTTCGATGGTGCGTCCTCTAAAGAAGGCACCAGAGCTGGTTTCATTTTTGTATCTCCAGAAGGTAACCTTGTGCCTTTCTCTTTTAAGTTAGAGTTTGAATCCACCAATAATGTAGCTGAATATGAAGCACTAATCATTAGTCTACAGACAACTAAGAAAATGGGAATTCAGTCTATGACCGTGTTTGGTGATTCTGAATTAATCATAAGACAAATCAAGAATTTTTTTCAAACTAAACATCCCAGGCTAAGAACATATAGGAATGAGGTATGGGATTTAATTGAAAACTACTTTGAAGCTTTCAACCTGCATTTTATCCCAAGAGAAGAGAACAGAATGGCTGATTCTTTAGCAGTTGCAGCTAGTACATTCAAACCTCCGATTAATCCCAGACTAAGTTATGAAATTGAGATGAGACACAG
Organism: Pinus albicaulis; assembly: GCA_034641835.2. Taxonomy (NCBI): domain Eukaryota; kingdom Viridiplantae; phylum Streptophyta; class Pinopsida; order Pinales; family Pinaceae; genus Pinus; species Pinus albicaulis. Next base: position 933,181,332 of record CM076571.1, on the reverse strand, counting down.
GCCTTCGATTCCCGACAATGTCAAACATTGGCAGGTTTTTGAGGATGATGAACATATTAAGCAATTTTTGTTGATGATTGAAGATTTTGAAGATCATCAGATTGACGTGGAAACTGATGAAAATGACTTGGCTGAGATGTCTAAGACTCTGAAAAATAATATTGGTGATCAACAAATTATTCAGTTGAAAGACAATATTTTACCAAAGGGTTTGGTACCTCTCGAAAGACTGTTTGATGCTAATGATGTGGAAGTGAACCAGAAAAAGGCACATCAGGATGAGGATGTCGAAGATTGTAATTTGGGAACTCAACATGAGCCTAAAATGGTCAAATTATTCAAAGGTGTTCCGGAGGACTAAAAACAAAGATACATAGATATGTTCAAACAATTTGAGGATGTATTTGCTTGGTCGTATGATGATTTGAAGACTTATGATCAGAATATCATTCAGCATAAAATCCCATTGAAGGAGGGAGTCAAACCGCATAGACAGAAACTCAGACAAATCAATCCGTTGTTGTTGGCCCTGATTGAAAAGGAGGTAAAAAAATTGCTGCAGGCTAAAATAATTGTTCCCCTCAGATATTCAGATTGGGTTTCCAATCTTGTACCAGTCAGAAAGAAAAATGGAGAGATAAGGTTGTGTGTATATTTCAGGAACTTGAATAGGGCTTCATTGAAAGATAATTATCCTCTGCCGAAGATGGATTTTGTCTTGCAAAAAGTGACTGGAGCTAGCAGATTATCTATGGTAGATGGTTTTTCAGGGTATAATCAGGTGGCTGTTGAAAAGGAAGACCAAAAGAAAACTGCTTTCACTACACCCTGGGGAACATTTATGTATGCTAGGATGCCATTTGGCCTAATGAATACAGGGGCCACATTTCAAAGAGTAATGGATATTGCATTTGTGGGAGATAAGTTTGTGGTTATTTATCTGGATGATGTCACAATTTTTTCAAACTCTGATGATGAACATCTAGAGCATTTGCAAAAAGCCTTCTTGAAGTGTAGGAAATATGGGTTATCGCTGAATCCTAAAAAATCTTTGTTTGCTCTGGAGGAAGGGAAACTGCTGGGCCATATTGTGTCCAAACAAGGAGTGAAGATTGATCCAGCAAGGGTCGAAGCCATACAGTCGATTCCACTGCCCCGAAGTAAGAAATATATTCAGAGATTTCTTCGAAAAATTAACTTTCTGAGAAGATTTGTTCCTAATTACGCAGAGATTGTCAAGAAAATAACAGATATGTTGAAAAAGGATGTTGAGATGAAGTGGGACAAAGAAGCAAGAGAATCTTTTCAAAGGATTAAAGAAGCTCTGAAGGAAGCACCTGTTCTAATTAGTCCAGATTATCTGAAGCCTTTTCAAATTTTCTCATTTGCGTCTTCCTCAACAATTGCTGTTGTGTTATTATAGAGAAATGAAGAAAAATGTGAACAACCTGTAGCATATTTTAGTAAAGTGCTCCGAGATGCAGAATTAAAATATAATATATTGGATAAACGAGTATATGCTTTGGTGAAATCATTGAAAGCATTCAGGACCTATATTCTCGAGTCCCAAGTTTTAGCATACGTTCCTAATTCTGCTGTAAAGGATGTTTTAGTACAGAGTGATGTAGAAGGGAAAAGAGGCAAATGGATTGCTAAAATCCAAGAGTATGACCTGGATGTTAAGCCGACAAAATTGATCAAAGGATTGGGACTGGCAAAATTATTAACAAAGTCAAATTTCCAAGCACTGGGAATTAATTTACTGGCACCTGTAGAGGAAGTCAATGCAGAAATAGGTGATATTCAGTCGAAGTCAACAATTAAGTATAAATTCCTCTGCTCAGATTGGTATAAGGATATTATTCACTATTTATTCTTTCTTTCTTGTCCTCCTTCCATAGATAGAACTAAATACAGAGCTTTAAAACTCAAAGCTCAACCTTATGTCATAATTGAAGCAAAACTATATTGGAAAGATCCTGCTGGTGTGTTATTGTTATGTTTGACAGAAGAGGAAGTTTCAGAAGTGATTAAGGAATATCATGAATGTTTGTGCGGGGGTCACTACAGTTGGAAGGTCATTGCTCATAAAATTCTCAAATCAGGTTTTTATTGGCCCTCTGTGTTTGCTGATGTATATAAAACAGTCAAAAGTTGTCAAAAATGTGAGGTGTTCGCAGAAAAGAAAAGGTTAGCTCCTTTACCTCTTCTTCCTGTTTTTGTTGAAGAACCTTTCAGACAATGGGGATTGGATTTCATTGGGGAAATCAATCCACCATCTAGTGGGAAATTTAAGTGGATCCTTACTGCTACAGATTATTTTACAAAATGGGTGGAGGAAATCCCTACCAGGAAGGCAAATGATTTGGTTGTTATGAAGTTTTTAGAAGAAAATATCTTTAGCAGATTTGGATGTCCAGTAAAGATTGTGACAGATAATGCCCAGGTTTTCAACTCACTCAGGTTTATTAATTTCTGTCAGACTTATAATGTGATATTGTCTCATTCTACAGCTTATCATCCACAAGGAAATGGATTGGCAGAATCCTTTAACAAGACATTGGTAAAATTTTTGAAGAAGACAATAAATGAAAACCAGAAGAATTGGGATTCGAAGCTGGTGTTTGCTCTATGGGCAACACGGATGAATACCAGGAGATCCACTGGTAAGTCACCTTATGAACTAGTATATGGTACTCAGGCATTGTTTCCCACCCAGTTGGTGAAACCTGTGATTTCCTTCCTTCAAGATGCTCAAGAAGAATCTAATGCCATGATTAGAAGAATGAATAATGTATTGGAGTAAGTGAAAGCAGAAATAAGGTTCGAGAGAATTTTCTTACTTACCAGCAGAAAATGAAGACAATATTTGACAGGAAAGCAAAAGAAATCATGTTTCAAAAGGGAGATCTGGTATTAAGGTGGGATACTTGGAAGGAAGACAAAGGGAAACACGACAAATTTGATCCCTTGTGGTATGGTCCGTTCAAAATTAGTGAAGCCAGGATGAATAATACCTTCATGCTGGAAAATCTTGAAGGCGAAGTAATAGATATGCCTGTGAATGGGCAATATCTAAAGCATTATTTCTGGCACTAAGAAGCTGTTTCACCATCATTGTATATATCTGGTTTTATCATTGTACATTTTTCATCAAGCAATTTTGACTCCATGCCCGAAGTGAAGGCACTGATCTGCAGGTTCTTAGTGTTTCGTGGCAAAAACACTATCCCCAGGTGGAGCGAGATGTTGTGGATCATCTACATATCCTTTTCTATTTTATTTTGAAAATTCAAAAAAAATCTGAAATTCTGAAAAGTATATGCTATGGTATAATGTTTTTTTTACTATAGCATAAAAAAGAAGCATTTCTAAATTTCGTTACAAATTAAGTTTATTATTAAACTTTATTTGGATGTATATTATGATTTGGTGTTTAAACGTCGACCAAGTCTCCGAGCAGAAGTAGCGAAGTGTTGAAGTTTGTACCCGGATGATCAAATGCGGAGGCGCAAAGAGCTCGGGCATTATTGAATCATGTGCCCCCGCAGTTGACTTGTTTGACCGCGGGGTAAGTCACGATCGACGGTGTGGATTCACTGCGGGGGGTCTAGCTGAAGGTTGCTGCCGTACTCCAAGAGCATCCGCGATGACGTCATGAAGGCATGTGGATGGCAGCTGTAATCCACGAGGAGCCTTGTCAATGATTTTTATTTACACGTAATTTCAGGCATTTAATATGGGTTTGCGCAGCTGTTAAATTGGTCTTTATTTCATTTTCAAGTCATTTGCAATATTTTTCCCTTTGAGCCGTGTCATCGCCACCTTTTCATTCCCCATTACCTAATGGTTAACTCCTGTTGTCTATTCAGCCATGGCCAAGCGAGTTTCTCTACCTGGTGCGAATAGCCACATCTCCCTCATGGACAGTGAGCAAGATATCCAAGATACCGTGTCTTCCGTGAACCACCCCATCCTTTATCATCAAGTAACCCTAAATGCTAAAAATTCCCAAGTCTTTTCTGCCATGAGGAAATCTGGTGTCCTATCTGCATGTGTCCCAAAAGCTCATTTCTTTCCCGAATTTATCTGTTGGCTGGTTTCTTCGATGTATCCTGGTAAGTGCTTTATAATGAATTCACAGGGGGAGAATGTGCTATAGGTGTCGACGTAGCTAATTCGTCAATCATTTTGCTTCCCTGAAGATGAATCACCACTTCAATTCTCAGAAAGCTCATTGGCAAGTTATTTAGAAAACCTTTCAGGGGAAGAATTTAATCAGTGTATGTTTTATTTGAGACCGAATTCAAAAGAATTTCAACCAGAAGCTGAAGAATTCAATTTTGAGATTTTTGATGCTGAGAGTAGACCGGTCCTGAGCTGCATTGCAGAAATTATGGGCAAAGATAGTGATCATACAGTTGATAAATCAGTATTAGGAATGTACGCAATAATGATGAAACCGGGAACAGTTCTAGATATTCCATCTTTCTGGCAAGAAATTGTCAACTCTCAGTTGATGAACTTTGCTCTCACATGTTACTTTAAATTCCCCTCATTAATTGTTTATTTATTCTTATATCAGAATGTTGAGGAGTTTATGAGTTTGGGGCTAAATATAGTGGATGTTAACAAACAGAAGTAGTCGGTTATATTTTGGACTGACATAATTAGAACAGAGGGAAATGAAGCAGGGTTGTTTGAGTTTTCTAGTCATTATATGTCAATTGCTTATAGAGTATTGAATGGGGTTTCTCCCCCTTCTTTTCTACCCAAAGCCAGGGAGTTTTTACAGTTGGGACCTAGTTGCAGGTTTGGGGATTGGTTCGTATTTGAGGAATATTCTGAGATATGATTGTATGGAGCTAATATCGAGCCTTACAGGCTCCCAAAATTTGTGCCTATGAGGCTTTTTGCCCTTGAATTCATCAGACAGTGTCTCAATGTAGATCAGGTGCATTTTGTTCCCATGAAGAAAGGTATCATGTATAAGATGCCTATGAGTGTAGGACCCTTTGTGGTAAATACGAGACAAGCATTTGGTGAAGTGTCCAAGTTGTTGGAAGAAACACATTTGTTACTGGGTGAGAAATGGTCGTATGATTCTCATGGAGTTATTTCCCAAAGGGGAATTGAAAATGGATATTCTGCTTTTACCCATGAAAGCAGACCTGAGCAAGAGAAGCTGGCAAACCCCGGGGAAGTAAATTCAGCAAAGACAAGCATCGAGACACCTACTATAATTGAAAGGATAAATAAAAGAAGTAAGGATTTTGCTGTTGAGTTAGATGATGAAGAACCAAGAGAGGAGAAAAGAACTAAGTTGGCTGAAGATCATTCTTCAAATTCACCAGGGTTCACCTTCCATATAAATGAGGAGCAAAATGCTCCCTCTTCCCCTGGAGGTCATGAGCTTTACCAAGAGGTGCCCTCAGTCAGACAGGTGTTTACACAGATTGAAGAGAAGAATCAAAGAATAAAAGCTAGTGTGGAGGCTTAGGCAGAACATCACATAGCTACTAATCAGTCTAGGTTGCTAACTGTGATGGATCTTGAGAAATATCAGTTCCGAATGGCTTTAACACATCCAACAGGGATGTCTCTTGGATCTTCAAGCAGTTTTAATGCTGTAAATATAACTATGGATGTCAAAAAGATCCCACTGTTGGATAAGATGAATCTACACATGCAAACTGGACAATTAATTGTCAATGATCTGACTAAGACCAAAGCCACAACTGTTAAAGCTGAAAATATGTTAGCAAAGGTTATCAAGTAGTTCAAGTTGGAGAAGGCCAATTCAAGGGCCTTATTAGTTCAAAATGATGAATTGAAAAATATTATCATAAAATTTGGGGTAGATCCTAATTGTTAGGTAAACATGACTCGGGGTAGAGTCAATGTTGACTAGGGTAAACAATAGTGGTTTTGGGGCACATGGTTTTGTGCACCCATGGTTTTGGCCCATGGTATTACATGTAATGGAGCCTATAAGAGGCTAGGAATACTTCATTGTAAGGTAGGCCTGGAGGTGAGTGGTGAAGGCTCACTTGGCCGTATTGCTTAGTCATTGGGCCAATTCTTCAACACCCATTGTTTCTCTACACCAAGAGAAATTTTGAGTGCTCACAGACTTCGTTAATGCATCTGCAACATTCTTCAAAGTGTCCACCTTTACCAACAACACCCTTTTAGCTTCAACCATATCTCTAACAAAGTGATATTGAACATCAATGTGCTTCGTCTTTGAATGATAAGCAGGGTTCTTAGCCAAGAAAATTGCACTTTGGCTATCATAGTCTATCCTTATAGCTTGCTGTACCAACCCCATACTTGAACACAATCTCTGCAACCAAACTGCTTTTTTGCTTGCATGAGTGGCTGCTATGTATTCTGCCTCTGTAGTTGAAAGTGCCACTGCAGATTGTCTTTTACTCATCCAACTGACTGCGCCTCCAAATAGGCTAAACACATACCCACTTGTATATCTTCTTTGGTCCAGATCTCCAGCCCAGTCTGCATCAACAAAACCATGAATGTCCAACATTCTTTCCAATCCTGGTCTTCCCTGGTAGCACAAGCCATAATCACTAGTGCCACGTAAATATTTGAAAACCCGCTTCACTGCTGTCCAATGCTCCTTCCCTAGGTTTGACATAAATCTGCTCAATACTCCCACTGCATGTGCAATGTCTGGTCTAGTACAGACCATTGCATACATCAGGCTACCCACTGCACTTGCATATGGAACACATGACATATCCTCCTCTTCTTCTTGTGTCTTGGGACACTGTTCAGCAGACAGCTTTGCACCTACAGGAATAGGAACACTCACCGGTTTACTATCCTGCATATTGAACCTATGCAATATAGTCTCGACATACTTCCTCTGGTTTAACCAGAGCTTCCTCTTTTCCCGATCTCTCTTAATTTCCATGCCCAAAATATAGTTTGCAGCACCAAGATCCTTCATGTCGAATTTGGAGAACAGTTGGGTCTTCAAATCTTGGATAATTTCTTTGTCATTTCCAATTAACAACATATCATCCACATACAAGACCAAATACATAACACGGTCACGAATTAATTTAAAATAAACACAGTGCTCCTCCTTGATTCTGGTGAAGCCAAGTCCCCGTATATAGGTGTCAAATTTCTGATACCACATCCTTGGTGACTGTTTTAACCCATACAACGACTTCTTCAACCTGCATACCAGGTCTTTCTTACCCTTCACCATGAAGCCTTCAGGTTGCTTCATGTAGATCTCCTCTTCTAGATCCCCGTGAAGAAATGTTGTCTTCACATCCATCTGTTCTATCTCAAAATCAAATGCAACATCAACAGATAAAAGTAATCTAATAGAAGTAACTTTGGCAACAGGAGAGAAAATATCACCAAAATCTATTCCTGGCACTTGGGAATAACCTTTTGCTACCAACCGAGCTTTGTATTTATCCACCTTGCCTTCTACATTCATCTTCTTCTTAAACACCCATTTTCTCTCGATGGGCTTCCTTCCAGCCGAAAACTCCACCAGATCCCATGCCTCATTTTTGTGCAAGGATGCCATTTCATCAACCATGGCCTCCTTCCAGAGTTTTCCATCCTCTAAGTCTACTGCCTCCCTGACAGTTCTGGGATCGTCATCAGTTATAGTTAAGGAAAAACCTGAACAGAAGGCAGATGGACTATACCTTTCTGGTTGCCTTTTTTCCCGAACTGATCTTCTCAAAGCTGGGGTTTGTGGCTCTTCCTCTTCTGAATCTTCTTCTATTGTAGAGTTTGATTCATCCTTCTTTAGCTCAAACTCTATCTTCTCAGGTTCCTTTGGTAGGACTTCATGTGTAACAACATCTTTCACCTCTCTAAACACCACATCTCGGCTGTACACAACATTCCTTGTTTCTGGGTTCCAAAGCTTGTAACCCTTTAAACCATCCTTATACCCAATAAAGATGCACCTTTCAAATTTATTATCCAACTTGGTCCTTTTCTCCTTTGGAACATGTAAATATGCATCACATCCAAATACCCTTACATGTGAAAGAGAGGGTTTCTTACCAGTCCATACCTCATGTGGAGTCTTATCCTCCAACGCTGATGAAGGTGATCTGTTAACTAAGTAACATGCAGTCTCCACTGCCTCTGCCCAGAATTCTTGTCCTAACCTGGTACCACTGAGCATGCTTCTTGCCTTTTCCATCAGTGTTATGTTCATTCTTTTTGCAAGTCCATTTTGCTGAGGTGTGTATGGAGTAGTCTTCTGCCGTGCTATACCACACTTCTTATAGAACTCTTCAAATTCCTTCTTGCAGAAATCCCCACCATTATCTGTCCTCAATGCCTTTATCTTCTTCTCTATCTGGTTTTCCACCAGAGCCTTAAATTCTTTAAATTTGTCAAAGACTTCAGATTTCTTCCTCAAGAAATATATCCATGTATTCCTTGAGAAGTCATCTATGAATGAAACATAGTACACAGACTTTCCCAGTGATGGAATTGACACAGGTCCAAACACATCACTGTGCACAAGTTCTAATATCTTGTTCGCCCTCTTAGTACCAGAAGGAAAACTCACCCGATTTTTCTTCCCATATACACAATGTTCATAGAAATTGAAATCCATAGAGAAATTAGACATACCTTCTACCATACCATTTCTATGTAGTATCCGAAGGCCCTTCTCTCCAATATGTCCAAGCCTTTGATGCCATAGTTACTTCTATTAGATTACTTTTATCTGTTGCTGCTGCATTTTATTTTGAGATAGAAAAGATGGATGTGAAGACAACATTTCTTCACGGGGATCTAGAAGAGGAGATCTACATGAAGCAACCTGAATTCTTATTTGAATTGTACCACTACTATTTACCCTAGTCAACATTGACTCTACCCCGAGTCATGTTTCGTGGATCCTTATCTCTGGCGATGCGATCGTTGTCCTAACACAACGGGTTTGGTCTAACGGCAATGCGTGTTCCCAAGTAATTATCGAGCCATATTTGGCTTCAAAGGGACGCTTTTGCAGCCAAGGGTTTTATTGGCCTGTGAATGGAGAAATCAATGCATCCTTTTGCAGATCTGGCCATACGGAGCATGGTGTTTCTAAGAAATAGGAAATATCCAACTGATTGATTCCATGGGGAATTCCATGGATGGTTTCTCAATGGATAAAGAGAACAATGGTGCTGCCACAGCTCAGATCTGGCGACTAGCAGTGATAAGAAGTTGGTTCGAGAAATTCAGAGATGAGAGGATGTTTGCACTTGGATTAATTAATTGATGAACCATGTATCTGAAGAGAAGTCCTAGAGGACTGGCGGTTACAGAGGCTGGTGACCCATGTAATCCGGTAGATGGGTTATTTTTATATGGAAATTGATTTCATATGTATAAAGAGCAACAATGAAACAAAAAAATATTATTATAATGGAGTTAATTTTTTACATGTAAATGGGCATACTGCTGTAAGACCTGGTATGGCATGTGTACCCCTAGGTAATCATTGGTAAAGTGTGGTTTAGACCTAGGTGATAGAGGGGATGTCAAGTTAACAATTACCCTGGGTAAAAATTTGAGGGGGGAAGAGCTAGAGTGAGTGAGGTTGTCTCACTTAGCAGGTTTGGCTGGATTTAGTCAATAATCCCCAAGTCAAGTTTAAAGGGGGAATTGTTAGGTAAACATGACTCGGGGTAGAGTCAATGTTGACTAGGGTAAACAGTAGTGGTTTTGGGGCACATGGTTTTGTGCACCCATGGTTTTGGTCCATGGTATTACATGTAATGGAGCCTATAAGAGGCTGGGAATACTTCATTGTAAGGTAGCCCTAGAGGTGAGTGTTGAAGGCTCACTTGGCCGGATTGGCCAGGGTTTTTTGGCCAATGGTTAATGAAATTTTATTGGTTGGGTTTTTCCCCAGATTTGGGGTTTTCCTGGTTAAACATTGTGTTTATGTTTATGTGATTTGTTGTTGGGTTTTGTATGTGTATTATTCTCTTGGTAAATATTTTATTTCTGCAGTAATTCCTAACACTAATGACAAATCTGCAGTACAAAACCTCATGAAGAGTGCTGACATAGAGATATCCACCCTGAGGAAAAAGCTGAAGTTACCTGCTGCAGAGCATTCAATGGCTGCGGAAGTGGCAGAGGTGGAGAAAGAGAAAGAGGAACTTCGTCATAAATTGTTACAAAAAGAGGAAGAATTATCTAAATTAAAGTAGACTGCCATCTCTTTACAAAATCACATTGAGAATCATACTTGTACCTTTACTTTTCCTACAGGTGATACAGATCCCCAAGCACAGATTGCTCAACTTGACCTAGAACTGAAGATGGCGGAAAGAGATCGAAAGCAAGCTCAGTCAGAATTAGAAACGGCCACAAAGATCATACGATCATTAGAAAATGAAGCTGATCAGAATAAACGGAAGTTACAAAAGGCTAAAGCCGAGATTAAAGATCTCAAAGAGAAACTAAAAGGAAACATCTCGCTTATAAAGGCTAAAGATATCATTTGGGGTGAAATTATCTCAGAGATGAAGTCCAATTGGAACTTCTTGAATATAGTTGCAAAAGAGAAAAGCCTTATCTCAGAATATGAATAAGAGATACTATCTGATAAGCAAACGACAATTAAAAGAGCCAATTGGGCTAGGAAGTTCATAGACTTTATCAATTCCAAGTCAGATGAGGAATTAGAAGACATGGGAATACAAGATAGATATTTTTATGCTGTGGAGGTTAATAAGATGATAATTAGAAATGATCTTCGGAGAATTGCAGAAAAGAGGCTACTAGAAATCAAAGAGAAAGTGAGGAAGTTTGATATATCATTTGATAAATTGACCAGGACAAGTTTACCTTCATTTTTGATAGAGAAAGGAAATATTTTGATATGGAAATTTTTTGAAGATTCATTGGTGTTGGCAAAAAGAAAGGCGGATAATAGGCATGAAAAGATGCAGATCTTAAAAGGGGAGACAATGTTTAATTTATTGCGAAGACATTTCAATTTGTTATGGATGGTCAAGACTCTCTTCACAGAAATACCTACACACAGTCAGATTGTTGCATTCAAATTGGAATATCATAGTTTCAAAAATTCTTCAACAACCCAAAGTGAGATATGGAAAAAGTGAAAAACATTCTCAATGGACTCAGCAAAAGGAATTCCAGCATCTCAACAAAAAGTAGCCATTGATTCAGCAACCATATCAGAAGCGGCTGTTCTTATAGATTAGGAATTTTCCATTTCCTGCTATGTTGTTTTCTTAAAATCATGTAAATTGTAATAGGACCTTTTTGAGGCATGTACCTCCGTAACTGCAAGTAGTTAAAGCAGTTAGAATTAGTTTCATTGCTAAAAATTGTTTTTTTATTTTGTATTTAAAGAGAATTCTGAGAAGGGAAAAGGTTCTGAGTTTTTGAACCTTGAAGCCAAATTTTTGTACTGAAGAATAGAAAATTAATGAAAGAAGTATGCAAGTTTCTATCATTCTGTTTATGTTGAAAAGTTATCCAGTTTACATTGTGTTTTCATTTCTGTGGTTAAAATAGAGTAATTTGAGCAGCATGTCTCTTTATACATGTGTATTTAAGAGTTAAATCAACCTTAATGTGCGCTCCTCTGTTTAGCTTTACTTTACTTAATTCTTCGGGGCTTTAAAATGATAGATTCTGTTTGAAACAACATATCAGATTTAAATCCTCTTCTCTTTTTCTTCCGTTCATTCAGTTCAGCCTAAGTGGAATATAGCATTGCAGAACATGCATGGATTTGATATTTGAAGGTTACATAATCACTGTTTAAGTGTTTACAAAACAGAGACAGATATATATATATATATTTAGTGACATAATCAGATAATGTCTTAAGCACAGATTCCTTATCACAGCTAAGGAATTATTTCTTAAGGTACAACAGATCTCTGCACTCAAAACGTGGCTATGGGGCAAAAATAATTTGGAGGCTCATTGCTCCTAATCCTGGTTGGGCGCAAACAGCTTTATGGAAGAAATACTTCAGCGACCAAAGGAAACGCTACCTTGACAGTCCCCTCTCTAAAAATGGTTCGCAATTCCTTAAACTCTGTGCTAAATCCACTTCGTTGATCAATCATCACACCTTCTGGATCCCGGGTAATGGCAAACAAATAAATATTTGGGAGGAAAAAATTATGAATAATCCCCCTCTTGCTGAAATCAGTTCTCTGCATGTGATACGAGCATGGATTTCCAACGCTGGCTTCAAAAATCTGTATGACATCTCGTGCTGGGATGATTGTAATTGGTTAAGTTGGAAGCAACTCCAGGTGCCTTTGGAGCTGAAGCTGGACTGCAACGCCTTATTCGCACACCTGAAGGGCATGGCCCCGATCCACGCTAGGAGACAAGACAAACGCGGATGGGCTCCCAATCGGGCTGTTATTCAGTGGTGTAGGGATATGCAAAATTGCTAGAACAACCCCATGTTCCTTATAATCCTACTACTTGGAAGGGGCTATGGAGCCATAATACCATTCCAAAAATCGATTTTTTTTGCTGGCTCATGTGCCACAAGGGAATCTTGACTAATGATAGATTGAAGGAAAGAGGCTTCCATGGGCCATCTAGATGTCTAATGTGCTGCGAAAATGAAGAGAATGCCTGTCACCTTATGCTGGAATGCAAATTCGCAGTAGAGGTCTGGCATGAGGTTCTGGGCCCTTGGAGAAACAATTTTATATTTCCCACCTCCATCTTTGAATTGTTTGCTACTTGGCTGCACAACTATCCAGGTGTCCTCCAAAAAAATGAAAGTTTCAAGGCCGTATGGCTTTCCTTGCCAAAGATCATTTGTTGGAAAATCTGGCTTGAAAGGAATAAGTGAATTTTTAGAGATAAAGTGCAGGATGTGAAGCTTATCACGGCCAAGATCAAAAGCCAGCTGAAAGAAAGCTTGGGTGACCAGCTAGAGGAAACAAATTTAACTCAGCATGATTTTGAATGGGGTGTCATGTTGGGCCTCCATTTTTCTGATGTAGTAAGGCAAATTAAATCAAGAAAAGAAGGGAAAATTAGATTCAATGAGAAAGACTTTTTTTCTTGGATTAACAAGCAATCCAGACATACTTTATTCTTCGATGCGGCAGCCAAAGGAAATCCTGGGAAAGCTGGTGCAAGAGGTGTCATTAAGAATCTAGAAGGCAGAATCAAGCATAGTTATACCTAGGGCTTGGGACACAACATTAGCATCCAAGCAGAAGCGTTGGCTCTTCTCCAATGCCTCAAGCAAGTCAAGGATCTAGGCATCAAAGAGGCAAATGTGATTGGCGATTCTCAGTCCATTATATAAAATTTAGTGGACAATTATGCTCCTAAAGATTTCAGATTTGCAAGATTGGTGACTCGAATCAAAACACTGGTTAAAACTTTTTAGAGTGTGAACTTCTTCCATGTGCTGAGGGAGAATAACAAGGACATAGATTTGGAAGAAAATAAAGCAGTTCTTCTTTCCGCCAACACTCTTTTAAGAGACAGGGACGAAGAATGGGATCCCATTCCTTAAAATTTTACTTTCATGTTTTATTGCATTTTTCTGAATCAGTTTGTTTGTATCCACAAGTTAGGGAAAATTACAAAGATTGATTCGATTGCTATATGTAAGAATCATCTACTCATTAAGTATGCGGGCCATTGAGTTCTTGGCAGGAGAGGAAAACTGGGCTCTTCCCTCATACTTTGTAATATGATTGTGGCATTCATGCCAAGGCTTTAATACAATCCAATGTCTGTTCCTGTAAAAAAAAAAAAAAAAAAAAAAAATATATATATATATATATATATATATATATATATATATATATATATATATATATCATATATAAAAGCACATTAACTTCGGTACATACCCTTTGGGCCCTGAAGTGTCTGCAAATCCATGAGCCTTGAGACCACTCCATGGCGACGCTCACATGTTATATGAGCTAATGGCCATTCCAAGCATTCGAGCCATGAGTTAAGGTGGTTATCGTGTGGCTGCAGGGCATTAACTACCTCAATCAACTTGGTGAACCTATCATTCATCTCCTTTGCTATACGACATGGTTTGGAAAGCTATGAAACTTTCCCGATCCTCCTCTACAGACGAAGCGCTGCCATGTTCCATAGCCAAGTGTGTTATTGTCTACAAGACATTACCATTGTTCACATGTTCACGCCTTTTCTGGCCTACAAATCCATCCCCCTTACTAAATTCCTTCACTCTGGTGCTCGCACGCTCCATAATTTTGGTCCCTGCTCGCTCACTTCTCTTGACGCTCGGGTAAAAAATCTATCTACTATTTGCAAGACCATTCCCTCTAGCTTGATGATCCAAGAAAGTGGATTCCCTCGTTATGGTGGTCATGGTAGGGGTAGGTGTCCGCCCTCCCCATGGCATGGCTCGGGTGTTGATCATTTTGATCCTAGTATTCCTTGACGACACCATCAACAAGTAACGAACGTTGAAGCTATAAAGCTCTACTTAGTGGATGATCACACCTAGGCCCTAAGGAGCGTCCTAGGTCATGTCCTCAGGGACCATGAGGAGAACATGTTGGTGATGGAGGCACTCATTCTTGACCTGGGTCACTTCAGGTGGAACCTTAAGGTTTCTCTCAGTGACATGGCCAACTCCCTTGGCATCAACTTGCTCCAGTCATCACTGTTAACACTGCCTTAGTCTTCGCTAGGCATGGCCATTAACATCCCATCTCTGTCAGCTCCTATATGGACCAACTGACCACCCTCGTCATCTCCCCCTGCAATAGATATTCCATCCACGTCAGCATGTCTTGCTAAGCATCCTAGAGTTAAAGATGGCTACCACACTAAAGAAATTCCTCAGCTCAGTGATGATGATTACTTCAGAATAGTGCCCATTAAGGAAGAAGAACCTGTGCCGTAGAGGACTCCCTGAGTAGGTGTTCCAAACTCACCTCTTTCTAGTTTTGTCTTTCTCGTTCAATATGACATTTGTTATGTATTCTCCCCTCTATCAAACTTTTTCTTACATGTCCAGCACTTGGGCTTTGATCTCCAAGAAACTATACTTTGGTCTCATACCCTCTTTTAACTCAAGGCAAATTCTAAGGGTTTATGGCTTAAATACCACAACAATGTAACTATTGTAAATTTTCTATAATAAAGATCTTGAACTTATAAAAAAAATGTTTTAATAAAAAACATTTGTTTCATATTTTTAATAAAAAAAATCGCTTCACATTATTTATTTTCTTTTCATACGATTTGTTATAATCTAATGATGATTTTATAAGCCATAATAAAAAGTATTATAATTTTTGTGTTTCATTAAAAATGGGTCAAAAGGCTAAGATCTAAAAAGAGGTATAATTTTATCATTTAGAAGAAATTAAAATAAAATTATATATATATTGTTGGTGGAATTACCCTTAAATTTATGTGTTGATTTTTAAGGCTTCTTTAGTCACGATATTTAATTTATAATGCCATGGTTGAAAATTGTTGGAATTTTAAGGTTTTATACGATTATGATTTTAGTTTTTAATGCCATGGATAAAAAATGTTTGAATTTTAAGCTAAACAAAAAGGGTGATGCAACATCCCACTTTTCGATTTTAGGGTATTTTTTCATTTTTTTTTTGCTTAGAAACTAGGGTTTTTGGGGCTAGAGTTCTTATTTTGAAGTTACAATTATTGTTAAGTTGGTAACACTGTTACTTCTATGCTATTTAGAATTAATGGAAAGTACACTTGCACACTTCTATGTTATCTACATGGAAAGGGAAAAGCACACTACTAAAATAAAACATTGTGGATTGAAAACCCTAATTTGTAGGAAAAAAACAATTTTATGAAGCAAATCAAAAAAATCATCTACAATGTCTCTATACCTTCAAGTCCCGTTATCGGTGTTCCAAGGGTGTTGTAATATGTTAAATAATTCAAATCATGAATTTATTGCAAAGTGGGTGAGAATGGAGGGCTTGTTACATGACGAAATAAGAGTTGTGCTACAGGAGACAATCCAACAAGCATGTAACAAAGAAAAATGTGGGTTTGAGAGGCAAGGAAGCTATGGAGATGTTAGAAAATGATAAAATATTTATCAAAGCTTCAAAAGCACCTGCTACATATTTACACTAGAAAAACTAAACTTTGTGTGTTTCCTGTAGCTACAAAATTTGTTACACAACAAAAGAAAATGATGAATAGTAAATGTGTAAAATTAAGAGAAATGAAGTAAATAAAGATTGGAAATGAAATTAACTAATGTTACTACTACAACCAACACTCATATAACCTATAAGAAAGAGTTGTTCATGAAAACCTACTAATTAACCGTGCATGAGTTTTATAAAAATGTAACTTCAGAATGATGCAAAAATTAATAAATGCATAAGACTAACAAAAATTACAAAAGGGATTTGGAGCTTCTGGTAGGGATGCTCATAGTCCCTTAGAGGAAAGTCAAACTAGAAGTTGAAATGGAACACCACTTTCATTAACTGAGAAATTATTTACACATTTGTGAATTACAAAACTTGTTTGGAAATACAATAGTAGTATTTCCTGTTATTCACTTTTTTCTACTTGTTTACTAGGCTACTTGAGCCTCTTATTTATACAATGAATGGGGAGCAACTTCCTTGAGTGGATGATTTCATTTCTCTCCAAAAATCCCAAGAAAAGAAAATATTTCTCTTATTCTACCTCGTAGCAACAAGAAGGGGCATTAAATGCCCTTGGCCATGCAAGTTAAAGCTCTCCTGCAACAGGGACCAAGTACCAAGTATATCTCTAGTGTTAGATCTTCTTGAAATCTATGCAATATATCTTTAAATATTGCACAATAAACATGTTAACGCACATAAAATACAAAAAACCTGATTGACTCTCCTAGGAACCCATTAAGCTAGGAAAATGTATCTTTAAGTGCAAAAAGTGGGTTTAATATAACTTTTACATGACTAGGAGTGGATTGATTGGCCTTATGATATACCTACTTTGGAGGCTCGTCACTAGATTAAACAGTGGTAACTTATCTTTGAGAAGAGATGTTATGGTTGTGCGTCTTGGCTAAACTACCTTATCATGAGGTTTGGATGCCTTTTTATCATAAAGAAGCAACGAGAAGCCCTAAACATAGAAAAACCTAACACAAGGAGATGAAGTACCAAAAGGATTGTGGGCCTCGATGGGGTAAGGTCGAACGCCAACTTCCTAGGGTCATGACTTTGGAATATAATATCCATTTGGAGCACAAGACAACTCGTTGGAAATTTCTAACCGATAAGTACACTTTTAAACTACAATTGATAACTTATGAATGTTGAGTGCTCATTTACCCCAAAAAATATCATTTATGGCCTAAAAATGGTTTCGAGAGTTTAGGACCTAAAAATTTGTAGAAAAATTGCGAAATAGAAATGTGTTATGAGCCAGTGGGATGGGTGGCCACTGATATCCACTAGGATCAGTCCTCCCCCATTAAGAAACAATATTATCCATGCAATGAATGACTCCATTAGAGGGGGAAACTTCTGTTGAACTTGCCCCCTGGTGAGCCATTTCCCTTGGTTCAAGAGGTTGTCTCCTATGGCAACCCAATGTAATTGGGTCCTTTATTGGAAAGTGCTCTTAATTGTGTGTGTCCATGATCTGATCAATTATGGCTTGTTTAATGGAATCTGGGTTGAGCTCTATTAGTGTCACTTGCTCCGCGATTTCTAATGTATCCAATGGTGGAAAGCATGGCCAAAGGTGGTCCACATTGAACACTGGTTGTAGGCCAAGGAAGGGGGGTATACTTAGCTGAAAAGAATTGTCACCCATATCCTTGGTGATCGTGTAAGTTCTATAGAAAAGTGGGTGAATATTTTTGTAACCAATCCCATCCCACATTTACCCGCTTTTACAAGATCTCCAGGGTAAACATGAGTTGAGTGTTATTATGACATAGTCCGACCTCCAAGTTCCAGTTTTGGAAGTGGGGTATTCTAACCAGAAACATACTGCCACTGCTCGGGGACATCAGATCAGCTAGGTGTCTGACGATAGCCCTTAGTGATCAATTCCTAAGTTGGAGTTTTGAATTCTCATAATTTACACCCCAATTTCATGCTTGACACACTGCACATGTGGTTGGAAGGCTCCAACCGCACTCATGAACCTTCCTGCATGCAGTTATAACAAAAATTCTCTAGTTTAGAGGGTGTGGTTGCGAGATTTGTGCCAATTTTTCAAGGCTAGCCTAAAAGACACTACCTAGTACCACCCAGAACTCTTCATAACTCATTCTAGAATCATAACAAGTATTTTAAATGAATACTAAGGCTAGAAATTGCTCAAACATGCCAGTCACATGATAAACATTTCGTCAAACATGTAGTAAACATAGTAGTTACATGTCATGAATGTATATATGATCATGATACTCTTAACTTCATCAAAGAGTCAGCAAGAGGGCTCAATTCCCTCTCAAGCTACCTGCAACAACACTTGTTAGCCCATGCATACATTAACCATTCCATAACTAATCAAATCATGAACAAGATCCATAGTAAGAGCACATCATTCAACCATGCATGTAACCAACATATAACTAGAATAAAATACATGAAAAACCAGGCATAAGATCAACACAATAACCATTAAATGTTCTAATATATCACAAAAGGAAAATAAATCATATTAATCATATGCAAAATCCAACCAAGTCATGGACTTCCATGTACCACACGACCATAGATTGGGCTGAACCAAATCACTATTTTTGCCAATCACCACTGTGCCATATTCAAAGCATGAATGTGGTATCATATTGGTTAAAGCATAATATAACCAACCACGGCTTCCAAAGTTCAAACCACCTCAACCCTCAACCACAGTGATTTCACCTAAACTTGTCCAGAAATCACTAACATCAAAACAAGCTTAGATGTCTCCAACTTCTTTCACTAGCTCTAGAGGAATTTTCCTATATCCACCCATTGCTAAGAGTTCCAGGAAAAAGCTTATATCCACCTGTGACCTTTTGGAATTTTCCCGAGACCACCTCAACCAAGATCCAAGTCTACCAGTCATACAAAGCTTTAATCAAATAGTGAACCCACTACATCATGAATATCCAAGAAATGGCAAGGCAAGGTTGAAACCCCTGTCAATCGAGGCAAATCTCATTCCATTGGCATAAAAATAACCAAATAACCACATGCATGTACCATGCATCCAAATCTCAACAATGAAATCACACATGCAACCTGGTACCTACAATGTACACCTGTTATAGCTGTTGTTCCAATCTTTTCCTTGTACTCCCTTTCTTTCCTTTGCTTTATTTCTTGTCGTAGTGCTTCCTCTCTCTTCTCTTAGAGCTCTATTTCTGAAAGGGATCAAATATAGAACTAACAAAAGTTGTGATTGTTTCTCCGATGTATTTTTATCATTGATGTCTAGTCTCTTCCTTTTCTTTTTCCTTTTTCTTTCATTTTACTCTAATTCCTCTCTAATTTCCCTTGCATGCATATTTGTGTCTCTTTATCTTCATTTTCTCCTATTTTCCTTTATTTTCTTAGTTAAATACCAATTATTGCATCTTTTCCTTTGCCTTTTCTGATTTCCATAGCCATTAATAAACCGTAAGTGATGCCCACTACAATGTTTACCGATCATTCAACTTGGAATACATGTCCCATGACCTTGGTTCTTATTTTAATTTACATGAAAGATCAACCAGGGGTTGTTACAAACCCCTACCTCTTTGGGAAACGTTGTCCTCAGTGTTCAATGATGCTTATGACCAACAAAACATACTACCTATGGAGCTTTATAACACAACTCGTTGTAGTATTTACAATATACCAAACTGCTGAAAACATGATCACCATACTACTTACTGGGGCTTTATAGCACAACTCGATACAATATTCAAAACATACTACTTATTGGAGCTTTATAACACAACCCATTGCAGTATTTACAACACACACACACACACATCTGCTCAACCAAAAAACAAGGAAAGGATACAAAGCCCACATATGATCAACCATCTCCCATGTAGCTTCATCGAGACCATAGTGCTTCCGCTGCACTTTAACCTGCTCTATTTATCTGTTTCATAGCATGATTTGTTTCTGCTACAATATGCATTATTGCTATGGTTGGAACTATCCCTATGGTTCCACCTACAATACAAACCAATCAATCACATAATCATCATCCAGTACATATATCTTAAGCAATGAAACATAGAAAACACGATGGAATTTCATGGTTGGCGGAAGAGCAAGTATGTAGGCCACTAGTCCAATCCTCTCGAGGATCTCAAAAGGCCCACAATATCAAGGTTCCAGCTTGGCACATGACCCAATCCTCAAGGAGTGCCTCTTGGGATTGATGCGCAAATACACATTCTCCCCAACTTGAAACTCGTTGAATATTTTATGTTGATCTTAATAACTCTTTTGCATGTCCCATTCTGCCTTCAAATTACTTCTAATAACCTACACCTCCTTCTCCATATTAGCTAACATATCTATTCCAATCAACACCGTGTTCACTAGATCACTCCAGTTGATAGGAGTATTACAACTCTACCCATAAAGAGCCTCAAATGGACTCATCTTCAAGGATTCCCGATACCCATTTTTATAAGAAAAATCCACGAGTGGAAGATACTCCTCCCACTTCCTCCATTGATGCATGACATACATCATCAACGTATCCTTAAGAATATTGTTAACCCCCTATGCATGTCCATCTCTCCACAGATGATTAGATGTATTGAAGGCTAACTTTATCCCCAAGCCTGCAAACAACTCCTTCAAAAACTTGGAAGTGAACTTGGAATATATTTCTAATAAAACCTTCTTGGGAACTCCATTTAACCTCACTATCTCTATGATAAATATTTGAGCTACCTCACTAGCTGAATTAGTAGACTTCACTGCAATGAAGGGAGCTACCTTGCTCAACCTATCAACCACAACTATGATGGAATCATGTTGCCTCAGGGTGCTCAACAATCCTATAAGGAAGTCCATGTAAATGAACTCCCATTTATATTTTGGAATCAGAATAGATTGCAATAGACCAGTTGGATGCTTACATTCAGTTGTCACCTATTGACAATCCAAATACTTTGCAGCAAACTCAACCACCTCTTTCTTCAAATTCGCCCAATAGTACAACTCTTAACAACTGCCAAAGTCTTCCAGTATCCTGGGTGGCTTGAATATGGCTTGACATAATACTATCTCAAGATAAGCTTATTCAATTCCCCACTGTGAGGCACATAAATCCTGCTCCTAAACCTCACCGAGCCATCTGTTGAGAGGTGATACTCCTCATCCCTATCACATTCAACCTACTAGTGAAACCTCTACTTTAGCTGTTATTACTTCTCATCATGTTGCCCTGCATGTAAGATATGCTCCTGTAAATCTATCCCATAAGAGATCATACTTAAAATATCGTTCACCTGCACTCTCCTATTGAGAGCATCTGCAACTCTATTCTCTTTTCCCTTGATGTACCTGATATCAAAGTCAAACTCACTGAGGATATCCAACCTTCTAGCCTGTTTGGCATCAAATTTGGTTGATCAAATAGATACCTCAGTCCACTGTGATTACTCATTAAAACAAACCTCTTGCCAAGGAGATAATGTCTCCACATTTTCAATGCAAGAATGATGGCTGCCAACCGAATATCATAAGTCACATAGTTTTTCTCGTGCTCATTCAACTTCCTTGATTCATAGAAAACCACCTATCCTTCCTGCGTCAAGACTCCACCAAGTACTTCCTTATAGGCATTTGTACAAACCAAAAAATCCTTATGAGGATCTGCAATCTTCAAAATTAGAGCATTTATAAGCAACTGCTCAAAACTAACTTCACAATACTTAGTCCATTAAAAATTCTTCCCTTTCCTTTGCAAATATGTGATAGGATAGTCAATCTTAGAGAAGTTCCAGATGAACTTCCTGTAATAACTTGCTAGTGCCATGAATGATATGACCTCACCCACATTCCTAGGAGTTCTCCACTCCATGATAAATTTAATCTTTTATGGATCCACTGTTATCCCTTCCTTGGAAACAACATGTCCCAAGTAATGAATTTGAGTCTTAAAGAAACTGCACTTTTTGTGCTTAGCATACAACTGATGCTCTCTCAACAATATCAACACTTTTTCTAGGTGCTTTGCATGCTCTTCCTCTTTATTTTAATATACCAACATGTCATCAACAAATAATATCACAAAATTATCCATATAAGAGCTCAATACATTATTCATCAAACACATGACGGTGGTTGGATTATTGGTAAGACCAAAAGGAACTACCACAAACTCATAGTGCCGATACCTTGTATGAAATGCAAACTTGTAGATGTATTCTTCTTTGATGTGCAATTGATGATAACCTGATCTCAAATCAATCTTCGAAAACACTAAATCTCCCTTCAGCTGATCAAACAAGTCATCAATCCGAGGCAATGGATTCCTGTTCTTGATAGTCACTTTATTCAATTGTTTATAATCAATGCTCAATTTGAGAGTACCATTGTTATTCTTTACAAACAATATTGGTGCACCACAAGGAGATACACTTGGCCTAATGTATCCCTTATCAATAATTTAATTAAGCTGCAAATTCAGTTCCACCAATTCTAGAGTACTCATCCTATACAATGTCTTAGATGTTGGTGCTTCTCCCAAGATCAACTCAATAGAAAAGTACACCTCTCTATGAGGACGAAACTCTAGAATTTTTGTAGGAAACACATCCTGAAACTGTTTCAAAACAAGATACCTCTTAAGGAATTCATCATCCTCATCCTCTTTCCCTTTGTCATTGGAAACATGAACTAAAATTAATACACATCCCTTCCTGCGACTATGCTTAGCTTTCATAGCTATAACAATTATCGTAGATGTAGGCTTATTCTTTCCGTGAAATATTCTCCTTTCCCTATCATCATCCAGGCACTCAAATTACTTTTCATAATTGTATAACTTGGTCCTATGAATGAATAATTAATCCATGCCCAAAAGCATTCTCTATGAACCCAAAGGAATCACATTTACATGTGCTGATGTAATAATTCCATTAAGGTCAAATGCATAAGAGCTCACCCAATGATGAACTCTTCTCTTGGTTTCTGTAGCCAACTGCACCAACCAAGATTTTGCGTGCACTTCGTTACTCAACCGATTTTGATCCACTAATTCAGGACTAATAGATCTATAATTAGATCTAGGACCAATCAAAATAGAAACAACTTAGTCACAAATCTCACCTTCTATCTCGATAATGGATTCCTGATGATTTGGCTGCCTATTATCCATTATTGTATAGATCCATGGAATACTCTAGCCTACATCTCCAACTATTTGTGTCTCCCAATCATTGTAAATTGAGGCTTGCCACCTTTATGTGATGGAAAATCCCTCCTACGATGCTCTCCACCATAAGTCCAACACCTTAAAGGTTTCCTGCCATCGCCTTTATTTTGTTTCTCCTCAAGATGAGACCCATGTCCCCTATGAACTGCATTGAACTTCCTATGAGGTCCCACATTCTCCTTGTCACCTTCATCTTGATATCTTCCTCGCTTCTTAGACCATTTCCATTTTGTCTTCTCATTACCTTCTAGTCACAGTTGAACTCAATCTTGCGCTTAAACTGCTCATAGAAATGCTTCAGCTTCCCCGTGACTTCCTCCAATGACCGAGGCTATTCTTACTCAATTTTATATTTGAATGGTAAAGGTAATCAACCGATGAACCTTTGGACCTTTGTTTTCTCATCCTTGAGGTTGAAGACATACCTCAAAAACTCTAGAAACTTGGTCATGTACTCTTCATATGTCATGGAACCCACGTTGAGCTCATAGAATTCCTTGGCCTTCTCATAATAATATCTCTCAAGAAAGTACTTATTCCTGAAGAGTCTTTTAAAATCATGCCAATTGACTCCTCTTCTTTGATTCCTCTAACACGCTGAACATATTCCCACCAAATATATGCTTTTCCCTTAAGACTAAATGTAGTTATCTTGGCTTTCATGTTCTCTGAATAATCATGTAATATAAATAACTTCTTCATCCCAAGCAACCATGCTTCTGAACCTTATGATTTCCTTACTTCCCCATGAAAATTAGGAGGCTTGGCTTTCTTGAAATCATCTGGAAAGTAACCCCTCTCACTCCTCTTGTAAGGATGTTTTCGGTAATGATGATGATGTATCTAAAAAATGGAGCTGGAATAAAATCTATGTGAATATATTCCACCTCTAATTGTATCGTCTTTGTCCATCATGTGTCCTCTCGGAGACCTATTACCATATTTTCCATTTGTATTTTCTTCTTGTCCCTGATTGATCCACAATTGTTCCTACTTTTGTATATATGAAAATTTCCGAAGAATGGCTGCATTAACCTCATATTGATTTTCTTGAGCTTTTGCAAGTCTTTCATGTGCCTCAATCAACCTGTTATTATCTGCCTTGTAACTTCAAATCTCTACCCTCAAACTCCTCAATGTATCAAGTAGATAAGGAGAATTATCTTCTCCTTGCTGCTCAATTGAATTTTCCCATTCTACTAATTTCACATAAGGCCTATAAGGGGATTCATGTGAACTCTAGTCCACCATTTTTCTCTTCATATGTGATGTTATATTTCCTGCAAAAACACCATGTTAGATAAACCAAATAGAATACATAATAAAAATCACGCCTCATTGTATCTCAAGGTAGGTTATCACATTTTCACAACTCAATCTAGATTATCATGATATATATAATCATAACAACACGTATCAACATCATGATTCATGCATGATAATAATAATAAAAATGTAACAATAACTGCACACATGATAACCATAACCATCTACATGTGCCCAGAGGTCCAATGTTGTAACCTTGCTTTGATACCTCCTTGTAACCACCCCACCCCACATTTACCCACTTTTACAGGCTCTCTAGGGTAAACTTGAGCTAATGTTACTATGACATGACTCGACCTCCAAGATCCCATTTTTAAAGTGGGGTCTACTAACTAGAAAGACTTGAAAGAGCTCAAGAACCACTAGTGACCGATCCTTGAGCTAGACCTTTCACTTCTCAAACTTTACACCCCAACCACAAGCTTGACACATTGTGCATGTGGTTGGAAGGCTCTAACCGTACTCATGAGCCTTCTTGCATGGCGTTATTACTGAAATTATCCATTTCATAGGGTGTGGTTGTGAGATTTGTGTCACTTTTTTAGGGCTAGCCTACAAAACACTTCCTAGTACCATCCTAAACTCTTCATAATTCATTCTATAATCACAAGTATTTACAATGGATACTAAGGCTAGAAATTGCTCAAACATGCCAGTAACATGATAAACATTTCGTCAAACATGTAGTAAACATAGTAGCTATAGGTCATGAATGCATATTTGATCATGATATTCTTAACTTCATAAGAGGATCATCAAGAAGGCTCAATGCCCTCTCAAGCTAGTTGCAACAACACTTGTTATCCCATGCATACTTAACCATTCCATAACTAATCAAATCATGAAGAAGATCCATAGTAAGAGAACATCATTTAATCATGCATGTAATAAACATATAACCAAAATAAAATCCATGACAAACCAACCATAATATCATCACAATAACCATTACATGTACTCATAAATCAAAATAGGAAAATAACTTAATCATATGCAAAAGCGAACCAAGTTAGGTACTTCCATGTTCTACCCAACCATAGATTGGGGTGAACCAAATCTCTCTTTCATCCAATCACCCGCTTGCCATATTCCAAGCATGAATGTGGGATCATATGGGTTAAGCCATATTAGAACCAAGGGCTTTCAGAGGTCAAACTACCTCAAACCTCAACCACAAATATTTCACCTAAATCGGTCCAAAAATAACTAACATCAAAACAAGCTTGGATGCCTCTGACTTCCTTCACCAGCTCCAACATAATTTTCTTGTCTCCACCGATCTGTCAAGAGTTCCAGGAGAAATCCCATATCCACCCTTTACCCTTGGGAATTTTCCCGAGACCACATCAACCAAGATCCAAGTCTACCGAGCATCCAAAGATTGATCAACTAGGGAACCGACTACATCATGGATATCCTGGAAATGACAAGGCATGGATAGAGCCACTGTCAATCCAGGAAAATCCCATGCCAATGATATCAAAATAACTAAAGAACCACATGCATGTACCATACATCCAAATCTTAGTAAGGAAATCACACATGCAACCTGTTACTTGTAATGTACACTTGTTGTACTTGCTATTCCAAGATTTTCCCTACGATCCCTTGCTTTCCTTTGCTTGATTTCTTATCCAAGTGCTTCCTCTCTCTTCTCTTAGAGATTTATTTCTAAAAGTGATCAAAGCTAGAACTAACAAAATTTGTGATTTGTTTCTCTAATGCCTTTTTATCATTGATGTCTAGTCTCTTCCTTTCCTTTTTCCTTTTTATTTCATTTTCCTCTAATTTCTCTATAATTTCCCCTGTATGCATCTCTTCATCTTCCTTTTCTCCTATTTTCCTTTATTTTTCTTCATAAAATACCAATAATTTCCTCTTTGTCTTTTCCAATTTCCATATCCATTAATAAACTATAAATGATGCCCACTACAATCTTTACCCTCCTTTCAACTTGGAATATGTGTCCCATGACATTGGTTCTTATTTTTATTTGCATGAAAAATCAACCAGGGGTTGTTACACTTCCTATGGGGCCCTAAAACACATTCCTTCTATAAATGAAACCAAACCTTGTCTCCCACTTGAAACTTGTGTGGAAGTTTGTGTTGTTCATGGCGTTGTTTGTACTTATTGTTGAATTTTTGCAATGCATCATTGACCTACTGGTTGATATGCTGAATTTGTTCAATAAAATAGGTAGCTATGTTGACTCCATATTAAACATGTGCAAAATATGCATGTGTAGTTGTGAGAGGTAGTACACCATCATTAAGACCCAATGGTTGAAATCCTAGGACCACCTTAAATGGGTTGTTGCTAGTTGAACTATGGAGAGCTTTGTTCTAGCCGTGTTAAACATAGGGAAGACCCTCATCCCATGTGCATGGGTGCTTTGAGTTGTACATACAGAACATGTGCACGATCATCATGTTGATGGCCTTTGTCTAGCCAGTAGTCCGGGAGTGGAAGGTATTTGATTTGGTGAGCCTAGTGTCCAATAATGACCATAGGCTCAGATGCACTTAGGAACCTACTATCTCAATCTAATATGATGGTATATGGTAATACCAAAATGTACCCAAATCCACTCGAAGAAGAGCTTGGAAGTGGCTTTGATTGTCAGAATATTCTTGCGTGCAATCATAATGACCATCTTAAAACATATATCAATAACTAAAAACACACAATAATTACCATATTTGGTAGAAGGAAGTCCACACATATGGTCCATTGAGATGGATTCCCAAGGTCGATTCAGAGTAGGTAGAGGGGTGTACAAGACTTGCTTATTAATGGTTGGTTTGTCAATGACACAGACAATGCAAGACCTGATATACTTGCCAACACCTTGTTGAATTTTTGGCCAATAAAATTACTTATGTAGTGTTTCCACCATCTTCTCCACACCAAATTACCCTGCCACTCGATTATAATGTGCCTCCCAAATCAACTTGGTAGGCTCACTTGAAGGAACATAAATGTGTCCTAAGTAGCAAAATAGTGCATCATGGAGGTGGAAGTTTGGAACTTGCTTTCCTGCCATCAAAATATTGTATGTGGTGGTGAATTCCGAGTCATTAATGTATAATTATGGCCACCTAGAGGTCTGGTGCCCCCAAGGGTTGAGAAATTGTTAACACTGTGATCAACACCCTCCAAAAGTTTGCTTACACCTAAATTTTGGAGCTTACTGAGGATTTTACGATTTGTAATTCTATGGTCACTTCATCTTCGATTAATATTTATTAAGTGTTTTAATATTCTTCTCAGTTTCTAAGTTTCAAGGTCACTTGCTTGCATATGCTCAATGAATTCCCAAGTGCACCCATCTTTCACAATATTAGATAGGCATTATGTGGCTCTTCAATTAAGGCTTGCTCAATCACTATTGATAGTGATTGTGCACTCCATAAATATCATGGTTGTGTAATGTTCAACCTATGTCGACAGTTAGTGTGCACTTTCCATTGAAATTCTGCCTCACTCTGGTTGCAATTGTGTTATCTTTTTTTTATGAGTTTTCCCAACTATTGCTTTTGCACACCTTTTCCTTCACAAGTGTCACTTTCCACACCTTTTCCTTCACATGCGTCGCTTTAACTTTCATGACTGTCATTTTTGCTTTCTTTTGCTTTAAAAAGTGTCATTTTTGTGCTATCTTAGCTCCGGCATATGTCTCTTTCACTTTCTTCATATTTTTCAAGTATCATTTTTCACGTTTTGTTAGTGTCGCAGGTTTCACTTTTAGTTGTTTTCTCTCTTGTGTGTGTCGCACCTTTGGACATCACGAGATGTAGATTCAATGCACCCTTATGCATTATATGGTCCCATATATCATGAGGATATGCACTAGACACATTCGTACAACTTAGGGAAATTTCTGGTAGTTTTTGACCTTTGTGTTGCAACTTGTGTGCTAAGTGTCGCATGTGGCATTTCAACTATTGCACTTAGAAATAAGTGTTGCTTTGTTGTCATTTCAAGGTGTAATTTTTTTTCATGAGTAGTTTGAAATACATGGCTTGTACTGATGTATCACATGTGTGTGATCCATGTTTGAACCCTATTCAAATGATTTTCCCTCTCTTACTTTACTGATCCCACACTTAGCCATTTTAGATCCATTCTTGTTCATCATGCCCAGTGCAAGTTGTGAATACATCAACCCTCTCCCAGGTGATGAGCACTCCTTATTCATGAGCCTTATTGATGATATATCTCCCTCCTAGACTTGTGCACTCAGTATTCCTTAAGGTCATCTCCTATGGCTGCATATTTTAAACCTTCAAAGCATAGTCAATTAACCCTTCTTGCTTGTACTAACTCACTGCACTAGGTTTTGAGAAATTTTGCCTTGTATAGTGCATGGAGCATTTCTAGTGACCCTCTTCAAAATAAAACTGTGCCATACAAGGTTTATCCCCTCTCCCATGGCCTTAAACCTCTCCATAGACAAATTAACTTGACTTATGTTGCGTGCCTTAGCCAACCACATAATTTCCTCTTATAGTGAGCCTTTGTAAGTGCGGGGTGCACTTCTAGTGAAAAATCAAACACTATTGAATAAAAATATGCTATCCTAGGGCAGAGGGCACATTTCTAGTGAATAGCCAGGCACTGTTGAAGAAAATTGTGCCAGTATTGAAGCCTCCATCTCTAGTACAATGCATAACATATTTTTAGTGCTTAGTCCTTCTCCCATTGTTGAATGCAACCCCTCATTGTGCCTAAGAATTTCTCTGCTTGCCTCCCTTTGCACACAGTGCAATTCTAGTGGAAATTCAGTCACTGTTGAAAAAAATATGCCCTCCCTTAAGCGTTCCTCTTAGTTATAGCGCATGGTGAAGTTATAGTCAGCAAGCCATCCAACCTTTTCCATTATACTCTCTCAATGCGCCAAGATTGAGTCATGCCCTGTCTCTTGTGATAATGTCACATTTTTAGTCCACATTCAGGACCTCCCTCAGTCATTGTGAAGCTCAACTGCACTCTCATTGTCCCCTACTCCCTTAAGCCTAGCACATGGTTTATTTTTAGTCATCAAGTCGATCACCTATACCTCTTGCACTTTTCCATTGCGTTGTGCCCCAAAGAGCCCTTACTCATAGCACATGGAGCAATTATAGTGAGCAGTGGTGCTCTCCTCTGCCATTATTGAGCTCAATTTCACCATCCTCATCAATCCATTCCTTCTCAGTCCTTTCATAGGCCTATCACAATAATTTTATTTCATGAACAAAGTAGGGATAGAATAGATTATTTCAAGACTAATTTTTCCTTGTCATGAGTGATATTCATTGGCAGGTGTACCATATCAACATGACAAGGTGATGCTCAAAGAATATGTTAAGGATAATAAACAGAGAAACACTTGTAGAGAAGAAGCACAAAGAGGAACCATCATGAAAACATGGAGATATCCCGAACCAAGACAGATTGAAGACATCTCATGATGACTTAGAAGGTCTCAATGATCTTCCAAGGAACTTTGGAGGATGATGATGAAGAACAAAGAAAATACTTCATGAATATTGAATATAAATAAAAAATGGGAGTAGCTTGGCACGATCACATCATCATGAAGTTACATGTCATCCTTGTCAAGTTGTGTCTTGTACAAGTGCCATCAAAATTTCATATGTGTCCATGTGTATTGACACATAATTTGTGGATGTAATTATTGTATTCTCAAAAAATGACAAAATGTAAAAGAGGTGGAAGTCCAAGAGTCATATGTGGAATATGTAAAGTCACATGTGGAAAAAAGAGTCTTATAGAAGTTCCAAGATTATTTAGGAGTCCAAGAATCACGAGGGTAACTCGAGAGTCATGGGGATATTAAAGGTCATTCATCTGGTTATAAATTCACCCTCATAACTCAAAAAAAGGGCTTTTTGGAGGCTTATACTTTGGAGAGCTAGCCCTGTATCTAACTTGACATGGGAGAGAAGATCATTCCTTAGAGAAGCAAGAAGTGACTTAATGTTCCACTATTGGAACTAGTGCTTCATTATCGTAATTGTGTACTTGCATTTTTCACTTAATAATCAGAAGTTCGCTAAGCCAACACATTTTCATGCATGTATCATGAATGTTGTAAGACTATTCTTTAGATGTTTGCAGTATATGTTATGATCATATGTACTAACTAAATTGAAATAATTCATTGGTTTTGGTATTTATCTTGTTGAATGTGTGTTGTATTTTCTTTAATGATCATTATGTCTATGCAAATTATTTTGCTAGATAAATAATGAATCTTTCCTTGATCTCATATGCCTCTATTAGGATAGTACTATTAATTTCCTTTTAGAGACTCACTCTTGTCTACCCTCTTGTAAAGGTCTCATTTTACACATTGCAATTGGTGTTTCACAGTGTTAACTTACTTTCCAAGTTCAAAGGATATTTATCTTACCATTCCCACAAAATTTGTTCATAACTTGTCTCAATTTAAGTTTGATGGTGAGGGTGAACTAACCATCCTTGAACATGTGTTTTAATTTTCTCATTTATGTCTTTAGGATGTCATGGCCATATTGTTCACCCTCACATTTGAAGGTTGATTCAAGAAATTTTGTCATAGATTAGTAGGTTCTTGTACCCATTCATTTGAGAAACTTGTTAAGTAGCTTCCATGAAGCCTTTGTCAAGTATGATTATGAAAATGTATGTGATAGAATCATTAAACTTATAATGAAGTCAGGTGAATCTTTTGAGGTTTTCCTCAATCGGTTTCTTCACCTTAGTTGTGAGTTTACTGAAGAATATTTTTACTATAATTTTATTAAAAAAATATTCAAAGCTTGATTCTTCTCTCTATCAAATCTTTTGGATATGAACCCCTAGATGATTCCACTATTCCAACTTACATTGATCATGAAACACCCCAAAATTTTTGAGGAGGAACTTATTATTCCTTTTGTTCCTTATCCTCCTCCTTTCTCAATACCAATTTGGGTTCCTCCTCCTTTGAACTTGAGAATCTATAAATCAAATTGTTGATCCATATGCTCCACCTTTAGCTACCCCCCATGATTTATATCTGATGGAGGAAAGCTTGGAGTGGTTCGTGAATACTAAGGTGAATACTAATCCCTTGACATTTCAATATGATATTAATGCTCATAAATTTAACCATAAATATCATTTGATTGAAAGCATAATTTCCTTAAGGGATACCCTTCAACCTTTACCTTCATTTGTTCTTGATTCCTTGTTTCATGATCTGTTGGATCCACCTACTTCAACTCTTAATGATGATCAACCTATTGTTTCAAGTGAAAATCAAGAACAAGATAAATGTATTTAACATGTAAAGGAGAAAAGTGTTGGAGATATGTCATATATTTATTCCCTCTTTCAAGATAGTAATCTTGCATCTCTGGTTAATCACTCATCTTGTAGTCTTGATAACTTGTCAAATGAGCCCGAGCCCTGTATTCAAGTTGAGACTTCAGACAAACATCACCCTGAAATCCATGTTTCCACTTATACATATGGTGATGATTTCCCAAGTACATCATATGATATCTTCCATTCTTCAAAGGTCTTGGATTTGCAAGGTATCGATTTGAAACATGATTCTCATAGTGTGCAATCTCCATTTATGGGTTGGGATACTCTTTCAATTCAGAATTATCCTAAAATTCCTCTAAGTCATACATCTTCATATGAAAAATATGAAGAGATAAGTTTTCAGGTTTTTGAACCTTTAGTATACCCCATTGGAGAAAAGCACGGTCAATCTAAATATCACATTGGTACACCTTTCTTTGACCATTATACTGATGAAAATGATATTGATCCACTGTTCTTACAAGTGTACTCTAATTTAGTTACAAATAGTTCTCCTCCTCCTGAGTATTTTCATCCTTCCTCACCTCTAGAACACTATTCATTGTACCCACATATGTTTGATAAGTCTGTTATACTAGCAGTTCCTCTAAATTATTTAAATCTTTATCTCGTTGGTCATGGTTGCAACTAGGTACAGGATGGTGTGATCTTGCAATTAGAGAATGAAAAGCTTGAATCTATTATTCATCATTTTTTGAACTATAAGTCTTTCATAAGCCAGGAGGAATATGTTATAGCTCTATCTCATAAAGAGGGTTTTCTGATCCATGCATTTAAATGCTCTATCCATCAAGATTATAATATGCCTAAGCTTAGTTTTGATAAGTGCAGTGGCATTAACAATATTTTCATCGATACATATGATGATAGTGGTGCATGTATACCTGTCGATTTTTCGAAGCCATCCAAATTTGATGATCCGCCATCAAAATGTTCAGAGACCTGATAGGAATTTGAGGCGCTTCAACCCCTGCTAATGGTTATGTCAGGTTGTTGCAATCCTATTGAAATCTCTGAAATAAGTTGGATCCATATTTTCACACATAATTATTTCCTTAAAATTCATCCCATGGGTGTGAGTTCATTCTTAAAGGACTTTCAACATTTCCAAGTTAATATTCCTAATCCTCAAGATAGAATTTCTGATCATATAAAGGATTATTGTTTGGATAATCCCTTTTCATTTGAATCCCTTGTATTATATCAATGGTTAGAGAACACATCTTTCACGGATCCTTACAACCTTAAAGCATGTCATTCCGATTATCAAGATAAAATACATTTTCAGTCGAAGGATTTATCCTTGTCAAACTCTTTCGAGAGATCATCTTCTTATCCATTTTTGGTATATCATGTCGAAGTTAATCATCTTCTTATCCATTTTATGTATATCATGAAGTTAATAATCGTCTTGGCACAATTTCTCTCCTTGAGTGATAGCAAATTCTTAAGTCACTCGACATACCAAAACCCTCGTGTTGACACAAATATTGGGTTTGATTTGGTACATGTTTCCAATCTTGTGTCAACTTAGTATCCTGATTGGTTTCCCAGATTTACGATGTCAACAATTGTTTTTAATGCCATAATATTTCACATGGTTGGTTTTGCATGTAATTGTATAAAAAGGTAATAAATAAAGAATAGAAAACCTTATACTTTAATAGACCAACTTGATCATTATACCAGAGATTTTCTTTGTGATTTTAATGTGTTAACTCAAAATTTATCTTCTCATGAGTCTCAGGGTTTTCAAATTTGTTATTTTGAATATCAAGATCCAACCGTCAAATGGTTAGATAAATCTTACTTGGCAATCTCATGTGCTAATAATAAAATTCGATATTTTCTAATGTTTGCTAAGCAGGATAACACATATACAGGTACATTCACAACAAGCTTTCGAGGTTCTTTTTTTTGTTGTTCTAAGAGGAAAGGTGAAGTTGTGAAATGGTTAGAATTAGTTGCTATGTCACATATTTCTGGAATTAAGCAATACCTTAAACTCATTGTGCATTTTTTTCAATTCATTATCTTTTATTTTTCACAATGCTTTATATTTCTTTTTATTGTTCGCACCTTTGTGTTTGCTGGTCAGGAGCGATTACGCTGGTTACATTGGAAATTTGATTATACTTAGCCCTGCCCTTCGAATTGGTTATATTAGGAGTAGCTCTAGTTGAATTTTACTTTCCCTTAGACATTCATCCTGTATTTTCTCTATTTAGCCTTTCCTTTGTTTACTCAGTTTTGTCTCACATGTTTCTTTTCAGTTCAGTCTCCATTTTTGTCCTTTTGGAGTTTTTTCTTTGTTTTTTCTTTTGTGTTTGTTTAATAATACTTTTCATGAAATATGCTCCTTTTGGCTCAAAAGACAATGTGCAAAAGCTTGAAAAGGGAACTGCCATGACAAATAATTATTGGCTAATATGTCATCCTCTTCTTTATCTTGGTTATATACATTTAGAGTCGATGATGTCTGAATGGAAAATATGATCCATTCTAGACAGAAAGCCTTTGGCTGAACTATGAAGCCTGTATCTTTATTAGGATCTTCATTCCTAACTCATCCTTTTATTGAATGGTGTTTTGACATTTCGACTCAACTAAGTAGAGAAGGGAAAGGAGGAAAACTTAAAACGAGCATATTAACTTCAATCATCATTCAAATCCCTCAAGAAATGAACAACCTCCCTTGCAAAGAAAATTAGACGAGATCCCTCTTCAACCCATGCTACAAATGTTCAATAAATGCTTCAAGCGTACCTTTAAGAAAAAATAAATAAAGGGTGAAGAAGATAAAGAGTTCCTGCATAGAGAGGTGAAGTGCTGGGTATGTTTTATATTCTTTCTTGTGAAACCCCCCTTGTTGGGGGGTTTCCAGGGGGGCGGTAGCCCCCTGCACGGGGTCTGGCACAACGACTCGGGATTTTTTTTTTGGACCCTATATTAGGTCGGCAAACCTGCCTATGGTTTTGTGCATGGATTTGCACATGGTTTTTAGCACGATGGTTTTCTGCCCATGGTATTTTGTGGATCTGGTTAAGGGAACTATGATTATGTTCTAATATAGGGTTAATGGATTGGGGTTTTTGAATGCTTCAGAACGTATATATATATATATGTGTGTGTGTGTTGTAGCATTGAAAGGAATATAATGAAAAATCAAGCAGGTAGTCCCAGTTTTTAGATTCAAGGGAAAATATTTGTGTATATTTGTTTTATGTTTTATGCTCTCGCTATTGTTTATTTTTTGTTTTAAGAGTTCGTTTGCAGATAATTTTTGTACAGGGTTAAAACATACATTTGGTATCAGAGTTGTTTTGGCTTCAAGTTGACACCTTTGTTGTTGAGGGGTTTTTTTCTTGAGCTCGTGGTAGACCTTTTTCAGTGGGAGATATGTGGGATCGATTCTTGCGGTGAAAGAAGATGGAGAGTAGTGGAAAGATAGAGATCAAGTAATTTAATGGTTAGATTTTTGAGTTTAGGAAGCTCAAGATGGAGGATCTGCTGGTAGATAAAGATCAGTGGATCGCGGTAGATTCGGGTACTAAACCAACGACAATGTCTGATAAATATTGGGGGAAGTTGGATCGAAAGACAAATAGAAAAATATGGTTGTGTATCTTAGATTCAGTATTGTTGAATGTATCTGGGGAAGCTACAACGAAGGCTTTGTGGGACAAGTTAGGGACTTTGTACCAATCTAAGTCTCCGGTGATTACATTTTTCCTGCGGAAAAAATTGTAAGTTAGGGAATTTGTACCAATCTAAGTCTCCGGTGATTACATTTTTCCTGCGGAAAAAGTTGTATAACCTGAGGATGAAGGGTAGAGAAACAGTGACAGAGCATCTCAACGCCTTCAATACTGTGGTAAGTGAGTTGTCATCTGTTGATATTAAAATATCAGATGAAGATAAGTGCATCAGTTTGTTGTGTTCTCTACCAGATTTGTGGGATAGTCTAGTTGTTGCAATATGTAGCAATACAACTACCTTGAATTTTGATGAAATTGTCTTAGCCTTGCTATCAGAAGAAATGAGGCGAAAAAATATGGAGTGCCAAAATGGAGATG
Organism: Pinus albicaulis; assembly: GCA_034641835.2. Lineage (NCBI taxonomy): Eukaryota > Viridiplantae > Streptophyta > Pinopsida > Pinales > Pinaceae > Pinus > Pinus albicaulis. The sequence goes on along the minus strand of CM076571.1, from coordinate 933,145,147 downwards.
CCTTATCTATATGAGGACGGTCCCAGAACATAAACAAAAATAAGTTATTGAGTGGGAGATATAAATCTAGAGGGAGATCTAAATATCCAAGAAAACCTCTAAAGGCGTGCTAGAAATGCGGAAAGGAAGGAAACTTCAAAAATGACTATAGATCTAAGGCTGCTCAGAAAGGAAAGGGATTTGATGATGCTTCTTCTGCAGAGGCAAAAACCACTTGATATGAAGGTGGGGATGTGTATTCAGCTTCTTCTTAAAATACACATGTAGTTCATGAGGCATGGTTGATTGAATCAGATGAATTTTTTCACTTCACTCCCCATAGGGAGTGGTTATGTGAGTATGAGAAGTATGATGGTGGTGATGTCTTCTTAGGGGGATGATAGGAAGGCTAGAATCATCAGACGCGGAAAATTCAAGCCGAAGTTGCAAGGTGGAAGGATTAGAACACTTCATGGTGTTCTGCATATTCCTCCATTGGCTAGAAATATGATTTCTGTAATCAAGATGGATGATGCAGGTGTAAAAACAGTGTTCGAGAAAGATACCTACAAGTTGGTTTTGGGAGCACTGGTATTATTGCAGGGATTTCATATTGGAACTCTATACAAGCTTATGGGTAGCACTGTTATTGATGGGTGCAACAATTTTGTGGTTCCTGAAAGTGGAGCAGAAAGAGTAGTTGTCTCAGGAGAAAAGACCATTCTATGGCATCAAAGGCTTGGAAATATTGGAGATAAGGGCCTTAGAATACTTCATGGTAATGATATGGTAGAAGGTATGTCTAATTCCTTTATGTATTTCAATTTTTGTGAACATTGTGTATATGGGAAGCATAATCGGGTGAATTTCCCTTCTACTGCTAAGAGGGCAAACAAGATATTAGAGCTTGTGCAGAGTGATGTGTTTGGACCTGTGTCGGTTCCATCACTGGGTAATTTTATGTACTATGTGTCATTTATAGATTAATTCTAAAGGAATACATGGATGTATTTCCCGAGGAAGAAATTTGAAGTCTTTGACAAATTTAAAGAATTTAAGGCTCTGGTGGAAAACCAGATAGAGAAGAAGATAAAGGTGCTAAGGAAAAATAATGGTGGATAGTTCTACAAGAAGTAATTTGAAGATTTGTGTAAGAAGTGTGGTATAGCACGACAGAAGACTACTCCATACACACCTCAACAAAATGGAGTTTCAAAAAGAATTAACAGGATGTTGATGAAAAAGGCAAGAAGCATGCTCAGTGATATGATTTAGGACAGGAATTATGGGCAGAGGTAGTGGAGACTGAATGCTACCTTATTAATAGATCACCTTCATCATCATTGGAGGATAAGACTCCATATGATGTATGGAATGGTAAGAAACCATCTCTTTCACATCTTAGGGTATTTGGATGTGATGCATATGTACATGTTCCAAAGCAGAAAAGGACCAAGTTGGGTAATAAATCTGAAAGGTGCATCTTTATTTGGTATAAGTATGGTTTAAAAGGTTATAAGATTTGGAACCCAGAAACAAGGAATGTTGTCCACAACCGAGATGTGGTGTTTAGAGAGGTAAACGATGTTGTTAAACATGAAGTACTACTAAAGGAACCTGAGAAGATAGAGTTTTAGCTAAAGGAGGAAGAATTAGATTGTACAACAGAACAAGATTCAAAAGAGGAAGCAAATTCCAACTGTGAGAAGATAAGTTTAAGAAAGAAGGCAATCAGAAAGGTATAGTCCATCTATTTTCTGTTAAAATTTTTCTTTATCTATCACTGATGGTGATCCCACAGCTGTCAAGGAGGCAGTGGATTTAGAGGATGGAAAAATTTGGAAGGAGACCATGGTTGATGAAATGGAATCCTTGCACAAAAATGAGGCATGGGATCTGGTGGAATTGTAAGCTATAAGGAAACCCATTGGAAGAAAATGGGTGTTTAAGAAGAATATGAATGCAGAAGGTAAGGTGGAGAAATACAAATCTCTCTTGGTTGCAAAAGGTTATTCCTAGGTGCCGGGAATTTATTTTGGTGATATTTTCTCTCCTATTGCCAAGGTGACTTCTATTAGATTAGTTTTATCTGTTGTTGTTGCATTTGATTTTGAGGTAGAACAGATGGATGTGAAGAAAAAATTTCTTCACGAGGATCTAGAAGAGGATATCTACATGAAGCAACCTGAAGGCTTTGCTATGAAGGGTAAGAAAGAATTGATATGCAGGTTAAAAAATTCTTTGTATGGGTTAAAACAAACACCAAGGATGTGGTATCATAATTTTGATACATATATACGGGGACTTGGCTTCACTAGAAGCAAAGAGGATCACTGTGTGTATTTTAAATTAATTGGTGACCGTTTTATTTATATGGTCTTGTATGTGGATGATATGTTGCTAGTTGGAAATGACAAAGAAATTATCCACGATTTGAAGACCCAATTGTTTTCAAAATTTGACATGAAGGATATTGGTGCTGAAAACTATATTTTGGGCATGGGAATTAAATGCGATCGGGAAAAAAGGAAGCTCTGGTTAAACCATAGGAAGTATGTCAAGATAATATTGTAGAGGTTCAATATGCAAGATAGTAAACTGGTGAAGGTTCCTATTCATGTAGGTGTAAAGTTATCTGTGGAAAAGGGTCCCAAGACATAAGAAGAAGAAGAGGACATGTCCTGTGTTCCATATGCAAGTGTAATGGGTAGCCTAATGTATGAAGTAGTCTGTACTAGACCAGACATTGCACATGCAGTGGGAGTATTGAGAAGGTTTATGTCAACACCAGGGAAGGATTGTTGGACAACATTGAAGCGGGTTTTTAGGTATTTGCGTGGCACTTTGATTATGATTTGTTATACCAGGGAAGATTGGGATTGGACATGGTTTAGGATATCCATGGATTTGTTGATGCAGTCTGGGCTGGAGATCCGAAGAAATATCTACAAGTGGGTATGTGTTTAGCCTATTTGGAGGTGCAGTCAGCTGGATGAGTAAAAGATAGTCTGTAGTGGCTCTTTCAAATACAAGAGGAAGGATACATGATAGCCACTCATGCAAGAAAGGAAGCAGTTTGGTTGCATAGATTGTGTTCAAGTATGGGCTTGGTGCAACAAGCTATAAGGATATACTGTGATAGCCAAATTTATTATCAGTGTTTGTACAATGATAGCAGTAAACCAAAGGAACACAAATGAACACATTTTTTAAGGTGGAAACCCCCTCCAGGACAAAAACCACCTGAATGTTTTTTCTAATAATTCTTTAATCTTCAACTCCAATTGAAAATAAAGCTCCAAATTCCTAGAATCTAGAAAAGCATTCTTCTCCAGCTCCCACTGGATGGACACTCCAACACCCAATATTATTCAGTAGTCAACTGAACGGATGCCCCAACACCCAATGAGCTACAACTCACCCTAGCACCACCCTGCCACCCTAAATTTTTCATAGGCTTCAACCTGTTGATGACTTCATGCACCAACCTAGTACCGCCCTAATACCCTATAGAAGAATAAAAGAAGAATGGACTCCCGTACTAGGGAAAATGGTCCACTTTACAATGATATATGATGATGTTGAAGAAGAAGACACACTAGAACATAACCCCAACTATGACACAACCACCTAATGATGATCCTAGACCTCCCGAAAATACCTCTTCAACTCATGGCAGATAGACACTTGTAAAACCTTTACAATGATTCTTTTACAATGACTCAATACAATCATACCTTTACAATGACTGTATGCAGTGATGCCCACTTGAAGCTTCATGTGGTGAACTTCTTGTTGCTGTTCTGCACCTTGATTGTTGCTATTGTCATGCTACCCTTTCTCACTCTTCAGAACACTAGTTCATGCATTGAGTCTTATCTTGATGAATATATAATACTTGCAAAAAGTATTCAAGGAAATATCTATGACATGATAATAGCAAAACTTACCTCATCCCGCAGAGCATATGTCAGTGATAAACAAAAACAAAAAAATAGAATACAAAGTACCTAATGCAATTAAGAGATGAAAATGCATATATAGAAGATACTTACCTGAATCTTACCTCTGCTGTATCATTTTTTTGCACCTTTCTTTGCTTTGCTACCCTAGAAAGTCTAGTCCTTTGCAGTGCTTGACAACACATGATCTAGATTTTTCTTTCCTTCTAGAAGCTCGATATTGAATCTGATGTATCTCTATGATTTCAGATCCCAAATATGTGATCTTTGGTCCTGTACTATCCCTCTAAGTCTTCTTTCCAATTCCACAGGTCTAACCCGATTTGGATTCTTCAAGGCAAATTTATGCCCAATCTCTCACAATGACCTAATTATGGACTAGTTCAGTAGAGAAAACTTGTAAGACATGCCAAGTGTCACTGCTTCCTCCTTTGGGTCTGAAATTGATACACATAAAACTAAAGTCCATGCACTATCTACTACTTTTTACATAATTCCAATCCATTTCTCAGAGAGAGAGTTATGACGATTTTTTCAAGGTCACCTCTTTGAGATGAAATTTGGAAGCCTGCAAAAACCCTAAATTCAATAGATCATATCTCTAAAAATATAGCGAAACAAGATCTGAAATTAGGATACGAGCTTCATCAGGATTTCTTCCAAGTGGGTTTTTAATTTTAGCATCTAAGACTTCCGAGAAATAAAGTTATAGTGAAAATTCCACAATCGCTTATTTATTTTTATAGAGTTGAGAGGGGCTTCAATAGAGAATGTTGGAGGGATTTTAGGAGCTTAAAAAATTATTAATTATTGGCTATTCAATGACCACAACCAATGATTAGTGTCATGTCACAGCCCCATGGGGTTTTAGCCCACTAACTGGGGTTACTAACTTCAAACATGAATATCTGTCAAATTGTGAAGAATTACATGGCATGCCATATATCAACGGAAACTTCTCGACAAGTAGAAACCATCAAAAATATATTTGACTCGGAATATGGTAATTTGGTAGGTCACAATTCTCATGCAATATCAGGGTAGCCCCTGGTGTTGCTTGGGTTGACATCAATGAAAACCGTTGATCAATAGTTTACTATCACTTTGTGATAGATATGTTTGAGGACAAAAAGGTGTTACTGGTAAAGGTGGACACTTTGAAGAATGTTGTAGATGCATTGATGAAGTTTGTGAGCGTTGATAAGTTCTCTTGGTGTAGAGAAACAATGGGCATTGTAGGGCTAGACCAATGGCTAAGTTCTCTTGTGGTCCCCTATGGAAAGAAAACAACAAGTGGGATAATGTTGGGTGTGTGTTATATTCTTTTGGGCATGTTGGTTTTATGCCCATAGTATTTTGTAGATCTGTTCAAGGGAAATATGGTTATGTTCTAATCCAGGGTTAATGGGTTCGGGTTTTTGAATGCTTCAGCATGTATATATATGTGTTGTAACATTAAAAGGAATATAACAAAAAACCAAGCTGGTAGTCACGGTTTTGGGATCTAGGGGAAAATATCTGTGTATATCTTTTTTTATGTTTTATGCTCTCGCTATTGTTTATTTTCTATTTTAAGAGTTTGTTTGCAGATAATTTCTATACAGGGTTAAATCCTACATGAATCAAGCAAATTCGTAGGGGTATTGAACAAGCCTGCTAGTATTGAAGTGATGATTGTGATTCCTTGAGGTGACTCTATCAGGGTACAAAATAGGCTAGTTGGTAGTGGAGAAACATCAAGAATGTGCTTAACTATTATTATCAAAAGCTTGGTATACTTTTTATTCTTCTCCCCTGTCGAAATAATTGAGGTATGATTAGTCTTGTAAATGTGTTTGAAGTTGAGAAAGGAAATTAAGAGAGTATATATTTATCATGATAAGTGGAAAAGCCAAGGAAATATACATGGCAAGTCAATGCTTCCTGATAGGCTAATACTTTGCACATGTGTCGCCAAGTGTTGGCGTTGCAATCAAAACCCTCCAAAATTTTTCCTACACTTGAACTTTCAAGCTTACTGAGGATCTTACGATCTGTCATTATATCTTCACTTCATCATCGATTGATTTTTGTTAAATATTTCAGTCTTATTCTCAGTTTCTAAGTGTGAAGGTCACTTGCTTGCACATGCTTAATGAATTCATAAGCGCACCCATCTTCTGCAAACTTAGATAGGCATTGTGTGTCTCTTGAAAGTAAGGCTTATGAAATAACTATTGAAAGTGATTGAAAACTCCATAAAGATAATAACTGTGCAATTTTCAACCTATGTTGACATTCATTGCACACTTTCCATTGGAAGTATCCTTCACTTTGAATGCAATTCTGTTATATTTTTGGTGAGTTTTCCCAACTATTGCTTTTGCGCACCTTTGCTTTCACAAGTGTTTCTTTCACTTTCACGACTATCATTTTTGCTTGATTTTTCTTTAAATAGTTATTTTTCATGTTATCTTTGCTTTGGCACGTGTTTCTTTCACTTTCTTCAGATTTTGCAACTGTCGTTTTCACATTTTCTTAGTGTCATAGGTGTCTCTTTTAGTTGTTTTCACTCATATATGCGTCACACTTTTTAACATCACTAGAGGAAGTTCCAATGCACCCTTATACTTTACATGGTCCTATATATCATGAGTATATGTGCTAGATACATTCCTACAACTTAGCACACTGTCTGGTCGTAGTCGACTTTTGTGTCACAACTTGTGTTCTAAGTGTCGCATGTGGCATTTCAACTGTCGCACTTAGAAATAAGTGTTGCTTTGCTGTCCTTTCAAGGTGTGGTTTTTTTTCATGAGTCATGTTTATTCCTTGGCTTGTATTTATGGCTTCCATGTGTGTGATCCATGTTTGAACCTTGTTCTGATGCTTTTCCCTCTCTTAGTCTACTGATCCCACACTTAGCCATTTTAGATCTCTTCATGGTCCTCCTACCTAATGAAAATTATGAATACGTGAACCCTCTCCTAGGTGATGAGTGTTTAGCCAATTTAATGCTTAAATTGTTCAACATAAATTATCAACCGAAGTTTGTAATCTGATGAAGTGTGGTGCACTATATGTGCTTAGTTAACCTTCTTCTTACTTAGTTGTATGTATTTTTATGTTGTTTTGGGGGATTTTTTTCTTTATGTCTAAATGCTAATTTTAAGAAATGAAACTGTGAAATGAATCAACTGAATCTAGTGAAATTTAAATGTGTAAATCTAACTTTGAAATAAGGAAGAAAAGGAAGTGTTCTTGAACTAATCTAATTTGCATAAAAAGGAATCAAACTTTTAATTGGTTAGAATCTGTTCTAAGAAACAGAGCACCTATTCTAATGACTTTGAAAATTAAAGCTAATCCTACTCCATGGATTGAAATATGATTCTTATGACTAAAAATTGAAATTGCAATGCTGATCTAAATGAAAGTAGATTCAAAGGAAAAGCAAATAATGTATGATCAATCACCCCATAATTCAATATGGAAGTATGACATATTCACCCTCTTGACATGATGTACAAGCAACCGATTACACTTTAGTTTTGAAAATTAAATCTAGGAAATCATTTAAATAACATGTAAGGAAAAACTCAATTATTGTATAAGTTAAACACTCAAGCATCCAATTTAGATGCATAAAAGAGTTACCTTCTTGGTATGATTTACAAGCATTCAATTATACATCTAACTGAGGATATTAATCTAGGAAATCAGTTTAAAAGAATGTAAAGGAAAACTCAATTATTGCATACGTTAAACACTTGAGCACCCAATTTGGAAGTATGACAAGTCACCTTCTTGGCCTCATCTTTAGGAGCATCCATTTATACAATTAACTGAGGGTCTAATCTAGGAACACAGTTTAGAAGCATGCAAAGGAAAACTCAATTATTGCATAGGTTAAACACTCGAGCACCCGATTTGGAAGTATGACAAGTCACCTTCTTGGCATGATCTTTAGGAGCATCAAATTATATAATTAACTAAGGGTCTGATCTAAGAAAGCAATGTAAGAACATGAAAAGAAACTAAACAACTGTGAGCTCTATTGCCTCAAACATAATCCAATTGGAAAACATATGAATCTACCTTCTTGAGATGTTCTTGGAAATAAAATATGACACAGTCATTCTAACATTGATGCTAAGAAAAGAATCTATGATATTGATCTAAAAGCTGCAACACTATGTTAATCTACTTGTGAATTGACAAAATAGAGCAAATAGTTAAACTAAAATAACTATCGAGATCCTAGCTGACTATGTGCGCATTAAGCAGAGACTGGAACCACGAACACAATCCTTGTATTATGAAAAAGAACAGATTTTAAAGCATACACAATGTTTTCATAAATTAGGATTGTCTTCAGTCTTTGCACAACTGGTATTTAAACAAAATAAAATGTAATTGTGAGGAGCTAGTTACGCCTACAAATGGCTAGCTAACCGAAACATAGAATTAAATTATAATTTGTTAACTCTTGATTTGCTACATTAGAGCAAATCAAGAGTTATTCGCTCTCGTCTTATGTCTTTTGACCGGACTTTGACCACGATCACATGCACCCTTTTCTGTCGATTTCAACCAAGTGGATAGGACGAAATCCATATGTGGATCATTCTGGAGATGCCCATGTGGCTCCTTCCTTTATTTTTTCCTCGAAACCTATCAAACCATAAAAGTAGCTACGGAAACAAAAATTAGCTGCAGAATAGGTTGCGTTCTATAGCTGAGTTACAAAAATCCATTCAAATAACAAGAACATCGGAATATAACATAGAAATCATTCAAATTCATTCTTTGAGATAAAACATGAAATTTATCATTGATTGGAGTCTATGGATTTATGAAAAGGTAAGGAAAAATGATGGGAAAGGATGTCAGAGAAAGGAAAATTATGAGGTTCAAAAATGAGCACTGCCTATTCATGACCCTTATTGATGAGATCCCTCACTCCTATACTTGTGGATTGGGTCTTCCTTAAGGTCATCTCCTAAGGACGCACATTTTGAACCTTCAAAGCATAGTCACCTAACCCTTCTTGCTTGTACTAACTCACTGCACTGAGTTTTGAGAAATTATGCCTTGTATAGCACATGGAGCATTTCTAGTGACCCTCTACAAAATAAAATTGTTCCATACAAGGTTTATCCCCTCTCACAAGGAATTAAGCATATCCCTGGACAAATTAACTTGAATTTTGTTGCTTGCCTTAGCCAACTGCGCAATTTCCTCTTCCAGTGAGCCTTCTTGAGCGCAAGGAACATTTCTAGTAAAAAGTCAGCCACTCATGAAGAAAATTGTGCTAGCCTAGGGCACAGGGTACACTCATAGTGAAGAGTCAGCCAATGTTGAAGAAAATTGTGCTAGTATTGAAGCCTCCCTATCAAGTACAACCCATAACACAATTTTAGTGCTTAGTCATGCTCCCGTTAATGACTGCAACCCATCACTATGCCCAAGATTTGATTTTCTTGCCTCCCTTGGTGCAGGGTACAATTATAGTGGATAATCAATCACTACGGAATAAAATTGAACCCTCCCTTAAGTCTTCCTCTTAGTTATAGCACATGGTGCAATTATAGTCATCAAGCCATGCAACCTTATCCATTAAAATCTCTCACTACGCGCAATACTAAGTCTTGCTTTGCCTCCCTAGCACATGTTGCATTATTAGTTTACAATGACAACCTCCCTCAGTCATTGTGAATCTCAATTGTGCTCTCATTGTCCCCTACTCCCTTAAGCCCCGCGTATGCCGCTTGAGTCATCAATTTCATCACCTCTACCTATTTCACTTACCTACTATGTTGGACCCTAAAGATCCCATCCTCATAGTGCATGGTGCAGTTCTAGTGATTAGTGGTGCTCTACTCAACCACTGTTTAGCTCAACTGCACCATCCTCATTGATCCCTTCCTTCTCAATCCTTTCATAGGCCTATCACAAGAAATTTATTCCTTGAGAAAATTAGGGATAGAATTAATGATTTCAAGATTGATTTTACCTTGCCATGAGTGATATTCATTGTTAGGTGTACCATCTAGCATAAAAAGGTTATGCTCAAAGAATATGATAAGGAGAAGAAACAAAGAGTCACTTTCAGAGAAGCCACAAAGAAGAACCATCATGAAGACATTGAGAGATCCTGAACCAATACAAATTGAAAACATTTCATGATGACTTGGAAGGTCCCAATGATGATCTAAGATGAATATGAAGAACAAAGAAAATATTTCATGAAGATTGAATACAAAGAAGCAAGGGGAGTAGATTGTATTGCCACATCATCATGAAGTTACATGTCATCATTGTCAAGTTGTGGTTTGTATAAGTGTCATCGCAATGTCATATGTGTCCATGTGAATTTCAACATCATCTGCAGATGTAATTATTGTATTCTGAAAAAAAATGACAAAATGTAAAAGAGGTGGAAGTACAAGAGTCTTATGTGGTATATTTAAAGTCACATGTGGAAAAAATAGTCTTATAGAAGTTATGGTGATCGATTCTTTACTATGGATAGTGGTTCTTTGCCAAACAGTGTGAGGTCTAATTGGGATTTCAGATTGGGGAGACCCCTTGTATGTTGGCGAAATCCAACACCATCAACGGATTTGTGGCCAATGCCATAGCTAAGGGTCGAATAAGGCATTATATGACATGATTGATGCTACCCTTGTTGTATTTGATGCTCAAATGGAATTATTGTAGGTATGCGGACGATTTATGATATAGTTGTTTTGTAGTTTCCCTCGTGTCTGCATAAATTGTAGAGGCTTGTGATCAATGTGGATGATCTTCTCCTTCCTTAGAATATGAATTTTCCATTGTTCATAGGATTTAACGATGGATTAATCTACTTATCACAGGTGGGATATCTCCAAACACTCTAGTATCATAGAGTGTCTTGTTATGATAGGCCAACAAATGTCCTTACTAAATGAGGACTACAAAAATATCATAGTCAAAGGCATGTCTCTTGTTATTTAATGGTTATTGTAGGTCTCGTAGGGTGAGGGATGGTGTAGGGAAAATGAAATGTTTCGTTTCATCAAATTACTTATATTGTGACTAAGACCAAAAAAATATACTTTTTCCCTGCCCCTGGTCACTTGAATTAATGTCCAAGTGATATAAGAGAACCCCGACACAAAGATTTGGTAGAATTTAACAAGGACCAAGAATCTACGAAGCTCCATTAGAGTCGTTGGGCTAGCCAATATTGAATGATTTGGATCTTGGTTATATCCACATGCAAACCTTTCTCATCATAAAGGTATTATAGGTATTGGACCTTGTCCACATCGAACACACAATTTTCTAAGTTAGAAAATAGCTTGTGTTGTTGTAGAGTGTGAAGGAATAGTTGAATATGTTGCAAGTGTTATGCCCAAGTCTTGATAAATTTGAGGATATCGTCCATATATAACCCCATAAAATAGTTGGTCAAAGGTTGCAATATATCATCCATTAGCCTCATGGATATTTCTAGGGATTTTTCGAACCAAAGGGCATGACCAACCATTCAAAAATACCCTCCTTGGAATTGAAACCAGTATTCCACACATCAATGGGTTCTGGTTGGACTTGGTGTTATCCATACTTCAAATCAATCTTACTAAAGTACTTGGCCCCCTTGATCTAGTAAATAATGTTTTCAATTTGGGGGAATCAAGTATTGGTTCCTGACTATGATTTTGTTTAAGGTCTGATAATCAATGCAAAGTCACCAAGTCCCATATTTCTTCTGCATGAGTAAAATTGAGCTTCCATAGGGTGAGTATCTCAATTATATGTTCCCTTTTTGGAGCATTTCTTAGATATATCACTTGATTTAATCATTTTATAAAAGAGGGCAACAATGGATTGGCCCATTAGGAAGAGGTGTGTCGAGGGTTAGATATATTGAATGCTCAACATGACAATGTTGAGGTACCCGAATGGGTGAGGAAAAGCCATGACCTTATCCATTTTGTGTATGCTATGTGGAGGAGCCATGTTTTGAGGCCATGGATGTGACCATAATATTCTCCTTACATATAGAGTGAATTTGGAACAAGACAAAATTCAGAGTCTGGGAGATGACCTTATTGCATTGGTTAGCCGAGATCGAAGAAATAACAATAGGCGGGGCTACCTTTGGTATATTGTATATTTGTTTGCCCAACGTAATAATAACACTACAAGGTCTAGACTCATACACAACATGATGCTTCTCAAGGGGAGAAACATCACACATTACCTCATCCTTAAAAGGATTGATGTTGTAGGGTAGGAAATGTTGTTAGCTGGCACAAATATCTTTCCCTTGCTAGATCCAATTGATGGTGTATGGAAGTGAGTGTAGGGTTGTCAGTAGGCCCAATTTTTTAACATCTTATGTTTATATGAGGTTCTTTTGACTGCCATTATCGATAATGAAATATAGTGGAGCACCCTTCACCTACACTTGTGAGTGAAAGAGGCACTCATCTTCATCTGGATTTTCGAGCTCACTTTACTGGACCCCAGTGGTGGAAACAATGGCATTGGGTTTTGAATCAATGATATAATTCCCCTTGTCTAGTTATTTTTTAGAGTTAGAACCTACATTTGACTCGGAAGTATTTAGCTCAAGCACCAATGACTCCCTTGTGCAACATTCAATGGTGTTATGTGAGGGGTTCTTGTTCAAATTACACCACTTTCCTGTGTCTTTCTTTGTCTTCCCATTACCATTCTTCGTTTTCGAGTTAGATGGGTTGTAATGGGTGGTCCACCCTATATATGTAATTTTTTATATGATTTGGGGACTCCCTTACCCTACTTATGTTATGAAGAATTCGTAAATCCAAAGTCTTGCTTATTCTTTTTAAATTTTTTCTCGATTTGGACAACATATCAATATGTTGCGCTAACTGAGGAGATGTCCAAGAAGTCTATTTTTGTCTAGATGTATCCATGCAAACAACCACAATAATTAAGCATCAGATTTCTCTTAGAGTCTTTGATAGCTAGTTTGGTGCACAATGTATGAAATATATTTGTGAACTTTGGCACTACTTGGCCCCTTTCCTGTTGTAGTTTGGTCGATCTCATGTATTAGTCTTCGTAGTTTCCATTAGGGTAATATTTTTCCTCAACAACATCCCTAAAAGAGTGTCAAGTGGTTTCAATTGAAATAATGTGAATTCCTCCATGGTCCTTTTCTCACGATAAGTTTCCCACCAATCCTCGACATGGGGGGTAGCCTTAAGGAGTACAAATGTGATATTTTCTCTATAAGGAAATTTGTGGACCAAAAATACCCTTCCAACATATTTAACCATTTTTCTAGAGAATTCACATCTACATGGCCTTCAAATATATAAATATCAAAATCAACTTGTACGTTAAAGGGTGCAACACCTCCAAGTGGCCACTTGATGAAGATGTGTCGCCTATTGGCATCCGTCAAAGGATATAGGAAAAAGTATCCATCATCTCATTCCTTTGTCACTGAAGGGTTATTTTGAGCAATAATTTAATATGATATCTTGATCCCTCATCTTTCTTTTCTTCTGCCATGGGAGGCCATCAGGGTTGGCAGAGGATGATCTTGCAAGGAATCATGCAATTCAGGTCCCAAATCCTTATACCTTCACCTCATTAAGGACATGCACAAAATAAAAAAATAAAGAACAAATCACTCTAATGCTACTGATCCAAACTTACGAAGGGAATGATATGATATACAAACTTATACCAAAACATATAGAGATAGTAAAATTTACTTCTCTTGATAATGGAAAATGTTTAAACTCTATAGATATAGAATGAAAACAAACTATCTTGAATAGTGGTATCTTGTATCTAAGAAGAGATACAATGGCTATGTGCCTTCATCAAACTGTCTTGAAATGGGGCTCAGAGGCCTTTTTATCATAATGAAGTAATGTGAAACCCTAAATATCCAAAAACCTAACCCTATGAGATGAAGCGCCAAAAGGCTTGTAGGCCTTGTTGGGGTAAGTTGGAATTTCAACTTACTAGGGTTGTAAGTTCGACATACAATATTTTTTTCTCACCCACAATAGCCCATTAGAAAGGTCTAACCAAGAAGTTCATTTTTCTGACTATTGTTGGAAATATTTGACTATTGAGTACCCGTTTCCCCAAAAAATGTTGTTTAGTGCCTCAAAACAAATCTATAAGTTTGGGACATAAAAAATTGTAGAAAATTTTCCAAAATATAAAAATAAATTGTGAGCCAATGGAATGGGTGGCCACCGATATCCACCGGGATCACCAATAGACTATCAAATTCCATTGACTGCTTGAACTCCCTTCGAATTTGGCTGAAGTAACTTCTATTATGAATTTTCTCTTAACTTATTAACACAACCACTGACTTGTACTCCTAGTTCATTTATTCCTGACTAGACATGTCGAGATTCATTCATAGCCATGTTTCCTGACCAGACCATTCTAATTGAACTATAGTAAATTGATTATCTCCAAAGAGTAAAACACCTCAAAAATCACCCACTTTTTGTTTTCTTTACATGGAATATTAATGTTGATATTTTAGTGAAATAGGGCTCTCAGGTTAATTTCCTCTTTGTGCCAAGAGAATTTACCAATACTCACTAACTTTGATAGAAATTTTATGATATTATTCATTGTGTTTACTTTTACCAACAACAGCTTCTTACTTTACACCATGTCTCAAATGAAATGGTACTTCACATCAATATGTTTTTTCCTTGAATGGTAAGTAAGGCTCTTTTCCATGAATATTGCACTTCAACTGTCACAAACTATCCTTATTGCTTGTTGAGCAAACCTAATCTAAGAACACAATTGTTACATCCAAACTGCTTTCTTACTTGCACAAGTGGTTTCCATGTATTCACTTTCCATCGTAAATAGTGCCATGAATGATTTTCACTCACTCATTCAATGAAAAACCCAGTTGAACAACTTTAACATGCATTTTCTAGTTGAATTTATTCTATCCAGCTTTCCAGCCCAATTGACATCTACAAATCCTTGTACATTGGCTTCACTGTCATCTAAAGGTCCTTCATTGTAGCAGATCACATGATCGCTCATGCCACACAAATATCTAAATATTATTTTAACAATAGACCAATGCTATTTTCTAAGTGTTGTCATGTATTTGCTCAATACTCCCATTGCATGAGCGATATCCAGTCAAGTGCATATTATTGCATACATAAAACTACCTACAACACTTATATGGAACATGAGCCATGTCCTCTCATTCTTTCTATCCCTTTGGACAATGTTCAATAGTTGGTCTTGTCCCAATTAGATATGATACCTTCACTAGTTTATTATTGTGCATGTTGAAAACATGTCATAATTGTTTAAATGTACTTACTTTATTTATCCAAAGTTTCCTAACTATGTGTTCTCTCGTGATCTCCATTCCAATAATGAAATGTGCAACAATAAGATCCTTCATGTCAAATTTAGAGGATAGATACATCTTCACCTCTTTAATTATACCCATTTTGTTTCCAAATAATAATATTTCATTGACATACAACACTACATATATGAAACACTTTCCTTCTAAATTTATATATACATAATGATCAAATTGGATTATTAGAAATTTTAATCCCTAAATGTATGTGTCGAACTTCTTGTACTACATCCTAGTGCCTGCTTTACACCATAAAGAGACTTCCCTAGCTTGCAAACCAACTTCTCCTTGCCCTTTACTACAAATAATTACAACTTCCAAATCACCAAGAAAAAAAGTGTCCTTGGATCCATTTTCTCTATTTATGGATCAAATGTTGTATCCATAGACACTAATACGCTAATGGAAGTTAATTTTGCAATAGGGGAAAATATATCACCAAAGTCGACTCCTTCGACTAGGGGAATAAACTTTCGCCATCAATCGAGCCTTGTACTTCTCGACTTGACCTACTACATTCATTTTTTAATTGAATACCCACTTACAACCAAAAATAATCCCTCCTAAGGAAGTTTAACTAGTTTCCATGTCTCATTCTCATGCAAAGAATCCATTTCTTCCCTCGTGGGTTTTGACCAGAGCTCCCCCTCTATTGAGTCAATTTCCTCCCTAACTGGCCTTGGTTCACCATTTATGGTAGGAAATACAAATTCGAATCAAAATTTAGGTGGGGCATATATTTCAGGTTCTTTATTTACTCAACTAAACCTCTCGAGAACCAAATCTTATCATTTCACCTTTTCATCTAACTCAGTTGACTCATATGAGTCACTTCCTTTCGATTTTAAGTTGAACACCATCTTTTGTTTTCCTTTATCATTTTCTGGAGTCCTTTTTGTTCTACAAGTACACCTAACTTCTCTAAAGATCACATTTCAACTATAAATTGTCTTCCTTGTCATTAGATTTCATAGCTTATATCCTTTCATTCTATCCTTGTAGCCAATGAAAACACACTTGAAAACCTATCTATATAGATTTATAGTTTTCTCCTTTGGGATATGCAAAAAAGCCTCACTGCCAAAGATAATAACATGTACTAGTGATGGATTTTAACCAGACCATACTTCATATGGAATTTTTTCAACCAACGCCAATGATGGAGACTTATTCACCAAGTAACATGCAATGTTAATTTCCTTTTCCCATAACTTTGGTGTCGATCCAACATTATTGAGTATTCACCTTGCCTTATACATTAATGACATGTTAATTATTTCTACAACTATATTTTTCTAATGAGTGTATGGAGTAGTCAAGTGTGTATTATCCCATTCTTTTCGCTGAATTAAACAAACTCCTTGCCACATAATTCATCTCCATTGTCAATTCTCAACACCTTTAACTTCCTATCTATCTAATTTTCCATGAGAGTTTTAAACTCCTAAAACTTCTCGAGAATGTGAAATTTAATCCTTAGGAAATATAACCATGTCATCCTAGAGAAATAATTAATGAAGGATACATAATATATCGAGTCACCTAGCGACTGCACTAGGTGATATGAAATTAAAAACTTGAAGGTTTCTCGAAATTTTTTGCAAGCTAGTTTATGTCTTGTGGGAAATGGATCAATTTGTAAAACACAAACTTACTTATTTTAGTTTAGTTTTTGGAGATTAAAACAAGGAAAAATATACCATAAGTAATATCACACAAACAACAATTTGATGAAGAATTTCAACCCTCCTGGGCTACATCTCTGGGTCTAGATTCCAATGTTGGCACTATATATTGTATGCTCAAATATTAAATTACATTATTATACATTACTCAAATCAAAAAAATAATGTTGCCATTATGTCTAGAACACCCAAAAACCCCTGTGTAGGATCTTCGCGGGCTCAAAAATATTGAAAAATGGCCAAGTTATGCCTCATGGTTCATTTCTTTGTTATTTGTCCTGCAAAATGAAAAAATCATCTAACTATGCAACAAAACTCGCCTTTGGCAGGTCTGCCAAGTGACAAATCCACTTGGGATCAATGTTGATTTTGCCGCAAACAATGCAAATTATGAAATGGATAATCGTGCCAATGAGGGTCGCGTGCCTATCCCTTAGCTCCTAAGTTTCAGTCATATGGTATGGCATGTGGCTAAGGGCACGATCCAAAGGCCACGCGGTTGCTAAAACTCCACCCCTGGTCAGGTTGTGTGCCATGTGGCCCGGGGCTAAGGCCACGCGCAAGCCTCGAGCTTTGTAAGCCCTGCCGTCTATTGCGCCATGGTCATGTTCAAGTGTATGGGACTGGGGGTTTGGCTAGCTTCCCGCCCCTTCCGCCTTGACATCGGTCATATTCAGTGTTGTGTAACCACGGGCGGGGCACATTTGTGTCATGACCACTCCGCCAACACCAACATAGATTGTATTCAAATATAATCGACCCTCGTGTTATAATAAGAACTAAACGCGTTGTATAAAGGTAGGCATGTTGGTTGTTGAACGTGAGGTCATGGGGTCAAACCCTGTTGGGTGAGTCAGCTGACCCAACAAAATTTTAGCAAAAATCTTGAGGGCCACGTGGCACCCTCTCATTAGGCCACGTGGTGCCTCCCAATTGGTCAACCATAAAACTCAAACACCAATACAAATATGCCATTTCTCCTTGAATGATCATGCCAGATGTCAACACGTGATTGGCACATTTGTCTACCGTACCTACATAGTCATATGTTGATGTTAATGCCACATCACTTGTACGGCCTGCCCAGTCAGCAGCGCAATCAACTGTGCAAGTTGACTTTGTAGTTGTTTTCCAAAAACTTTAGAACACAATAACTTTCACATACAACGTCGGATTGACGCGATTCAAGCGTCTTTGGAATAAGAATGATGAGTTCTATGATTTGGAGCTAGTTTCGAGCAATTTGATCACTTTGATTTTTTAGAATATATTTGATCTCCTTGATTATTCCTCCCCACTTGAAACTTTTGGAACACCAAAAGTCTTTTTTTACTGTGAGGGTAAATCTCCCTCACTTTCCCAATCTCAATCCACCTTGCCTTACTTGGATTGGTACCTTTGAGCCCCCCTCGATGATACTACACATTGCCTCTAAGTGAAGTCCTAATTCTCCTATCAAGAATTGTGTCTTCCTGCAACTCATCTAAATATTCAGGAGATAATTATTCAATGCATGGAATCAGAACATTCTCTTCATTATCATAAATCATTGGAGGCTCATATAATCTCAAATTTTCCACATTCACAACAAAATAAATTTGCATATAAGGTAGAAAATCTAATCAGAAAGCATTGTTATCAATATTCTCCAATATTTTGAAAGGACTATATTTGATTGGCTTGAGATTTTTACCATCACTTTGAAGTATTTCCTTGCGGATATGCAACCAAACTTTATCTCCCACTTGAAAATCATGATCAACTCGATGTTGGTCATACCTTTCTTTGTACTTTTCTTTACTTTTCTCAAGTTGATCTTGTACTCTTTGATGCACTAGTTGAATTTGTTCAATGAAATTATTGGATTTGTCCATATCACTATGTCCATCTACTACAATATCTTTACCAAATATGAAATCCAAATGATACTTTGGCAAATAACCCAAAGAAATTTCAAGTGGAGATACTTGCATAGATGAATGCTTGGCACATTTGTAGGCATTTGGATGTAATGCTAATGCTCATATGAAAGTTTAGGATTATTACCACAATATCCATGAAGGAGATGCATTATTGTTTTGTTTACCACTTTTTTTTGCCCATCGGTTTGTGGATGAAATGTTGTGCTCTTATTCAACTTGGTGTCCATGATTTCCCATAAACTTGACCAAAACTTTCCAACAAATCGAGAATCTCGACCATAAATAATAGAAGTGGGTAACCCAAAGTGAACCCATACATTTTGGAAGAACATATTTGCGATCTATTCAGTTGTAATTTGTTTCTTACATGGAATCAACACACACATTTGTCTTAAACGATCCACAACAACATATATATATATATATATATATATATATATAATCATTACCTTTTGTAGAGATTGGTAGTACCCCTAAAAAATCCATATAATCATGACCTTTTGTAGAGATTGGTAGTACCCCTAAAAAATCCATATAAATGATTTCCCAAGGACGATAGGGAATAGGAAGTGGAGTGTACAAACCCAAATTTCTATTTCCAGGCTTGCTAGTAGCACACATGGAACATCCTCTAACATATATTGAAAAACTTCCATTCATGTGAGGCCAATAACAATACCTCTGAACCTCTGAATTTGTGGAACTGTTTTTCCTACACCAAAATGAACAACAATAAGAGAATTGTGGGCTTCCCTTATGACATTGAATCTTTCACCCTGTGGAACACATAACTCTCCAAGATGATACAACAACTTATTATGAACATGATAATCCAAATCTTCAACATGATTTCCTTGAATCAAAGTTGCATAAACATCTTTAAAATCATCATCTTGAGCATATTGTTCAATATAAATTTCATGCATGATTGAGTTATGCTTAAGAATGACAAATGCATTAACAATGGGCCTTGATAACATATCACCAACTTTGTTATATATAACTTTCTTTTACCTAATTACCAAATGAAATTGTTGTAGGAATTCCATCCACCTGAAATTTCTATCTTGTTGTAGCTTGGTTTATGATTGTAAATATTGCAAAGGTTATTGGTCAGTATGAATAGCGACATTTCTTTACCCATCAAATAATTCTTCCATATCTTCACTCTTTGTACCAAAGCATACAACTCTTTATCATAATTTGGATAGTTAATTATTACATTGGTAAAGGTTTCATAATGATAAAAAATAGGCTTACGATGTTGCATCAAAAATTCTCCCATGGCATAATCACTTGCATCGGTTTGAATCTCAAATGGTTGCTTAACATCTAGAAATTCTAGAATTGGTGTTGCATTGGTTTTCTCTTTCAATGTGTCAAAGGCTTTATAATGCTTGCCTCCCCACTAAAAGACATGTTTCACTCTTGTAAAAGCATGTAATGGTATTGCAATCACTGAGAATTTAACTATAAATTTTTTGCAATATTGGGTTTCTCCCAAAAAATTCCTAACTTATGTTACATTCTTGGGTTTAGGCCAATTCACAATGACTTTAACTTTTGAGGGATAAATCTTCAATTCACACCCTCCTACAGTATGACCCAATTAAACCAAATAGATTTTCCCAAATTCACACTTAGACATCTTCAAATAAAACTTCTCTTTCTTTATGACATCTAATACTTGTCTCACATTCTTGACATTATTTTCATGGGTCTTAATGGAAATTAGAATATCATCTAGGTAGACTAAGACAAAATCATCAAGGAATAGTCTTAACACATCATTCATCTCACTCATGAATGTTACACATGCATTGAAAATCCCAAACGACATAATTAACCATTCAAACAAACCTTTTTTTGTCTTGAAAGCAGTTTTCTGAATATCATCTTCAACAATCCTGATTTGATGATAACTACTTCTCAAATATAACTTAGTGAAATAAAAAATCCTTTAACTGATCTAGAAAATCATCAATGCGAGGAAGAGGATAGAGATTATTTATCTTGATTTTGTTCAAAGCCCTAAAATCCACACACATGTTCCATGTACCATCCTTCTTTGGAACCAAGAAAATAAGAGACCCACAAGGAGATGTGCTAGGAAAGATGACACATTTTTCAAGTAACTCTTGAATTTGCTTCTTGATCTTTGCATTCTCCAAAATTCACATTTTGTACATGTCAATGTTTGGAAGTGGTGCATCCTGTTGCAAAGGAATCTCATGTTGGATTCCTCTTTTAAGAGGAGACCCTTCTGAGGTTCCTTAAACATATTTTCACATGTGTTAACAACTTCAACCAAATCATGCTTGAGTTTTGAATCACATCCTTTGAAAGCTTAATATTCAACTGTATCTTTTGCTTTAATCATCAACAACACAAAATTCTTATTAGCAGTTACAAGCCTTTTCATTTGACCAACACTTACAAGATATAAGTTCATCTTCTTGTGATGTGCTCTAACAATTTACTCAACTCCATCTTTAAAAATAAGATATTTTTTCTCATGACGATAGAATATGGCTTTTCGGTAATATAATTATGGACTCCCTAAAACAATTCCACATATGTCAAGTGGTACAACATCAAGCTCTACCTCATCAATAAAGTTTGTAGTGATGGCGAATTTGAGTTTACATTTTATTGTCACTTGAAATTTGGCATCATTACATACCCAACCCAAAGGGTAAGGTTTAGGATGAGGTGTAGTTTCTAATTTTAGTTTCTTGACAATTGCTTCAAAAATAAGGTTAACTTGGGATCCACTATCAAAAAAGGTATCAAATTTTGTATGTTTTGTAATGACCCTAATATGGAAAAGCTCAATTATTTCTTTATCATTTTGAGACTCAATAGTCTTACTATAAGAACTAGTACTTGCAATATAAGCTTTACCTTGCATTCCCATGGCTGTGATTTTGGCTTCATCACCTGAATTAGATCCTAGATCTTGTTGAGTTGTTGTAGCAGTATTTTGTTTCCCCTTGTGATTGAACTTATTTGGTCTCATTTCTCGATGTATTTTCCAACAATGGTCTTCATCATGGACTTCTTTTAAACAATGTTTACAAGTAAGTTCCTCTCCCTCCTTCTTGAATGTAGCATTATTTTTTCCTTTGCCTTTAAACTCCCCCTTTCCTTTGTCTCCATATTTGGATGGTTTCTTACTAGTCTCTTGAGGAAAATTCTTCCCTTTTGCTTCTAAATGCGTTGCTTGAACACATAATTCATATAGATTGATGGGATTAAACATAAGTATAGTATGCCTCAAATAACTATGTAATCAACCTGTGTATTTAAGGAGACTGTCTTGTGAAGACTAATCAACACCCAAGATTAAAGCTCCTCTTATAAATTCTCATGTGTATCTTTGAACACTTTGAACTTTATCTTGTCTAAAAATTTTCCAATCCATAATTTCTTTTTGCATATAAGCTAATTGATAAAATTTCCTTCTTAATGCAGCTACAAAAGCATTCCAAGAAGAGATAATTTACCACTTCTAATCAAATCTTCTTGAGTTATGGCCTCCCACCATATGAGAGTTGCACTTTTCAAACGAAGATAAGTAAGTTGGATATTTGTGACACCATCCTTAATTCTTTGAATCCTACAATAGACTTCAATTTTACAAACCCAATTATCCAAATTTTCAGCATTTACTTCCCCATTGTACATAGGCAGTTCAAACTTGACATCAAGCTTAAGAAAAGGAGACTTAGCATGTCCTTTTGGAGAACTAAGAGAAGTATGTCTAGGTGTTGAAGGAGGTGAAGAAGGAGATGAGGATGAAGGTGAAGATGGAGGTGAAGGAGGAGGTGGTGGAGGGAATAGAGGCTTTCTACCATCACCACCATTACCTTTGGATGGTTTTTAGTCTCTCTGTACAATCTTATTGTCCTCTCATTGTAAAACACTTTTACCATATCTTGAAAAAAATTTCAACCTAGTTTATGTCTTGTGGGAAATGGATCAAATTTGTAAAAGCACATAAACTTATTGATTTTAGTTTATTTTTTGTAGATTAAAACAAAGAAAAATAGACCATAGGCAACGTCACACAAACAACAATTTGATGACGGAGTTCACCCCTCTTGGGCTGCATCTCAAGGTCTAGCTTCTAATGTCAGCCCTTTATATTATATGCTCAAATATGAAATTACATCAGTTTAAATTGCTGAAATCACGAAAGTAATGTTTCCATTGTGTCTATAACACCCAAAAAACCCTGTGTAGGCTCTTCCTGGGCTCAAAAAGACTAAAAATTGGCCAAATTACTCATATTGGTTCATTTCTCTACTATTTGTCTTGAAAAATGACAAAATTGGCTAACCAGGCAACGAAACTCACCTTTAACAGGTCTGCCGGGAAACAAAACCGCTCAAGATTGACGTTAATTCTATCGCAAACGGTGCAAATTATCAAACACATAATCGTGCCAATGAGGGTTACGCGCCTATCCCTTAGCTCTAGGGTTTCGGTCATATGGTATGGAATGTGGGAAGGGGCATGGGCCTGAGGCAACGCGCTCGCTGGCAATCTGCCCTTGTTCATGTTGTGTGCCATGTGGCCTAGGACTAAGGCCACATGCCAGCCCTGAACTCCGTATGCCTCGTCGTCCGTTGCGCCATGGTCATGTTCGAGTGTATGGGACCATGGTCCCACCGCCTCAGTGCTTGCTCGTATGCAGTTTCATGTAACTAAGGATTGGGTCATGTTCCCTACCCCCTCCACCAATGCCAAAATACATTTTATTCGAATATAATCAACCCCCATGTTAAAATAAGAACCAAACGCATGGTATAACTGTAGGCCTTTTGGTTGTTGAACGTGAGGTCGTGGGGTTAAAACCCATTGGATCAGTCGTCTGACCCAAAAAACATTTGGTACAAATACCAAGGGCCATGTGGTGCCCTCCCATTGGGCCACATAGCACCTCCCAATTGGTCAACCATAAAACTTAACCACCAATAAAAATATTCCATTTGTCCCCGTACGATTGTGCGACATGTCAACGTGTGATTGGACAATCTGTCTGTCGTACTTGCATAGTCACCTACTGATGTCAGCACCATGTCACCTATATGGCCTACCTAGTCAGTAACCCAGTCAACTGTGCAAGTTTACTTTTTAGATGTTTTCCAAAAAAATCATAACATGATAATTTTCACATACGGTTTTGGATTGAGGAAATTCAAGCGTCATTGGAATTATAATGATGAGATCTACGATTTGGCGCTAGTTTCAAGCGATTTTGAGCACTTTTATTTTTTAGCATATTTTTTATCCCTTGGATCAATAGGACTGACACAAATACATCACCGTGAATTAGTGTTAGTGTGGTAGTATTACTCATGATAACCATGACTAGGGTATCACATGAGTCTCTCAAAGAACACAACAGATTGATAAACTTTCCTTATTCTATAATGGAGATATCCACACTCAATAACTAATTAATTATGGTATTAAATGTATGAAGGTTTTAGTGATGGAACCACCCTCTCTCATCCTTAGAAGGTAAAGTTTCCTCTGAAGAAACAACTTATTGACTAATGATTTTGACTAGTACAATTTTCCCGACTTATCCTATAGTTTCTTCCCTCGAAAAAATCGACAATACTGAATCTCTAAGGAAAATTCAAATCATACTCCTTGATTTTCATTCAATTTTCTCCCAATCCTCCATCAAAATTTTAGTCAATAGTGTTCTAGGATGCATAGTGACCCAATATTGTTGATCTATGAGGATATCCTCTATTTTAAGCATCCAAATCTCAAATATATGTTTGATAAACTTCTCGATCTCAATTCTCATACTACTGCCATCCTTCTTTAATTGAATTTATGTCTTAAGACTCCCATTCGAACTTGCTTGTTTGATATCTAATAAAGAATGATGTTAATGAACATATCCAAGTTAAACATCCTCAATATTTAATAATAGAGGCATCCCTCTATGGTAAAAAAAGAGCTCTAATACCTTATGTTGGGCTTCTGGCACTTGAATTACACTTCAAATACAAAAATTCCAAATATAGAGTCAACTAGACATCTAAAACAGACAAGAAGCTTAGTTAACATAAATATTTAAATATCATGAGAGAACTTAAATATCAAAAATAAATTTTCATTCAATAGACTTGTGGCAAGATAATATTATGGGAAATCAACCACTATATTGTTACCAAGATCTCTTCCTACTTAAGATTAAATATTTTTCTAGATAGTCTTGATAAAAAAATATCTTAGACATTTCCCCTTGGTACAAACCCTCCATTCTATCGTTGGAATGGGACATTGGCTACCTCCTTTCTCATTTAGTCCCTTTGATTTCTTCTCTTATGGGCCATTGGAAAGTATGTGCACTTATAAATAGTCATATGTCTAACAGAAGAGGATGGTGTTTGGCAGAATATAACATCAAGCTTGGGTATGAATAACAACTGGACAAGATTTCTAACCATTGAGATCTCATTTTTTTTTAAACAAAAAAGAGTAATATTTAATTTAAAATTTGCACCGAGTTGCAACCTAACACATGGGGGATACATCTTCCATATTCAAATCTACCTATGCTAAATTTACCAGACAAATTGAGCCTAGACCATACAAAACTAATTTATAGAGCCTTTTTTATACATGATACTTATATAACATCCTATATATATTAGGAATTGTTCAAGGGATTATCCATACACAACCCAAACTGGGAACAAACATTTCTACTTCATATAGGCTACATGCAGAATTAACAAGCTGAAATTGACAGACCAAGGAGTTGAGAACAAGCATATAAACTTCACACATAATTAATAGACCAAAAACGACAGGACAAGGAACAAAATTTAGCAAGACCTAGAGGGCCTACTCCATTCTTATGGTGGGCTGGTTAAGATCAATGTCTATCTTTCCCAGCCCAAACCTCGCTTCAACCTCGTCTACTTGAACCTCTAGAATAAAATTGATGTCTAAAATCATGTTTCGCAATGAAAATATTTCATCCATAGCTCTAGAAAATTGGTTCTGGAGGACCATTAATTTGTTAGATAATTTAATTTGAGAATGATACATTTGAAGAACCTGAACCTGCAAGTGGTAATGAAATTTATGCAAGGCTTTGTGTGACTCCTTACAGTGAGCAAAAATACTATCTATTGTAGAATAACCCCAGATCAAATCTATATTGATAGTGTCATTGAAATTGCTCTCATTTGCATGCTCAAAACTGCTATCGGTACTGCAATCCGACATTGTAGACCTCACTGCTCCGCTAACTGGGAAAGATATGAATTTAGATGATCTAAGACAAGTCAACCACCTAAGGGAGAAAGGATGCCACCATCGCACCGACCTCGAACTAGGAAACTTACCAATTGAGGGACACTAATAAAACTCACCTTTCTGAGATGTTGTCCATTGAACCTGCCAGACAACATCACTAAAATTACCAGTCCAACTGAATGTGCACGAAAACCCTCATTGGACAATCATAGCCAATGAGAATTTAGAGAACAACTCAAAAATTTTTCTTAGAGCAACCCAAAAACCACCCCGACCTAGGTAGTTGAAACTCACACGCTTATATTCTAAACTCCAGAGCCTCCACTAGAATAAATTTAACCCAAACTCCTTAGTATTAATCCAAAATATTTCCCACATAGATTACCAAACAATCTCAAAAGAGTTTCCCAACCTACTGTGGATGTGTAAGACTCTACTCTATGTAAAAACCCTTGTGAAAATTCCATGTAATAAAATTTAATAAAGGAAAAATAATAACCACGGTTATGGGACACTTATTCCAAGCTGAATGTTGGGCAAAAACATCCTAGTGTGGGTGTTCATTTGGTTTATTATGGCTAAGGAAATTGGAAAAGGTAATGGAAAAGGGTTTGGAAAGGCAAAGTGGCATTGATTGGTATTTTATTTATGAAAATAATGGAAATTAGGAGAAAAGGAAGGTGAAAGGTTGCATGTTGCATTTGAGGAGTAAAATGAAAGAAACAAAATGGAAAGTGAAAAAAATAGAGGCCACCTTGATAAAAAGGCTTATGAGGATTAGTTGAGACCTTTTGTCAGTTCTGTTTTGTAGCTCTCTCCCTCTATTATCTCTCTCACACTCTTGGACACTTAGAGTTTTCTTGGAGCATTTTAGCTTTGGATCAAGAAATAAAAAGAAGGCAAGGAGGAAGCAAAGATCAAGCAAGGAAGAGTGGGATCAAGAAGCTACAATGGGTTTAATTGCAGGTATCGATTTGCATGTGTGATTTCCTTTCTAGATTTGGCATGCATGGTTATGCATGTATGTTCTTGGTTCTCTTGTTGTCATTTGCATGGGTTTTTCCAAGTGTGACAATGTTCTTTAGCCTTGCCTTGCCATTTCTAGATAGCCACGGTGTGACGGGGTTTTCATGTTTTGGTTGAGTTGGATTGTTGTATGGGCTCAAAGCTGAGTGGGGTGGTCTCAGGAATATTCACAAGGCCTAGGAATCCCAGGATGGGATACATGGTAAAGTTTGTATGTGAACACCTCGATTGAGCCTAGGAATCCATTGACCTGTGAATGGTGGGACACACAGTAAAGCTCAGTGTTGGTACCCTTGATTGGGCATAGGAATCTCGGGTTGGGATACACAGTAAAGCCCAGAAGGTGGAGACATCGTAGGCCTAGGAATCCCTTGACCAGTAATGGAAGGATACACGGTAAATATGAGTGGTTGAGACAAATAAATTCCTCACTTTTTATGTGGAGAGATCTGGTGGCATCAATGCTTGTTTATGACCTAGTGATCTAGTGAGGATTGCGGTAAGTTCCTGGTTCTATTGATGAGGGTGAGGTGGTTTAGCCTCGGGAAGCCCTAGTCAGTTCTTTTGATTTTAAGTCCCACATTCATGCTTGGAATCTGGCATGGGGGTGATTGGCTGAAGAGAGATTTGGCTCAACCAATCCTTGGTCGGGTGGAATGTGGTAGTCCCATACTGGCTTGGACTTTGCATTCATCAATAAGAGTTTACACTCCTTGGTATTTTATGTGAAAATGTACTGGTTTATTTATGGATTGTATGATTGTTGTATCCTTATTATTTTTGTTGGTTATATGTTGGTTATGAGCATGTTTTGTGATAGTGATGATGTATGTCTCTCATCATGTTTTGATTTTTAAATGAATGAAAAATGAATATATGATCTAATAGATGATAATGCAACTAATGTGATAAGGAACTAATGATTCTTAGAGATTCTCATATAAGTATGAGACCCCTATGCTCAGATATGTTGTTTAAACATGTATAATGCATAATTGTGACATGTTTGACGAAATTCCTGTCATGGCTAGTAGGGGTCCAGTCAAGTATTCGTTCAATAATTTGCATTGGCATCAATTTATCTATGTTTCATTTCATTTCTATAAATTTCATGAAGTTTTTGGCAATTACCGGGTCCTAGCCCTGGAATTCATCCTTAAATCTTGTAGTCGTTGGCATATCACTAGCATAAAAAGGCCACAGTCGCACTTAGGTAGGCTCATGGGAGTGATTGGGATCCATAATCGCTTGGAGGGCTTGGAAATGGAGTGACTAGGGATCTAGGAGCTTGAATTGTTGAGTTTCCTCAGGGGTTGGTCACCTAAAAAGGTGAGGTAGCTCATGGAGGTTCTATTGGCTGTGTGGATGATCAGTTCAATTGTGTTTTGTCGGTTCCATTTCCTTAAGGTGACCTAGGAGTTTGAATCAGATCATAGTAGCCTCTCGTCACATGTTTACCCCAAAAAACCACTTAACTTGGGTAAATATGAGAGGTGGGTGGTATCAGAGTAAGGTTCACCCCTTGGACTGGATGAGCGATATGCTAGTTATGAATTCATGTCGCTTGCATATGTGTTCTCATGCTTGTGGTTTATGCATTGGTTGTGTATGCATGGCATTGATTATGGTTGCAGTGGTGTTTCCATGTGAATGTTAAGGGCGTTGTTGTTGGATGTTTTTATCATGCGTTTATGTCAGTTATGCACTAGATATGCATGTCAATGTTTGTATGTACTGTGTATGTGTGTGTGTGACACATATGTTATTATGCATGCATTGTTTCTAGTTGGTGTTATGGTTGTAGTATCATGAATAAAAACTGGATAATGGTTGAGATAATGATTACATGTTGATATGATTATGTTTATATATGTATTATTCTAATATGGTTGGTATTGCATATGAGATATCCTTCCCAAGTTATACTAATGTACGTTGGTTTGTTTATGATTTGGTTTAGCTGACATAGTATTTCTTGCAGGAAGTGATCAACATGACTAGTAATATGGTAGAATAAAAATATTCTTCCTATGAATCAAATGAGCAGCGTGGTATTGGGCACTCTTCTAAATTAGCAGACACATTGAGGAGTTTGAAGGAAGAAATAAGGATTTGCAAAGAATATAATGATAGAATCATGTAGGCACAAGAAAGACAAGCAGAAGTCAATGCAGTAATTCTTCAGAGTTTGTCAGAATTGCAGAGACAAGGACCACTCTGGATCAGCTATGGATAAGAGGATGGGACTAATAGGGCATATGGCAGTAGGTATAATGGTGGTCACATGTCAAATAGAGATGACACGATCAAAGATGGTATATTTTTGGATACTCCGGATAGGAGAGGTGATGGACATAGGTACAATTCTAGTTCTGGTTCTGACATGCACTATGATCATCATCGTTATCAACCTTACATGAGGAGTGATAGAGGATACTTGCTAGGCAAGTTTAAGAAATATAAGCCACCTACCTTTGATGGATATTTGAAGAAGCCTGAGGATGCAGAGGCTTGGCTACTTGGGATGAAGAAATTATTTGAGCTGCATAATTACACATATAATATGAAGGAAAAAGTAGCTATCTTCAGCTTGAAATGTGAATAATACATGTAGTGGGAAGATGTGAAGCATGTCAGAAACATCAGGATAGAAGAGTTTGGTTGGCATGAATTCAAGATACTCTTCAAAAAGAAGTACTTTTTAGAAAGGTACTACGACAACAAAGCCAATGAATTCTATGAGCTTAAAATGGGATCGAGGACAAATGAAGAGTATATGACTAAGTTCCTGGAGCTATTGAGGTATGTACCATATATTAAGGGCAAAAAAACTAAATTTTAGAGGTTTTTCAGTGGATTTCCATTAGCATTTAGAGATCAGATTAAGTAAGATGAGCCTCGGTCACTTGAGGAAGTTATTGGGAAATTAAAGCATTGTTATGAAAAATCAAAGCGTAAGGAAATATCTCAACAAGGATGGAAAGGAAAATATAAAGGCAAATATAAATGGCAGCTGAAAATAACAAGGCCACAAAATGCAAAAGGGAAATAAAATGTTTCACCTTACAAGAAGTTCAATGTATCTAGACAGGGACATGGGTCACATCTTGGAGGGCAGCAAAATAGAGATGATGGTGCCAGACTGTTGGAATGATGGATATGTGGTAAGGAGCATCTCAAGAGATATTGTTCGTAGTATCTAGATGGTAGAATTGAGATCTATAGTGCACAAGGGGCGCAAAATGTTGTGGATGTTGGGAAAAGCATTCCTCATATCTATGCAACGCTGGATAATAGGTAGGCATATCATCAAGCATATACCATTGAGATGGATAGTAAGCTTTGTGATCAAGTTGTTTCTATTTTTATTGAACCTAGATATAATTATAGTTATGTTAACCCTGACTTGGTGGATAAGTGTGGTTTGAATAAAGAAGTGCATGCAGAATCTTGGTTAGTGCAGTTGGCTACAAGTACCAAGAGGAGAGTTAATGATTGGGTAAGAGCTTGTGAATTTGAGTTGAATGGTATGCCTACATAAACACATTTGAAAGTATTACCATTGGGGTCATATAGTATGATTTTGGGTATGGATTAGTTATATCTTCATAGGACCAAAGTAGATTGTTATGACAATGCCATTGAATGTTTGGATGACAATGCAGAACAAAAACTCCTACAAGATAAGAATAAATCAACATCAATTATGATGGTGACAGCTATATAGGAAAAGCATAATCATATAAAAGGGTGTGTGTTGTTTGCAATGCACATATCTAGTAATAAAGGTAAGGAGGATGAGGATGCAGAGATATTGAGCAGGTACCCGATATCACAATAGTTTCATGATGTGTTTCCAGTAGAGATCTCAGAGTTGTCGCCTCACAGATAAATGGACTTCTCCATTGAGTTGGTACCAAGGGAAGTACCAACATAAAATGCACTGTATAGGATGAGGACTCCAGAGATATTAGATTTGAAGGAAAAATGCTTGAAAAGGGATACATTAGGCCAAGTGTATCACCGTGGGCTGCACCAGTCTTGTTTGTGAACAAGAAGGATGGTACTCACAGGTCGTGCATTGATTACAGGCTATTGAACAAGGCGTCCGTGAAGAAAAATTATTCGTTTCGAAGGATTGATGACTTATTTGATCAACTAAAGGGAGTAACAATGTTCTAAAATATTGATTTGAGATCCGGATATCATCAGGTACACATCAAGGAAGAGGACATTTACAAGAAAATTTTCCGGTCCAGGTATGGGAATTATGAGTTTTTTGTAGTTCCATTTGGTTTGACTAATGCTCCAACTACTTTTATTTTCTTGATGAATAATGTGTCGTGTCATTATCTGGACCAATATTTTATTGTATTCATTGATGACATTTTGATATATTCTAAGAATGAGGAAGAGCATGTCGAGAATTTAGTAGCAATATTGAAACTGCTAAGAGAGCATTAGTTGTATGCCAAGATTAGTAAATGAAATTTATTTTAGAAAAAGGTACACTACTTAGGGCATGTGGTTTCCAAGGATGGCATAACAATGGATCCAGGGAAGATAAGGGCTATCAAGGAGTGGGAAACTCCTAGAAATGTTGATAAGGTAAGATCATTTATGGGGTTAGCAGGCTATTATAGGAGGTTCATCACAAAATTCTCCCAGATTTCATATCCTATTACGTCATTGCATAGGAAAGGTAATAATTTTGATGGATAGAGGGATGTGCAACAAGTTTTAAACAGTGGAAACGGTTGTTGACAAATGCTCCGGTGTTAAATATTGCAGATCCGGACAATGCAGATCCGGACAAAGAGTTTGTAGTATGTACAAATGCTTGCAAGAGAGGGTTTGGTGGAGTCCTTATGTAGGAGGGACATGTAGTATTTTATGAGTCATGGAAACTGAATGAGAACGAGCATAATTATCTGACACATGACCATGAGTTAACAACGATCATTCATGCATTGAATATGAGGAGGAACTATCTTCTTGGCATGAGGTTTGTATTGATGAGTGATCATAGTGGGTTGAGATATTTGTTTAACCAACCAAATCTAAATTCTAGTCAAGTTATATGGTTGGCCACGATCAGTGAGTTTGACTTCGAGATCATGTACATTAAGGGAAAATAGAATAGGGTTGCATATTCTCTTAGCAGGCGGATACAGGTGAATCACATAGAAACTATGATTTCTTATGGGACAGACTTGCAAGATCAAATTTTACAAGCAGGTCAGCAGGATGACAGGTATAGAGAGCTTAAGCACAGGTTACAATAGAGTATACATATAGGTACATGTACATGTGCACAAGATGTGGACTATAATTTCTCAGTAGATGGCTTGATCATATTTATGGACAGGATATATGTGGCAGACAATAGTGAGCTCAATAAGATTATCTCGAGGGAGTTTCATGCGAAACCATATTCAGGTCACTTGGGATACCAGAAGGCATTGACAAGAGTAAATAATTTCTACTCTTGGTTGAATTTGAAAAAGGATGTGGTAGAGTTTTTGGCTAGATGTTTGGACTATCGGCAGGTAAAGGGAGAGTGTAAACATGTAGGTGGATTGCTACAAAAGATTCCAATTCCAGAGTGGAAATGGGAGGTCATTTCCATGGATTTCACTACACGTTTGTCGAGGATATATAGACAACATGATTCTATCATAGTTGTGGTGGACAGGTTGACTAAGGTAGCACACTTCATTCCAGTGAAGACTACGTATTCAGCTAGTGATGTGGCACACATGCGCATCATAAATGTGGTCAGAATGCATGGTGTTACAAGCAAATTGTGTCAGAAAGGGATGCAAAGTTCACTACCAATTTTTTGAAGGAGTTATTTTCAAGTTTAGGTATAGAGTTGGCCTTCATTACATCTTATCATCTGCAGACATATGTACAGATAGAGAGATTCAACAGGATTTTGGAGGACATGTTGAGGATGTATGGTATGCATCAACATAGGAGATGGGAGGAGTACCTTCCATTGGATTAGTTTTCTTATAAAAATGGGTATCAAGGGTCACTAAAGATGATTTTGTTTGAGGCATTTTATGGGTAGAGTTGTAATACTCCCATCAGTTAGAATGATCGTTGAATTGGGTATTGACTGGACCAGACATGTTAGCAGAAATGGAACATGAAATGCGGGTGATTAAGAAGAATCTAAAGGTAGCACATGACGGGAAGAAAACTTATGGAAATTGGAATAGGTTGTTTAAGGAGTTTCAGGTTGGGGAACATGTGTATTTTCACAACAATTCAAATAAGAGATCCTTGCGGATTGGATTGTGTGCCAAGCTGACACCTCAGTTTTGTGGACCTTTCAATACTATTGAAAGGATTGGTCCAGTAGCCTATCAAATTGAATTGCCTTTGACAATTAAATCCCATGATGTTTTCCATGTTTAATTGCTTAAGAAGTATGTTAAAGATGTTGATCATATGATTGACTGATCTGTAATGCAGGTGGAGCCAAAAGGATAATTCCGGTTGGAACCACAATGTACATTGCGAAGAAAGATGCTCATGCTTCGGAACTGAGCAATCGATCAAGTTAAAGTGCCGTGGAAGCACTTTGGGCCCGATGAAGCTACATGGGATATGGAGGATCATATGCAAGTTATGGGAGATGGAGGATAAAAAATCTTGTTGGTTATAAGTGTCATTGAACACCGAGGACGATGTTCCCCCAAGTGGGAGGGTTCTGTAACAACCTTGGTGAAAATTCCATGTAATCAAAATTTATAAAGGAAAAATAATAACCACGGTTATGGGACACTTATTCCAATTTCATTGTTGGGAAAAAGTATCCTAGTGTCGGTGTTCATTTGGTTTATTATGGCTAAGAAAATTGGCAAAGGAAATGTCAAAGGATTTGGAAAGGAAAAGTGGAATTTATTGGTATTTTATTTATGAAAATAATGGAAATTAGGAGAAAAGGAAGGTGAAAGGTCACAAGTTGCATGTGAGGAGGAAAATGAAGGAAAAATAATGGAAAATTAAGGAAATAGAAGCCACATTGATAAAAAGGCTTTTGAGGATCAGTTGGTACATTTTTTCAGTTCAATTTTGGAGCTCTCTCTCTCTCTATTCTCTTTGTCACACTCTTGGACACTTAGAGTTTTCTTGGAGCATTCCAAATTTGGATCAAGAAAGGTAAATAAGGAAAAGAGGAAGCAAAGATCGACCAAGGAGGAGCGGGATCAAGCAACTACAATAGGTTTACTTGCAAGTATCAATTTGAATTTGTGATTTCCTTTCTAGATTTAGCATGTATGGTTATGCATGTGTGTTCTTGGTTCTCTTGTTGTTAATGGCATGGGTTTTGCTAGGTGAAACAATGTTATTCATCCTTGACTTGGAATTTCTGGATAGCCACAGTGTGATGGGGTTTTCATGTTTTGGTTGAGCGAGATTGTCGGATGGACTCGAAGCTGAGTGGGGTGGTCTCAGGAATATTCACAAGGCATAGGAATCCTAGGATGGGATGCACGATAACGCTTGGATGTGAACACCTCGATTGAGCCTAGGAAGACTAGGATGGGATACATGGTAAATCCTAGATGTGAGCACCTCGATTGAGCCCAGGAATCCCTTGACCGGTGAATGGCGGGATACACGATAAAGCTCAGTGGTGGTACCCTTGATTGGGCCTAGGAATCCCGGGCTGGGATACACGGTAAATCCCATCTGTATTCCCATCGAGATATATAATTGGAACAATATTTGAAATTTGGATGCCCTCCCTAAAGTTAACATTTTTTATGGACTCTTGTGCATGGAAATATATAAAGCATACAATTTTCTTAAGAAAAGAATACAAGGCCCTTCGAGTTGTGTTGTTTCCCTCTCTCGAAAAATGTCTATTTTCATCTTTTATTTGAGTGTGCATTCATTATAAAGGTTTGGATATAGCCTATAAAAGGAATAGAACACATGCTTGGAAAGCTAGACTCTTAAAATGTTTTATTCGACAATTGGAGTAGTCTATATAAGGGCACCTTAAAAAAAAAAAAAAACCAATATTAAAATGGTTTTATCTTAGGTTTCCAAAATATATTTACTAAAATGTTTTTTTAGCTCATAATAGAGCCATTTTTAATAAAAAATTAAATGAACCTGAGTTGGTGCAAATCTAAGAAAATAATTTGTTATTGGAGCACTTAAACTCTAGAGAATTATCATTTTTTAATCATCAAAACTCAGTAGGGATGAAGAGGAATGGTATAGATATATTAATATAAGTTTTCCTTCATAGGGCACATATTTGGGAAAGCCAATCTTGGATCTTGCTAGCATCTTTTATTTAATGGAACCCTGTGGGAGGGGTTATCATAAACCCTGGTGGATGATAATAATTGCATATGCTTGGGGTATGAGTTTAATGTGACTAACAACCAGGTCAAAGCTTATGCTCTCTTGTAAGGTATGAAAATTTCCATTACTCTTCACATTAAGAATTAGTTGTTTCAAGAGACCCCCAAGGGGTGAACCATGCTCTGATACCACTCTGTAACACCCTCATCCAAAATCTACCCAAGTAACTAGCCAATCAGGGTAAACATGCGATGAGAGGCCACTATAATGGGATTCAACCTCCTAGGTGACCTTAAGGAAGTGGAATTGACGGAAACACATGAAACAAACCTTCCACATCAGCAAAAAAACAACTAGGAGCCATTCCAACCACTCAAGTATCAAGCCCCTAGGTCCCACTGATATTTTAGACCATTAAACCCCTGGACAATCCCTCGATATGGGAAAGGGTACATCTGGGAGGCTCTAGACGCTCCCAAAAAATGGGCATGAATGCGTGCAGGGAATTTTTTCCTAAGACCTGTGTCAACGTCCCCGAGATTTGAGCCACTATTTCAAGCCCAGATCCCAAGTCACTATCCAGAACACCATGACACTTTCAGAAATGAAATATAATAGTGGAATAATGATGCAAGAACAAACACTTTAACAAGGACTTGACTGGACCTCTAATAGCCATGATAGGAATTTCATCAAACATGTCACAAATATGTAATCTACATGTTTAAATAACATATCTGAGCACAGGGGTCTCATATTTATCTGAGAATCACTAGGAAGAAATGTTTCCTCGTCACATTAACTACATTACCATCTAATTTGGCATAGATACATTGGTCATTCATTTACAAATCAAAATATGACGAGAGCCATACATCATCACCATCATAAAACACATTCATAACCAGCATATAAAGAACAGGAATGAAAAGCACATAAAAACCATATAAGCCACATAATAACAAGCATATTTACCCATAAATACAAGAGGAAGAAAGCTCTTATTGCCATGAGAAAAATGCAACCAAGTCTGGGACTTCGACGTTCCACCCAACCATAGACATGGCTGAGCCAAATATCTCTTCAATCAGTCTCCCCCGTGCCATCTTCAAAGCTTGAATGTGGAATATAAAAAAAAAAATCCATCAAAACCAAACCATGGCTTTTAGAGGCCAAGCCACATCAAAACTCAACCAGTGATTCCACCTCACAGTCGGACATCACAACCATCACTAGATTGGTCTCCACCCAAGTTATCCAGGGCTCCAGGGCGTTTATTCAAACCAAGGCTTCTAGGACTAGTAACTCAACCCATAATTTTCTTCAGGATTCCAGGGAATTTTTCCAACCAAGGCTTGCATGACTAGTAACTCAACCCACCAAGGGCTTCTAGAGCGTTTTTCCAAACAGGACTTCCAAGACTAGTAACTCAACCCAAGCTGTTACAGGGCTTCCAAAGAGTTTGTCAAACCAAGGATTCCAGGAACTAATAACTCAGCCCACAACCAAAAGCACATGAGGACCAACCAAAAATAAAATAAAATGAAATGAACCCACAACACCATGGTTATCTAGGAAATGGAAAGGCCAGGAAAATCCAACGTCAATCTAGGAAATCCTCCATGCCAATAACATATCATGACCAAGAAAATACATGCATATGACATGCATTCTAAAACTAGTGAGGAAAACATACATGCAACTCGGTACTTGAAACAAAGAATCTGTTGTAGTTGTTGATCCTGATGTCTCCTTGCGATTTCCCGCTCTTCCTTTTCCTTCTTGCTTCGAATCTCCAAGTATGCCAAACTCTCAAAGGGTTCTCCAAGAACTCTAATAATCCGAGTATGAGAGAGAGAGAGAGAGAGAGAGAGAGAGAGAGAGAGAGAGAGAATAATGAGAGCTCCAAAATTTCACTGACAAAAGGTACCAACTGATCCTTAAAAGCATTTTGATCAATTAGGCCTATATTTTCTTCATTTTCCATTATTTTTCTCCATTTTCCTCCTCACATGAAACCTGTGACCTTTCACCTTCCTTTCCTCCTATTTTCTATTATTTTCATAAATAAATGCCAATAAATGCCACTTTTCCTTCCCAAATCCTTAGCCATTTCCTTTTCCAATTTCCATAGCCATAATAAACCATAAAAACACCCGCAATAGGATGTTTTGCCCAACATTTAGCTTGGAATACATGTCCCATGACCTTGGTTATTATTTTTACTTTATTAACTTTTATTACATGGAATTTTCACCAGGGTTGTTACAAAGCCCTCCCCCTTGGGGGAACACCGTCCTCGGTGTTCAACGATGCCTACAACCAACAAGATTATTGTAAGCACAACATATTGCCCATGGATCTTTATAACTTAGCTCTTTTCAATATTTACAATGATTAGACTGCCGAGAAGCAAACCAACATGACAACATAACAAATATAACATCATAATGACATGACACCCATACCACTTATTGGAGTTTTATAACATAGCTCATGGTGGTATTTACAACCATATACATATGTACATATACCAAAATGTTTTCTCAACCAGCGGATAAGGACGGATACATGGCCTGCATCTGATCGAAAATCTACCGCGTAGCCTTTAGATTCTTCTCCGCTTTTCCTATTGCACATCTACCAACATGTCCAGTCCAATCGACAACCTCTTAACTGGATGACTTCATCTTATGGGAGTATTGAAACTCCACCCATACAATGCCTCAAACAGACTCATCCTCAAATATTCATGATACCCATTGTTATAAGCGAATTATACCAATGGAATATACTTTTCCCACTTTTTTTGTTGATGCATCACATACATCCTCAACATATCCTCCAATATCCTGTTGACCCTCTCTGTCTGTTCATCTATCTGTGGATGATAAATTGTACTGAAGGTAAACTCTATGACAAAACTTGCAAAAAAATCCTTCCAAAAATTGGAAGTGAACTTCGCATCCCTATATGACACAATCTTCTACGGAACGCCATGCAATCTGACCACATCCCCGATAAAAGCCTATCCTACATCATTCGTCAAGTATGTAGACTTCACTAGAATGAAATGTGCTACCTTATTCAACTTGTTCACCACAACCATGATGGAATCATGCTGTCTATATGTCCTTGGTAAACCTATGACAAAGTCCATGGAAATGACCTCCCATTTCCACTCTGGAATCAGAATCGGTTGTAATAGTCCACTTGGATGCTTACACTCTGCCTTAACCTGTTGGAAATCTAAGCACCTACCCACAAACTCATCTACATATCTCTTTAAAGTCAGCCAATAGTAAAAATTCTTTACTGCAGTCAATGTATTCTAATATCTTGAGTGACCTGAATATGGTTTCACATGAAACTACCTCAATATCACCTTCTTGAGCTCACTACTATCTAACACATATATCCTGTCTCTAAACTTGACCAAGCCATCTATTGTGAGATGATAATCCACATCCTATGCTCCTTCACCTATACCTGTACCTGTACCTTTACTCTGCTGTAATCTGTGCCTAAGCTCCATATACCTGACATCCTGCTGACGTGCTTGCAAGATAATATCCTGTAGATCTGTCCCATAGGAACTCATAGCAGCTATATGATTCACGTGTATCCACCTGCTAAGAGCATATGCAACCATGTTCTCTTTACCTTTAATATACCTGATCTCAAAGTCAAACTCATTGATCGTGGTCAACCATCTAGCTTGTCTGGCATTCAGATTCGGCTGGTCAAACACATATCTCAAACCACTGTGATCACTCATTTAATACAAACCTCCTGCCAAGAAGATAGAGCCTCCACATCTTCAATGCATGTATTATTTTTGCTAGCTCAATATCATGCGTCAGATAGTTCTGCTCGTGCTCATTCAGTTTTCGTGACTCATAACATACCACTTGTCCTTCCTACGTAAGGACTCCACTAAGCCCCCTCTTGCAAGCATATGTACATACCACAAACTCCTTATCCGGATTTGTTATATTTAACACAAGAGCATTTGTCAACAACTGCTTCAGCTGCTCAAAACTAGCCGCACATTCCTCTGTCCATTCAAACTTCTTACCTTTTTTTTGCAATGATGTGATAGTATAAGAAATCTGTGAGAAGTTCCTGATGAACCTCTTATAATAACTTGCTAACCCCATGAATGACCTTACCTCATGCAAATTCCTAGGAATTTCCCACTCCATGAAGGCTCTTATATTTTCTAAATCCACTGCTATGCCTTCCTTTGTTGTGAAACCAACTCCAAAAAT
The DNA here is from genome assembly GCA_034641835.2 of Pinus albicaulis. Taxonomy (NCBI): domain Eukaryota; kingdom Viridiplantae; phylum Streptophyta; class Pinopsida; order Pinales; family Pinaceae; genus Pinus; species Pinus albicaulis. The sequence continues at coordinate 933,105,271 of CM076571.1, read as the reverse complement.
AGAAGAAAAGAGATATCAACGCCTTAGAAATAAGCCACTTTGAGGGGGCAACCTCCAATACATTACACGAATGAACAATTCTTGGATGATACAAATTAAATATAGGAGTCCATGGGGCCACAATGTAATCCTTGCCAACCTAACAATAATAATTTAAATGCACAATAATAACAATATGGGGGTTACAAGGGTACAATAATAACAATAAGGGGGTTACACTAACAATAATAAGGGACTATACTAGTAATATAGGGACTTAACATGCCCCTCTCCTTCAAAAAATTGTTGTCCTCAACGCTTGAGTAGCTCTGGGTGCTTCTATATAAAATTCTCATCCTCCCATGTAGAATCTTCAGTGGGCAAGTTCTTCCACTTGATGAGACACTCTGAAATTGATCGATTCCATAGCTGTCGAGTTCTTATTTCCGTGACCACTTTATCTTTAATGGTGACCTTATTGAGCTCCCTATAATCTAGACACATGCGCTATGATCCATCCTTCTTGTGTACCAATACTACAGGAGCAGAGAAAGAACTTTGACCAGGTTGAATTATACCCGCCTCTAACATTTCTGCATTCATACGTTCAATTTCGTTCTTTTGGACATAAGGATATATATAAGGCCTGATATTTGGAGGAACACTTCCTGGAATCAAATGAATAGCATGATCATGATCACCAATAGGTGGGATTCCTTTGGGAGTTTCAAACACCTTGGAATGATTGTCCAAGAATTTTTGGAGATTTGCAGAAATAGATGATTTTGATGTTGGAACTTCTAGTGAGCATAATTGTGCTATTACGCCTCGTTGTTCTTTCTTTAGAAGATTTATCATGACATTAGAGATTATTATCTTTCCTGGCTTCCCTGCAATACCCCGTAATTTGACTTCCTTTCCTTCTGAAAAAAATTCAAGAAAAGTTCTTGAAAATTAAAAGCTACCGTCCCCAAAGATTGTAACCATTGTACTAGTAGTACAACATCAACACCTCCCATAGGAATGGAAAGCATTAGACTATTCAATACATATTCCCCCATGGTTAGCTTGATATTGTGGCATTTTCCAGAGCAATTTATAGTTCCTCCATTTGCAACCATCACTTGACATTATGGTGCTGGGTATAGGAAATAATTCAATTCCTTGGCTACCTTACAATGAATAAATTATGGGTGCCACCTATATCAATCAACACTATTACCTTTTTCTTCTTGATATGTCCTTCTATCTTGAGAGTTTGAGGAGTGGTAATTCCTGCCAATGCATTACATGATATGGTCGGACTCATTTCTTCCTCTTCTAGGGCTCGTTCCTATTGTATATCCTCTTATTGTTCATTTTCTTCTTCCTCTTCACAATCTATGTAAAATAATTTCTTCTCAACACACTTATGACCTTTAGTGTATTTGCTATCACAACTGTAGAAAATCCCTTTTTCTCTTTTTTCTTCCAATTGTTGTGGTGTAAACCGTGTAGGTTGTGGAAATCTAGGAGTAGCAACACTTCCATATTTATATAAGTGAGTGGTAGGCTTCCTTGTCACCATAATTTTACATTAAATTTTTCTTGCCAACCTGAATGCCTTCTCCAATGAATCAGGTTCCAAAACGCGAACTTCATGTTGGATGTTATCCTTTAAAGTACCTATGAAGAGATCAATACTGTGTTCCTCTGGAATATCAATTACCCTTATATTCAATTTTTGGAAGTCCTCAATGTGCTCCCCCACTGAACACTTTTGTTTGAGATTTATCATTTGGCTAAAGAAAGTGTTGCTCTTTGTATCCTCATAATGTGCTATCATTTCCTCGTAAAAATTGACCAAGTGACAATTTTTTTACAGGAGCCAAGCCATCGATACCATACAAATGTATTTTGTTCTAAATGTAAAGTTTCAATGTGTACATTTTGTGTGTTTTTCACATTATCGAGATCAAAATATTGCTCCATCCGTAGTATCCATGTTATAGGATCCTTTCCATCAAGCTTCCTCATATTCATTTTTGGAATATGGTGGTTCTTCCCTCCAACATTAGAGTTTATGAAATCACGATTAACATTTATTTTTTTCTCATCATGAGTTTCCTCTACTATCTTTTCACCATTAGGAAACATTTCTTGTATCAACTTTGTCAAACCTTCCATGTCTTCTTTTAGATCATTCTTCATGTTTTCCATCTTAGCTTCCATGTCATCCATATTAGATTGCATGCCAGCTTCCATGCCATCCATCTTAGCTTCCATTTCATTCTTCAAACCATCCATCTTAGATTCCATGCCATCCATCTTAGCTTCCATGTCATTATTCAAACCATCCATCTTAAATTCCACGCCTTTCTTCAAACCATCCATCTTAGTTTCCATGCCTTCCTTCAAAAATTCCATGTCACTTTTTGTTTCTCTTTACGCAAGCGAAATTTGTTCCACTTGCACTTGTAATTTTGATATGTCATGTTGGCATTATTCGTCTTCATGAGTCATAGCAGATCCTTCTAAAGGATTAGTAGGTATTGAATTATTTTTAGGGGCCATTTGAGAATCCAATACTGATATCTATTCTACAATATGTCGTTGGAATCAATTGAACTTGATTCTTCAAACGAGACTTATGCAATTCGGAAAAAAATATACACCTTTTACTTGATTTTGAGGAGCTCGATATTGAAATTGACTTATCTCTATACTTGCAGATCCTCAATATCTGAAATTTGACCCTGTAGTAGTCCTTTGAGGCTTCTTTCAAATGCCATAGGTCTGTCTTGATTTGTATTATTCAAGACAAAGTTATGTCCAATATCCCACAATGACCTAATTATGGACTAGTTCAGTAGAGTGAACTTGTAAGACTTGCCACATGTCACTGTTTTCTCTTTTGGTTCTCAAATTTATATATAGGAAACTAAAGTTTGTGTACTTGAAAAATATTTTTATAGAATTCCAATTTGATGCTCAGAGAGAGAGTTATGAAGATTTTCCCATGATCACCTCTTTGAGATGAAATTCAGGAGCATGAAAAAGACCTAACTTCCACAGACTTCATATCTCCCAAAAATTTTGCGAACTAAAATACATGAAATTGAAAAGTATAATGTTCCTCGTGGATTTTTCTTCTTCAATTCTCTAAAAACCATAGTCAACCTTCAGAAAAGAGATATAGCAAAAATTCCACGATGACATTTTTAAGTGAAATTCAGAGCTCGCAAAAAGCCCTAACTTCCACAGATCAAAACTCTGAAAATATTGTGAACCAAGCTCTAAAAATTTTGTGATGATGTTCCTCATGATTTCGCCTTCGTACTCTAAAAATTTCAGCTTCTGAACCTTCGTAGAAAAAATGTTATAGCGAAAATTCCATGATGATCGGTTTGGAGCAGCGAAAACCCTAGAATCCAAAGCCTCTGATACCAAATGTTGTGAAACCAGCTCCAAAAATAGAAGAAAATAGATATCAACGCCTTAGAAATAAGCCACTTTGAGGGGGAAACCTCCAATACATTACATGAATGAACAATTCTTGGATGATACAAATTACAAAACCTCCTTTCTATATATAGGAGTCCATGGGACCACAATGTAATCCTAGTGGGGCCACAATGTAATCCTAGCCGACCTAACAATAATAATTTAAGGGCACAATAATAACAATATGGGGGTTACATGGGTAAAATAATAACAATAAGGGGGTTATGTTAGTCATCAGTATTTTTTACTTGTTAGTGATGTACTTGTGCGTGTTCTAGCTTCAGCTATCTTAAAAATTTGTCAAATTTGCCACGGAAAACACCCATAAAACCTTTTTTTCTCTCCTTCCTTTCGCCCGCCATGACAAGTTGAAATCCCATTATCAAATCCTATTCTAACCTCGGCCCATACTAAGTCTCAGCTCGTCGGCCTCTAAAAGGACAATCCAAGTCTGTTTCAAAAGCCTCCCCTAAGTTAGGAAGTGGCGCTTTAAGGCATTTTTACCCTTGGCAACCATCAAAAGGCCAAAAACCTCCATCTGCTACAGACCAATCATGACAGACCTCCCACTCTGCAAATGAAATTGATCACAGCCCTAAGTCGCACCACTTACACACCCCTAAGTCTCAGCAATGCATAGACCACAGTCTCAAGCTGATTTTAGGTGTTTTACAGTGTTTTATGGATTTTACAAAGACAGGAAACATGTCATCATCTCAGGAGAAAATTCTTGAATCCACATTTAGAAGAACAGCTGCTTCTCAATGTAAACATGAGCCTGAGATACATTTGCAGGGTAAGGAGTTACTCATCAAACTCTTACAGCTTCATTCAGCCTGATAGCACAGTAAAATAAAGACAACACTGTCAAACAGACTTGTAATTTGTCATGGCCAAGAACCTCCTTCATCTATAAGCAGAGGGTTAAGGCACCTCCTTCATCTACAAGTAGAGGGTGATGGCCAATGTTGACTTGAAGAAATGAAAACTGACTGTAAGACAGATTTGCTTTTAATAAACGGTGAAACAGTAACTAAAATTTTCTAAGGGAAAGTGATGATCAAAAGCAGAGCTAAGATCAGAAATGTTCAAATCAAGAAAAAGCAGAGTTTTTAGGTCTTATATCCAAAGAAATAAGATCAATTGAAGTTTCAGGCATCATCATCATGGCACTACAAGAAGAGACTCCATTGATCAAAGCTATTGTAACAAAGCATCTCTGCAGAGGTGCTAGTATGAGTGGCTCAAATCAGTGTTGGGCAAGAAGGCACTTCAGTGAAAAAGACCTCTGTGTATTCTTATGTTTCTGTTGGGTTGTGGAATATAGTCTATGGTTTCTAGATATACATAGAGAAAAATGATGCAAGTAGTATACAACCCCAGAAATAAACCATCTTGATGTCATTCAAAGAGCCAGTTGCATCCACAGCCAAGCAACACTTGTCATCTGATTAGATTTACACTGCAGACAAGATTATATCATAAATACCCAGAGCAAAAATGTATTTGATCCAGTTTGTCTCTTGCAAACAGGTATACAAGCTCATCATATGCAAAAGGGAACTTTGGCACACCTTCAGACTCTGGAGAGAAGTTCAAAACAGATATGGGCATGTTCATTATTTAAGGGCCCAAGGTACCATAACAAGTGCAAGTTGAGTAAAGGGTGAGGTGTTGGAAAAAGCACCTTTTTAAGGCAGAGAATGATAAAACATATGTAGATGCAGCTGTATTTTCACACCTGGCAGTCAAGTCAGTTTCACAATAGGGCCCTGTCACCTTTTAGAGCATCCAGAGTAAACACATTTGTTTAAAGTTTGAAAAAGAAAGTCCACTTCATCGCAAAATGGCAAAGGCGCTTCATAACTCCTTGGTGCATTATTAGGCTAAAGTTACATTCTAAAAAGGGTATTCAAGAGTCAACAGTGGCAGAGTTTCACCTTCAAGTAAAGCACAACAAGGCCTTTTTACCTAAAACGCATTTCTCACTATGCTATATTTTCAAAAAATCAAACTTCACCTTTTATCAAATATCGGTGCAAGGGGTCGTTTAAAGCTTGTCAAATGGTTTTCAAACCCTCCACCAAGTGAATGAGAAAGAGCTCGAATTTTTCCACTTTAAAAGGGTTAAGGAATGATGTTGATCCATTTTTCAAAATCCCTCAAGCACGAGAAAAACACCTTTGCATCCCTCGAGATCAAACAAGGAGGGTTTTGAGCAATTTATAAAGGTTTTTGAAAGTTTAAATTGCGCGGCGCGCCTGAAGATGCGCGCGGCGCGCTCAGAGGCAGAAATACACTGGCATACAACTGTGGCGCAGCGCGCCTGTGCGCGACGGTTGCAGTGACCAGACAGAGCCACCCGACAGCCCATGTGCGCGGCACTTTCTCATTCAAACGCGCCGCGTTTGTTGTTGCGCCTCCAACCGCCTTCAAAGTAATTCCAAATCTCAGAGCAAGGTCTTCCACCGTCTTTTAAGGTATTTTTTCTTCCACCCTTACAATTTTCGAATTGCTAGACAATGTTTAAGGCAATAAGGGCCATGGTGGAAGTCAAGATTTTTTTAAGTAAATGTTTTAAAAGAGAATAATAGTCGGTTGAGGTTAGAGGTTGATTCTGGCTTCAAAGAGCCTATAGACTGCCCTCCAAACAAGGGTAAGAGATGGAGACACTGTGTTAAGGCAGAGACTCAGTGTTTGCAAATTGAGACAGTGGCCCTAATTTTCAAACCACAGTAATCATCCACATATAACTTGGTCATCATTCAAAGTTTTTTTCAGTATGCTGAAGAGTAGAATCAAGGCTGCTTTCTCGACCATAAACAGATTCTAGTGTATGAAACTGTGAGTTGCCATTTGGAAATATCGACAAAGTTGTGAGTGAAGATTGGTAAATGCAGGGGCAGTGTCTTGATTAGAAGAAGTGTTTGCTCACTACAAAGCTGTTGTGCTGTCCTCAAAGCACCTAGGGCCATGTCACCTTGCACCATCACAGTAATCTTTTAAACTGTGTATCTTTTGTTGATTCTGTTATGCTCTTAAATATACTTGTTAAGAGGCATCAAAGGTTGGGAAGGCCTCATTTTAAGGACCAGAGGTTTTTGTATTGAGAGGGAGATTGTGCACAAACATTCAAAAACATTATTTCCTTACCAAGACAGTGGATTTATTGCGTAGTTTAGCTTAAAAGAAGCTATCTTAAATACAATGAGATAGTTTGGTGCTTCAAAAGCATATTTAGCCCAAAATGCCGCAGGCAAGACAACACAAGCGGTTTACACAAGAGATATGAGCCAATTTCTACTCGAGGAGGTCAATGCACATCCATCCATCCTTTTCAATTTTCATGAGGTAGGTTGTTTGGACTTACCAGGAAAAATTTGGTCAAAATTTTCTCGCCCTCGACACACCTATGCGCCTGACACACCTAAGGTTCCAAAGCAAACATTTCCAGGTAGCAGGCCTTGATTTCAAGTTTTCCCCGAGGTATGTATCCAAGGCAACTAAAATCCCATACATTGGCGAAAAATGGTTCAAGCAAGCCTATCTAGACTTGGATGACTACAAGCCTTTCATAAAGCCTTAGCACAGAGAAACATGCACTACTATTTTTCCTTTCTCTCATCTTCTTGCTAGCTATGCTCCTCTTATGAAGATCATAATGAAATATTTCACCCGTGAAGGGAGATTCTCCCGAGTGTATGCATACCACATTCGACTGTTGATGCACTTCACTAGAACCAAACAGCTCAATCTTCCTTACTTCTTGTGTAAAAGTATTGAGAAAATGGCCTCTTCTGTCCAGAAAAATCCTCCATCACAGCAAGTAGCTTCTCTATGCCATCATTCTCTAATTAAAATCATCATCCTTCACCAGCTAGAGAAGAAAGAGGTTTCATGGGATGTTTTCATTAGTCATCCAGATTTCTCCACTGTCCCTCCGGTCCATACATCTCCCACATCTCCTATTCATCGCCCCTCACCTTCCTCTAGCAGAGCCACTCCTAGAAAGCTCAAATTCACTACAGAACAGTCAAAGGAGCATGAAGAAGGAGAGGGAAGTGGACAACAAGAAGAGGAAGGGCATGAGCAAGAAGAAAGGGATGAAGAGCAGCAAACTGAAGATGAAGAACAGCAGCAGGATAGTGGTGAAGGTCAGCAGCAGGAGCAAGAAGAAAAGAGTGCTGAACAGTAGCATCTCAGTGAAAATGAACAGCAGGGACAAGAGGAAGAGTAGCAGCTTGATATTGAAGGTCATGAACATCAGTTTGGGCAGAAATTTGAGCAGGAGCTTGAGCCACAAAATGAACAAGAAATCCAAGCACAGCAGCAGCATGATGTTGATGATCAAGGGCAACAAGAATTTGAGACAGATCAGCGTCATGACATTGAAGAGCAGAAACAACCTAAAGAAGACACACAACAGCCTCAAGGAGAGCAGCAGTTTCAAGAAGATGACAAGGGCAAAGCAATTGTGCCTCCTTCTCCTAAAAGGACAAAGCCTAGCACAACAAGAAAGAAAGGGCCTAAGGCTACCACTCCAAAAGTGACAAGAGTTGTCCCTAGCAAAAGAAAATCACCAAAGAGGTCTCCCACTAGCATGCCAAGAAGGAAGAGTGCAAGGTTAGCTTTCAAGGGCAGAGGGAAAAGCAAGATAGGAGAAAGTCAAGAACATGGAGGTGCATTGGCTGTCATTCCAATCCAAAGTGATGACAGCGATAATGAAGCCCACATTCTTGAAAACCTTCTAATCCATCGAGAGGGTCAAATTGAAGCATTGGAGAATGACCTTCATCGGGCAAAGAACTTCAGTAATTTCTTGGAGATCCAAAATAAACAAATGAGTGTCCATATGGCTGTCCATGAGGCACGAGCAATCAAATACAAGAATGAGGCTGCTAAAGCACAAGCAAGGATAGAGGAGCTCATCGGTGAGTTTGATGAAGATGAAGAAGAAGACCAGCCTAGGCAGAAGAGGCCTAGAACCATAGGGATTAAAAGAGCCCTGGAAAAGCAAAAGGAAGAAGAACAAGCCCATCTTCATTCCTTTCCCCTCACTGCACTACTTGAGCAAGAAATTGAAAGCAATAAGGAGGCATGGCTAGAAAGAGCCAATAAAAATTTGGAGATGAAGCTTGAGAAGGCAAACAGATACCTGGAGCTGCAAAGGAAGATGACACAACACTATCAAAAGCTAAATTAGTTTGCCCGACGTAAGTTAAAGGCCACCCAAGAGAAACTGAAGGACGCAAAGGGGAAGCACCCGGCACGGAAAGAGAAGAAAGGCACATCAGCACTCGACATTTTGGCTTCAGCTTCGGAACACATTGCTAAGGACCCTTGAGGGTCATGCACCCCAATTTTGAGCCCATTTTGACAATTTTTGGTTTTTTGGCATTTTTGGGTTTTTGGTAAAAAACTCATAAATTCGCCATTTCATTTTGAGGATTCGTCAAGGGAGGAGAATGGTATCATTGAATGCCATAATTTCATGAGTATGCCCTCAGCGATTTTCAGAACATTTGGAGATCATTTGCCCCCTCAAAACGGCGAAAAAGGCTCTCTTTTTGCAAACTCTGCCCGGTCTATCAGCAGACTGTAATTTTTTGGTTTTTTACACACAGGTGCAGATTTGGAAGACTTCCAGGCATCAGATTGGGGAAATTTTAGTTGTGCCAGAAGGTAGACACTCAGAGCTTTCCAACGAGCTATCATGAGCCTCGTTTTGACATCAGGAAGGCTTCCAAATGTTTCCGGAAAGTCAGGGGACATTTTGCTGATGAAAATTTGAAGTATTTTTGTAATTTTTGAACCTCTAAAATCTGTTTTTTCCAAATGTGCATTTAGCTATTTTTGCACATGAAAAATGATGTAAAGTCAATTAAATTCCCTTTTTTAGCATTTTTTAGATATTTTATGAGATATTTTTGTGCCTTGGGCTTTGCAAAGCCTCAAGGACAAGTTTAGATATTTTGATTAGGCCAATGAGGATGCAAGTTGAACCATGAGGTTTTCCTCACTTGAGCCTATATATTCCAAAGGCTCTCATTGTAAACAAGCTGAACTTGGAGAAGAGAAGCAATATATGGTCTTATGAGCTTTGGAAGAAAATACTTGTGTTATGCTTTTGGATTGCCTCTTTGGATGTTCTTGTATGGATGATGAAGGATTGTCGATGGATTCCATGACTTGGTAGAATGGTAGAAAGTTCTGCTTTGTTGTTGTCTTCTAGTTTTCATTCATGATACATGTTTTCGTTGCTATAGATAAGTAGAGAACACATTTGAGATATGCCCATGGAGGCACCTCAAATTTCCTGAATCTTCATAGCCTTCATGTTTTCTTCTTCCTTAGTTGCATTAAATAATTCTTAACTGCTCTTTAACAACTTGAGGATATAGTTGCTTGTTTCATTCATAGTTCTATACATGCTAAGGACTTACGGTATGCCCTGCTTACCTATGGCTAGATATATTTCCATCCATGAAACTTCTCTTTGATTGATTTGATTATCATTTTGTTTGAACCAAGGAGGCCTAGTTTCGATCTAGCCCTTTGCCTAAAACTATGAAAATCTTGTTGTTCAAAGTGCCCAATAAATTGAAGTACTTTTTTTAGGTGTTCCGGCATAGTGTTTCGAGTTTTTTGTCTTCCTTAAGTGTTTTCCCCAAAGTCTGATAGCCATTTCCCAAAGTTAAAGGGTCTTATACTTCTATGCATGGCTTGAATGTTTATTTCTAAGTATTGATTAGCTTGTAGTTACATTTTGCATGATTAATGGTTTTCCATACCATGTTTATGTTATCTATCAAACTAGTTACGCTTGAAACTCTTTGTTGTTCACAAACTTGATGTCCATTTACTCCATTTTTCCCTAAGATCCTTTCTACCTTGAATCAAATCGGCCTTAATTTCACCTTTGTATCGTCATCTAATAGCTTTCTGCCTTTTGACCCCATAATCTCGTTAATCTAACATCTGTTACCTATTCCATATCTTTCGATCGCCATCCCTCACAACTTAAAAAAACCAAAACCAAAAAATATACTCCATAACTAGCCTAAAATCAGAACACGATAAACAAACACATAGATATCCCTTACACATATAGAGAGAGCCCTCTCTGAGTCCAGGAAGGCTAGGTCCTTGGGCTCCAAAGCTTGGTTTGATGTTACACTATCATTTGGCTTTCCAATCAGCCAAATCACGGGACCCTAACATAATGGCGATCACGGTGGGACTTATTGAGTACATGACAGTCTAGCAAACTTTAATAGGCTCCTTAGTGCTTCAAATTTTAACTTAAACCATCAGCCTCTAGAATCATTTAGTGTAAACTCTCTGTTTCACCATCTTAGAAAAGTGATGAATCAGGTTTATAACACTCTTACATCCTAGGCTGCACATAAAACTCAAAAAAAACCACAAAAAATCCCTTAGATTGGTTTTTGTCAGTATTGGTGGTGGACCATACACATATACCTCAAAACAACTAAAAATCCACCTGGTGACTCCACTAGCCTCCAGTAGGCCTTACTATTTTACCGAACTCTAGGTTACTATCCAATCAACCTATCCCATCGCTCACTAACATAGCGGGAGATGGTGGGACACTGAGTACATGACAGTCTAGCAAGCTCTTATAGACTCTTTAGTCCTTTAGATACTTAAACAAGCAAGAAATCCATAGACTCATTCAGAGTAAACTCTTTTTGTTCTCACCACCCTAGCAAAGTGTTGAAACAAGTTTAGAATACTTCAAACCATAGGCTGCACATAAAACTAGAAAAAACCTTAAAAACATTTCCAGACTAGTTACTGGTCGTGGACCATAGCTATATCTTCACAAAAAAAACCAAGTTCCACCTGGCGACTCCACTAGTCCATCCCTTTTGATTTTAACCATCCTTCACCTTAGTAGAACTTTAGAGAGGCCATCCATCCAAAACATTCATAAATACCATCCTCTCTAAACTCTTGACCCGAAATCTGGCTTCACGAGGAATCAACACCAGATCCCATCCAGACCCAAATCCCCCTATCATAGTAGATGACCCAGAGAAGATTCTGTGGCGAGCTTCTGAAACTGACCATCTAGCTACTGGTAGATCCCTCCGTAAAACAAGATCAGTACCTGAACATCTCACTATCCTACCAAATTCACCTTTTAATTTAGAGTCATCAAAAACTCTTTTCAGAAGCAAATCACATAGTAAGATAAAATTTGACGATCTTGAACCCCTAGACCCACCACAGAGTCCTAGTATAGAAGCTTCACCTTCCACACCCCCCGACTTTCAACTTCTCCATCACTTTGGCTCCTACCATCCCCGATCTGCTCAAAACTAGATCACTAGTCCAAGTTCATCCGTCACACCTGTCCAAACCACCACTGTTCAAATCACCTCAACTCATCCCACTAGTCCTCATCTTGTACATCATCCATTAGCTCTCGTCATGGCAGCCTGGTACGCACCGTTGGTGTTGCCACTACCTTTGGCTCCTCTCCCAAATAAATATCAAGACAAAATCCCACACTTTACCGGAGAAGACACCACCACACCTCAACAACATATAAGTAGGATTAGTGATGATTTTGAATACCTGGAGGTACAAGACAAGGCCGTCAGGATGAGAATATTCGCCCAAAGCCTGGGTGGAGAACCCAAAACATGGTTCAAAAGCTTAACTCCAAACAACATCCACAACATGCCAGAACTATGTCAAGTCTTCAGAAATAGGTGGGAAGTCCGAAAGAACCCTATTCAAATCCTGTCAGAATATAACAACCTAAAACAAGAAAATGGGGAAAGTGTCCAGGCTTACTGCACTAGGTTCAATAGTGTGTATAACTCCCTCCCACCTCATTTCAAACCCCCACTTGGTTTAGCCTTGGAAAAATTCCCCGAGGGTTTCGATCCGGACATGACATATCATCTGAGAGACAAGGATCCCCCCACCTTAGAGGAAATGCAACAAATAGCCATAAAAGCAGATGCCAACTTAGCAGAAAAAAGGGCTAGGACTAGATCAGAAAGAAAGGTCACATATAAAGACGAGGTCTCCACTTCATCGCCTTCCTTAGATCCTAGAATAGATGACCTAGTCAAAACCATGGCAAAAATGTGGGAAAGGATAAATGAAAAAGCTCCTGTTAGGGACAACCAGCCAAACCCTCCAAACAGAAACCGAAACCAAAATTTTAGGAGGGAGCAGCCTCAAAATAGACCAAGGGAAAATGACCAACAAATTAGGCCACCATTCAATGAAAATTATGTGGAAGAAGAGGATAGGGATACAAAACCCATTGATGAAAGTCATTTGAACCTTATAGGGTCTGATAATGAGAGTGAGGTGTACCTCACAGAAGAAGAACAAGCGTTCTTTTCTCCTAATCAGGATGAGGCCAACTATGAAGATCTCGACGACCCTGCCATAGATTTTCAAAATGCCATAATAGAAGCTCACCGGCAATATGACCTTAGAAGCAAAAGAAACCAAGATAATTCCAAGAAAGGTAACTCAGATACTGCTAAAACCCCTGATACCATCCTTAGGAAAGTAGTAAATAGTAACAAAATCGTGGTCGAGAAGAATGACCAAAACAAAACTAAAGTTACCCAAACTAGTCTTGACTCAGATGCTCCTAGTACTTCCACAAAAGTTCCCGAAGCGACTATGGCAAACAAAATCCTGAAACAAAGCCAACAAACTCAGAACATAGAGAAGGTCGGGGCTGAAAAAGCTGAAACAAACATATCCAAACTTCAGCTGCCTTTTAGTTTTGAAGGCGAAATCGCCAAGATCAAGATCACCATGCCTCTTACCGAACTCATCGCCCAAAGCTCTTATAAATCCCAAGTGTTAAAGGTCCTAAATCTAGGGAATGATGCGAACACTGTTAATCTGGCTGATGACACTCCTGAAGTGTTGTTTGGTTCGAAGATAGAGGGAAAATTCCAAGAAGAAACTACTCTTCCATTTTACATTAGCCTAAACATCCACGACCAAATCCTCCACAATGCCATGCTAGACTTCGGCACCTCGCATAATCTTATGCCGAAGGTAGTAATGGAAAGACTAGGCCTGGAAATCACAAGACCATACAAAGACTTGTATTCATTTGATTCGAGTAGAGTCAAATGCCTGGGTTTGATCAAAGACCTTTGTTTTAATCTGGCCCAAATACCTGCGAAACATCTAATCATGGATATAGTAGTGGCAGACATCCCTCCCAAGTACGGGATGCTTCTATCCAGATCTTGGGGAGCCAAACTCCAAGGGAATATTCAATTGGACATGTCATACGCCACCATTCCTGTGTTTGACCAAACAAGAATACTCTACCGAGAGTCACACATGAAATACATGATTAGTAGTCAAGAGAGACCAGACAACATTCCAATGTATTCCTTGCATTCCGACCTGAACTCTTTTATTCTGCATATTGATGAAGACATAGAGGAAGAGTCAGAAGAGACTGAAATAAACTTAGATCCACCACATCAGCTGCCCCTGGTGCTCTATGATGAACTAGACACTCAAAACTACCATGATCATGAACAGCTGTGTCTTGAAGGAAGTGAGTATGTCCCTTCTAAGGTGGGATTAGAGCAAGAAGCACAAACCCTTATGTACTATCAAGTGAATTGCTCTAACCCTAGTCAAACACCAGCAGTAACCTGCGAAATTTTTTTCCGGGTAAAGGCTTTAGAAGACTTACACATCATAAACATGTTTGGAACTCAGGAGCAGGGAAGTTTAATGTTTCTACCATACCTCAAAGATTTACCACAACATAACTCTTCTAATGCAAATGAAGTTTTGACTGTAGCCTTAACATCCCAAATTCCTAAAAAAATACCTGATAAAATTCTTATGAGCAAAGATGATAGCTACAGTCCAAACATACCTGAGTTACTAAAATTGGCCCATATTTTGTCTTTTCATGAAGAACTCAGAAATGCTAAAATCAGAAATCTCATGCAGAATACCAATTTCTACAGGAAAAACAAGGGAAAATGTTGTGATACTTTTTCTCACTCAAAGAATAACTTTGACAAGAGAAAACATAACAATCTGAACCAAACTGTAATAATTAGGGACAAAACAGCTGGTCATAGGGTTTGTTTCGATTTTAGAAATACTACTGCATGTCTCTATAACAGAAATTCTGTTTTTTCTACCCTAGACCATGATATACAATTTAAAAGTGCTTTTAATCATATGTTTTCGCAAGATGATATTTCAGGTTGTGATCAAAAGATCCCCTTGCAAAGTAGACAGCTTAAAGATTTTTTTCAGTTTGCGGGAGGTAGATCTAATTTCAGAATCAAAAGTGCAGAACCACCCAATATCAGAAATCTGTTCATAAAAGCCATGTTCCCAGTTTTCAATTTCTGCATTTTTGCATACCTTGATGATGTCATTATCTATTTCAAAAATGACCAAGAATACATGCATTACTTAAGAAAGATGTACAGTAAGGAAAGGAGTGGAAATCAGATATTCAAAGAAGTACATCGGGAAAATACTGGTTTATTCAGAGATTCTTGCATGAATCCCTATGTCATGTTAGAGAGAGAAAACTTTCCAAATTTCTCTTTTCAAGAGTTGAGTGGGCCAAGAGTGAGAGGAGATCCTTACGAGGATAAGATGCTTAAATTTCGTCATTTCCAAGATTTCTGAGTTTGCAACACTTTCATTCATTGTACATACCACTGTTTGAAACATAGAAAAATAGAAAAGTCAAAAACAGTAAAAGATAGAAAAGAGGGCGAGTGAAGATAGAACAAAAGCCCCATGTTCCAAAAAATAGTCTTTCGGAAAGCGAGCAAGTCTAAATTCCGCTACTAGTACTTCAATGTCTTGTTCAGCTATCTAGCCTAATCATAGTTGAGCATTTTTAAATTTATTTGCTAATAAGTTAGTGAGTGAAAAAGATGGTCAACATTGTGTAAGATTGACTTATCACAGAGTGTAGATTAGGGAGAGATTCTGGTTCCACATGCCTAAAACAGAACCAAGGAGAGAAGCAAGGGATGAAAAATACATTGTACATCTTAGCCCCGCTTTCCTAGTTTTCCTTTTGTTGCAGAATAATATTTGTGTGCAGTTTGTCCTATCATGCCGCAAATACATGACAAATCAGACAGTTTAACCCTGATTTGATCATTTTAAATTTCATTTTTTAGATTAGAGAACAAAATCCCGTCAAACAGTTTAATCTTGGTAGTTGATCTAGTTTAGATAGAGTAATGAAGGAGTTCATCAGTTTAATCTGAACTCCCGGCAGATATAAGTGTAGAGTTAGATAGGTTCATTTTGCAAAAAGAAAAATATGCATTGTCAAAAGGCTGCTAGTTCAAATGCGCCAAAAAAGGAAGAAAAAATGTTAGGAAAGATAGTGGGGTAAGTAGAAATATCATCGATGCTAATCATGTTGTCTCTTTCAGAAGTAGCATCAAAGAAAAGTGAAAATTTGCCCCAATGGGTAAGGCACTAGTCTTCATAATCCAAAGATCTGAATTCTGGACAACTCCTGACGAGGAGCTGCCCTCCCCAAATGGAGCCACTGTTAGTCATCAGTATTCTTCTCTTGTTGGTGATGACTAAATCTATAGCTGAGTTTTCTAGAAGCTGATCTCCATATGTCAATTTGTCATCTAGAAAACCCTCATAAAACGTTTCTTTCCCTCCTACTTTTCAGTCTGCCCATGTCAAGGTGAAACCTCATTATCACTATCCTACCAGCCTCATCCATACTAGTTTTGCCCACCAGCCCTAAAAGGACAATCTAAATTTGTTCAAAAAGCCTCCCCTAAGTTAGGAAGTGGCGCTTTAAGGCATCTCAACCTTGGCAAACATCTAATAGCCAAAAAACTCCCATCTGCTACAGACCAGTCATAAACAGACCTTCCACTCTGCTAATGAAATTGATCACAGCTCTAAGTCACGCCACTTACACACCCCTAAGTCTCAGCAATGCATAGACCACAGCCTCAAGCTGATTTTAGGTGTTTTACAGTGTTTTATGGATTTTACAAAGACAGGAAACATGTCATCATCTCAGGAGAAAATTCTTGAATCCACATTTAGAAGAACAACTGCTTCTCAATGTAAACATGAGCCTGAGATACATCTGCAGGGTAAGGAGTTACTCATCAAACTCTTACAGCTTCATTCAGCCTGATAGCACAGTAAAAGAAAGACAACACTATCAAACAGACTTGTAATTTGTCATGGCCAAGAATCTCCTTCATCTATAAGCAGAGGGTTAAGGAACCTCCTTCATCTACAACTAGAGGGCGATGGCCAGTGATGACTTGAACAAATTGCAAGCTGACTGTAAGCACAAGTTTGTTTTAATAAACAGTGAAACAGTAACTAAAAGTTTCTAAGGGAAAGTGATGATCAAGAACAGGGCTAAGATCAGAAAATATTCAAGTCAAGAGAAAGCAAAGTTTTTTTAGGTCTTATGTCCTAAGAAAGAGGATCGTTTGAAGTTTCAGGCATCATCAGTATTGCACAACAAGAAGAGACCCCATTAATCAAAGCTATTATAACAAAACATCTCTGCAGGGGTGCTAATATGAATGGCTTAAATCAGTGCTGAGCAGGAAGATACTTCAGTAAAAAGGACCTCTGTGTACTCTTATGTTTCTGTTGGGTTGTGGAATGTAGCCTATGGTTTCTAGATATACATAGAGGAAAATGATGCAAGTGGTGTACAGCCCCAGAAATAAACCATCTTGATGTCATTCAAAGAGCCAGTTGCATCCACAGCCAAGCAACACCTGTCATCTGATTAGATTTACATTGCAGACAAGATTATATAATAAATACCTAGAGCAAAAATGTATTTGATCCAGTTTGTCTCTTGCAAACAGGTATACAAGCTCATCATATGCAAAAGGGAACTTTGGCATACCTTCAGACTCTGGAGAGAAGTAAAACATATGGGCATGTTCATTATTTAAGGCCCAAGGTACCATAACAAGTGCAAGTTGAGTAAAGTGTGAGAAGTGAAAAATCACCTTTTAAGGAAGAGTAATGATAAAACATATAGATGCAGCCGTATTTTCACACCTGGCAAAATGCTGCCGCTACTAGGCTCCGTCACCTTGCATATCCAGTAAACACATTTGTTTAAAGTTTGAAAAGAAAGTCCACTTCATCGCACCCACTTCATCGCAAATGGCAAAGCAGCGCTTCATAACTCCTCAGTAATATTAGGCTAAAGTTACATTCTCAAAAGGGTATTCAAGAGCTTCCACAGTTGCGTAGTTTCACCTTCAATTAAAGCACAATGTGGCCTTTACCTAAAACGCATTTCTCACTATGCTATATTTTCAAAAATCAAACTTCACCTTTTATCAAATATCGGTGCAAGGGGTCGTTTAAAGCTTGTCAAATGGTTTTCAAACCCTCCACCAAGTGAATGAGAAAGAGCTCAAATTTTTCCACTTTAAATGGGTTAAGGACTGCTGTTGATCCATTTTTCAAAATCCCTCAAGCACGAGCAAAACACCTTTGCTGCCCTCGAGATCAAACAAGGAGGGTTTTGAGCAATTTATAAAGGTTTTGAAAGTTTCAATTGCGCGGCGCGCGGCGTGCTCAGAGGCAGAAATACACTGGCATACAACTGTGGCGCAGCGCGCCTGTGCGCGACAGTTGCAGTGACCCGATAGAGCCACCCGACAGCCCATGTGCGTGGTGCTTTCTCGTTCAAACGCGTCGTGTTTGTTGTTGCACCTCCAACCGCCTTCAAAGTAATTCCAACTCTCAGAGCAAGGTCTGCCACCGTCTTTTAAGGTATTTTGTCTTCCACCCTTCCAATTTTCGAATTGCTAGACAATGTTTAAGGCAATAAGGGCCATGGTGGAAGTCAAGATTTTTTTTTAAGTAAATGTTTTAAAAGAGAATAATATTTGGTTGAGGTTAGAGGTTGATTCTGGCTTCAAAGAGCCTATAGATTGCCCTCCAAACAAGGGTAAGAGATGGAGACACTGTGTTAAGGCAGAAACTTAGTGTTTGCAAATTGAGACAGTGGCCCTAATTTTCAAACCACAATAATCATCCACATATAACTTGGTAATCATTCAAAGTTTTTTTCAGTGTGCTGAAGAGCAGAATCAAGGCTGCTTTCTCGACAATAAACAGATTCTAGTATATGAAACTGTGAGTTTCCACTTGGAAGTATCGACAAAGTTGTGAGTGAAGATTGGTAAATGCAGGGGCAGTGTCTTGATTAGAAGAAGTGTTTGCTCACTACAAAGTTGTTGTGCTATCCTCAAAACACCTAGGGCCATGTCACCTTGCACCATCACAGTAACCTTTTAACTGTGTATCTTTTTTTGACTGTGTTATGCTCTTAAATATACTTTTTGAGAGACATACAAGATTGGGAAGGCCACATTTTAAGGACCAGAGGTTTTGTATTGAGAGAGATATTGTGCACAAACATCCAAAAACATTATTTCCTTATCAAAACAGTGGGATTGACAGAGTTTAGCTTAAAAAAAAGGCATTTTAAAGACAATGAGGCAGTTTGGTGCTTCAAGAGCATATTTAGCCCAAAATGGCACCCAGGCAAGACAGCAGAAGTGGCTTACACAAGAGATATGAGCCAATTTCTACTGAGGAGGTCAATGCACATCCATCCATCCTCTTCAATTTTCATGAGGTAGGTTGTTTGGATTTCTGCCAGAGAGTACAGGAGGTCAAAAGTTTCTCGCCCTTGACACACCTATGCGCCTTGAGGTTCCAAAGCAAACATTTCCAAGTAGCAGGCCTTGATTTCAAGTTTTCCCTGAGGTCGGTATCTAAAGCCACCAAAATCCCATATCTTGGCGAGAAATGGTTCAAGCAGGCCTATCTAGACTTGGATGACTACAAGCCTTTCATCAAGCCCGAGCACAGAGAAACATGCACTGCTATTTTTCCTTTCTCTCATCTTCTTGCTAGCTATGCTCCTCTTATGAAGATCATAATGAAATATTTCACCTGTGAAGGGAGATTCTCCCAAGTGTATGCATACCACATTCGACTGTTGATGCACTTCACTAGAACCAAACAGCTCAATCTTCCTTACTTCTTTTGTAAAAGTATTGAGAAAATGGCCTCTTCTGTTCAGAAAAAGCCTCCATCACAGCAAGTAGCTTCTCTATGCCATCATTCTCTGATTAAAATCATCATCTTTCACCAGCTAGAGAAGAAAGAGGTTTCATGGGATGTTTTCATTAGTCATCAAGATTTCTCCACTGTCCCTCCGATCCATACATCTCCCACATCGCCTATTCATCGCCCCTCACCTTCCTCTAGCAGAGCCACTCCTAGAAAGCTCAAATTCACTACAGAACAGTCAAAGGAGCATGAAGAAGGAGAGGGAAGTGGACAACAATAAGAGGAAGGGAATGAGAAAGAAGAAAGGGATGAAGAGCAGCAAACTGAATATAAAGAATAGCAGCAGGATAGTGGTGAAGGTCAGCAGCAGGAGCAAGAAGAAAAGAGTGCTGAACAACGGCATCTCAGTGAAAATGAACAACAGGGACAAGAGGAAGAGCAGCAGCTTGATATTGAAGGTCATGAACAACAGTTTGGGCAGAAATTTGAGCAGCAGCTTGAGCCACAAAATGAACAAGAAATCCAAGCACAGCAGCAGCATGATGTTGATGATAAAGGGCAACAAGAATTTGAGACAGATCAGCGTCATGACATTGAAGAGCAGAAACAACCTAAAGAAGACACACAATAGCCTCAAGGAGAGCAGCAATTTCAAGAAGATGACAAGGGCAAAGCAATTGTGCCTCCTTCTCCTAAAAGGACAAAGCCCAACACAGCAAGAAAGAAAGGGCCTAAGGCTGCCACTCCAAAAGTGACAAGAGTTGTCCCTAGCAAAAGAAAATCGTCAAAGAGGTCTCCCACTAGCATGCCAAGAAGGAAGAGTGCAAGGTTAGCTTTCAAGGGCAGAGGGAAAAGCAATATAGGAGAAAGTCAAGAACATGGAGGTGCATTGGCTGTCATTCCAATCCAAAGTGATGATAGCGATAATGAAGCCCGCATTCTTGAAAACCTTCTAATCCATCGAGAGGGTCAAATTGAAGCATTGGAGAATGACCTTCATCGGGCAAAGAACTTCAATCATTTCTTGGAGATCCAAAATAAACAAATGAGTGTCCATATGGCTGTCCATGAGGCACGAGCAATCAAATACAAGAATGAGGCTATTAAAGCACAAACAAGGATAGAGGAGCTCATCGATGAGTTTGATGAATATGAAGAAGAAGACCAGCCTAGGCGGAAGAGGCCTAGAACCATAGGGCTTAAAAGAGCCCTGGAAAAGCAAAAGGAAGAAGAACAAGCCCATCTTCAATCCTTTCCCCTCACTGCACTACTTGAGCAAGGAATTGAAAGCAATAAGGAGGCATGGCTAGAAAGAGCCAATAAACATTTGGAGATGAAGCTTGAGAAGACAAACAAAGACCTGGAGCTGCAAAGGAAGATGACACAACACTATCAAAAGCTAAATCAGTTTGCCCGGCGTAAGCTAAAGCCCACCCAAGAGAAACTGAAGGAAGCAAAGGGGAAGCGCCCGGCACGGAAAGAGAAGAAAGGCACATCAGCACTTGACATTTTGGCTTCAGCTTCGGAACACATTGCTAAGGACCCTTGAAAGTCATGCACCCCAATTTTGAGCCCATTTTGACAATTTTTGGTTTTTTGGCATTTTTGGGTTTTTGGTAAAAAACTCATAAATTCGCCGTTTCATTTTGAGGATTCGTCAAGGGAGGAGAATGGTATCATTGAATGCCATAAT
The DNA here is from genome assembly GCA_034641835.2 of Pinus albicaulis. Taxonomy (NCBI): domain Eukaryota; kingdom Viridiplantae; phylum Streptophyta; class Pinopsida; order Pinales; family Pinaceae; genus Pinus; species Pinus albicaulis. The sequence goes on along the minus strand of CM076571.1, from coordinate 933,083,991 downwards.
TTCATGAGTATTCCCTCAGCAATTTTCAGAACATTTGGAGATCATTTTCCCCCTCAAAACGGCGAAAAAGGCTCTCTTTTTGCACACTCTGCCCGGTCTATCAGCAGACTATAATTTTCTGGTTTTTTACACACAGGTGCAGATTTGGAGGACTTCCAGGCATCAGATTGGGGAAATTTCAGTTGTGCCAGAAAGTAGACACTCAGAGATTTCCAACGAGCTATCATGAGCCTTGTTTCGACATCAGGAAGGCTGCCAAAAGTTTCCGGTAAGTCAGGGGACATTTTGCTGATGAAAATTTGAAGTATTTTTGTAATTTTTGAACCTCTAAAATCTGCTTTTTCCAAATGTGCGTTTAGCTATTTTTGCCCATGAAAAATGATGTAAAGTCAATTAAATTCCATTTTTTAGCATTTTTTAGATATTTTATGAGATATTTTTGTGCCTTGGGCTTTGCAAAGCCTCAAGGACAAGTTTAGATATTTTGATTAGGCCAATGAGGATGCAAGTTGAACCATGAGGTTTTCCTCACTTGAGCCTATTTATTCCACAAGCTCTCATTGTAAACAAGGCTAAACTTGAGAAGAGAAGCAATATATTGGTCATATGAGCTTTGGAGAAAATACTTGTGTTATGCTTTTGGATTGCCTCTTGAATGTTCTTGGATGGATGATGAAGGATTGTTGATGGATTCCATGACATGGTAGAATGGTATAGTGTTTCTTGCTTTGTTGTTGTCTTCTAGTTTTCATTCATGATACATGTCTCTTGCTTGCTATAGATCAGTAGAGATTAAATTTGAGATATGCCCATGGAGGCACCTCAAAATTCCTGAATCTTCATAGCCTTCATGTTTTCTTCTTCCTTAGTTGCATTAAAGAATTCTTAACTGCTCTTTAACAACTTGAGGATATTGTTGCTTGTTTCATTCATAGTTCTATACATGCTAAGGAATTACGGTATGCCCTGCTTACCTATGGCTAGCTATAGTTCCATCCATGAAATTTCTCTTTGACTGATTAGATTATCATTTTGTTTGAACCAAGGAGGCCTAGTTTCGATCTAGCCCTTTGCCTAAAACTATGCAAATCTTGTTGTTCAAAGTGCCCAATAACTTGAAGTACTGTGTTTAGGCGTTCTGGCATAGTGTTTTGAGTTGTTTTTCTTCCTTAAGTGTTTTCCCCAAAGTCTGATAGCCATTTCCCAAAGTTAGAGGGTCTTATACTTCTATGCATGGCTTGAATGTTTATTTCTAAGTATTGATTAGCTTGTAGTTACATTTTGCATGATTAATGGTTTGCCCTACCATGTTTATGTTATCTATCAAACTAGTTACGCTTGAAACTCTTTGTTGTTCACAAAATTGATGTCCATTTACTCCATTTTTCCCTAAGATCCTTTCTACCTTGAATCAAATCGGCCCTTTAACAGCCTTGTATCGTCATCTAATAGCTTTCTTGGCCTTTTGACCCCATAGCCAAGTTAATCTAACATCTTGTTACCTGTTCCATATCTTTGATCAGTTTCATCCCTCACAACTTAAAAAAACCAAAACCAAAAAACATACTCCATAACTAGCCTAAAATCAGAACACGATAAGAAAACACATAGATATCCCTTACACATATAGAGAGAGCCCTCTCTGAGTCCAGGAAGGCTAGGTCCTTGGGCTCCAAAGCTTGGTTTGATGTTACACTGTCATTTAGCTTGCCAATCAGCCAAATCATGGGACCCTAACATGTTACACTAACAAAAATAAGGGACTATACTAGTAATATAGGGACCTAACATCCTTGGAAACAACATGTCCCAAGCAATGCACCTATGTCAGAAAGAAACTGCATTTGCTAAGCTTAGCCTAATTCTCTCGTAGAAATCTAAAAACTGCTGCTAAATGTTCGATATCTTCTTCTTAATTCTTAGAATATACCAATATATCATCAATAAACACAATGAAAAACTTGTCTAGATAAGGATGCAACACACTATTCATCAAACACATAAATGTAGCTGGAGCATTATTCAAACTGAAAAGAACTGGAACAAACTTATAATTCCCATGCCTGGTCTAGAAGGTTGTCTTGTGAATGTAATATTCTTTAATGTGTACCTAATGGTATCCCGATCTTAGATCAATCTTCGAAAACACTGCTTCTCCTTTCAACTGATCAAACCAGTCATCAATCTTCAACAACGGATACCTATTCTTGACGGTCACTTTTTCAACTGCATGTAATCAATGCATAGTCTGAGAGTACCATCTTTATTCTTCACAAACAATACCGGTGCACCCCATAGTGATACACTTGGACTAATGTATCCCTTGTAAGGAACTTCATTTTACTGCAAATTCAACTCTACCAACTCTAGAGTTCTCATTCTGTAAGGTGCCTTAGATGCTGACACTGCCCCTGGCAGAAACTCGATAGAAAAGTCTCCTTCCGTGTGAGATGGAAACTATGAAATATCTATCGGAAATACATCTTGAAACTATTGTAGAAATGGGTACTTGCTCAAAACATATACATCCTCAACTTCCTTACCTTTGTCACTAGAAATATGCACTGCAAACAACACACACCATTTCCTGTGATTGTTCTTGGCTTGCATAGTTGTAACCATTCTCACCGATGTTGCTTTCTTCTTACCCCGTAAGACTCTTTTTTCCCCATTTTCATCTAAGCACTCAATATCCTTGTCATAAAAATCTACCTTGGTCTTGTGAAGATATATCTAGTCCATACCCAAAAGCATGTTATAACCTAACGAAAATACATTCAAATGCGCTGATGTGGACATACCATTCAACTCAAATGCACAAGCTCTTACCTAATGATTAAATCTCTTCATGGTACCTGTAGCCAATTGAAATAACCAAGCCTCTGCATGCACTTCTTTATTTAAACCACACTTATCCACCGGACCAGGATTAACATAACTATAATTAGATTCAGGGTCAATCAAAATAGAAACAACTTGATAACAAAGTTTACTGTCCATCTCAATAATAGACGTCTGGTGATCTCCCTGCCTATTATCTAGTGCTGCATAGATCTTGGGAATACTTTATCCAACATCTCCCACTATATGTGCCTCCCATGCACTGTAGATCTGCAGTCTACCACCCTGAAGCTATGGAAAATATCTCATGCGATGATATTTTCCACAAGTCCAACACCGTAAGGATTCCAACCTTCATTATTATTATGCTCCTTAGATTGAAGTCCCTGTCCTTTTCCAGATGTATTGAAATTATTGTGTGGTGAAACATTATCTTTGTTACCTGTATCCTGAGGTCTTGCTCACTTTTTATCCCATTTTTCCTTTATTCTTATCATTAAATTTCCAGTCCGGCTTTGCCTTAGATCTGTGCTTCGATTGCTCATAAAAATGCTTTAGTTTCCGGATTGCTTCCTCCAATGATCTAGGCTCATCAAACTCAATCCTATCGTTAAATTCTATCAAAAACCCACTAATGAATCTCTGGATCTTGGCCTTCTCCTCCTTGAGGTAAGGAATGTACCTCAAAAAATCCAGAAATATGCTAGTGTACTCATCATCGGTCATAGATCCCATATTTATCTCATAAAAATCTTTTTCCCTGTCATCATAATATCTCTCTAATAGATACTTCCATAATAGCCTCTCGAACTCACTCCAATTCAGTTCCTCCTCATAAATATCCCTGACATTATTCACATATTCCCTCAAAATATATTCTTTACCTTTCAGGCTGAATGTAACTATCCCGTCTTTCATGTTATTTGAGTAACCATGTAACCTAAAGAACTTCCTCATACCAAGCAACCATGCTTCTGCATTTAGTGATTTCTTCATCTCTCCATCAAATGTAGGTGTTTTTCCTTTATTAAACTCATTTGATAAATATCCCCTATCACTCCTATAAGGATGATAATGATAATGATCATAGTGCATGTCAGAACCAGAACTAGAATAACACTTATCTCTATCACAACTCCTATTTGGAGTGTCCAAGAACCTGCCATCTCTAATCGTGTCATCTCTATCCGACTTGTGACCACCATGAGACATACTTCCATATGCCCCATTAGTCCCATCCTCTTGTCCATCGCTGATCCGAAGTGGTCCTTGTCGCTGCAACTTTGACAAAATTTGAAGGATTACTGCATTAACCTCTACTTTCTTTTCCTGTGCTTGTATGATTCTGTCATTACCTACTTTAAAACTCCTTACTTCTTCCTTCAAACTTCTCAGTGTGTTTTCTAAGTCAGAAAAGTGCCCAACACCATGTTTCTCATTTGATTCATAGGGAGAATCTCTGTATTCTACCATCTTTCTAGTCATCTTTGATTTCTTCCTGCAAGGCATCTCATGTCAGCTAAACCAAATCACAATAAAATAACACACCTTAACATAATTTTGGGAGGATATCTCATCTACAAGATCAACCAATCAACTTAATGCATGTACGAATATAATCATAACAACATATAGACATATAACACAGGTATATCAACGCATAAAAAGAAGATGGAGAGGGAAACCCTAGGAGACAACTCTATGCCCTGTGCGGCCATGGAGGTTACAATGCCCCCACGTCATCTGCTACCCTGAGCGTTGAGTCTACCTTCCGCCTTGCTCGCCGTCACAGTTCACTTCTATTGGGTTTTGTATTGTTTTGTGCTTGAATTTTGGACCTCAACATCTCCCCACAGTAACTACATTACCGGCCTCGTTACTCGCTTTCTTCCCTTGCCGACTGCGTATCACTCATCGACCGTGCTCGGTTTTTCTGGACCCATCGGGATTATTGCAGAATATTACTGACATTGCTCTGAATTCTCTTGTGATTACTACTGCTGGACATCAGGAACTCTGCTTCTCGAGACAATTGGGGATCATTTGGACTTTTCATTAACGATTTTTTTGTCTTGGAGTTTGCTATGGAAGGGGCCCAGGATGAACAACTTGTGGACTATTTGGAGGACCTATATGAGGATATCGACATCTAGACCCTCTCGAATCGGTTCTCCTTAGGTATGCAAGTCTCTCTCCCAGCATATTCTCCTAGTTGTCTTTCTCCTGTGGACTCTTTTTCCTCGGTGCCCTCCTCTATCTCTTTCCCTGAGCTAGACCCCTTTATGGTCCGAAAACTCTCCACATCCTCGCCGGCTATCCTCTTGGCTGCTAATCTAGACCTCATCACTTCACTGTACCTCTGGCCTCCATCTTCCACATCCCTCATATTCCTCTCTCAAACCCTCACCTACCCACCTCTGACCCCCTCATTTACCGTGGTCTCCCAACAACCCCCGAACACCCTGCTCCCCCTGTCCTCATTTCCCTCGTCCTCGACCTCCCTTCCATCTTCCCTCATTCCCCCATCAGTTTCTAACCCACCTGCGGCTCGTTGATCATCTGGATATTTCTCTATCCCCTCACCCGTCTCTGCTCCAAAACCATCCGTAGCAACCACTCCCCGCTTTTAGTTGCTGCATTCCTCCCTCCTGGTATCTCCCCTTGCCCCCCCCCCCCCCCGTGCCCCTTGCCACACGAAGTTAGTCAAAGCCAATAAGCGTGCCAACTTCCTCACACTCGGGGCTAGAGTTCAGATAGCCGATATCATGGGCACTTTTGACAGGATTATTGTTGGTTAGGTTCGTGGACAAAACTATGGGGTTAAGAGCTTGAAACTGTGGACTCAACAGATTTGCGGCAATATTATTCAAGAAATTCTCACCATTCACACATTGACCAAGGGTTGGTTTTCACTTCGATTCTCCTCTAGAGAACCCACTGATCTTATTTTATCTCAGTTATGGCACATTGAGTTGGCTCCGGTATTGCTCAAAAGATGGAACCCTTTATTTGAACCTGATCGAGAACCACTGGGAGCTGGCCCCATATGGGTTCGTCTACCAGGGCTACCTTTTCACTTATGGTCTGAACACATTTTCAAAGACATTGGTAATATTCTAGGTACCTACTTGGACCCTGATCGTTCCTTCATCGACTCTGGAAAAATGGCATTTTCCCACATTCTGGTTCATCTAGATACGAGGGAAGGTCTAGAGGAAGCCATTAACATATAATGCTGCAACTCCACCAGGGAGAAGATATTGGACTATGAAGGGGTACCATTCCATTGTCATTGTTGTCACAAAGTCAGACATGTCTTCAAGGACTGTCCACTATCGGGTTTGACACCAGCTTCTCACACTAGCAGTGGCAGACATCCTATTGCACTTGTATCAGTCTCACTGCAAAGACGGTCATCGCACTCTGGTCACACTATCTCACTTGATACATACTCGATGGCGGAAACCTCTGATGCTGCATATGCCCCCTCCAGAGTCACTCGTTCCATGTATGCTCCCACTGCTACTGGAATCCCTCCGATCGCGGGTAATTCCTCCTCCCCTCCTTTACTTTCCTATATTTTTTTTCTTCAACATATGTTCTGTGTTCTGAGTTTCCACAAGCTGGTTTTTTCACCCCCCCTTTTTGTTGTCCACCTTCCTCATCTCCCCTTCATTCCCCCCCCACCCCCCCACATTACCTAATTTGTTTGTTGCATCTTCTTCGATTATCCCTCCCTCTCTCACTGCACCCCTCCCTTCTTCCCCCATATCCCCACCCTCTGCACCCTGCCCCCGCTTTATGTTGGATCCCTCTAAATCCTCTTCTTCTCATTCTTATAACCTTCACCCCCATACTTTCTCATAGACAGTATTGGGTTCACTTGTTGGTCCTTCTGCTCCCCCTCATAAAACCTCCTGGGGTAGACACTCGCATATCTCGAAAGCTATTCACCTAGCCGAAATTGAAGTTTCCTCCGGCACACAACTCTTAATTGATGGGATTCTTAGAGAAAGACAATCCCCCATCCCGGTTTCCCAATGATTTGCCTTTATTTCAATTGCCGAGGGCTGGATAGCCCTGTGAAGCGACTTGCACTTCGCTGCCTCTTTACTTCTACTTCTACCAATATCATTATGCTACAGGAAACTCATGGCTATGCGGATTTGGTTACTCAAGCTCTCACCCCTATTCTACCTGGTTGGACCATTCATGTTGTTGACGCCAGTGGGTGCTCGGGTGGTTTGGCCCTTTGTATTAACCCCCATCATATCAATCTTATTAATGTTTGGGGCAGGGAAAATGCCCTAGGTATGGATGTATTCTCATAGGCCCTTGGCTTGCATTTCTCTATTATTAATGTTTATGGCCCCTGCTCTAATAGACAACAATTTTGGGACTCTCTCATGAACGCATCTATTAAGCATCGCGATAACATTATATTGTCTGGGGACCTGAATTTCTCTCTCAGGATATCTGAATGTTGGGGGCCTAATGCACATGTGGATTCACTCTCTGACTATTTTAGACACCTACTCTCATCACATCACCTAGTGGATCCCATAATTACCTCCCCCACTCCAACTTGGTGTAACTGGTGCACCGGGTATGATCTGGTGGCTCGACGACTTGATCATTTTCTTATCAAAGAGGGGTTACTTCAGAACCTTGGCTTTTTCAGACAATGGATAGGCTCTGGGGTCATATTTGATCATTCTCTAATCTATTTGGAAATTACTGGGGAATTCAAAAAGCCAGCATCCCCCTTCAAGTTCTGCTCAGTTTGGTTACAAGATCATGACTATATCAATTTGGTGAATACCCTTTGGGGACTCCCTCCGCCTCCACATTTACACTCGCCATCCTCCATTTTTTCTCATAGAATTCTTACTATAAATAAGGACTCCATTAGTTGGGCTAAGCACAAAAAGAGATTGGAGGATAGCGAATTAACTGATATTGAACAGAACATACATAGTTTGGAATCCTCACTTGGGGGAGGTTTTGGTACTGAAGAAGATAAGTCTCTTCTCACTTCACTGGAAACTACTCAATTAAGGATCCTACAAGCAAGGAATGAGGAGTGGAGACTCAAAAGCCGCACCACCTGGATCAAAGCAGGGGACAAAAATTATAATTTTTTTCATCATTATGCCAATGGTAGAAAGGCTATTAACACCATATGGGAACTCGATAATGAGGATGGAACAAAATCCTCTACCTTTTCTCATCTTGCACAGAAAGGTATCAACCATTTTAGGGAGATATACAAGGCACCTCCGCAACCATCCTTGGCAGAAATAATTAAGGTGGAAAATATATTTCCCAGGTATGTTGATGAAGCAGCAGAGGATGATATACAACAACCTGTTTCTAGCCTTGAACTTGAATATGTCCTCAAGTGGTTCAAAAAGGACAAAATCCCTGGGCATAATGGGTGGGTGGTGGAATTTTATTTGGCTTTCTATGATCTTTTGGTTCATGATATTCTGGAAGTGGTGGAAGAAATTCGACAATCTGGACGCATATATGAAGCCTTCAATGCTACTTTTATTGCCCTCATCCCCAAAGCTAATCACCCCTCATCTTTCAAATATTTTCGTCCAATCTCTTTATGTAACTGCATATACAAGATCATGGCCAAGATTCTTTCAAATAGATTGAAACCTATCCTATCTACTTACATATCTCCTGAACAATTTTCTTTTCTTGAAAATAGATAGATCCATGATGCAATTGGAAATGCACAAGAAGGCCTACATTCTATGCATACTAAGCGCATCAAAGGGATGATTCTTAAGATAGCATTGGCAAAATATTTTGATCAAGTGAGTTGGATTTACATTCACATGTTTCTCACCCACCTGGGTTTCCCCTTACAAACTATCAATTGGATATTGTGCAACATTTCTACTGTTTCATACAACATTCTAATCAGTGGGGCAACAACCAATTTCTTTCATGCAGAGTGGGGACTTCGTCAAGGGTGTCCCCTATCTCCCCTAATTTTTCTATTGGTTATGGAGGGCCTTAGAAGATGTATTATAGACAAAATCTCTAGAGGCATATTGAAATGAATCAAACTATCGGAAAAATATGTGCTCACTCACCTCTTATTTGTAGATGACATTATTCTCTTCCTTAATGGGACTATTAGTGACTCCTCTATGATCCGAGCGATTTTGCTTCTATTTTGTATTTCCACAGGTATGCAGTGCAATAATAAAAAATCTAAATTGACCTGTCATGGATGTACTCCTCATGAAATACACTTTGCATAGTAACAATTTCCCTTTAACCTCACCAGATTTGAGGACAGTTTGAAGTGTCTAGATTTTTTTCTCAAACCTGTGAACTACAAAATTGTTGATTGCAATTGGCTCATTACCAAAATTAAAAATAGGTTAAATAACTGGTGCCATCGCTGGCTATTAAGAGCTGGTCCACTGAAACTGATCAAATCAGTACTCGATGCCACTCCTGTATATTGGATGTCATTGGCCTGGATCCCTAAAGGTATACTTCTCAAAATCCAGAAAATCTGCAGGCGCTTTCTTTGGTTGGGTACAAAAGAGGGACACAACTTCGCCAGGAAAAATTGGTCTTGTATTGCTTTACCCAAGAGGTGGGGTGGATGGGGCATCAAAGACTTGCCAACCTTCACACTTACATTATCTGCTAATCTTGGTTGGACGATTCTGACGAGAAAAAACCTATGGACAAGGGTGACTACTCAGGAATGTATTCATTCACTTACCCCCATTGAATGGATTCGGTCACCTCTGGTGCACCACTCTAAATACTCCACTATCTGGCGTGCGATAACAACAACAATCATTTTTATCAAGGATGACCTGACCTATAAAATTGGCAACGGACACAAGATCCATATCGGCCTCGATTCATGGGTTGGATGCAGAAATGCACATCTACTTCCGCAGGCACTCATTGTGTTCCTCAATCAAGCCAGTTACCAGACTCTCAATCAGATTGCACATGAGGAGCGATCTACACTCTTATTGCAAGGGTGGTTGGATCATCGGGCTTTGTGGATACATCCTTAGTGTACTGAGAACTGGACAACATACTTGGAAGCCCTGCGAGATACCCATGTCTGACTGAAGGAATGTGACGATGAAATTATTTGGACCATATCTAAACAGGGACTGTATACACCAAAAGAAGGGTACTCTCATATCTATCGGGATAACATACCTGATCCTCTAATTCCTTGGTGGCGCAACCTCTGGAAAATCAAAGGAACTGCCAAAGCACGACTACTCATGTGGTGCATACTCACCGATAAAATTCCTACTTGAGCCAATCTACAGAAAAGAACTTTCTATGGTCTGCACAGATGTGCACTTTGTAAAGAAGCCACATAAGACACACATCATCTATTTCTTCATTGTAATGTTTCCCTTGAACTTTGGATGATTATGCTCTCCTCTCTTCATATTAGCCAACGTTGGATTAGACTCTCCCTCACACAAGCTTGGGATTACTGGTGGCATGCGGTTACTCCCCACAAACTTCGGAAAATTCCCATCCTTATATGTTGGAACATTTGGATGGCCCGCAATCAGACCATATTTCATGAAATCCCACATCACTGGTCCTCATATGACACTCACATCCTTTCCATCTATCATTTTATCCCTGATGATCCACCTCCCCCAAGCCCTAGTGTCATCACCCCTGAGATCATTGATCACTCAATTCCATGGGATTTTTTTGATGGATCTGCTCAATCTCATGGTTGTGGTGGTGGGTTTAGTCTTCATCACTTGTCATTCCAACATCACTATAAAGTCGAAATTGGACTTGGACGTGACACTAAATTTTTTTCAGAACTATCTTGTCTCCTGTACCTCCTACAGTTTTCCATCACTAAAGATATACATGCTCTACAATTTTTTCGGGATTCCAATATTGTCATTGACTGGTTTTCTGATCTCTCGACATGTCACACACACACACACACAAAGAATATATTGGCTGAAACTCTATTGCTCAAAGCCCAATTTGATCCTATTTCATGTCGACACATTTTCAGGGAGAGGAAGACAATTTCCAACCTCCTTTCCAAGGAGGCAACGCACCTACTGACTACACATATGGAGGTGTAGGAACAGAACGAGCATGCATATTATCAGTATTTCCACAGACCTTTTGCTCCTGCACTCATGCAGGGGGATGGCCCCCGATAGAATTTGCTGCTGAAATACTTATACATTTTTTATTATAGTTTTTGTATATATATCTATCAGACTCCATATGGAGAAACTCTTTTGATTTACAGTATGTATATAAGGAACACATAATGGATGTATTTATATTTTATGAATGCTCTCAGCTCTATCTATATGGAAGTTACAAGCTGATCTGCATATACACTCACATATACAAAATGTAACTTTTATTTACATTAATAAAAGCTACGATTTTTCCTGTGGAAAAAAATCAACACATAAACATAATTCTAGCTAGTGTCCCGTCATTAATGCATGACCATATCAACCAAACATACCATGACCTCATGCATGACAACAACAACCATACAAATGTACGTTTGACAACATGTGAGCACTTTACATGTATAAACAACACATAACTAGTCATACATTCATGAAAACACATTTCACAACAACACCATCAGCCTTCACATGGCGACATCACTGCAGCCATGACCAACACCATGCAGATGCAACAAGTACATAGAACCTAAGTATGAGAAAAACATATGCAACCAAAAAAAATGCATGACCAACACGCCGCCCATCTAGTCCAAGGGGTGAACCATGCTCTGATACCATTTTGTAACACCCTCATCCCACATATACCCAAGTAACTGGCTAACTGGGGTAAAAATGTGACGAGTGGCCATTGTAATGGGATTTAACCACCTAGGTGAACTTAAGGAAGTGGAATCGACGAAAACACATCAAACATACCTTCCACATCAACAAAAAAAAGTCCTATGAGCCATTCCAACCACTCAAGTATCCAGCCCCTAGATCCCCTTGATCTTTTAGACCATTAAACCCCCGTGCACTCCCACAGCATGGGCATGCATGCGTCTAGGGATTTTTCCCCTCAGATCTGTTCCAGTGTCCCTAGGATTTGAGCCACTTTTTCAAGCCCAGAGCCCAGGTCATTTTCCAAAACACCATGACACTTTCATAAATAAAATATAACAGTCGAATAACGATGCAAAATCAAACACTTGAACAAGGACTTGACTAGAACCCTACTAGCCATGATAGGTATTTCGTCAAACATGTCATAATATATAATCTACAGGTTTAAACAATAGATATGAGCATAAAGGTATCATACTTATCTGAGAATCACTAAGAACATTGTTGCCTCATCACATTAACTGCATTACCATCTAATTTTGCATAGCTACAATATTCATTCATTTACAAATAAAAACATGATGAGATTCATACATCATCACCATCTTAAAGCACATTCATAACCATCATATAAACACCATAAATGATGAGCACATAACAACCATATAATCCACATATAACAAGCATATTTACCCATCAATACCAGAGGAAAAGAGCTCCTATTGCCATGAGAAAAATGAAACCAAGTCTGGGAATTCCATGTTCCACCCAACCATAGACATGGCCGAGCCAAATATCTCTTCAGTCAGTCACCCCCGTGCCATATTCCAAGCATGAATGTGGGATCTCATAAAAAAATCCATCAAAACCAAAACAGGGATTCCAAAGGCCAAACCACCTCAACCCTCAACCAATGATTCCACCTCACGGTCAGACATCACAACCATCACTCGATTGGTCTCCACCAAAGCTGTCCAGCTCCAGAGCATTTATTCCAACCAGGGCTTCCGGGAATATTAACTCAACCCATAGCTTTTGTCGGGCTTCTATAGAATTTGTACAACCAAGGCTTCTAGGACTAGTAACTCTACCCCCCAAGGGCTTTCAACATGTTTTTCCAACCATAATTTCCAAGCCTAGTAACTCAACCCAAGTTGTTACAGGGCTTCCATAGCATTTTCCCAACCAAGGCTTCCAGGAACTAATAACTTAGCCCATAGCCAAAATCACATGAGAACCAACCAGAAAAACAAGCAATTAAATGAACCCACAACACCATGGATATCCAGGAAATGGAAAGGCTATGAAAATCTACGGTCAATCTAGGTAATCATCCATGCCAATGACAGATCATGACCAAGAAACCACATGCAACTCGGTCCTCTTGTGCTTTCCTGCTCTTCCTTTTCCTTCTTGCTCCAAATATCCATGTATGCCACACTCTCCAAGAGTGCTCCAAGAACTTTAAGTATCTAGGAGTATGAGAGATAGAGAGAGAGAGAATAATGAGAACTCCAAAACTGCACTGACAAAAGGTACCAATTGATCCTCAGAAGAATTTTTGTCAATTAGGCCTCTATTTTCTTCATTTTCCTCCTCACATGTAACATGCAACCTTTCACCTTCCTTTTCTCCTATTTTCCATTATTTTCATAAATAAATGTCAATTAATGCCACTTTTCCTTCCCAAAACCTTATCCATTTCCTTTTCCAATTTCCATAGCCATAATAAACCATATGAACACATGCACTAGGATGTTTTTCCCAACATTCAGCTTGGAATACGTGTCCCATGACCTTGTTTATTATTTTTCCTTTATTAAATTTTGTTACATGGAATTTTCACTAGGGTTGTTACAGCTTTATAGCTTAGCTCGTTGCAGTATTTACACTGAAAAACTTGCTCAAAAGAAAAAAACATCATGACAAACATGACAGCACGATAACCATACCACTTATTGGAGCTTTACAACCCAAATCATTGCAGTATTTACAAAAAAAACCATACATAAATATGTACATGTACCAAAAACTCATTTGCCTCTTTTATGCATAATTTACGATTGCAGAGAAAAGTATCTTCCCCAGACCTAGTGGATTAGTCTACAACAACAGAAAAAAAAATAATATAGAGTTTCCCTTAGAGAATTTGAAGGATTGGAAAGAGCCTTACTTGAAATCCGTCGCAAGCTTTACTTTCCTCCCTGCTTGTAAGCTCCAATCGTAGCTCTGATTACTATAATTAGAAACTACACATACAACCACAACAAGCCAAGGATATACAAAATTTACGTAGCATAATTAAATTACTCTATTCAATGAATCAACGCGGCATTGAAATTCATGAATATAAACATAACATAATACATATAGGAAAACAATATACTCGTTGTATTAATATAAATAGGAGAGAGCTTAAAACCAAGAATAATGTTGATATTGTATAGATCTCCCCAAGTTGACTTGCCCCTCTTTGTCACAAAACACACCTCAATGCCACCCTAATGCAAGAAAATGATGGTTCTCTTAGATTCAAGGTAGTAGCATGAGGGCATGATCAATCTCCAAAAGCCAACTTTGATGTTGTGGATGGCAATAAATTTATATGAGTGTGGCAGTTTAGGAATTATTATCCATTTACCAATCTGGGCTTGAGATCCACTTAATATGGGAGGATGAGCTCAATGGATAAGAGGTGAAGTCTCCAAGGTGGGGTCAGATAGTATTTGAGATTATTATCCGAGGTAAATGGTTAAATCAACCCTTAGAAGCTTCTAGAAGAGGAAGCTTTGGAAATATTTTTTATTTTCCCAAATTTCTAGAATCGGTGCACCCCTACCAAGGATCAAGTTATTGTTGACCATCGTTGGTGTAGAAGGAAGCAACCAACACCTAACATAAGTCTCTAAAGGGGCAGGGTGCACTAGGGCTTAAAATCTTGTTTTTGAGTAGTTAATCCTAGAAACTCAGACATTTTGGAATGGTCATGCTTAGGGATTTGTGTAGGGATGATAAAAACATGTTCACAGGCGATGATTGATCCAGTTTGTAGGCCTATTGACCAGATGTGACAGAATGGCCTATAACAGATTGCCCCCTTAAGCACAAAGTAAAAAATGGTAGCTGATGACTGAATTGCTTTACCTTGCGACAAGTTAGGATCAAGAAAAATTGGTTGAGAACATCATCTGTTACAATAAATTTTCATCGCGATATCTTTGCTGAGGGAGGCATACCCATGCTCAACATAATCTAACATTACATGTACAATGATAAAGAAGTCATGTCCAATGATGACAAAGAGTGGACCCATGCTTGGATGACTGTCTTTATGATCATAACCATCATGCTTTGTAATCTTTCATTAATCCTGGAAGTGAAGCCTAGATGGATGGAACTAGATATGGCTCTTATATATTGTTCACTCGATCATCCAATGTATGAGTCTAACCATGTGAATAAAGGAACTGGAGTTGAACATGGCAGACACAATCTGATTATTTTCTAATTATTTAAGTCATTCATAGATGTGAGAGAACCCACCAATGATGTTAATGGCTCTTAAGGTACAACAATACAATTTGTATGGTGTGAATGAATGAGTTGAGGTCGAACACCACACAGAATCTTTCGGTCAAAGTCTAATGGTGAAAACCTATTTCTGAGAGCGAGGAAACTTACCAATGATGTATGCAAGCCCCAAGGTACCAAAAGGAGAGTTTATAAGTTAACAGGAAGCGACCCGTTGCAGGGGAGTCTTTATGTATCCCCCATCAATGACATGAAATGGGTATCAAGATTTGAGACAGAATAATGTCGATGTGGAACTCGTTTAGGAACAACATACATGGAACGAAGACTTAAGAGTATCGTAGTAGAGATCAACTAAAGGAATTCTATTGAACATATCAACAAAAAAAAATGTAGGCTTTGATATGGTTTGATGAACTAACAAGACAAGCAAATTTTCCAACCCAACAAGCACAGATATGAAGTGGAAGATTGTCATGTTCAGGAGTGACTCACTGCCATTAACAAGTAGAGTACCTTATTTCCCAATTTCTGTTTAGTGCCTCTTTATTTTTTAACAAGCTTGAGGAGGATAACATATTCTTGATCTGAAAGTTCATCCTTCAGATGAATCCCTATGAGTATTATTAACAAACCCTGAGAAGGAGTGGTTTGGTCCCATCATATTTGACAAGTCCATCATTGTTTGATGTTTTTACGAGTCCAACAAAGGTGAAACTCGACTCCTTTTTCATGTTTAGAGTTGAAAGAGGTGAAAAATAAAACTCCAAAGGTCCCTTTTCATAGATTTGTCTCTTGAGTCTGAAAATATAGAAAACAATACTCAGGAGAACCTTTTAGCCATGTTTGACTAAGGTATTCCTTTTTCATAAATAGTCTATTTCAGTCTGGAAAGGTTTAAACTTATACTGAGTAGACGCCTTTTCATTTACTTAAAAAGTTCAAAAATACAAGTGCTTGGCAATTTTTTTGTGTTTTGGGAGTCTGAAAAGAGCTAAAAGAGGACTCAAGGGGGTTCTTTTTTCATAAGTTTACAAAGACCAAAAAAGCGATGAAAGTATGCTCTTTGATCAAAGTGATCTGTTTTGATCCATCCATCATCAAATTTGTCAAATAGCTATTAACCTACTTAGAACATCACCAAAATATTAAAAATACTTGATTCAAGATAAAATTAGGTCATATTTAGGTCAAAATATTAAAATATTAATAAAATAATCATGAAAATGACCAAAAATAGGAAAAAAAGTAATTTAATTTTACCGTTTTACATTTTATCTCTTAGTGAGTGATCTTTGAGTGCTTTTTCCCCCCCGATCTTCTGCAACTGATTGCGACCGATTCAGTGGATCATTTTGAGTCTTGTCACTTCCCAGAAGGAGATCTTACCTTCGTGTTTCTTTCTACAATTATGTTTTTTACATTTCATGCAAATTTTTTTCCAGTTTTGGGTGACCTAGGGCTTTAATTTTTTTCCCTAGCCCCAGCGCACCCCATAATTTTTGATAGGTGTGTTGGGAAGGTAAAATTTTCATTTTCTAGGGAATTAAAACGCACTGTCTCCCCTTAGTAGGGTACATTGGCCGCATTTCACAATTTTTTTTGCCTTTTTCACTCTATTTTTTTGTATGAGATTCATCCTAATGATTCTTCTTGTCATGTTTCAGGTTTTCATCGGAACAAAATGGTTCTGATATGGTGGGAAAGAGAACCTTGGGAACAATATATGAATGTAGTGTTGGGTGTGGAGCCTGATTATCTTCTTTATTTTTTATCACAACATTGGACCCCTGTTCTTAACGTGGCGAAAACGCCGCCCATAATTGTACGTTGCTTGGGGGGTCCAGGGGGGGTTTCGGGGGTAGCGCCCCCGAAGCTAAAAACAAATGTAAAATTTCCTTGTAAAAGTATTGTAATTTATAGTCAATATAGGTCTTTCATTAGGCAGATGATATTACGATAGAAGTTATGTTTAATTTAGGGTTTTTTTCCCTAGAAGGAAACCCCTCGTTTTGTATGAGGGTATTGTATTACGACTGTGTATTGTATGTGTATTCTCTCAGCGAGAAACAGATAGGGAGACTGTGAGAGAGAGAAAAATATATTACAGCGGATCTGCTGTAAATTGTGTCTCTTCATTTTGTTGGATAATAGAAAGGAAGGACTGGCTGTTCGAGGTGGATGTAGCCTAAACTGGGTGAACCACGTATATCTGTGTCTCTTTGGTTTTATATGTTTTCTTTGTTTTGTGTTTCCACATATTTTATGTGTTGCATTGCTCTGTAATATATAATTTTCTAACATGTAGCTAATGATGTAGCCACAATCCAGGCATTAAGAAATTTTGGGCTTCTGAAATTCTTGTGGCTTCCTAGCATGAGACAACAAATGGAGTTGTTAGAGTATCTTGTTTGATCATGGGATGTTCAAGTACAAGAAATCATGCTTGGAGCAAAAATTCTTACCATACAGGTGGAAGACATATTTCCTGGTAGTTTTATCGAGGAAAGGTGCTCCCATCTCGTTATTTGGTTCGAGGGGTGGAGAGACAATTAAGTATTATATCAATACACATTATAGACCTCGATCCCAACCGACCAAGGATGGGAAATTCAAGATAACGTTTACCTTTGAGGACAATCCTATTCATCATTACTAGATTGGCCGACAGTGCTACCTTGCATTTAGTCAATAGGTCCCAATTGCAGTATGCTCTAGAGTGCATATATCTGACAATATTCAGCTAGAGTGAGGGAGTACTGGAAAATATGAAAGAACAACTTACCAAGGCAAAGGATGGATGGTTTAATAACTTTGGATATGGTTCAAATTTTCTTTCATTTTCCTTGGAGAGGATTCCATTGCTCCGACCACAACATATATCACTCAAGCCCATAGATCCGAGAGTCCCATCGATGAGGAGATGGGTGGATCTCATGTCCAGAAATGCGAGTCCATCATCTATGAGCTTCACGCCAATATTCTTATGATGGTTATGCATGCAACTCACTATGATAGAAGGTTGTCCATATGGAGTGATATATTTCTGCGAAGACCCATAGCTCGTGCTTCTTGATGGCGAGTGATGGGGTGCCATAAGTTAAAAAAAAAAACATTTTGATCATTTTTTTGAGTTTTAAGTTTTACCATTTTTTTTTTGTATTTTTTATGTATTCGAGTCTAAATTATCAATATTTACATGCATACGTTGGACCCATTCAACTTGTGCATTCCTCCTACATTTAGCGTGTAGGAAACCCACAACATCAATCAGTAGGAGCATATTTTTTTGTAGGGAGATGATAGGTATTGTATGATATCAATGTGCTCGAGACCCTTGCAAAGGTCTAGTGTCACATGGAGTGGTTGACCCAGGGCATAATCGAGACGGGGTTAGACCAGATCCCTATGAGATTGCAGTGTCATAATATTGGCATGCCAGGCTGGATCAACAGACTACTGTGTAAGATGGCTCGCGCAGTTGCTTGTTATCACGAATATCATGATTATTCTACTAGGAGGATATATATAGCCATATTTTAAATACATGTATATTTTTTGATATGACAGACCATATGGCCATATGTACCTCAGGCACAAATTTTTGTAAAACCAAACTTTGATATATATATATATATATATATATATATATATATATATATATATATATATATATATATATATATATATATATATATATATATATATATATATCGATGTTTCTTACCCATTTTTTTTATTTCATTCAATGTATGTGATGCGAATTTGATTTAATTTACATATGTTGCAAATGTCTGTCTAAAACATGTTTTGTTAATGCATATGTCAATGTGTTCATACTTCTAGAAATGTGTTGATATTGGATATAATCAAAATGTCTTTCCAAAAGGCGAACCCTTAAGAACATACGAAGCATAATTGAACTTCTAACTGAATAAACATTAGTCAACTGTAGTACTATAATTTCTGAGTCAAGTTTGATAACTATACAATGGATACCATGAGAAATAATATCATACAATAGCTCGATCATTACATTATACTCAACGATATTATTTGTAGAGGGATCGATACAAATCCCTTTTAAACTCACTAACTCGCCATTCAAAGCATATATAGCCCATGCTATGCAAAAAAGGTTTCGAGTCCTATGAATAGCGCCATCAGCATAACCAACATATGGTTGAAGGGATGTCTACATCTCCAAACCAAATGAAAAAATGATTAATAGAAACCATAGGAAACTCCGAATGGAACACACTGCAAACACACTCAACACACCTATATACAACATGTACATAGTGAACTACATAAAAATAACTTAATCATAGTATTTTTTAAGGTACAACCCATTTCTAGGTTGCGCCAATGGAACTCCATCGAAATCAGCAAGATCGTAGGCCCCTTTAATAAGAACACGTTTAATAATGTATGGGCTTAGCCGCATTGACGCGAGCTTCCCTAATCTTAATTTATCAGCCTCTTAATCATACAACAAAATAAGGTCAGCTTCCAAGAAGACACGAGGCTTGACATTGTTGTCATATTATGCCTTAATGCATTTCTTATGGGCCTCATTAGCCATCGTAGAATAACGATGGGTTTCATATAAGTGTGTCAGATGTAAGAGGCACTCTTCTTCTGGAGAATTTGTAGGGAGGAACTCGAAAACAAGTTTTAGAAATGAGATTTCACACTCAACAGGGAGGATTTCTTTCAGACGGTATACCAATAGGAATGGTGTGAACCCGGTAGTAGTTCGAACAAAGGTTCGATATGCCCTAAAGGCTTCATATAGGATAATATGCTAATCATTTGTGGATCCCTATCATGCGTTGAAGCATTACCTTCACAACTTTATTGATGGCTTCAACTTTCCCATTCGCTTGAGGTTAGTAGGGAGTTGAACCCTCCTAGGAGAATCACAACTTGGGAATCAGTTCAAACATCATGTGGTTATGGAAATGTTTCCCATGGTCTGTAACTATAGCCCGTGGTACAGCAAACCTTGTAATGACATGTTTGAAAAGGAAGAGGGAAGTTGTTTCGCTAGTGTTATTATATGTAGGTATTGCCTCAACCCACTTAGTAAAGTAATCTACCACCATAATCATGTACCCATGCCCCCCGACCAAGTAAGGGATATATGTCATAAATTCAATGCCCCTTTTTTCGAAAGGTCTAATGGCGATAACATGCTGCAAAGGAGTGGGTGGAACACGGGTTTTATGATTGTATATCTGGCAAGCATGACACTTTTGGACCGCGATGATGTAGTCACGAAACATAGTATGCCAAAAGTATCCACCACACAAAATATTTTGTGCGGTGGATTTACCATACATATGTCACTACATGCCCTAACATGGAATTCATTCAGGGCTTTCTCAACCTCCTCATGGGTGAGGCACCTTCGAAAAATCATATTGATACCACGACGATAAACGGTGTCGTCGATTATAATATAATTTTTAGCTTGATATCGGATACGTCACTGGTCAGAGTGAGAGGTATCGGACTGGAAAGTTTGGGTTTGGAGATATATGATAATGTCACCATACTAGAGGTTATATGACAAGACGAGGAACAACAAATTGTATGGAATAGAATTGTCAGACGTTGTTTCAACATTGGTAGTGGGAAGGTCACAAATTAGCTCAACAAAGACTAAGGATTTCTTCGACTTGGATTTGATAAAATCCAAATCAAACTCATGGAGGATGACAATCCATTTGGAGTGATTTCCCCCCATCAATTGTCGTGACAAGATGTATCTCATGGGGTTACAGTCGGAAACAACAATAGTCTTGCGAAGTAGGATATAGTGGTGAAACCTTTGGACAACCTGGACAATCACCAAAGTTAACTTTTTGACGTGAGTATATTTGATATTAGTATCATTTAAGTTAAGACTCAAATAATAAATGAGATTTTTGATCCCTACATTGTCCTCTTTGACCAATACCATACCAATGGTAGTAACTACAATAACGAGGTACATGAAGTAATCACGTTGGTAATCTGAGGGATACAACAAGGATGCCTGAATAATAACATCTTTCGGGGCATCAAATTCCTTTTGGACAGTATCCTCCTAATGGAAGAGAACCATTTTCTTTAACAAGTGAGTAAATCCTTTGGTCAATTCGACCTAATTGGGAATGAATCTCCATAGAAAGCTATCCTTCACTTGGAGTCATTGAAACTGAAGAAAAGAGGAAGGAGCGGGTAGATCTAAGATCGTGTGGACTTTCAACGGGTTAATACGAATTCCATGTTTCGATGTGATTAAATGAAAAATTCGATCAGAGCTGACACAAAACACACACTTATGTGGATTGAGCCTAATTTTACAGTGTCGATAACGTAAAATTATAGCCCTAAGATGCATTAGATGATCAACATTATTGTTAGCTCTCAATTTTGACCACTTTTTATCATGCATATTTCATCATTTTTCCATCCTTTATCACCATATTCTTATCATATTTACCATATTTTACCACTTTTAATGCATACCAAGGTAAATTAATTATGTCTTTTGATTTTTAGAGTTTTTAGTAAAAATTGGGCATTAAATTTTATTTTTGGCAGAAACAAAATTTATCGTAATGGCTCCATTGAAGTCGTATGTGCAAGACACCTGGGCACGAAATGAAGGTATATTTGAAAAATATAGGAACCAAGGATGGAGGGACACCTATTAGCTCGCTCCATATAAATTAGAACAGGTCTGGTCAAAGCTGGTCAAACTTGACCAGTCACACAAGAAATCCCTTGATTCAAGGGGTAGTTTTGGGAATTTTCCATATTTTGTGTAATAGAGGCATGAGCTCGACCTTATGAGATGGAATAGGAATATTTTTAGTTGTTACAACAATTATAGCTAATATTGTTACATTCTTAGCCTATTTAAGCAAAGCTACCAAGCAACTATGAACATAGATTGTGATTATTATTTTCTGAATACAATTGGAGACTTACCTTCTATTTCTTGTGCATAAATTTTTGTGTGATGTGAATGATTATTTGATGTAGATGATTATCTTAAAGTGTACCAGGAAAAGGTGGAGAGCCCCCATTATAAACTAAGTAAATTATTGTTAAATTAAGTGCATAAATGTATGTTAGCATTTCTATTTTCTTTGTTAATATTGTTGAATTTTTTTACTAACTTTATTGCCTTGGTTATTGAGATATTGAAATGATTTATCTCAACTCATTAGTTTCAATAAGGAAGGACAAACTAGGTGTATAAGTTAGAGCCTCTTCTTTGTTAACTAAAAGTGAATTGAAATCAATATTTATGCATTAATTTCTTCCTGCTTTCTTGAATTAGATGCTTTATGATTTGGAAATTTAGATGGTGAAATTGATTTTATTGAATGAATAGAAATGATAAGAAAGGACAACGAGGACTTGTGATACAAAATCCTCCCTCTTGTTAACTAAAATTGAATAAAATCACTATTCACTTTTTCATGTGCTTCATAGATAAGATTTTCTATACTTTCTTCACATTCAACAATTCATATTTGTAGATTTCATTTTCAGTTTGTAATATGAATTTCCATATTTTTATCTAAGCAACAGCTTCCTAAACTAGTTAAATCTAAGATCCATATACTTTGGGTGTGTTTCTAAGTTTAACAACCCAGATTGATATTAAAATACATGCTCTAATTCATCTCCATAAATTAGACTAACATTTTTGGCCTCATTGCTGGGGAAGCATGCTTAGATAGAGCTAGTTAAGTAGATTGTTTAGAAAACTAACTACAAAATCCATTTGTAAAACAAGATCTACAAAACATGATGTTAAAGTAGTCATTTAGAGAAGGAGGGTATGCCACCACAAGGATCTTCTTAAATCCTTGTCCACAATTTAGAATGGTCACTATTGTACCTTAAGAGACAATCCCTTGGCTATATAAAGGAATCAGT